>CM072161.1:18114923-18833106 GCA_036850595.1 Rhyacichthys aspro | reverse complement strand
TAAGTGAAGGCAATAGTAACACTTCAACACACTACTTTAATGGGATTCTCACAGATATTACTACAGCTTACATTACATATGCACCAAAAAGTGTATTAGTGGTTTATGTCAATTACAGTGGAGCCCAAGCATTTTGTTTTTGTGATGCTGTGTTTATTTTTGTGCTGATAGATCAATCTTTGTGGAGTTGAGCCTCGGTGTCAAGTGTCATTTTTGTCCTAGAGCTTGTATTGTGTTAGACTTTGCTGTTTTTTGTTTGTAGCTTGGTCTTTATCAATATACATCTTTGCCCTTTCTATAGTCCCTAGTTATTTTAGGTCTCCTTAAACAAATGTTAGGATGTAGTTTTATTATCAGACATTCCTCAGTTTCACCTATTTTTCTGACATTTTAGTTTGTTATGGTTGAAAGGGTCACACTTGCGTTCACTAAAGTAGCTAAATACAATGACAAAACAAAACGGAAACAGTAGTGGACTGTTATGGGCCAAAGTCAGGATGTTTTGAAGATATTTTGATGGGAAAACTTACGTGGCTGTGACGGAAACGCACCGCCGGTGACCCATGGCGCACACTCCTCTGACTCAGACGCCTCAGACTTCACCGGCGAAGAGGGAGAAGGGGTGAAACTTTTCCTGCTCCCCTCGGTCTCTCGACACAGATACAGAGGGTTTAGAGGGGTCCGGGGCAGCTCCTTGCAGCAGGTGGGCTCCTCGCTGCGACTGGACGCCACTCGGCCGGACATGATCGCCTCGACGCTGAACGGATGATGCCGAAGCGCCGCCGCGGAGCTCTTCTCTTCCTCCGCCGCGCCGTCCGAGCGGGCACTGTCCTCCTCCGACGAACTGCTCCCTAAGTCCTTAAAAGTCTCATTGGAAGACATTTCTGCTCCGGGTTGTGTCCCAAAAACGAGTTAGTTCCGAGAGTTGTCTTTGCGCTGGTGAAGAAGAGGCTGTCAGGTGAAAACAGACTGAGGCTGGCTGTGGACGGAGCTTTGTTATGGGACTGTCAAGTTGGATGTGGGAGTTTTTACGCACATCACGTTGACACGAAGAAGTTTGACCAATCACTGCTGACCAAAATGTTTCAGTGAAGCAATGCTGCGTTCAAAGGCAGTAGAGAAATGAGGACTTATACATAGAAAGGAGGAAGTTCACGGGAAGGTAGTTATTTAGAAGATTGTTTGTTCCTGTTTTGTTATTGTAATAAAAATGAAAAATAAATAAATAAAGTATGGCCAAAGCTAAAAACAATCCTAATAAACGATTTTAATGAAGGATTGGAGTTCTCCTGAAGTCAGTAAAGTACTCACTGACGGACCAGTTTAACACAAGCCTCTTTAACATGAAAAATAGATTATTTTGTAACCGACTTTTTTCCAGTTTTTTGTAATGTGTATGATCTAAAGTACAGCATATGACAATGTTTAGGTCTGTTCAATGAATCTGTGAGAACTTTGTGAGAACTTTGTCCAGAATTGACAACTAAGTTCAATTTCACACTAATAGTTTAGTGTTTATTTGAAAATGCACATATTTTAGTTTGGTAGGTCGGTCTAAAATAAAAGAAAACTCCAGGATGATGTTGTAAATATAAAGTGTAGGCAACATATAATTTTCTAAACAATATTGAAAATGAAAAATAAAAAGTGTTATTGTGGATATTACTAAAAATGCAACTTAAAGTAACAGTGGATTGTCAGCACAAATGTTCATGTTTAATTTAATGATATTAATAACACACGTGATGCCTGCAGGTCTTTGGTCTTTCTAGTTTTGTTTGTAAAAATATTTGATTTCCAGAAAACCCACTAAAGTACAGGAGGCTGCCCTTATGCCATTGCTTTGGTTTGGGACGTTTGATTTGATTCAAGGAAATACTTTAACAAGAACTGTGCCACAGCCCTATCACATGTTAATCTTTGGTAATGCATTAGCTCTGGCTCTAACCTCATGAGACTGCATGTGTAAACACAGGTCCCATGCGGATAATTATGGAGAATTATACTCAGGATAAAACACTCATCTCCTTTCTTCCTTATCACTTTGTCTAATTTGTTTGCCGATTCCCTTTATTGGGACTTTCCACAGTGTCTCACATTGAATTTTTGGACCATTTCTGGTTTAAATGCAACAAAATCACATTCATCTATTCATTTTCTTCTTCTGTTTTTCAGCTGCAGTTTGAGGCCAGTGTAAACGCAGCCACGGCTCTGACACATGGGTCTGAAACAGCTGGTGCTGGATGAGTCTGAGCACAGCGTGGCAGTCCAATATTCTCATGTCTGTGAGAGCCCCTCTGAGCTCACTCATTCATCTTCTCGTCCTATGATTCAATCCTATTTTCTACGCATATTAGACAAGAACAAACTCATTGTGAATCTCATGAAGTAACTCATTGATTTTTCCCAGAGCAATGTCACGTTATGTCAGATGAAAGTAGCCGTCTTCTGATGGAGGGCTTTACACTTGTCCCAGTATTTTCTCTAAAGAAACAGCTCTTTGATGACACTGGAAATGTAGAGCTAAAAGGATGTTTCACTCAGTTTGAGATTTTTCCCATGGTCACGCTCATTAAAGCAATCTGTTATCTGTCGCCTAATTGCTCCAATTTAACACCCAAACCCTTCATAATGGAAACAGTTCTGGTACCACATAATAATCCATATCACAAGCTTCTGTTCATGTCTGTGAATAAGCTTCAGTGTATGAGACAACAAGTGCTCACACATTAATTGAAGGTAGCTACAGCAAGTTTTGGATTTAATGCTTAATTTTTTATTTAATAATTTTAAACTTAACTAATATTAGGAACTAAAAACAAAGATTAAGAGTACAAACCTGAGAAAAGAAACAAGAGTTACATATGTCTACATTTTACTTTTATTTCCTCATGTTTTTGATGAAAACACAGAAATATTGTTATAATAAAGTACTTCAGTCATCTTTTCTCTAAACACACTCCTGACACTTTTTACATAAACTCTTATGTTTACATGAGTCCTTTTTATATAAAATAATAGTCCTTTTCCTCGTGTAAACAGATCCTGCCCAGCCCTGGGAATGACTCACTTAACTCTCTAAACGCACTTGAGAACTTAAGCATAAATGAGTTCTTTTCCTTTTTGTTTTAGCCCGGACACGTTATTTATTTCTTCACTGAGCCCCGGAGGATAACTCAGTGTATCTTTTTGCCCTTCTTTTACAGTGTAGCCGGAGGAACAGCTCCAGCAGCTCGTCTGGAGCAGGACTGTTCCCAGGAGGCCGTCACTGCTGCCTTATTAAAGTGGGGTTATTTCACAGACAATCAGAGGTTTGTGAAGGCGCCAGTGAGCGGCCAGATGAAAGGCCTGGCTCCTCAGGGGAGAAACTGTTGGCGTTTTTTTCCAGTTCTGTGCAGGATCTCCACCTCCGCCTCTCTCCTCTCTCTCTCCTTATGTTCCTCTATGCCCGCACGCCCCACAGGCAGCTTGTCAGTCATTATTTACTGAACTGGTTCTCAGATTCAGCGGCGTGTTATCTCCAGACCTAATTTCTGTCTCCCTTCGTGGCACACTTTTATGGTCGCTTGAGTTTTCAGTGTCTTACTCTTCCTGTTCCCTTGTGTATGTTTTTTTTTTACATACAGCTTTGTCACCACATGAAATATAGCTTTTAACATTCTCCTAATACTTGTAATAGCACTATCTTCTATTGCAATTGAAGCACTCCAAAGACAGAAACATGTTTTTTGATGTAGGAATGATAATAAATGAGTATCTAAAATTCTTGTCAATACAAGTCCTGAATACACACATTTCAAAGCCGTGCTGTTTGTTAAAAGTTTGTTTGAAGGAGACAGTTTTTCTGCCTCTTGACTTTAACAAAGCACCATTTGCTGTGTGTCCATCTACAGTGAATTACTGTATGTCCACACAGGGCTATGGGACCAAGAGAAAGGAACAAAAAGTCACATTGTAGTCACGACGGACTCACGCGGCAGTATCGAAGCAGGAAAAATAATAATATTCTCTGACTAAACACATCTCTGTGAATTGTTGCCAGAAAACAATAATCGGATTAATTTATGAAACTGGATTCTGTCTCTTGCCTTCATCTATAACTATTGAACTTCAGTATGAATGCAACTGGAAACAGATGTTAAAACACACAGACATATACAAACATTCATTCACTTTGAGCAGTTTACATTTATCTTTTCACCTAAACATGTCGGAGGAAGCTGCAGAAAGAGCATTTCTTCTGACACAGTTTTGTCCACATTCATGCTGCATTTCTGAGTGTAACTTATATTTCTTACTTGACTGCGTCTAAATCAAGTCTGCTCTTGCTGTGACCAGGACCCATGTCTCTCACAGAACAACTTGTGATGCAGAAGTGTGGACATGCACCAGCACTTTCTGACAAAGTTTTAATTAACTGCCCATTTGGCTCTAAACCGAGACCCTAATCCTTGTGGAAAAGTGAAATGATCACACCTATTATCTTTGTAGAATGTTTATGTCACAGTCGTCTGGATTTTTGGAGACCTTCTTGAGTTGACAGTGGATTTTCAGATAATTTTCAAAAGAGGAATAAAGGAAGCAGGAGGAGGGGGGAGTGAGAAGGGTGCTCTCTTGGGTGTTGCAAAATTACCCACACATCCCACTTCCTTTTTTCCATAATATCATTTAAGCCTGATAATAGCGAAAGCAATTTGTCTGAGCACGTTGCTGTGTGTGTCGTACAGTGAGTGTGTGTTTGTGTGCGGCTGAGAGGCTCGGGAGCCTCTGGTTGTGTGGGTCGGGCACACCTCAGAGCATTGTAATTACAGCAGGAGCTTTGAAGTGGAGGAATGTTTGGTCCGGATAATTAGCAGGCTGCACTGCACTCACACACTATTTACATTCCCATTAAAGCGCTCATTCAAGCCATCGTGCCACAATCATTTTTACTATCTCTGTCTGTGCACTGTGTCTGATGATTACAGGGAAAGGACACTGTGTAAAATGAAATTATTGAAAAATGACTGTCTCCTGCAAAGGTTAGAGGAACATACAGAAGTCATGAGCTGTAGTTATCTGTTCTGTCCAAAGCCTCTAAGCATTTTCATTCAGTGTGTTTCTATAGTGTCTTTCCTGCTTCTGGAAACAATATACGTCCAGCTATTTAACCTTTCCTTTTCTTCTTCTTTTCGAGAATTGTCTGTACATATTCCTTTTTAATAACGCTTTCATGAAACATTTCTCACGTGTTAGAAATGTATTTGTTCGGCCCGAAAAACCAGGAAATCATTTGTTCAGTTACCACAATAAAAGAGTCAGGTAATTAACCTTTAAATGCATTTATTAATTAGTTTAGTGTTGATGTTGCACAACTGACATCAAGTTTAAGGTTTACGTTTCAAATTGAATCTATTAAACGTGCTCTGCTCTTATTTACTGTAAGTGCATCTATTCAGAAACCTTCTATTGAATTTGTTTTTATTATCGTGGATGAACCCCAGCGGTGCCTCTATTCGTATGTAATGCCTATAAACCAACCACTTGTATCCAACACAACACGACTGACTGAAATACATGCAGACCAAATATTGTGTAGTGTTCACGCCCTGTTGTGTTGCACCACTGTATACTGTACACACCACTGACGTATGCATGCAGTTAATAACAGACACTAACTCTACTGTAATGTACTGGAGCCACTTTCTGAGTAAGACACTCGTCAAACCAGTGACAATATAAATAAATACTCCTCTTGACTGACACCACTACATTCACCCTCTATGGAAGCACATTGTTTTTATTCACAACTAAATTGCCTAAGTGCTGTTTCTGAGCCTCTCTCCTGTAATGCTGCTGAGCCTCCACCTGTAATGCTCCTAAATGACTACTGTGTGAACGCTCCAGCGGCGCCAGGGCCAATTAGCCGTTAACACTCGAGACAGATCTATTCAGAAAGCAGAGAATGAGAGCTCCTGTGATGTCAGAGATGGATGCCCGGTGTGTTAATGACAAGAGGAGAAGACAGTATGTGGCTCGACCCGGCCTTAGGCTGTGTCACAGACCAGTTAGATGACTTTTAGAGAATCTGACACATGCAACCCATGACCAAGTTACAATTCTGAACTTATAAACACATAATGCACCGTAGCCTTCCCTTAACCCTCCTATTCTCCTTGGGGTCAATTTGACCCCTTTCAATGTTTATCATTCAAAAAATAATAGTTGCCTTTGTTTTTTTTGCTTCATATTTCATGACTTTTCCTAATTTGATGGGGACAACTGATTAAGCATAAAATTTTCATGATGATATTTTTTCAATGTGCTGAACACATACTATACGCATTGGTGTTCCTCAGGGGTCAATTTGACCCCAAGCTGTTTTAGATGTGTAAAACATGTCTGTCTGTGTGTGTGACCTAATAACCCCACACCTGCAGGTGCAGAGGTGATACATGTGATGCCCAGTCCAGCTTTGCCTGGAATATGCAGGTTTACCCCAGACAAAAGTCAGGGCACAAGGGTTGTGCTTGATATGGCTGAAGGACTGCATGAGCATAATATTACATGTGATCATTTTTTCACATCTTATGCCCTGGGTGAGGAACTGCTCAAAAGGAAGGTCACAATGTTGGGAACAGTGAGAAAGAATAAACCAGAGCTTCCCTCTGAACTTCTTGCTGTCAAGAACAGGAAGGTAACATCTTCAGTGTTTGCCTTCACTGACAACGCAACTGTGGTCTCCTATTGCCCCAAGAAAGGGGCAAAGGGAAAGAAAATTGTCCTGCTGTTCAGAACCATGCACAAAGATGCTGCCCTGAGCAACAGAGAAGACAAAAAACCACAAATGGTGCTAGACTACAATCAGACAAAGGGAGGGGTGGACAACCTGGACAAGGTCACAGCCACATACAGTTGTCGGGGCATGACGTTGGCCCCTTGTCATCTTCTTCCATATCATTCATGTGAGTGCATACAATGCATTTGTGATATGGAGTGAAATAAACAAGGACTGGAACAGGGGAAAACTGAGCCGAAGGAGGATTTTCCTGGAGCAGCTTGGTAATGCACTGGTGAAACCTCAGATTGAGAGAAGATGGTGCCTTCCAAGAGCATCAACAGCTGCTGTAGCTGTTGTGAGGGACATACAGACAGAAACAAACACTCAAACTCCTCCAATGGTACAAACTGTGGACAAGAAATGTGGCAGGTGTCAGGTTTGTCCCACCCGAAATGATTCTAAGACTAGCATGACCTGTTCGAAATGCAAGAAATGCTGCAAGGAGCATGTGCACACTCTGTGCGTCCTGTGTGCAGTAGTGCATCAATCAATATGGTTCATTCTGTGAGAGTCATGAATGTGCACCCCAAATTATAATTATAAATAGAAAAGATTTGGATGAAAGATTTTCAAGATACACTAACTCTAAAACTCAAAGTTTGACCTGATGGTGGCGCTACAGGAAAGGTCATATCTTCACCAAAACCACTAGGGTACATACTCTTGTGGTCGTTAATGTTGTCAGTAAATTTGAGAAGATTTGTATGAAAAATTTTCAAGATAAGTTAATTCTAATTTTGGCCTGATGGTTTAAGTTTGGCCTGATGGTGGCGCTAGAGAACAGGTCAGCTTTCATTATAAAGGGCTTATTTATGTATTCAACAAATAAACAAAGTGTCTGACACAAAAACTCAGGCAACAATTCTCTGTAAATCATTTTCTGGACGCAAATATCCCTGGGGTCAGATTGACCCCCGAGGGTAAAAAGTGTTAGTAAATTTGAGGAGAATAGGAGGGTTAAAAAACCCTTTTCTCTCGAGTTAATGTAGTTACAACACAACCATAATAGTGACTGCTCTCACCACTGATTTATTGACTTCCTTTATTGTTTGCACCCCAGTCCTTTGTAATGGCTGTTAATGAGCAGGTCAAATTTATTACATGCTTTCTATTCTGCTCCTTCACAACACCAGGAACACAGCACAATGCAGAGCACAAATCAAGCATCATTGTGTACGGTTCTGCTTCACGCCAGAAGAAATGCATTGGTTCCTGTCCCGGTTCAGCGCGATGTAACGCTGCTCCTTTGAAGGTGATAATTGCCTGGGATGCCGCCAACAGCAATTATAATTTTTGGAACAGCTCCCTGTACTTTGATGAAGTTTTGAACACTTCGGAGCCATGTATTTATCCGCTAATGTGGGCTCATAGCTTCACCTCGCCATAACCCATTATTATCAGGTCCTCCTTTAATTCATGACTCACTCTGTACACCTGAAGGGTTTTGGAAAGTTGAATGCATTCAAACCCACTCACCTTTTCACCTTCTTGTTCATAAAACTGTGCACGGAAGAGTGTGGGTTTGATGTGTGTAGTTAAAGCTGCAAAAAGAGAAACTAAAAAATACTTCTGGACATGAGCCTACACAGATATAAATGTAAACGACCATTTCTGTGAAGGTCTTGGCCTTTTGTCCAACTCCAAACAGTGATTTCAGCCAAAACTGAGTCATGATTTCTAAAGTATTATAATAGACTCCCACTCACATCTTCAAGTTTAATGGTGTTATTTGCTTTGAGCTTTAAAGTGAGTTTAGAGTTTTTTGCTGACTCGATTTGGGGAAACTGTAAATGGAATGAATGGGATCATCAAACTTTACGACTCAGCGTGTATCACAGGTCTCATGACTTCATTTTCCGTGTCAAGCTCACAATCTCCTCTGAGACCCGCCAGGGGCCACGGTTCCTCACACAACCGTGAAGATTCACTCTGACACACTATATCTTAATCAGTTGTGACAGGCAGGATTTATGACAAGGCCGTCGTGTAAATCACAAGGAGGCTTGTTATTACGGAGAGGCACTGAGATGGTATAATTGTTTTTAAGTGATGTTCCAGGGCCAAGTGTGTGCGAACATAATCATACAATATTCTGGGAAGTTTTCCAGCGATTGGGGAAATCCACCTTCCACACAACAAACAACTGAAACCACACAAACAAAAGACCTATAAAGAAATTTCTGTCTCATTACAACAAATGGCATTTTATGGAAAAAAAGCCACAACTTTCCCAGCGATTATAGCTGCGTTACACGCACCCTTTGGGTTAGAGCAGATGAAATATGCTCACAGCCAAGAACACAAGAAAGACAAATATAGTTCAGTTGTACAACAACCATCATAAAAACAATGTCTGACAGCTTTGACACATTGAACTACTAGGCTTTGTCTCAGTGACTGATGTCCTATTATTGTGGACCCCAGACAGTTGTAATATTATCTGTTTTACACAGAGCTTTAACACATTTGCTCTAATTCTAGGGGACAAAACATAATTATGTCACCAACAACCAAAGCTTGGGATTATGGCTCTTTATATTACTTTCTCTAAAAAGAACCAGTTACTGATGCAAAGTCCCTTCCTGATCTCATCATACACTGGTCCAGGTGATCCATGCAGTGATTCTCCTAATGCCTCCGTGAACAGGGGTAAGAATGAACCTGCCCCATCTCACACTCGGCCTCTCCAGCAAACCTCCTCTTGGTCACAAAAACACTTAGAAATCCCATCATGACCATGATTCAAATGATCTAGAATTGGCCTTTAGACAGAGGCCTTTAGCTAACTGTGCTACACCAACAAACCGTCCAGTGAATTACAGAATGAGTCAAAGACTGTATTATAAGAGTCTATTATAAGAGTATTAGCTTTACGTGGGTCCCAGAAGGTCAGCCGACATTTAAACCACAGTTTTCTTGCTGTAAACTACTACAAACACCATAACATCCAAAGTGTCTAAAATTAGGACTATGTTACCTCTGATTGACAACATGGACCACTAAGAAACACTGGTTTGTCTCCATCCTCCTGAACAGAGAAAAAAATGAAGCTGGGAGCACACATGATACAAGGGGGTCTATGGGTGCCTCATTATGGAGCTAATTTAAAACTAGTCCCACCGTAACCACATTAATTTCTTAATTTTCTCAGCCCCTTCTTTAATACACTCACAAAGCCTTAAGGATTTTACAGTAGGCCATTAAAAGTCCACTCATCTTTAGGAGATTCAGGTTTAAGGTTTAAGTAACTACCTCGAGTTAAAGTCAGACTGAGCTGCTCGGCCATCAGTGTCTAGTGAAAGCTTTTTTATAGAGTCATAAAGAACAAAGCACTTAACTGAATAAACAAATTAGCCACTCTGCCAAGACAAGGAACAGGCACATCAAAGCTGCTCGTAACCATTTTAAAGGTCAGCCGTCGGAGAGGGGCTGGCTGCACCGTGACTGGAGAAGATGGGACTCAATATCTCACTGGCTTCAGTGGCTAATTATTTACATCAGTGTTTCACAAATGTTTTTAGGGTTTAAGTGATGCTTCAAAACGACACGTGACTCGTCATATGGCTTTACCCTGCGGACTTCCTGGTCCTTTTTGAGTCTTTAAAACATCATATTGTTTTGTTCATTGATGGTGTTTGGTTGCATTTGACCATTGCCCATAGACCACACATGTCACTCAAGGCCCGGGGGCCAAATGCGGCCCTTTGCACTGTTTTATGTGGCCCTTCAATTCATTTAGTAGTTTATATTTTTGGCATTAGGTTAAATTCAAACAGGTTTTAGATGGTTTTGATTTTTGCTACAAAGATTAACCTACCACTTCCTATTACAACCTGTTTAAATCCACCTAAACCTGTTAAAATTGGACTAAAACCTGTTCAAATCTATCTAAATCCTGTTCAAATCCACCTAAATCCTGTTCAAATCCAACTAAAATCAGTTAAAATCTGACAAATACTGTCCAAATCTGACTAAAACCTGTTGTAATCCAACTAAAACTTGTTTGAATCCAATTCAAATCTGTTCAAATCCAACTAAAACCTGTTCAAGATACAATTTCTCAAAATTTTATCTCCATCTTCGGCCCCTGAAAGGATTATTATTGACTATTGCGGCCCCTCACCACTTTGAGTTTGACACCTCTGCCATAGACAGTCACATTTACTGATGAACATTTGTGTTAATCCAATAAATCCTGCAGAAAGCCACCCCAATCCTAACACTAAACTAAAAGACTGATTTCAAGAGTTCATTAAAAGTGCAGTGTGTAGTCTTGGGCAACCTTTGGTCATATTGCATTTTACAATCGTAACTCATGTTTTTAGCCAGTACTACTAATATTTTTCTGTTCTATACGAAGGATTCATCTCGTCTCTGATTCAAGTTGAGATTAAAGTGCCAAACACAATTTGATAAAACATAAAACTAATCAGTGAAATGATGCATCACAAAAATCCCGCCTCATTATAGATAAAAGGTTCCAACTGTGTTTCTACCGAAGGAAATAGTTTTCAAAGGGATTAATACCAGAACTGTTTTATTTTCATGTGAATGGGTCTGTCTGGCCAGGCTATGAGCACCTACAGTAGCCCTGCAGGGACACGCTGATATCTGTCAAGTATAATCTTGACTTGTGTATTCCTCTGTCTACTACAAATTTCACACAGTGCATCTTTAACGCTACCCGTCACGTGTTGTGTGTATTTGTGTGTGTGTGTGTGTGTGTGTGTGTACTTGTGTGTGTCTGAGGAGGCAGACTCAGACTCAGACTCACCGCTGTTTAATGAGCAAAAGACGCCAGTCACAGTTGGACCGAGGACAGAGTGAGAGCTGCACACACACACATGACCCCGTAGAGCCAGAGCTGCTACTGCGATGCCTCGTCGTGACCTTTTCCTCGCCTCCGGGGTTAAAGGTTACAGACCTCTTTGAAATGGAGAAACGAGAGCTCGCTGCGGGACTGACTGGCAGCATGGCAATTACTGGGATGGGAGCCCAAATTTATCTGCCTCACCTCAAAGCCCTGGCACAGCAGACGGAGCAAATGCAGGGAATGCAGCTGACTGATAAATATGAGTGGACAGGCCTGCTTTAAGAAGTATGTGAGACACCAAAACCTGCTTTAGCTTCACATACTGTAAATGTAATATGTGTTTGTGTCACGAGTTTTAAGACAAGTTCATATGAGACTTGTATTGGAGACAGAATAATGACTATAGATAATGGACGGTGACAAGATGCAGACAGGAGCTCAGTTTGACAGCTAAAACTACATTTTTGAAAAGTATTATCATTTTCTTTTTATTATTAATAGTACAGGTAAGTACATACAGATATCAATCATTAATTTTCCTTATGGAGCACATTTAAAACAACCATCGCTGCTCAATAAAGTGCACTAAACATAAGAAAGTAGAAGTGATCAAAACAAAAAGAGAGAAAAAAAGATCAAAATAAATACTACTAATAAAAAAGTTTGTCAAAGTACAGTAAAATGTCTTTATACAAATGTAGTTATGGCGTTCAGCAGCAGATTTACCTGAGGCTTTCTTTTTTTTATTACAGATGACGGTCCATGATGTTTCACAGCTTCCATCTTTACCTTTATCTCCAAACTTTTCTCCATTGTTCAAACTCATTGGATTGTGTCCATCTGACATTTCTCAGGCATCAATTCAACTTTATTAATCCCTAAAGGGGAAACTAAATCGTTAAGTCTGTCGCAGGTGATGGTCCATATTGTTGGCGCGTTATAAAGGCACGTTATCCTTCGTTTACCTTTAGATATTCAAAAATGGCTCATGTAATTGCTATAAAATTCCCATAAAAGACCGTGTAAAAAAGTTGTAAGAATCGACATATATTATAAACTCATAATTATAATCCTCTGTCTCTGTGATGGTGTGTTGTACCCTCCGCCCAGATAATTGTTGTCTGTACAATGCCAGGCAGGAAACGGCTTGATCAGGTCCAGATGACAAGACCGAGCGGTGCGAGCGAGTCGGGAAAAACATGGAGACAGACTCTTGGTATAATTTGTGCGGTAAATGTGTTAATTAGCGCATTCATGTTCACACGTCGAAACACGAGCTCGCTGACATCTACGACTTCATCGAGGTTCTGTTTGGATTAAAGCGTCACAGCTCTTCGATACGGAGCTGGTTAGGTTTGTTCTTCGCCGAATTAGCTCTGATTCAGTAGAGCTCGAGCTGCACTTAAACCCTATTTGTGTGTGATTTCCCTCGTGGCTGTGTATTAGTGCGTTGACGACGTCTGCCGGCTTGACCCACAGTTTGGACAAGTGACTGACACTGTTTGCCTTTGGAGTAATGGCTGTCATTACACTAAATTATACTCTACCCAAACACAAGTGATTCTTTAAAACCACCCCACTGCGCTGTGCCTCTATCTTTCTCCAGAGCTGGTGCCTTGTTACAATCAATTAAGCTGATTACAAGCACTATCTTCACCACTTCAAAGGAGGGCCATTACAGCGGGTCAGACTCGCTGTCTCTTCTCTGCACTGCCCTGTTGTTTGCCCCACAGTAAGATATGTTAACATACAGAGCGCTGAAATCTCTTCATAAAAATATAACTGTTTTGGAGCTGATTAAAGGATAAATGACAAGTAACGAGCTGAAGACAATCGGTGTCACTGGAGTTAAAGCTTGACTTCTCCTCGTCAGGTCAGATGACGGGTCAAACAATAAATGGAGGGACACAGCGAGACGAGAAGTCTAGACGGTGCATTTAGGGACCCTCCCTGATTGCTTTGTTCTGCGCCATGTCTACAGGTAATTACCTCAACAAACTGCTGGGAGTGCTGTCAAATCAAGGCAAAGAGAGAGAGGCAGGAGAGAGGAAGAAAAGGACATGAATGAATAGACGAATGTGCAGATGTGCAGTCATGCATGGGCGTGTGTCGAGTGGAAACAAGAGGAAAAGTGTGAAAGGTCTAAAAATAACTGCAGTGTATGAAAACAGAGCTCAGAGATGTGTTATTGATTTGATAAAACTGCAGATTGTTTCACTCAGTGACAGAATAGACAGTTTCAGGTGTTGTTGTGTCTTTAATTAATAAAAGTTATGTCCCGGGTGACCATCAAACACAGAGCGGTGCATCTTTTAGTTTGGACCAAAACAGGAATTGATCAGTCTTTGTTTTCTAGTACAGTGGTTCTCAAACTGTGGTACGGGTCCCACTGGTGGTACACGGTAGAATCTCTGGTGACCACAAAATGTAGGAATATTGATTTCTGCTACAGCTTTTCTAAAAAAACACTTTACTGTACCATTAATGACTCTTAAAAAGCTGTGGGATTCAAAATGTGATTTCAAAGAAGCAGCACAGTTAAAAAAAATCATTTCATAACATATATCATAGAGGTAGACAGGTATTTGTTGATGGCATAGATCTGTATCGGAGTAAAAGGTATTTGAGAAGCACTGATCTGGTCCAATGCCATGAATTTAAACAACGGCGTTTCCAGCTCTGAACCAATCAATAAACAGTGAGCCTTTTGAGACACGAGGCCTGCACCAAACGTGAATTATTTTGAAGCAGAGTTTACTTTAAATTGTAGTCATTGTGTAAATGCATTGCCAATATTGTTTTTCAGTGTCCGAGTCCAATAAGAACACAATGTGGACTGTGCATAGAGTCCATCTTGATCTCTTCTTCTACTGTTTTACTCTCTGTATCCACTTACATGCTTCTAGTGACAATACAACAAACTGTACATGTAAGTACACCTCACACTTCCTGTTTATATCCCCGAAGACATAAAACACACTATAAATGGATTCATAATAACTGTTTGTTTGTTCAGTAAGTGGTTTTCTTTTCTGATGCACATTTCACTCGAGAGGACCTTCGTGAAGCAGTGCAGCCTCCATTTCTCCATTTCACATCAGGTCATGCCAGGTGACCGTTCTTGTTTTGGCAGAAAACATGAAAGTCGTACACAGCTTGTATGTGTGACATTTAGTCATCGCATCTGATCTTTCCAGATTGAGTTGTAGCCACCAGTTAATGGGGTCATCTGGGCGTCTTCTGTGCGTCTGTCACGAACGGTCACATTCACTGATGGAGCCGTGAAATCCTGTTGGACGACGTGTCTGTCATGGCATGTTCAAAGTCTTCACAGTGACAAGAACCAACTGGAAATAACCTTTAATAAAACGTCAGGCGCCAGTTGAAGCGTTATCTTAATTGTATGGAAAACAGCCGTGCACCGCTCCATCCTGAAAAGATGGGGCCGTCCTGATAAGAGCTTTTTTGAATGAGAGATGGTTTTAGAAGAAAAAGAAATATTTAGTTCAATGACTTGGGAGAAATGTGAAAAACTTATGTCCATTTTGCAGTTTCTTTTATCATTTTATCCCACTCACTGGAACAATTAGTAATAACAAGAACGATTCAGCTCTTGAGTTGTTGGCACACTGTTAGTTTTGTTTTGTTAAGATTACACTTGATCTTTTGCTGCTGTAGAGAAGAGGAAGGCTTCATTGAGAGTGAATATAGATAATAAAACAAATACATGCACAGTGTCTGTAGCTCTTCCAGTCTTCTTAAAATCTTCCTTATCTTTTTTGAGTACATAGTCTCCAATGAAGGAAACTGAGTCAACTACCCTTTAACCCTCGTTATGTAACAGACGTTTGACACATTGCTATAATCAGCAAATATGTGAGTAGTTTCAAAAGCTTTGTGAGCCCAAAAAACAAATTGAGTTTTCCTTTCTGGATATGGATATGCAGACTTAGTGTTTGCTTTAATTAATTCCATACACACTTTGTGGTGGATATTGGATAATTTATTGCAAAAGTTGCCAAATATCAGCCTCGTCAGAGATTTGAAAAGCACAGACCGCCTGAAGGCTCATATTAATCACATCAATTTCATTGTGACTCATAAATCAGCCAAATTAGTTGAATCAGTGCGGTATCTGACTCACTGCCTCTGCCTGCTAATAAGGCCCTCGAACCAAATCAGAGGTTTCACCGAACTTGACTTTGTTTCCATGTAGAGAAAAGTACTAAGGATACTACAATGCTCAGGTGAAGTTAAGCTTTTTTAACTTTTTATTTACATTTTCTTGTTTAATGTTTGTCTTTCTTTTATGATTACAGTGCACTGAATAATGCTATAGTAAAATAATGACTATTTATGTGTTATAGTGCAACACATTTGGGACACAGTCTGGAGTATAATTATGAAGAAACAGAGCCAAAGTGATTATTATTTAAGTAGTATTTTGTTAGTGTTACTAAAATGTATGACCTCAGAAACCTTCCTGAGTAGAAACCCTTTGAGATCAACTGTTTGTGGTGAGTTTTATGCAAAGGTTAAATGGTTCACGTCTTCCTGAAAATCCAGCTTAAATGAAGAAAAACCTGACTACTTCTTTGTGTCGATTGTTAGAAGAATGGGATGACTGAGCTAATGTCTTTATAGTGGTACTGTGTGTCTGTATAAATGTTACCAGAAAATACAATGTAGACAAAAACAAAATTATGATCGCTTTTGTCTTGTTTTCCACATTTCTGCTTCAAACCATGCTATAACTATAATTACCAGTTGTTTCTTTATGCTGTCAAAATTCACTAAAGTCATTGTTGTTTTGACTGAAAATAACAACATAAGAACTTTATACACAAACTCTCTGAAGTGGACGGGATAGGTTTGTCATTTTTCTCCCTCTCCCTCTCATTTGCGTCTCTCCGAGCCCTCTCCTCACCGCCGAACCCCACCCCTTTGGCCTTTTCTCACACACGCACGCTCACTCAGCAATACTGCTCTGTCAGCCGCCGTTTAGAAGATTAACCTCCAAATCACCAGAGGGCATCCCGCTCTCCCCGCCCCTCTCTCAGCGTTCCCTCTCCGTGAATACTTGCGCAACAAGTGGCGCCGCTGAAGAGCCCCCCGGGTATTAGAGGGTTGAGTGGCGTCCCAGAGAGCCGTAATTACACCAACACTCAGGTGATTTAAGGGTCCAGGAACATGCTGACCCACGCATGGCACCGCGAGCTCCCAGAGCACTGACACCGACGCTAACCCGTGCTTTCTCCCACTTTTAAAGTTTGACAAATTTACAAGCGATGGTTTATTCTGAAAACACATAAAAGTCTGACTTCGTGTTGTAACAGCGGTGAACAGAACGGAGCCAAATGTTGTTGGCAGCTATTTTCAGCAACACACATTAAAGTATCTGGTCTCTTTGATGTGCTTTGTAATCATTTATGCAACTTTGAAGTCAGTTTTATTGGCTAACTTTCTGTCACTTTTCACACCTACCAAGCAAACAAACTGTGTATTTGGAAACTCAACCATTTTTTTTAAACCTAGGCTTTTTTTACGGCTAATTTTATGTCATATATTACTCCTGTCTTTCTTTTGCTTCATCCTAAAAGAACCAGTGCAATAGGTCATAGGCAATTAACATCTTATGGTGTATGGATAAGTGTAGCATATGCACGAAAAACAAGATAGTAGAAAAGTATTGTGTTTATTTATGCAAATTATCCATGTACTTTTTAATTTTCATTTCAAGTTCTTCGTCTTTTTTCTCATTTTCTTTTTACCTATTGTATGTGGTGCATATGGATTATAAATGGGGCACAAGACGGGACATTGTATTCCCAATATAACCTTTCTGATTGGATAAAAGTAGATGGGATATCCTAAAACGTATTGTCCATTTGTTGTGGAGCAGAGAGACTGGGACAGCCATGTTTCTGACTGAACACTCTGTAACACTGATGTCTGTTTAAGGGCTATTTCACCCAATTGAAAATAGATTACTTACTTCTCCTTTAATTGTGTAGCCTCTTGAGTTAAGTGGACATCAGAAGAAAAGTCTGAGTGCTCATGGTAAGAAGTAGTAACTGACAGGCTGTAATTCAAGCAAAGGGCCCTGATAATTGGGTTGGTTCTCCTCCACACCTCCTGCAGACATTGTGGTGACAACGGGGAATGTTTCTCTTTTAACAAGGTCAGGGCTAATGCTGGTTAATGGGAAGGGGATGTTCCTCTGCCCCTGCTCTGCTCAGCTCTCACCTCTCTGTCGCTTTTATCTGCTCCCTTTTCCAGTTTTACAAGTTGTTGTCGATCAGCGTCCAAAAGTGTGCAGCTTGTGCAACACTGGACGTCCGCAGTCTTTGAAGGCGTTCATAAATGTGCAGATGACAGGTGGAGATATACTGTAGCGTAGTTCATGGTTAAGAAATTAAAGGTTTGTCAAAGGTCAAAGGACATCTTGAATGACATAATGCTTCATTTGTTTTGGTTTGCAGTAAGGTCTGTTTTGAAACAAAGCTCCCAAAGCCATAATTTATCATTCAGTTGCCTTATTATTACTGATGAACAAGCTTATTTAAATACCCTGTTATTAAACCATTTTCTAATCATAGCAATTGTAAATGTGGTTATGTAATAATCATAAAAGCTCTGTGACAATTCTTTTGATTTGATTTTTAACAACTAATCCACAAGCTGCGTCGTTATTCACTGTCATTCACAGCAGTCTAAGCCCGTCACCGTTTTGTGCACATCATTCTCCTTCATAGTACGCATACAGTCAGCATAAGTCATCTGCTTTAGTCACTTTCAATGTTGCAGACTCAGAAAAATGATTAGTTAACTGCTGCATAGGCGTCATGAACAAACCCTGGGCACTCCTGCTTTTAGTAAACAGACTTAAATCCAATATTTTGATATTTTGATCTACATTATTGAACTGTTTTGAGCCTGACATGAGGCTGTGTAAACACATATAATACTCAAAGAGTTATGTTTGTCAAAAGTGTAAAGCAGTCCTCAGGGGAATACATGCATGTGCTCATGTTGTATTTACTTTAAATCAAGCTCTGCAGCTTTGGTGGTCTTGACTTAGACCTAGACCTAAGTTCACCACAATATTTAGTGTGTGTAAAGTATGTGAAAGTTACTGTTCTGTGTTGTTTTTAACAAGTAGAGGCAACTGTGAGTTAAACGGAGGAAAAGGCCTAAACCGTGCCTTATTAAAAAAGACAGATCAGAAATAGTTTCCTTTCACTGAAGCTTTTTGGTGCGTTTAGTAAATGAGGTATTAAAGCATCCTGTCTTCCTGTTAAGATTCAGCTCCTGACAGCATTGGTTTAAGAAATGGTGCCTTTTCAGTTGTAATCCCTGCAATTAAGGCGAAGGTGCGGCTCCATTACCTCAGTGGGATTAGTAATGACCCGAGAGAGAATATAATTGCTTCTTAATTTGAAGTTGTGAAGCGCATGAAATACCTGAGGCTCAGCCTGCCGTCTCAGCAGCGGACGCTTAATGGATTAGCTGCTGTTCCTTCCCCCTCCCGCTCTTTTTTCCAAACCTGGAGCTTCATCATTCATGAGTTTTATGACGCTGGTTCCACTAACTTGTTCCTCGCTCATAGATTTTTAATAAAGATATGTTATTGTGTAGATGGTTTGATATTGTTAAAATGACCACAAGCAAATCATTGTCATTTCAGCTTAAATTTCTGGCGACAGGTGTGAGTGAAAATGAAGTCAGCACAGGTTTGGTCAGTTGTGCAAGCCAACATTTCTTTGGACCAGTTAAAATGACACTATTGACAAACCAGCAGCAGATGAGACAGTTACACCCTTCATTATTGTGGCCTGACATCTGTCCACTCTGACTCACGCTGTATAATTACCAGGCCTTTGACCGGCCACAATGACCTTTGAGTCTGTCTTTTGTCCTCGAGGAGGCGTTTTTAAGGCGTCTGTTAGTGACAGCGCTCTAACCACTCAGTAACTGCAGAGCTAATGTCATCAGCCAACTCTTGTTGGGAGCTTATGTTTTGTTCAAGCTTTGTTCTGACGCAGCAGTTCTGAACTAGACCTTCTTTTATGAAGACAGGGTACTTTCAATAGTTTTGGTTGGTTTACCCCAAACCTGATCTCTGTACCTGCCCTTTATTTAAGACACAGAAACAATACATATCAAACACAAAAGCCATGTTTTCTTAAATTTGATAAATTGTTTATCAGTTTGTTTTTATAAAGGTATAATTTGGAGTATTGTCATGAAAAAAAAATGCATCATACAATCTAAATCCTCTTTTATCCCTCTAAAACAATGTGGAGGTGAATGTATCTGAAAACCATTGTGTCTTTGTTTTGTTTTTGTTTTGTTTTCAGTTTCAGTTCTTTACCTGGAACGAAAGTAAAACAAAATTATACAAAAGGTGGCTGTAGTTCAAAAGCAGGAGTAAACCTGGATTTAGTACAGGACTAGGTTTGTTTATTAACATTTGCCCGGACAACCTGCATTTTATGACTTTAATATTCAAGAAAAGAAGATAGAGTTGAATTAATATGCACTAAAATATATTGGATAACTATATTTACTGCAGATAGGCACAGATTTAGTTGAAGTTAAATATAAATTGCCTAATATCAATAATATTCTCTGTATTACGTTATCAATGATTGTTAGTTTACTGTTTGTTGAAGTAGTTATGAATGTGTCTGTCTGTCAATCACACTCAACATCTTAAAAAGTATTCATCAACATGAGCTGTGACTCTGGCGGATGGATCCGGTTTCATTTTCATAATCTGCCCTCACTTTCCCAGGCCTCTCTCGTCACGTGTCTCATTGTTGCAGCCGGTATTCAGAGCTGTACTAGGAATAAGACTCTGACAACATGCAACAGGACGTCAATTACACGGCGGCAGTGAAATCCACACTCGACACGGGCTTTGAGCTGTCAGCTGTCAGAGCCGAGCAATGCCAGACACTGAGCCGGGGTCCGCCGAGGAGAGCAGGACGCTCGGTGTGTGCTCATGTAAACACTTTGTTACTGTAATTGGAAACATTCAATCACCCAGGCTCCGAGCGTAGGCAAATAAATGCTTACAAATCAGATCTGACAGATGATTAAAAAACAGCCGAGAAATACAAAACACAAACGCAATTATCATTTGAACTTTTGTGTGTTTGTGTTACCTGTCTGCGCCCTATTAACAGACTGACAGACGGCAGCAGTGTAACTCTGTGCACTTTGGGGACTCCAGACTCAACACTCGGTTTATTTGGTTTTAATAAGCTTTACAATGTTTGCGTTGTATTGAATTTCTTGTCTGATTCACTTTGTTTATTCTACTTATCCCTGCTCTCGCGGAATCAAAATAAATAAAACACAGGATTAAATAAAAATGGATCTGGGATGTCAATAAGTAGAAAATCCCTGAACATAACAGACTGTTTCATTGAGTCTTGCTTCTAGTGTCACAAATACGAATACTTTACGAAGCAAAAAATAAAAAGTACAAAAAGTAATAAAACAAAATAGTAAGTGTGTACTGTAACTGTGAATTGTCCAAATCAGGCATGTCCCGTCTCTGATAATGATACGACCCTATCCCAGCCCCGTCAGAAAACTTTAAGCTTTTAATAAAACTATATCCTAATTGTTTTTTTTAGTTCTTTTCTCGCTCTGATTCTTCTCATTTGTAGTAGATCCAGATGCACACGTGGAGTCGTATCTGTCCCAGTTGAAAACCTGTTTATTTTTCCCGTATTTGTGGATAACCTCTCGGAAGCGCTACCTCATGTGACACCTACGGTCTGTTATTAGTGACTACTGCCCTTTTACTATTTTAGACTCACGTCATTGTATAAAAACACAAAACAACAGAGGCGTAGTCGCATATAGTCGAATATACTTCTCCTCCTTCACCAACACGTCAAGATTGTCTAGAGTTTAGCTTCTGGACTCCTCACAGCTCTAAGGACTGCAAAAAATATAGTTTGTTTGCTGCCATATCATCCTTCTTTATGTAAAGTTCTGCATAAATAACCCTGGTGGTCTCACAGCACATCTCCAGAAGTCTAATCAAGTCCAGACCTCGACACATCAGAGCAGGAGGCAAAAGAAAGACATATAAGACAAATGTGTTATGTTGTGTCCGCTGTAAATATATAATTGTAATAATATTAAAGATTGAAGCAGTTATTTTGGTTAAGTTTAGTCACAAAGTAGATGAATTAGTCCATTGTGTGCTCCAAAAAAAGGTCAAAATGGAGCTTTAAGCATGTTTTATTCACACACTGTTAATATTTTCATGTATATAACATCATACAAACATAAAATACATTTAAGACTCATTATTTTTGCGAAAGAAAGTCAACACCTACTGTCCATTATCAGATGATGTGTCCTCTTCATGCGCCTGAGGGCTGTGTTTTGTATTCGTCTCTAAATCACTATTTTGATAAATGGTGAAGGGCCCTGGTTCCACGTGCTCTTATTAGCTCTCCTCGTCCGCCTTTAGGCACGCTCGGACCGCTGACACACAAAACCAGCACAAACGCAGGAGACAGTAAATTAAATCCAGCTTGAGCCCCATTGAAATGGCGTTTTCACACAGGGTTATCACACCGCTGTTTTGCTTTCAGCGACACTAAACACTTTATGTCTCTGGGAACTTGATCTCAAAACGCGTGGAGCATCTGAGGACACACGTGATAATTTATTGGGAAATAACTCAAGCATAATGGGAGCCAGTATTGACCTTGTGCGTGTGCATGAGGCAGGCCCCCAGAGCGCATGTTTCCACTAAATTAAGAACTTATTAGACTTAAAAACCTGATCCTATTTCACGCAGGGAACCTCTGGGGTAAACGTGGATTAGTCTTCAAAGCGAGCCGTTTGGTTCTCGTTATGTTGCAACACTTCATATTTTATGTCCGTGTGATGGTCAAAAGACGGAGAGAGGTCATAGGTCACGGTTATGTTGGAGACACAGGGATTACCAGTAGCTAACTCTGTGTCTGACGTTCTTTTAACAACAATCTGAGATGAAGTGATAGCAATGAGCCAGGCTGAAGCTTATTTTAATGTTTAGACACGTTTTTGAAGTATCTAATTACTTGGTTTGACAGGCTTTGATATAAATGAGCCCACTTAATAACTGTAAACATCCTGTTCAAAAGAATCGAGGTTAAAATGACTGTGTTTAATGTATTTTCCCGAAGGCAGCATTGTTGTTTAGTTCGAGGTGAGCTTACAATTACACAATCTTATTAGAGTTGTCAGGGAGTCTTTTAGTTTGGTGCCATTACAGTTTATTACAATAAACATGCCCCTTTTCTGGCCTACAGCTCATTAAATGTAGTATAATAGGCAGATTTAGACACTTTGTGGACTTTAAGAAGTGTGTGGTATAAAAAAGAGAAGGACAACTTGGTAAAAAAGTAGCTTTAGTTTTATGTTTATTTGGCATCAAGGCTTTGAGACTCAAAAATGGAAGAGAATAGAACAAGCAACACCAAATACAGCCAATAATATTAACTCACTGAGCCGGTTTTGACTTTTTCTAAACAAATAAACCATAGACCGAATTTTTTTAGTAGCATTTCCCACATATTTAAGTGAGATCAGAGTCTTTAGCAATTTAAAGTTTAAAATTTAATCATTTTCTAATTAAGAAGACTGCTTTTATAGTTTTGTTTATCTGTTTAAAAGAGGACAAATCCATAAACGTAGAGCCATGAAACTAAACCTTTAAACTGTATTGTTGTAATTGCAACATTTCAACTGTTTAACTCATTACCGTAAGTTTTAAGAATCATATTTAATGGGCGATTTAAAATGAGAAATAGAAGAAAAGGAGGAGCTGGGGTGGAGGTGTGGGCCTCTGTAGGATCATTAACTAAAGGCTTCACAGTTTAGTGAATTCAGTTCTGTTCCCTGTCTGTTCATACATAAACTAATCCAACACATTCTGGATAATGGATGAGGAAATTATTATTATTATTTATTAAAAACCACCCAAGGGACATTCTGTTCCACAGAGACGTCACAGAGGGCTTCAGGACACTGCATTTGCAAAGGGCAGGTACTGAATAAATATCTGCTGACTGGATGAATCACCCGTGAGTAACCACATTTTTATCCAATGCCATGTTGTTTGCATTAGCAACGACAAAACGGTTGCTTCCTGTCAATGCTGTCGCGTCGTTGGTTCAAACTGGCAGCGGTTGGAGCAGATGTTTTGGTTGGAGCAGAACGAGATGGGTTTTCGTGAGTTTGTGAAATCACAAATCTCACGAAAGGTTAACACTTTCACCCCATTCACCAAACTCTGTGAACTGCATCAGTCCAAGAAGCAAAAGCACGTTGTTAATGCCTGCTACGTTACACTAAAAACACATGTAGTTTGTTTATATTTTGTTACAATCTGTTAAAAACTGCTGTTGCTGTCGTGGAAGTAAAGATTAAAAAAAGATTCTTTCTCAACAGTTTAACTTTGGACAAAAATAGACAACGCTTTTGCAAAAACCAAGAAGAAGAAGAAAGACCGTCCATAAATGCTGAGGCCTCTGAGTTTAAAGTCCCTCTGAGTCACTCTGAAAGTATCATTTGCTCTCGAGTCTTGAGTATGTGGCGTGTACATCGTGGATATTTCTCCAAACAACAAAGCACTCGTCCCTCTCCTTGTTCTGCAGTAAATACACATCCACATAAACACGCTGAGTGTGTGTGAAGCCACAGGGCCACCACAGTCGCGCAGGGGCCCCTCGTGACTTCAGGTCCATTACAGAAGAACAGACCACAGCCATGATTAAAAAGCCTTTTACTGTTCCAGTCACTTCCAGCACTAAAAGTGTTTACACACTCGCTTAATTGTAAATCAGGATTTTATGGTCTATAGTTAGAAAGACATTACACTGCAAACATTACAGCCAAATTAATCACTGGGAGACAAATAAATACAAACATGGAGTTTAAAATGGCTTAATTGGGTCGAGACACTGTGTAAGTTTATACACTCTCTTTGAGTATTATGTGTAAATTACATTATCACGTTTCATGAGTCACACATTTTCCAAAGCAATGCAGTCCTGATGCTTCACAGTTCAACTAATGCTGCTTTAAACTCCAGTAGTTTGTAATGTTAAATTGATTATTGTGCTGTATTTAAAATATCACACGTAGGAGATGTTTAGTTTACTGTTGCTTCACCAAAGAAAGACAGATTTAATTAACCTGTTCACCTTAAACTGTGTGGCTGCAGTAATAAGTGCAGAAAATAATAATAATAAATGTTTGGAAGAGATTTCAGCTCAGATTAACTCTCAGTTGTTAAGAGTCATTCTCTGTTTTATAACGAATGTAGTAGATTCAGTTCAGACATTTGTTACTAAGTGAGGGCTTCCTTTTTTGACTTGACCTGTCCAATATGGTGGCTGTGTTTACGAAAATTAACTTAGTTCCAGGTATTCACACAACACTAGTCCAATGAATGCTGCTTATTTCACCAAATTGAGATACTTTATTGACGGCAAACAGTGAGATGTGTCTAATGAAATAAACAATCCATTACTTCTATCAACAGTTCAGTCTGTAAGAAGACGTTTGTGTCGAAGTGAATCTATTAAAGATGAACAACCTTTGTCTCATTTGGCTCCTGACACTTGTTTTCTGGACTGATCAGATCATAACACTCCAAATGTGGGACAACAAGTTTATTTATGCGGGACCCTTTACTTATGCAACATAGACAAAAGTCACGCAGACGGCAGAACGGAGGATTTCCTGTGACACAATAAAAACAGCTTTGCAGATAAACGCACACCCGTATTTTTTTAATGTTTCGTTCAAAATAAGAATAATTCTGTTTATTCTTTTCACAGCTTTGCCTCGTGTCAATCAAACTCCACACTCCACTTGAATAATGCCCTGCGATGGTGGTCTGTCCCACTTTTGACACAAAGCAGAGCTAGATCTTTCTCAAATTTGATTCTAAAACCAATCAAAATGCGGTACATTATGTTGAAAATACTCTTACGAAGCAGGACATCTGGTCGCTCTGTTTTCTGCTCCTGTCATGTATTATTGAACGGACTCTTATAATGACCAATCTTGTATGGAAATGTCACCCTAAATTCGACTGGCCTTGTGGAGTCTGTCATCACGTTGCATTAGCGGTTTGAACGTGGCGAGGGGACTATCATATTCCTGCAGCGATGGGACAGAGATGGGTCGTGAATCAGAAAGAAACACAAAGAGTTGTGAGCGGCAGGGACCGTCCTCAGGTTCCTCTTCGCAGCTGCTGCCAACGGGACGACAGTTAGTGCCCATTGTGTCGTTTAGAGCCTCTGACACAACAATGAAACCCTACCTGTCTCCATTATGACGGATTCACTCATAAATGTCATGTCTCGGTTTCAGACTCAAGAACCTGTTTTGTGATTTTCTAAAGGTGTCACTTAAGCTGCTCTCGACTCATCTCCGTTAAAAGCCTCTCTGGAGATACGGCTTTGTGTGGAAGAGTGCGGTGGACTTACAGGAATTAAACTGTTTTCAACATATTTTTCTCATTTTATATCCTGTTTGTTTGCTCTATTTAGACAAACAACTTTAGTCTTTCCCTCAAATTATGTAAAATCAACAGTTTATTATTGTGGGATGACATTTGGAGGTCTGCTCCTGCCCTCAATGTCAAAGCCACTTTGTCTGGAGCAAAAAAACAAGCTGGCATTTTTAAAATATTTTATGTTTCCTATCTTTCTCAAGAGCGTGTGCTACAGAGGGACTTTTGTCTTCATTCACTGTGTGACGTCAAACAGCTCTAAAAATACTTATTGATGTTTCTCTAATGACCACTGGCTTGTATAAGTGTCTTTATGAGAGTCCGCAAGCTATTTGTGAATAATTAATTTGACTTTCAGCGATTTGTGATAAAGTTATAATCCCATGGGAACAATCTTGTATTAGTGAATAAAACCTATCCCTGTATCAGAGTTTTATTATTAATATTCACTGTTAGCTCATCATTAGTGTCTGGCAGCATTCAAAACCACTTATTGAGCACTGTTAATAAAGATGGACAGATCCCCTCTTGGATCCGACAAAAACTGACATTTTTTGATGGTTATGGACACACAAAACCTGCCAGTTTAACCTGACATTAAAATATTTATATGCAACGCTTTGTTTTTGTGATTGGTTCATTTTAAACTGGACTAATTCTTTGTAAGGAACAGAAAAAGTATTAGGATGACTGGCCAGGCTCCAGGTTAACTTGTTAGAAGCTAAAGTGGTGAGAACTCCTGTCTTTTTATTTGATTCCCAGAAGTAGCCACGACTCCAGCTACAAGTTTTTTACCTTTGTACCAGTCCCAAGCCCGGATAAATGGAGAGGCTGCATCAGGAAGCACATCCAGCGTAAAAACCTATGTCAAACTAAATACGCAAATGACTAGACGATGATTTAGTGTGATGTTGGTTATTATGTCTGACAGCCGCTGCTACGATTTCACAAAATAAATGTAACTATTAGCTGTAGATAGACTCTGACAACAATGGAGCATCTGGTTATGACAAACAATGGCTCTTATTGCCCACTGTGTACTCATGAAAGTACTTATTATGTATTGTATTACAGTATTAAGTATTAAGAGTCCTGCAGTGTTACTAAAGAAACATCCTCCTGGTTTGAAAGTCTTGAAAAATTTTGTTGTGTCTTTGTTCATTCTTTTCTCATTAATGCCTTAAAGTTTTATGGCGTGCTAATCATAGTTATTGTTTGTTTTATGAGCAGGGCACACAATGACATTTATCTGATCTTTAACAGGCTCCAACAGCTAATTGTTTTTGACAGTGGCTCCCCCTTGTGGCTCATTGATGGGTGCACGCGCCTCCTGCCTCAAGTGAAGCACGAGGATAATAATCAAGGCAAGATGTTATTGTTGGTGTGTTTATGCAATAATTAATGACTACAATTCTAATGAACACCACAAGTATTATGTTTCATGGCAGCACAACGACATTCATTGCAGAATTCTCTTTCAAACTATTTTTTAAAGAAAAATCGAAGGTATTTTATTTATTTATTTAATTTAACACAAAGGACAATCAATAACTGAACTCTTTAGCTCCTCTTTTTGGACCAGACTGAGCAGATCATCTTGATACAACTCACTCAGCAAACCTAATTTATGAAAACACAGTTGTAGCCATGTCTCAAATACACAATACATTTTTAATTAAAAGTTGGTTCGTTCATACATTTTCTGTTTATTTCCTTCTTTTACTGTTGAAAATGTAAATGTGTTTTTCACCTACGAACCACCAGAAAACACTGCTCAAAACATATCCTGCATGACGTACCTGCCCCTAAAAAGTTAATATGATAAACAGCCAGTAGAGGTCACTGTTAACCAGAAAATAATTGAGCTACTTTCGTTTCAAAGTCTCAGCACATCCACAGAGTGCCTTGTTCTTCATTCATAAACAGTCCCTGGACTCTAAAATTAAAGCAGGATTAATAAATAAGTCAAAAACATACGTTGTTATTATTCTAATTTGAGTTTTTTCCATTGCATCACATTATTTTCCACTACTTTTCACGTAAATGTGTTAAAAGTGCCTTGTAACCGGTGTGGATCTGTTCCCTGGAGAGTGCAGTGACAGGTCTCAGGGCTCTTATCTGACAGGTCTCACAGAAGCTAATATGCTAAGGTGCTTATTAATTTAGACTCAATTAATGTTCAGTAGAAATGACACATCCTTTGCTCCAGTGTGTTGTACCTGATAAAGTGTGAGCAGGTGTGTGTCTGCTGCTGTATGTATGCAGACCACTGCACCAGCGTCCAGTACAGTCCAGCACTCATTCATAACCCGACCACGTACTTCACACACTTTACTCTTTTTCCACTGACTGCAGCTCTTCTGTTTGTGTGTGTGCGCTCCGGTGATAATTACTGCAGATACAGCTCACACACATCCACCCTCAGACACTCATTAAAGGACATTAAAGGTGAGGTTATATATTCACAGTCTGAAAAGATCAACAAATGGCTGTTTGCAGGAGGACGACGTTAATGGTAAAGGCTTTTCATTTTTGTGATGCTAAAAGAGTGACCACAAAATGATAGTACAACATAATTAATCACAACTGACTTCTTCTCTTGGGCTAGTTTCCATAAAACACTTTCACATAATCACAGACCTGAAAGGAAAGAGGAATAAAGCAATGGAAATCAGAGACTTTGAAACAAAATTGCATGTTATCAAAGCGATTCATCAAAATGCATTGATTTCAGTTGCTCTTTGCGTCTCGGTTTATTGCCTCTGAAGCAGTACGTGTTGTTTTAGCTCAGACTAGATTTCTAAAGCGATGTCTTTGTGAGCAGACTAAATAAAAAAAAAACATGTCCCAGTGTGCACAAGTTATTCAGAAGAACGTCCAGTGTTCCTGAGTTGTTTTGCCAATTATTAAGACTGTAAATGATGGAATATCAATCAATATCTTTGTTTATGTCAGTATAGATCTGTGTTGTGAAGGAAAAATTGGTTTTATTTTATTTAATTATAGCAGCAGAGGTCCCTAGCAGATCCCTGTTGCAGAAAGAAATGATAAAGTATGATAACTGTGGAAACCATGAAGGTGAACTCAGTCACATGATCCCACTTTGACCAATGAGCACTTCCAGTCCAGTCAAAGAAACAGACTTAAATATGACACAGACATGTTCCCATCTCTTAAAGCCTCCAGTGTAAGAGACTGAACCTGCTGCAGTTTATGTTGAAACGTCTGTGTGAAGGTTTGCTTTGTCGAGCACTATTTTTCAAGCTGAATGCACCGATTTCACTTGAAGCTAAACTGATATGTGCACTGGAGCTTGTATGTCCAACACCACTAATTTCAGCCTCAGAGTCTTGTTCCTAGTGCTCTGTGTGTGTTTATCGGGACTGCACTGTTCAGAGACTGCAGTCTAACCTCGATCTCCAGGTGTGTCTCTAATTTAAGATCCAACTTCATAACAACATGTGCCACTGTATGGGACTGTACATCTACTTAGGACCTGTTTGTATTATGAAGAACAGCTCTCCTAATCTGAATCAAGTGTTTTGTTTTGCTACAAAGAGTAAATTAGGTCATAAAAAGGTGAATAGTCATAATATGGTCCTGTGGATTCTGAAATTAGTGCCATTTTGCTTTTAATTTTACCTGGGGCTGAAGGAAATAGCAGTAAAGCCCTTAATATGTAAATAAAATCAGTATTTGGAGGTTTTAGCGAGTTGGAATAATAAATATAAAACAGCATGGGGCCTGTGTGATGGTGTATGCAAATGATGCACTAATACTGTATATAATCCATTCACACAGACCAGCACTGCACTCTCTTTGTTCAAAGTTAATAACGAGAAGGATGATTCCCACGGGCCTCATTATAAAACCAGGATCTGTTTGTGAAATGAGAAATGTAAAGAATTAAACATATGTAAATGATGCCGTATACGTCTGTTTTGCTCGTTTTGACAGTTTGTTATACTTCAATATCGAGCTTTCTGTAATAATATATACAGATATAATAACGTGAAGATGAACTTGTGTTATTAACTGTGGGCAATTATCTTTAAAAAGGCATTTATAATTCGAGCTCTAATTGTATTTTTACAGTTAATGAAGCGCAGTGACAGAGTAATGAACTGGAAAGGTGGAAAAATATGGATTTATTCAGGTTCTGACAAGATCTAATGCCACGAGATTAGAACGTGACAAGAGTTCTGTTCAAGGTGAAATGCCGTCTGCTGATATCAGCTGAAGGACTGTGAGGGTGACGTTAGTATTTTTAATCGTCTGTGGCATCAGTTTGGTTTCGTGGTGGAAATAAGAAAGAGCTTAACAGTGATCGACACAAACAATATGTAAACGTTGTAAGGAAACGTTGACATAAACTGCAGCAAAGACACAGCTTTAAGTTTTCAGTATTAAATCTATTTTATATCAAATTACTCACTTAAAGGTCAGCAACTTAGTCATTATTTCTGAGAATTTCTTAACATTTTAACAGAGATACACTAATCCCATATGCTCCAGAGTAATTATCAGCACAAAGTTTTATAATTTAGTTATTACTGAGTACAGATCCAAGCAGCTAATTGAAGGAACCCATTTTGTGCCAAATCATTCCTCATTTACAGTAAAATATTACCCAAATCTTGCTGTTTACAGAAAAAAGAACAGAAGAAGCAGGACAGAAAACATAACTGAGAGTATGTTAGTCTCAGAAGAGGTCAGACAGCTCTGGGCAACTTTAATATTAAGTAAAAAGACTTGTTTTTATCACTGTAGCATGATGCCTTTTGACTTGCACTGATTTGACTGCTGCTACTGAACAGCTGACAGTGAGAAATGAGAATTGTTACACAGCCAAAAAGTGAAAAAAATGTCCTTTTATGCCTCTTCATGCTGTTTAACTGCACACAGTGCCATGAGATTAACGCGGTTTGGCTTAATTACGGCATGTCTGTGGGATTAGTAGCAGCTATGATCAAAAGAGCTTCCACCACTTCCTGTCTTTAGACTCAGAAAAGCTCAGTGAATCCATTAATCGGGCCGTTTGCAGCTCCTGTTCACTTCGAGCCTCATTGCACCCAGACATGTGCAGCCCTATGTGCACGGCTCGCTGTAAACTCTCCAGGAAACACTTTATCAGACCCTTTAACAAAACTAGAGTGAGCTGTGGATGTGACGTGGAAGTAAAAACAACGAAACACAAAAGAAATAAAGAAAGGACACAATGCAGGGGGTGGTTCCTCTGACTGTGGGTGCCACAAAAACTTTACCAGTTGCTTTTTGGAAACAGTTCAGAAGCAGCTGCTCAAATACAAATACATGCTTACCAACTGTTCAATGGAAAATAGTAAATGTACTGTCACATGCAATGACAATGCACAGATTCATTTAAATGAGGCTATCAGTGATTACAGCCGATTAATGGAAGAAAACAAAGAGGTAAAAAACAAGATTTGAACATTTTCTATAAAACATCACAAACTAATAAAGAGTGACAGAAATACAGCTCAATGTGGAGACCATCAAACGTTTGTCACATATCAATAAACTTGTTCGACATTATAACATGAAGAAGAGTAATCAACAGATTTAAAGAACTGCAGACTTAAATTGGTTTAATTTATCTGTATTCATTTATCTTTCCACTGAATATGAAATGTAGGTTGCTGTCAGGAAAGCACCACACCTAGAGTTAACTCAAGACAAATAATTAGTAGAAGCATTGAGCCCCTTTTTGCACAGTTTTCTGCAGAACATGTCCCACGTACGCTGTCTGCGCCCCATTTGAACAGAAGAAAATACAGAGCAAAATGAAATTTAATTTAGTGACTTCCATCAGTTTTAAGAGTCGACTGGAGACTAGTGAGCTGTAAAACAGAGACTAACAGAGATTAATTTCTACAGTCTCTGTAAAATACACACACCACACAGGGTCTTGATATAACAAAGTAAAATGGATAAAAACAGCATTAAACCCAAAGACAACACGGGTCATTAGCATGAATCAATGCAGCCAACACACTATTATTCTTAGACATGAAGCTAAAGAGGCTAATGTCTTTGCCTCCTGTGGCATTGTTGATGGTTGTGGACTCCAGAACTAGTGCAGAAAAGTAAAGAACAGAGTATTTTTTAGCGTGTTACAAAAAACAACATGAGACAAATTGAGGGAAAAGCAGTGATTGGATCCTGCTGTAACTCTGCTGTGTAACCAACTAACGTTATAAAATACAACTCAAAAGTGACTCAGCTGCAGGTAAAGAGCTGCACAGAGATAACAGTGATAAAAGTGTGTCAGAAAGGTGCTTATTAAGTGATAAAAGTGTAAATTTAATGAAGTTAAGCTCGATGGAAGTGTGCACCGATTATGTCCTACTCTGTTTTTCCTGCCAACATGGCCGACAGCACGCACAAAGTCATGTGACGTGTAGAGCTTTATAATAAGGATTTTAACATTTATTTATAAGTCACAAACCAAAACCGAGAGGCTGTAAATGTGTTTTCACCTGAATGGGCTGTTCATTGCTTAATCAATATTTAATTTAAACCGAGGCTGATCATAACCAACAGAGGAACAATACCCCGACAGTGAGGAGTATATTTACATCACCTCGGTCTAAACAAATGACTAACACAGTTGCTGTAAACCTGAACTGACCATTATTTGGATGAGCAGATGACTCATGCTCTGAGTAAATGGCAAACTCTACCCATCTTCCTCCTGGTCGTTACCATGGTGATTACAATTTGAAGTGGGATTTTGTTGCTCTATTTTCTTTCTTTTTTTTTTTTTCATTAATCACTCTTTTGCCCTTTCGCCGATGCTCACACCTTCCAGAGTGGCAGCCTCTCGTTTCCAAAGCGCTGGGCTGCAGACCCGAGCAGTGAGAAGGATTATCCCTCCATTTCTATTAGTCACACGCTCATAAGCCATGTATCACTCCCGAGCTTTGTGTCAGCAACTCCACACCACAGCGCCGATACTTCTCATTACGGAACGGATCGAGAGGTTTTAGCTTCGACACAGGATTCGTGTTTGAAATGAGGAGAGTGCATGTAATAACACAGTGTAATAAACTTCTGCTAAGAGCGCTAATTACTTCATTAGCGTGTGGAACAAATACGTTTTATTACACTGGTTCGACAAAGGTTACAGCAAAAAATTTTAACAAACTACAAGATATATAGTCTGGAAATGTTAAACTTAAAACTATTTTAAAATATCTGTACTTTTATTACAGATATTGATATGGCCTTAAGATTATGTCACAATATATCACGATACATCATGATAACGATATAAGTGACAATATAAAAACACTGACAAACACTGTAATCATTTTTTTCTATGTAAATATTTATATTCAGGCTAAGTATTTTATTTGTATTTAATTAAATCTCTAATAAGATCTAATTAGCAATGCATTAACAGCTCACACGACGAAGAGGTATGGATACTGTCAATTGGTTAAACATTTTTAATCACGTTTATGTTTTATTGACAATACTGTCTCTGACTAAATCAAAACTCAGATATTGTGACTGGCTGAGGCTGATGAAAGAAGACACATTAGTATTTTTCTACGTGTACTTGAGAATGTTAAAGAGCCAAGTTGCCTAAATATTATCATTATTTTTTTTAAAACTCACTCGATTAAAACAGTTTAAAAAGCTCCAGAATCAAGCTCAGCCTAATGTAACATTATATATTTTATAAAACGTTGTTGGTTTGACCCAAGCCCACAACTTTCACCATTCAGTGTAATATCTGTAAAATGCAAACAACACACTTCTTCCTAATTCCCTCTTTGCTTTAAGTTTATAGTTTTAATCAATATCATCGGTTTTATTAAAAAATGAAGCAAGTCCAGCATATTATATATTTTCTTCTGTCTCTGGGTAAAAGGAGCATTATTAAACTCACATTATGATTGTACACTTTTATCTGTGAAGCAAATTTGGTCAAGAAATAACTTGTATTAAAATGAATTATAAATGACAAATCTCTACATAATTATCACATTCATCACATTTGAAATATCTCTGCTGTCCTTTCGCTTTATTCAGACGTTTTGATGCTATAGAACAATCATGATTTATTCAAAGGACAGTAAACAAAGTGTTGAGGGCAGACAAATGAAACCACTCCATGAAGCACCCCACGGGTTTCTCTTCATAAATGAAAGGGTCCCTATGTATGAAACTTGTTTATTTACTGAAAAATATTCTTCTACATACAGTATATGTGTTCTTCCTCTTTACTTTTTCTGTCAATGCCTTATTATCACATTATTATCTCAACTGTTCCTGCTGTCATTATAGCTCTGCGTGCTCGTTCCAAACATCAAATAAGAGGAAAAATACTGAATAATACCCTCTGAATTATCATATAAAAGCTATCCTTCAGACTGGAGAGCTAACATAGTGAATACAGACACGCCGTTTGAATGAGAACGGCTTTGAGGAGTTAGTGCTGTTCAATCAGAGGAAAAGACAGGAATACACGTGACTGAAGCTCTGGAGGAGACGAGGGGAAGATAAATGACTCATAACAGCGGTGTCAAACATACGGCCCACGGGACAAAACCGTGGCTCCCTCATCGCCTAAAACGTCTCTGTCAAAAAGGAGAAAAATGAACCACTTTCTATTTATTCACTGAGGAGAATGGGAAACCTGTGTGTTTCAGAGCTAAAGGAATATAATATTTGCTCATCAGAGAAAAATACAACAGCTGCAGGAAACTGAGAAGAGAGAAGATCAGTTAATTGTTAGTGGGTTTGTTTTTGTGTAGCCGAGAGCTCCGTGAAGCAGCAGTGAAGGTTAGCCGCCTTATTGTGAGCAAAATAGCATTAGCATCAAAGCTTTATTCATATTGTGAGGGTGAGTTTGTGAATTGATGAGAGCATTAACATTATAATGTAATTGTACTTCTTTGCACTAAAACAAAGCGGGGAAAATTGAGTTGTCATCATTTATCGGTTATTATGTTATTATTTTACTGATCCGGCCCACTTCAGATCAAATTAGGCTGTATGTGGCCCCTGAACTAAAGTCAGTTTCCTGAGTTATAATCTCCCTTCAGTTCAGGAAGCAGTCAGAAAAATTCACAATCACTTCACAACAATGTTCACTTCCTGTTTTACACCCATTGTTTTAAATAAAGTTATGTCTTGATTGTGTTGGCAGTGATGGTATTGCACTTTAAAGACAGTAAATCCTCATTCAAGCACTTATAAACTCATCTTCCATCACGGGACCAGGCCCATCAAATGAGTTAAATGCTGTGTTAAATGTGTTGTTTAAGGGAGACTGGTTTGGTGCATATCTCATGACTATACTGTATGAAAAGAAAAGTGATGAAAGAAGGGTTTTTTGAGTCTATGAGTGTATAAAATATATGATGGTCGTTAGAATGTAGAGATCAAATAGCTGAATATTTAAGAGGCCGCTGCTAAAGTAGCTTAGTGAAAGTCCTGACAGTGCAGTGCTTGTAAGAAGATCCTTAACCCAAACTGTCTAAATCTGTGGCTGCAAGACTTTAAAAAATAAATACATTCTCAGTGGTGCAGCCTGTAAGTGCAAATATATGAAGCATATGGAGGAAGATTTCAACCCATTTGAGCTAAATAAGGAAACATAAATTATAACAATCCAGTGGTTTTGCTTCACTCAAGTTCATACCTAAGACTGTCACTAAATGAGAAGAAATGGAGCCAATTTGTCAAATTTTGTTGTATATTGTTAGACCTACAGAGTGTGGAAGAATAAACATTCAGCGTTTCAGATGCTACGGCTGATGTAATGAAAACGACTAACGACAAGAACTATGACAGGCTCTTGATGTATTTGACTCGGAGTAGTTTAAATTCTGTGTATAACACGCAGCGAGCGCAGCAAAACTGACAGACGCAGTTGGCTGATGTAAAAACTAAGCTGTGCCACCTAAAGCCTGTCCAACTGTTCCAGGAGCTGCACAGTCTGCGACGACAGCAGAGAGTAACGCTGAAGAGAGAGTCTGAGGCGCTAAGGTTTGATAAACAGAAAAATGAAACACTTTATTACTTTAATGCAATTGAAACGTATGGTTCTTGGCAAGAAACGGGGTGAGTAGCCCTTTCATGGGCAAAGTGGCCCACGATAATAGATTCTCGACAATGTAATTCCTATATTGCACATTCAAAAAACATGTATTTAATCAGGATTTGTCACATGACCTCGCCTCTTCACTTATCTAACGTTTATATCTTCATAACAGTTTGATGCACTGAACTTGCAGACTTTTAAAGGCCTCAAATTAGACAATGAAAACAACAAATATGTAATCTTAGTGGTTATATAAACAGTTTTTGCACTTGAACAAGCTACAAAAAACTTTGACACAATCTGTAACTGACCAAATTGACAGGTATTTATATACTTTCTAAATGGACGGAAAGATTTGTCGTGCATTAAGTTCCAGTAAATATAAATGTGGCATATTAAACAGATTAAAATGGTATTTGCGGCTCATTTGAAGTGAATATGGCTCTCAGTGGCTGGTGAAGAAAGCTCAAAAAGCATGAAGACATCCAAGGTCATTAAATGAACAAATCAATGTATGTCTATAGAGGGAATCAGTGTAATTATCTGAAGCCTCAGTTGTAAATGGTACAATTAGACTGAAGTGATGAAAACCTATGCCCTCTAGTCTGAGTCTGATAATAAAAATCTCCCTCTCACACTCAAGTAGAGCCGGAGCAGTGAAAATCACATTGTGCTCAAAGTCTGATAATAGGAAATCATAATTATTGGCTGTGGTCATCAGGCGCTTTATAGCCTGCAGCACTTTTTTTTTTACTCTTTTATCTCCTCTTTACAGTTCTCAGTGAAGTTCTGCTAATGACTACTGTGTATCTGATGAGGTGATCTTTATGACCCACAACTGGAGCTTCATGGCTGCAACATCTGGCTGTAAATATATCGAAATATGTGCAGCATAACGAGAGTCTCTCTGAGGTAATAAATACTGCTCTTGAGATGCTATCAAATGGACAACTGGCACTTCAAACAAAACACGCTTTCCCATTATCCATTCTCATACGTTTTAGACACTTACAAAGAAAGTTCATTAAATAAATTGTCTGGAGAGAAAAGCACTAAAACAAATGTTTAGTCCTTGTAGCAGAGACCTTTGTTCATTTAAATTTATTCAATTAAGTGAAACAAATTGCACTTAGGAGCTTTATAAATATTCTGAGTTGGCCAGAGTGGATTAATGAGTGTGAGGTGAGGTCTGCATTCAGAGAAGTCTTGTAAATATTTTAATGTTTACATCACCATAAGCCTTCAGTATTTGAGCATTATACACAACTTGCTGTAGTTTACTTTATTCTCTCAACACAATTGCACAGTTTCTTGTCTCTGAATGCGACTGTGAAGCATTTTCTTTTCGGCAGCTATTTCCAGACTCTGCATGTACCACTTTTCGGTCCCTAAACCACACACTGCCAATGACTCAGCTGCCATTTGCTTAAATTATACCCTCAGCTCTTAACAGAATTGTGTCTTGAGGCTGAAAACCCTGGCACTTTCGAAACTCTCTAATTACCAGCAGAGTTCTGACTTACAACCGTTTTTAACAAGCTACGATACACTTCAACACAAAGGCTATTGCTTTTTATTCTAGATTTATAACACTGTGCCCTCTTGTGTTTTAAGACCCTCCCAGAGTTACGTAATGACCTCCATGTTGGGTCCTGCTGCTGGAACATGCTGCTCGAGGTTTGTTTTTATTTTTATTTTATAAGTTGCATTGGGATTGTTTGTGTAAATGTCCTATAATCATTGTGCATCATTAATGTAGCATTTCTCTATGGATTTCTCAAGAGAGCATCTGGTTCTGACATGTTTTTTTCATTATGAGTCAAACATTTGTAAAATTAAAACCTTGGATGTATTCAGACAGCAGCTCATGATGATTTTTTTAAATTTTCTCTTACATGTGACAGATACGTAATATGTTAATGTCCTTTGAACAGTCAAATGAAAGCATCTGTAAACAGAGCCAGGACGCTGTGGTGTGCATCATACGGCCTGTCTCCCTGTGAGAAAGTGAATAATTACTTCAAAAGGGACAGTCATCTCTAAGTCATCTATCTGTGTCATAACCATTTACGCAAATACAAAAAGGCCCCAGCTAAACTTTAACAGGTATTTTTATGAATGCACACTTTTCTATGTGTTTCTGCCTCTCGTCCACAGTTTTCACGCCACAAAACGGATATTTCTAAACCAACTTCCAAAGTGAAGATGAACAAAAGACGGACAAAACTGAGCTTTTAAAATCTGTGCTGATGTTAAAGCTGATGATGTGTTTATTGAACATGTGTATCTACTGTAAGAGCAGCAACGACAACAGCTGTGAACTGGATTTTGCGTAAAATAAAATAAAATACAGGTGAACTTAGCGTTATTACATCACTTCAGTCTACTGCATGACTCTAATATTTCAGTAATGGATCAGTTTCTAGTCTTTATATTGTAAAGAAACATTGAGCAATTCCACCTCGTCGTCTGTGACACAAATCAATCACTACTCATACTTTCAGAGGAACGTTGTGTTGTTAAAGGAAAACAGACTCACTGCACATGCTCTGAATGTTCCTCTGTGGTTTGTTTTCAGTATTTACCTCCATCTTGATGAAGAGAACTGTTTTAGGTGTTTGTAGTGGAGTCGTGAGGATATTTTTGTAAAATGGACAGTATAAATAAAAATACCAGTTTATTCAAATATCTATGTACGTGTAGCCGCCGCTTTTTTGCTCTCAGCAGACATTTTGTCCAAAGTCAAAGTCAAATCTTGAATTTATCTAATGACATGTTTGTGGCTACATACTTCTTGCTGTTGGCCATGAATTATAGGACATTCTGGAAATAGTGAAAGGAAAATGGGCTCATATTAACTCAATTGAAGGACGTGGGTTCATCAGTATTATTGTGTCTGGTCACAGTTCAGCTCTGGCGGCTCATTATACAGTCAAAGGTGCATTGTGTGAAATTTTGCAGCATACAAGTTAAAGGATTGTTTAAATTATGAATCAAGTTTTTTCATTTACCCAAACAGAGATCAGTGTCACAGTTCATAATATTTCTGACAAAAAAAACACATATTTAGGAAAGAGACAATGTGGAGGTGGGACAAATGATTAATGATTAAATGGAGCAAATATAGGCTACACATTTTGGCCAGTTGTTTTAAGTTGTCTTCGAGAATTGTTTGTGGAGTGATTTGTAGAGAATGTCAGCTCAAAGACACTCACAGCTACAATTTTTCTGTCAAAAAGTGGATGTGTTAATTACAAGCCAACGAGTGAGAAAATAGACAACAGAATAACACGGCCGTCTTTCTCCAACTCACGCCACATAATAAACACCTTCAAGCACACCCACTAAGTTTCTTTTTTCATACGTCTACGAAGGCTCCGTGTTTTCCTCCTCTCTGTCGTTTTACAAAAGCGAGATGTTTGAAACAGTGGGCCTTATCTTCACCTCCACACAGCAGGGCGCTCGGCCAAGAAACATGAGTGGAAATTCACAAATGGATGCCTTTTTCATCCCCACAGCCCACTGCTGTCCATCAATTCTGAGCAAAACATCCAGATCTGTGGTGTCCTCTAGTTTTGAGCCCACAATGTTGAGCAAATGGCCACAATAACAATTAGAAAAGCAGTTAGGAGAGGCTGTAAAACTCAAGAACTCTTCCCTATTGCTCCAAATATGTGCTTTGTTTACTCGTAGGTTTTTCTCGTAAATCTTCTAGAAACAAATATGACACTTTCCTGAGAAACAAGGACACAACTTATTTTTTTGTTTTGTATTGTTTGGACGTATTGTTGCATCCGAGGAATTATTTCTTGTTTGTTAAAAGTAAATAATCTTAAAAAGAAACTTTGTGTGGCATTGATTACACTGTTATGTGGGTTTGGGACCGGCATGGGCTGGGTTCGAAGCCCCAGTCTGTGCATTAACCTTTGTTATATGCACAAAAAATGGACAAAAAATACTGGACCCAACCTAATCTGTACTAACACTGGAAACAAGGTTCATGAAGAAGGACCTGACAGAAGACAGAAGCTTTAGAAAGAGTTTAGAGTAGTTCAGGTTAAGATTTGAACAGCAGAAACAACTCAAAAACATTTACACTTAACTGAAAATAAATGGGACATAATGGGACATGAGTCAAATCTGGAGGCTTTGTTATTAATGAATCATTTTCAAGTGTCCACCTAGTCCTTAAACTCATCACCTCAGAGTCTATAAACCAGATGCTGTGTCCCATAAATCACAGACTTATGTTATTTCAGTTATTTAAAAATAATGAATACTGAACCTGAACATCAAAATCTACTTAAGTAACAAGCAGTGTGCTTCTAGCTTTTCTGAATTGTTTTTATTTTCCAAAAGGTTGTCTCTGTGTGCGTCAGAGCAGCTCCCGAAGAGAACATTAGCCAAACAAATGGTGACACTGGGTTTGTGACTCACTGCAGTGTCTGTCATACAAAATAAAGAATAATAGTAAACACACAACACACAAAAACACGAAGGACTGGCCAACGAAGACAGCTGCTGTGATGTACTTTTACAGGGCGTATGAACATATTCAAGTCGACATGAGTCAGCCTGTTTTCATGTAGCACCAGTTATCTCAAGGCGCTCAATGAGAAAAGCCATAAAAAGAGAGTCTTTGATAAGCTTTGGCCACAACGTGCACGATTATGGAGCTATTGTTACCAGAATAAAAGCAATCTGTTACAATTGAGCCACAGAGGTGTGATTATTTAACGCTAAATGTAGCATAATTACAGGTTCCACGTTGTTCACTGGTGCAAAGCACGTGCAGAGCCGTACTTTGAACAAAACTGTGATATTTCGGTGTTAAACTAAGAACACAGAAGGTGACAGATTTCCTTTCCGATCAAGGCGTGACCTCTGCTCCATGTAACGTTTGCTCAGAAATAAACAGAAGCCACTCTCGGGTTCGGGATCATTAAACGGACCTAAAAACACAGATACAGCAGGAGACTGACACTGTTGGGCTGTGTTCGATAGCTCCCTGCTGCCTCTAACAAAGCTCCGGTTCAGAACGACGAGGACAGTCACAGATAATGACTCGTCTCTCAGATTCCTCTGCACAGCCGCATATGAATCCCAATAAGTCTCAATATATATTCATAGGAGCCGGGTCTACTGTCGCGTCTGATGTCAGCTGCTTGTTTGTTTTTCTGTTAAGACGTATTGTTATGGAAATGATATGTTACTGCGAGTTGTGTCAATAAATAACAGGGATCAGTTTAGTTCATTAAAAGCATGTTTCCAGTGAGTGGTATGGAACAGCACAGTTTTAGAGGCTCATCAAAGGATTATAAAGTGTCCAAAAAACAGCTATTTCTGCATTTCTTTATGAATTTAAACATATTATATTTGCTGTCTACATTGAATTACACAAGTATATTTTCCGACCTTACACTGAGAGTCTTTAAAATGTAGGAAGCAGGTGCAAAAGAGACAATATTCTCCTTCTACTTTTGTGCAGGTTCTCCAGGTTTTTAACGCTAAAGGGTTAAAAATAAGGCATCTGGACATAGTTTAGAAATAGAAGATGTTTCGTCTTTCATTCAAGGTCAATTTTCAGTTCTAAAATACGTAGATTGGTCTGAGATGAGTTTATTTAGCATTTATTTAGGAGTGATTTAGTAAAAAAAAACAAAAAAAAAACAAAGTGAGATCAGGACTAGGGTGAGGGTCGTTAGCAGGTGAATGGGATCATAATAATTAAAAGCTTTATTACTTTTGTCTTGTCTTTTAAGTGTAGGTTTATTTGCTATTAGCCCTTAATTTTACATAAATGCTCTGCACAGTTGGAGTGACTTTTAAACTGGATTGTTCTGAATAAACCATGTGAAAGTTTGATGACTCTGTCCTAAAAGTAGTCTTTTAATGAGAGGGAGACAGAAAGGGACACGTTAAAAATTCAAATGTCCTCTCGCTGTAGCACAAGAAACAATATTGATCTCTTTAATTAAAGCAAGACGTGAAGTGAATCAAGAACGAGTGGGACTGTGTCAGAGTGTCTCCAGGGCCTCACTGTCTCTTCACTGTCTCCTCACTGTCTCCTCACTGTCTCTTCACTGTCCTCTTTCTTACTTCTTTCACCTTTTTTTGTTCTTCCTGTCTCCTCACCGTCTCTTCACTGTCTCTTCACTGTCTCTTCACTGTCTCCAGGGCCTCACTGTCTCTTCACTGTCTCCTCACAGTCTCCTCACTGTCTCTTCACTGTCTCTTCACTGTCTCTTCACTGTCTCCTCACTGTCTCTTCACTGTCTCTTCACTGTCTCCTCACTGTCTCCTCACTGTCTCCTCACTGTCTCCTCACAGTCTCCTCACTGTCTCCTCACTGTCTCCTCACTGTGTCTTCACTGTCTCCTCACAGTCTCCTCACTGTGTCTTCACTGTCTCCTCACTGTCTCTTCACTGTCTCTTCACTGTCTCTTCACTGTCTCTTCACTGTCTCTTCACTGTCTCCAGGGCCTCACTGTCTCTTCACTGTCTCCTCACCGTCTCTTCACTGTCTCTTCACTGTCTCTTCACTGTCTCCAGGGCCTCACTGTCTCTTCACTGTCTCCTCACAGTCTCCTCACTGTCTCTTCACTGTCTCTTCACTGTCTCCTCACTGTCTCCTCACTGTCTCTTCACTGTCTCCTCACCGTCTCTTCACTGTCTCTTCACTGTCTCTTCACTGTCTCCAGGGCCTCACTGTCTCTTCACTGTCTCCTCACAGTCTCCTCACTGTCTCTTCACTGTCTCTTCACTGTCTCCTCACTGTCTCTTCACTGTCTCCTCACAGTCTCTTCACTGTCTCTTCACTGTCTCCAGGGCCTCACTGTCTCTTCACTGTCTCCTCACTGTCTCTTCACTGTCTCTTCACTGTCTCCTCACTGTCTCCTCACTGTCTCCTCACAGTCTCCTCACTGTCTCCTCACTGTCTCTTCACTGTCTCCTCACAGTCTCCTCACTGTCTCTTCACTGTCTCTTCACTGTCTCCTCACTGTCTCTTCACTGTCTCCTCACAGTCTCTTCACTGTCTCTTCACTGTCTCCAGGGCCTCACTGTCTCTTCACTGTCTCCTCACTGTCTCTTCACTGTCTCTTCACTGTCTCCTCACTGTCTCCTCACTGTCTCCTCACTGTCTCCTCACTGTCTCCTCACTGTCTCATCACAGTCTCCTCACTGTCTCCTCACTGTCTCATCACAGTCTCCTCACTGTCTCCTCACTGTCTCCTCGCTGTCTCCTCACTGTGTCTTCACTGTCTCCTCACTGTCTCCTCAATGTCCTGACCTGATACAAGAAGCTAGTGCTAAACTCATGAGATAGAATCATTTAGAGATATTTCTACTTTGAACTATTTTGACTTTGAAACTGAAAGTTGAAAGTCTCCTTCAGAGTGACTTTTATTTTATGTGCTTTTGGAATAATGTGAATGATTCTTGCATTTACGTGGACTGTCCAAACGATTTCTCACGGCGCATTGGTTCGCCGTACTCGACATGATTTCAAACGATCCTCGACATCAGCCTTTGGAGCTTTTTTCACATTTGGACGAGCACAGCCATCAACAGCTTCCTGTGCCTCGAGGAAAACAGACTTTAAAATTTGTCACCGAGTCCTCATTTCCCTCAGAATCAGAATTTGGTGTTAACGTGTTTCTGAATAATATTGTAAGTCATTGTATGCGGTATTTAAATTGTTTGTCCTCATCCACTAATGAAAATTGTTGACATTGTCCCGGCTCTGCCAACGACGGTTTGCGCCAAATCACATAAAGCCTTGTTTGTTGAGGACTGTGGAAAACAATAGAGCACAGTTTGGCAGCAGTGAAAACACAAGTGTCTGTGGAGTGACAACAGAAAGACACTGAGAGCTGAGGATGTGTAAGACTGAGCCAAAACACCGGGGTAAGAGCAGGAGTTGTCAGGGCATTCGGACGGTTGCTACGCAGTTGCCATGGAGTCCCTGAACACTTTAATGGTGTTACCGGGCAGTTAAAGTCGAGTTATCCTTTATTGACCCCGCAGGGAAAGGCACTCGGTGCACTTAAGGTGCAGCGAGAGAGAGGCGTCGAGAGGCCCTCACTGTTCGCTTTGTCCTTTCTCAGTTAGAAACACAGCAGTGCAACTTTTTTTTTTTTCTTTTTTTTTAGTTTAGTTTATTCGTTATTCGTCTGGGATCACGAACAAACACATTAAGGGTCTTTCTTTGATGGCTTTACATGAACAGACTGAATGTGCAAAAGCAGAGGATTAGACTGTTTTTTCAGTGAAGTGGAGCTCGATGTTCGGGTCGTCTGCTCTGAACAAAGTTGAATCATTTTCAAAGCAATGTTTTCAACTAATTAAATATGAGTAGTGTATTTAAATACTCTTAATAGATGAGATAAACTGCTCTAGGCGCTGGGGTAAGTATGACACACTGAGCTTCTATTCTCTGGTTCTGTCTGAGTTCACTTTTATTACAATATAATTTTAATATCATTTACAGTTCTTGTTTGTCTATTTCCTGCCTTTTTTGTAAAGCACTTTGAGGCTATTGCTGTTGTGATATTGGGCTAGAGAAATAAAATTGAATTGAAGTAATGAGGTTATCAAAACTTAGCATTATATTTACTAAGAATAAGACAGTGATGATAGTGAGGTGTTTTTTTGTTTTTGTTAAGTCTCTTTAAAGCTTGATCATAATGGTTTTAGAGTGGACTGTGAGACTGTTTCTGATGTGTTGAAAAGTTTCTTGATAATTTATTTCCTTTAACCTAAAAGGAAAGTCTTGAGTGAGGTCTCCAGGTTTTCAGGTGCATGTAGTATCTTTGTTATGACGACTCTTTAAGGGACTTTCTGGCTCAACCTTTATTAATTTATGGGTAAAAACACACAAAGTCTTACCATATACAATACTTAGTCCAAATATTTGTGCATCTAAACTAATTATAACCCTGAACCTGAATTAAATTGTGCCATGTGGGACATTAAGAGGCCTTATTCAAAAACACATTTACAATTTTTCATGTTTGGACGGATAGTTAGACAGATGGAGATGGATTTTTTATTTATTTTTTTGTTGTTCGTTTAAACACATAAAAGAGACGGGGAACGCTCCAAGAAAAGCCTAAAAGAAGAGTGTTAGCTTGCCCTTTGAGATAATACGTCCAGTGTTTGTTTTCCATTTCCTGTTCACATCTGTAAATGCCAAGGAAGTGGTACGAACTGACGGGTCCTGACTGATATCATGACTTTCAAATGTATACTGCATCTAAAATTAATCAGAATGTGCAAAATATGGCTGCTTTAAATAATAATTAAAGGGAAGCCTTCATTTTGATCCTGTCTGGTATATTTTCTGATTATCAATAGTAGTGTGTATCATTCTTACTAAATGTTACGCTTCTAAATTCTTACCTGGGTGGATATCTGACTCATATTTCAGGAAATTCAAACCTCCGTGTGCCTCCAACTAAGCATTTCACCAAACCCTTCACTTCGAGAGGCCTCCGAGGTTCCTTTTGTGCCTAAAGTCAAGCGAAGCCTCTAGTTCCTTGACATTTCCAAAGGTACGAGATGAGATTTGTATCAGGCAGAAGTGAGCCATGAGCCGGTGGATATATCTTGACCTCTGTGTGTGTGTGTTTGTGTGTGTCCTTTCTTTTGTGACATTTCAACATGCTTACACTGAGTCGTTCTAGTTTCTGAGAAAAGCAAAGAAGACTGAAGCTCCCTTGAAACCAATACCTGGAGATATAGAGAAGCTGGATTTCATGGAGCAAAGCTAAACAAAGGAAAATACTGCTACGAAAGATAACTGGTGTTTTATTCAGACTTGACTGGGATTGTTGATTTAATACATTTTTCCAAGTACAATACTATTTCCACTCCACTCAAATTTCTTCCACAATAATAAAATATTCTGGCCTGCTTTTACTTTATTTAAAACATCAAAATACTGACTGCACCAAACCCAGACTGAGTTTTCCACAAATATCCTCATTGTGTAAAATGCAAATATCAATATGTGTTTCCCTTTGTTTCATTTTCTCCATTTCTGTTTTTAATTTATGGGTTGTGTCTGTGTGACTCTCAATTCCAGTGTTAATTTAAAAAAAGAAGTGACAAAAACCTGCAGCAAAGAGAAGTTTTGAATGGATTTTCAAGAATAAAAAATGCCACAGATGAAATCACAGCAGTTCAGGAGTCAAAATCGGGCTTTTAACTGAATATTTAGGGTGTTTTCTCTCCTGAAAGTCTGCACCAAGGTCTACGCTATCAACTCATAAATTATTACGCAGTATTTGTTGAGTTTGTTGAGTTAACTAAAGAGTCTCTGGTCAAACGTTAAATTATTGCATTTCTGTAGCTTGAATGTTTGCGAATGTTTTTGCTCATAACTCATTTCTAAACAAAAACAGGTAAAACAAATGTATTTTTTTTGCTAATGTTCTTGGTTTCAAGCCCATAGTTGAGTCACAACCTGAGTCACAAGTGTCATGCCTCATTAGCATCCTGCCTGTGAACTCTGGGTGTGTGTAAATGACTTCTCTCTCTCAGGTGTGAAGCCGCCTCGGAGCCTGACGACTCGATGTTTTGTCAGATTTCATTTAAGACCTGCTGACTTTTAATGAAACAGCCTCAGAGTTTGTACAGTACTGACTCTCTCTTCTTTTCCTTCAGCACTTAAAGATGCCTCTACTTTGTTTAAAAAGGCTCCAAAATTTCACAAAAACCAGTGGCTTTTGTTTTTGTCATGATTTCTGGGGTTCTAACTTTCAATTTCATGCAAGTTTTTTAAATTATTGCCTGTTCTTAACTCGTGCACGTTGACGTCAATTGACTTTTTTTCCCCCAGTCCCACTAGTTATTTGTTGAAGCACTTATCCATTAAGCTGCTTTGTTGCCTTTCTTCTTTTTTTGTAACAGCCTCAGAAGCATGACTCACATCCACAGGGAGACTTCTAAAAAAGGCCTATCACCAAAATAAATGGGAATAGGGCATCCATTTTCTGAACTCTTTACAAGTTTACCCTCGTGGTTTCATTTCAGTTTCTCTTTAAAAGCTTCTGCAGCTTTCAATGAGGACTGTCATTTTCCTACATAATGTTTCCACTCCAATGGGAACACAATCGTTTAACCCTATAAAAACAGTTTCCTTGAAACATTTGGAGGTTGCTACTGATCAAAGCGTGTTTAATCTGGTGCTGTTTAAACCCTTACACCCTCTGGTTTTAGAGAAACAAGCCAAAAACACATTTCTCTCCCAAGACTCCAGCTCTTATTCAGCTTCAGGTGAAACTATGGAAGCGGAGGGTGAAAGGTGTGACTGATGTGATCCGTGCGCTGCATTAAAATGTGTGAAATCAAACGGAGACAAAATCTGGCAACCAGAGCGTTACAAGGAATATGATTTATTAATTCAGTGTGAGTACTCTGCAAACTAGATTCAAAGTAAAGACTGTGAAGGTAGATGTAGACATTCAACATAAGAGGGCTCTGTGTTTTAAGGCATGAAGGTCTGTAAATCTAAAGAGAGATTGTCTAAACTGGTCCCATCCCTCGTTCTGGTTATAAATGCACATCCAAACGCCCACAATGCAACAGGAGACAGTAAAAGGGATAAGAGAAGGCATCTGGACGCCTGCAGACCGTGGTTCAGACCGAACAGCTGCTCTTTGGAACCAAGATCCCGTTCTTTTGTGAAAGCATGTTAGCAGATACTTTCAGACTAAAGGCATGAAGTCACGGCCAATTAAACACGTGAAGAAGAGCAAACGGAGGAAGGAAACAGATTTAAAACACAAAGTATGGCTCCATTTATCTTGCTGCTCTACGTCAGATGTCTCCTGTAAATGAGTGTTATAGGGATTTAAATCATGTCTTAAACAGTGCATTTGAAGTTTCTTTTGTTTGTATTAATTCTATATTAATAACAACATGTCTCTAAAGGCCCTGCTCCAGTCTGATTATTGTATTTCTTCCGTTCAACTGTAAAATGAGCCTCTGCAGAGACACATTGACCACAGTAAAAAAAAAATGAACAGGAGAAAGATGCCCTCTTCTTAACCTTTTACTGGATTATAACCTGGATAAACTGCCACAGATACACTGCCACAGGAAGTAAAGACATTAACCCCTTTAACACTATAACACTGTAATGAGTCATGATTAGACTTCTGAAATATGACTGTGTTGTATGTCTGTAATCCAGTGCATCCGTAGCTGCATAAAAGCTCACATAGATCATCTTTTCTGGTCCATTTTGCCTTCTTTTTAAAAGGGTAATGTGTAAAAGGAGCCATTAGTGGAACACATTATGACAAATCTACTGTAAACAGGCTCAGTGCTTTTGTATGGACTGGTTTTAGTAAAGATCCATGTGGACATTTAACATGAGAAACGTGTCCCGTAGCTTAAACTATATCCAGGTGACAATGCTGAGAGAAAGGCTTGGATGCAGCATAATTAGGGGCTGTACTGAGTGGAAAAGCAGAAATGTGGACTCCATTACAGCTCTGTTTTAGGTGGGAGCCATTGTTATAGCCATTTGATATGTGTTATTATTAAAACCTCATTCAATACTAGCATTAGCCTGTGTGGGATCCGTCGCCGAGCCTCTGTGTCATGAGTCACTGAATAAACACAGTCATGGTTGGTGCGTGGCCATGAAATGCATCCGGTCTGGTATTTACCACCCTCTCTCAGTGATGCCTTGCCTAACAGCACATTGAGCCGTCTGCCTCATGCTGCGTCTTGGGTCACACTCGTAGATGTGAGTGACATCTGACCAGGGATTATCCTGTTGGCCCAGTTTTATGGGACAAGGAAAAGCTGAGCGAGCAGAGTGGAAAATAAGCTGCAGACGACTCAAAGGATGTGGCCAAACATAAACCAGTCAGTTTCAGTTTGATGAAGCATGGAGGTGTGTTTTGTTTTGCACATATTATATACAGATAAGACTGAGTATGAAGAATTTATCAGTAAAGCCTCAAACATTATACAAACAAACAGTTTACCTGGATAAGTAAAGCTTAAATAAAATAAATAAATAAAACATGATGATTGGATCCATTTTAGTGGTTATTGTTATTGATGAATTGATTTATATATTTATTTACTAATGAGGAACTTAGGCTAAAATGCCTTTTTAGGGAATAGCTTGGTAATGAATAGTAACAATTATAGTAAGTATTTTAACCCTGAATTAATGTTCATTTTGTATTCTGCCCGGGGACTGCAGAGGGATAGTAGCTTGTAGCTAAATCTGGTACAAAGCATCTTTTTTTTCTTGTGAGATTAATGTATTTGTACATGCTCCCTGACAAATAAAGACTAAACTAAAACTAAACTAGAAAACACAAGAGTTAACTGTTTAAATAAAAATATACTCTTTTGTGTCTTTTGTGTGGATACTATTCTAACACTTGCTCATGTTGGAGTCAGTTCCTAGTTTACAAGAAACATAGGCTCTAGTGTAAAAAGAAAGTTAGGAATTTGGAGCAAAACCTATCATTGAGAGTCTAGAGTCTAACTGCACTGCTTCTCTTTCTGTTTCAAAGTCCCTGAAGCTTCAGTCTCTGATGTCTGCAGTCCTTCCTTTTTCGTATGTGCTGCTGGAGGCTCTTAAAACGCTAGAGGCTAAAGCTTTTCTGAGTCTGGCCTTATGTGAAAAACAATGGTTTTCAGAAGTACTGATCCACGTCCCTGAGGAATAATGCAAGATGAATTTACGAGGACATTAATGAGTTTATTACAGTTAGAGAATCTTTGGTCTCTTTTACATATGTTCTATCGAGACGTAGTCCTGTCCTGCCCCTGTCCCATGGTAGGTTTCCTATTTTTAAGTCACTATTATGTGAACATTGAACATAGTAACATCCTGCAGCTGTCATTGATAAAAACCACAAAGAGATCCACTCAAACACAGTCACTTCCGTGTTCAATGATGTGAAACAAGACGGATGTCCATTGTGTGAAGGACAGTTTTATTTTAAGGAAACCCTGATTATACTTTTAAATGTTGGAGAAAGGAAGCACACTAGAAATGACTGATGCATTATTTACCAAAGTAACATTCATTTGAAATCCCCAGATTACATTTCCCTTTCACAAAACGACAAATCCTACATCCAGTCAGTGTTCCAGCTACCTGCCGCCGCTCCCTCAGAGACCATCAGACCTCCATCCCAGAAACCAGACAGCTTTTTCTGAATAATTGAACCGTGCTGCTCCATATTTTTGAATATTACAGTGAGCCCCCAGGAGCAGTCGGGTTCATGGACTGAAATGACATCCTCTGAACGACCAGGAAACTAGGTCAACCTGAGAACTAAACACACAGGGACCACTCTCTATTAACATCTGAACATGCTCAATACATTATTCATCATTTTAAAGACTATTGCTCCAATATGCTATTTTGCTACATTACTACAGACTGTAAAAAGTATTTTGAATTGGAATAAAATGTGCCTTAAAAGCCACTTCAATCATTAAATAAAACATGTCAAATAAGGAATATTGCAGTTATGTTTTTATTTGAGAATGACAATTAATTATCTTACCTTGTCCCACGTGTCCCGGCAGATATTCGGGGTAAAAATGTACACGTCCTGATTTGGAGAAAAAAAAAAAAGCCCCTCTCGTCCAATAATCAAAGCATTACACAGTGTTTGCAGGTCGTCTGTTTGTAGACTGTTGCCATTGCAATTTTAACCAAATTAAAAACACAAGTCTATAATTCAGCACAGATTAGTAAATTTATGTAGTTGATTAAGCATGAGGCTAAAGTGAACTTTGACCTGTCACCCTTACAGCTTGACCTGCCGTCAGACCTAAAAGACAACTTTCCTCAGAGAAGTTCTGGATAAGAATCATGCAGCCTTTTTCTCTGTAAATCACTTTTAGTATTGAATGTTGTTGAGACATCAATAAATAATCTTGTGTTTTCAGGTTAACCACAGGAGGCTCAGACACAAACCAAAAGCTTTATATTTTGTGAACAGTTCTTAATTCTCTCTCGTCGTGGCTCTTCGGTGATGACTGGAGTTCATTTTCACTGACCCCAATATATTTTAATTTCATTTATGATAGAATTAGCATTAGCCACCAAACATCGCTAATTGTGCAAAATGGTTTTGGTGAACGTCCTGAACAACATGAGCCTCAGAGAGAACACCAGGGACTGGCTCCATATTCATTTATTTAAACCAGGGCAATTAGTCAGATTGTACCGGTGTGGTGGGGTAACCATGGTAACTAATGAAGTAGTTAGCCTAGGTTATAGCTATCTTTCTGAATAATACATTTCTATGCTAATGTATCCTTCATCTTCCCAACCATATGGAAAAAAGTAAGCAGTTTGTCGTCTAGAAACGTTTTATTTACTGGTTTTAGTTTGCTTCCTCGTTAAAATGAATGGAAACATCACTAAAATTTGTGCACAATTTTAAATGTCGTCACTTTTGGAAGGGTCTGTACAAAGCTTATACAACAGTATACAAAAAAGCAATCCAGGTGGTCACTGAAAAATGATCATGTTTTTATATTTATTGACTTACGGACATTGAAATTACACTTACCTTTACACGGATCACACTTTCATCTGCAAAACCACTCACAGTTTCTTAAATAAACAGTGTTTCCATTGACAACAAAGCAGAAATATTTCTAAGAACTATTTCATCAACAGGATTTTGACTCAGTGGTGTGTGTAATCCGCTTACAGTTTGTCTTCGCCGTGGCTTTGAGCTTTGTGCCGTCTGAAATATTTGATTTAGATAAAAGTAAATGGATTCTGGATATGCTCTGATTGTGAACTGTTTGCCTGGATTAAAGATGTTGGTTTCTTTACATAAACAAAGTTGTGCACATATGAGTTTTGTTTTTGCATTATTTACCTGATTCCTCTCTTCTCGGTTTTATTCTCTTCGCCGCTCGGTCCCCTCCTCTTCCACGGCTCCGAGGGCCCACCGCTGAGCAGCTTCTCTCTGACAGCAGCAGGAGATGGAGAGAGACGGAGGTGTCGTCTGCACACACCACACAGATGGCTGGACGTGGGAGCGAGAGGGAAGAGCCAGAGGAGACACTACCATTCAGTCTGTTTTCATTCTGTTCAAATGACGCTGGTGGGTGTCGTCTGTTTGCTTTGGAGCTGTAATTCCCATCATACTGTGAACCAATCGTCATAAATAAACAACCAGATAAGATAAATGTTGAATATTGTCATGTATTTTCACTGGAACAGACTGTGAGGATTTTGGTTAAACTGACAAATCCCTTAAAGCAGCAAAAAAAAAACCCAAAAAACAACAACATGTAACAGCTGCAGTGAAAGGAGAGCTGTAATTTGTGCCTCTCTTTGAGCAAATGTTTGACACTTAATACTTTCTTTGCAAAATGCAGGTATAAAATTATGGAGGAGGGTCTTAAATTCCCTGAAAACAGCAGAAAACAAAGCAAATGTCAGCAATATCCAACAGTTTATGGCAAGTACAAAGATTTGAGGGAAACTAACGAGCACCATGTTCTCTTTGGTTTGAACCTGGCAGTGAGTAAAATATAAGCTAATATAAAACCTGTATATTGTCTGCTTACCTCTCAGCAGTAGCCATCATTTAGGCACTGACTGGAGTTTATATCATATTTGGTTAAAAAGGTATTGTATTCTCTGAAAACAACAGTTTTTGCAGTTTCTTGGCAAAGACATATGGCTTCTGATTGAAAAAATACATCTGTCCACTCCAGAAAAACTTCTCACTTTCAGCCTTTCTTTTCTTTGGTCCATTTATTAAGATGAATATAATGCAAACGTGAAGAGTTATATTATTTGTGTGTAAAGACGCTAGCTTTAGTAGAAGTGAAGAGTATTGAAGGAAAGGAGAGAAACAAACGCAATAAAACAGAAGTTAAGCATTAATATGTGTGTAATTAACAATTTATTAATAAAAAAAACTATTTATAGACACTGAAATATCATTGCGATGTATAATTAGACATGGGTTTAATGCTTTGTAAATGATGAATAAAGGATTAATTAAGTTGTTACAAATGCTCAACTAATGCTTAATAGTGTGAGTTATTGTTACCTTTATTTTATTACAATAAAACTGTCAATAATTCTCAGATCTTAAGCCAGATTTCCTGTAAGGGGTAAGAAACTGTATTTGACAACTGCTATAAGCCCTAACAAAGGAGCAGAAATGCAAAAGGCTAGAGCTATAGCTGCTTAGAACAGATTCAAACACCTTAAGTTTGCCCAGATTCACAGTACAGTATGAAAATAGTGGCACTCGTCACTTGTTTTGTTTATGTATGGATCACAGAGCCTGAAGCAGAGAGCTGAGGGAGACAGAAGATGACAGCGATGAAGACTGAGCTGAAAAGCAAAGAGACGAGGAGCTGAAAATACCAAACAGAAGACGACAAAAACAGCCAAAAGTGTATAGTGCAGTAGGAGCAGAGGAGAAGCGCTCTGAATATCAAACAGGAGAGAAATATGAGCCGCTGGGAAAGTGGAGCTTTAGTATTGAGTTGTATAGACTCAGCCCATTCAGTTTGATTCTGTATCTCTTCTTCGTCGGGGAACAACTGTATGGACGAAGGCGGTTGTTCATTTCCACACGTCAGCTTTCATTTCCCTCAGTGTCAATCAACTCACCTTTCCTTCTCCTCGCTCCTCATCCACTTAGCTCTGCCTTCGTCGACGGGCCTCTCCAACGACCTGTCGGCAACAATCAGTCCCACCTCACATCAATATCTAATATCCGGCGCTGCAAGGAATTTAACATGAATTAAAGCGCCTCAGGCTATTTGCTGGTATAATTAGAGAGCCACAAAGGAGACCGGAGCTCGGTTCAGTCCGGATCTGATTGCCAGTTGGACCCAGTAACTTCAGAGGGCCATAAGGTCTGTCAGATTAAAGCTTTATTAAACTCAGATGAGAATGAACTCAAGTGCAGTCTTGAAAAAGAGTAAATAAAGCACATGAGGAAGTGAAGTTCTTGGAAGTGTTTTTGTCTCTTGACGCAAAAGACTGTGGATTTTACTGTAATTGTACAAAATGTTCTGTTTTTCTTTAAATGCAACCAGGAACATGCTCATCACTCTTCACTTAAACAAGCCTTTTTAATAGTGCCTCTTCATACGTTGGTCTTGATCTTGATTTAGTCTCACCTTTCCTTGGTTTGACCCTACAGTTTGGTTCATTTGTGAGTCTTCTGGTCCACTTTGCATTCACAATGGGATTTACAACACTGGACCAAAAGACTCGACACAGTGAAGCTTTTTAAGATGACACTGTTAGTGGAGAGAGTGTGGATAAGGGCTAAACCTGATTGGTCAAAAACAATGCTGGAAGTGACGCTAAATGTGGTAAAATGTGCCTCATCCAAACATTAAAAAGACATTCTATCTCTTTACTGCTCTTCATTATTTAGTTGTTGTTTTTCCCTTCAGACATTGCTCTTTCCACTTTTTAATCATGTTCATCTTGTCTCCTTCTGTTCCTCTTGTCCTCGTTGGGTTCTCGTTTCAAAGAGTTTATTTTAACCTTAGCAAACATGCTGAGTGTGAACAAACACTAAAATAGTCTCAGGCCCAGTTCTCAGCCCTTCTCTTCTTCTTCTCTTGCCCTCAAACTGAAGGGGTAATAATAATCCTCCTAAAAAATGAGACGTCACTACATCTACAAAACAAAAAGTACAACATATCAATGGATATCAACAAAAAAACAAACAGTATTGTGCATTAATAGTTAAATACAGGCCGTTAAATGGAATTGGGCTTTAATCTTGTCCTGGTCTCAGTTCACTTTGGTCTCGCTCGACAATGTCATCAGTGAGATCAAGAAAATCAAATCAAACTTTGGTTTCTATTTGAGGCAAATGACAAAACAGTTTCCGCGTCGTTATCTTCATGATGTTTGGTGTCCATCAGGGGAATATTTGATCTAAAATCCTCGTTATCTGGTTGCTTTTCAATATCAGCCTGTGGACTCTGTTCCTTGTGAAGCTCTGAGTGGATATGAGGAGTGTGAATATCTGAATAATCTGCATGAAAAGCTGTCGCAGCCGTTCTGCCTCGAGGCTTCACTAAAGACGCAGAGGTCAAAGAGACTGACAGACGCGGCACAGGTCACAGCTTGTTTTATTTTCAATTCAAACCAAGAGAAAGAGGGGACGAGGATGCACACTGATAATTTACACCAGGTTATCGCTACATTTCAACTAACAACATCACGATATCTGATAAAAGCGCTCTTGACAACAGACCAAACAATAGGAAACAAAGCAGGAACAGTACAAGGACTGAAGGTCTACGGCAGAGGAACAATCTAGCAGAGTTTTAGGGCCACAGCAAAAGAATAAAGTCATATTTTTAATAAAGATACAGATTACTTCCGCCTCTTTAAATCAAAATCATATCAAGAGAGGCCAGACTAATTATATTTATTGAATAGAAATAAACTCAGATGATTTGCCAAGCTACGTTACTATAATACTACACTCTCTAATTGTTTGGAGCCTCTAAATAAGAATGTCACCTCAAAAAGCATGTATTAGATGAGTAAATATAGCACCACTGCAACAGATACAACTCACTTCAATATATAAAACTATGTGTAAACTGTTGTCAATAATACAACCGATTTTTCTGTTGGGACCTAACTAGTGGCTGCTACATTTGTTCCAAACAGTCATTTGAGTCATAGACAGCATATAACTTCATTCTTCATTCCTTTCAGTGGCCTTAAAACTCTTAAAAGTCCTAGAAACTGAACAAAAGCAGAAAAAGCAGGTTTTGGCAAAACAGTGATATGCATTTTCCTTTCCCGTCTGCAGCTATGTTTTAATCTGCTCAGTTCAGCTTTCACTGTACACATTATGGAGCTACAAAACTGCCAGCTGAAGCAATACGCATGTACTCACGTCAACAAATAATCGCTCCGTGAAAAGAAAAAAGCTACTATTACGATGCATACACACAAAACTAGCTATAGGATTTATGTACAGCTCGGGTCACTGGGGGATTTTTTGATTTAAAATGTATAACACAGCACGTCGAAAATGTCACTGTATATGTGCTATTCAACAGCCATGATGGAAAATCCCATTCAATCAACTGGACATGTTTAAAATTGAACATTTGAGTCCTTTACATAGTACAGAGTAGAGTAAAATGTGTCTGACCGGACCAGAAAGGCAAAAAGAAAGACAACAAAATGTTCACAAAATGTTCCCAAACTCCTTAAAACCAGTGTGAAATTCCTCATTGCCTTTTGTACAAACATTTGGCTGATAATCACATACAAAACATCCATATACTACAGTAAAAATAAATATGTCGAGACAGTCAATAAATAATAAATTAGAAGAGGGGATACGACAGAGCAGACTGTGTGTGTGAGTTTAACAGACGATGATAAAATCCCCAATAGATCGATCGAAATGCCTCTTATTAAAACTGAGCGCTGAAAGTCACGGGTAAATCAGTAATTATGTCTCTGTGTTAAGTCTGCATGCATCCTATAACTTATCTGTAGCTAGTGTCCGTGTGTTTTCGTCCTACGTTTAACCTAAATGTCTGCGTCTACGTGTGTTTTTTGCCCCGTTAGCCTCGGAGCGAACTCAGTGGCCCTCGCCGCTGGGGGGCTTGGTGTCGTGTTGCCCGCCCGCTCCTCCGGGCAGCCAGGGGGAGACAGAGTGCGAGGTGGTCTGCTTGGCCATGCTGTAGTGGCTGATCACTGTGTAGAAGCGGCCCCTGGAGTTGGCGTCCTGAGCAGCGTAGTAGGCCTCCAGAGAAGCGGGGATACAACGCTTGTGCTGAGGGCAGAACAGAAGACACACGGGGGTTTTTAAAGAAGTTATTGTTCGTTTAAGACTTTTAAACACTTTTTTAAGACCTCTACATTCATAATTTAAGGTGAAGAAATGCTCCAACTGCATGTTTTAGAGAAAAGACCTTAAAAAACATTTATATTTCCAGTTTATCTTGCACCATTAACCTATTAACATCTCAAATTTTGTTGTCTGCTCCATTAAAAGACTGCTGTCAAATCCAAGCCCGACTCTAGAAAACTGCCTCCAAGTATCAACTGTGTTTGACTGAGCTTTTGTGTCACTGAACAGCTTTTACTCCGGTTCCTGCAGCATCACTTACGTCTCCACTGGATCCAACCAACCCCTAAACCTCTCATCTTCCAGCTATTTTCTATTAAACTTACAAAGTCCCATCGTGAACTGCAGAAGCTGAACTAATGAAATGAAGTGCGCTCATTTCATGCCACACTCACTGCTTTTTTTGGCAGGTGCTGTAACATTTCTGAAAATACTGTTAATACTGAAAACAGCTAACTAAAGAACAAACATTGATTATTGCTTTATTTGGCCTTTAATTCACAATCTTACATTTTAATTAAGATAGATTAAGACAGTTTAAGATCTTGGGATCAGATACTGACAGTGATTTTGATTTGTTTAACATTTGAAAGGCTCAAAAACTTGGCTCAATGTTGCTACAATCCAAAGTATTTTTAGTCTTTTCTCAGACGTAAGATTTCAAGTCAAGTTCAGAAAGTCAAATCTGAACAATAATTTATCCATTCACATAATTATTGCAATTTGATGGAAAACTTCAACCCCAACCAAGAACATTTCTCATTTTTATGGAGATGAATATAAACTTGTACTGACTGTATTTCAGAAATGTTAAAATGTCTTTTTATATCTATCATTCTCTGGACTTGAACTTGAACCTTTTTCAGTAAAACTCTTGGTCTTTTCTGGTCTTGGTTTGAGTTTGTGTTACTGCTCAGTGTCTATTATTTATTGAAGAATGAAACTTTCAGCTGGGAAACACATTTAGTTGGAAGTTCTGGGGTTTTATTGCGACGTGGACAAACAATAATATGTAAACCTTGTAAACTTTCTTTACAGTGATGATGTATGTACAGTATTATAACCTTTGCTCAGATGAGACCCATTCTGCTGCGACAAGACTGTGTAAATCTGTAAGTCGTGCTTTCTTCGCCCGATATCTTCCGACCGCAGCCTTAACTTGTGTAAAAACCGCTGACGAATTACTGACGCTGTGGCTTTGACGGAAATAGTGGCACGTCAAGGTCAACTCGCGTCTAAACCTTATCACTGTTTTATGTGATGTGTTTTATTAAAGCAAAGAAACCGTTTACAGTGCAGCTCCGGAGCCCGGTACAGTGGACGAATCAATACTTTTTCATTGCACTGTTTACAGAAGGGGACTTAGAGGCCGTATCGCTGCTGAATGGCTTAGGATTAGAGCATGGAGAGGGTGAACAGCCGGGGAAAGTGCATTAGCCCTTTTGCCTTTGTGCCTACTGTAGAGATGTGTGTCATTCTCTTACATCTGACAGTGCTTGAGCCCCTGCAGAGGAACGACTGCTGGAAAGTATGTACTCCACCTTAAAAGATTCGATTCATCTAAAGACTGTTGGCCAAGGTGACCTCTGGGAAAGTGCTTGAAAATTATACGTTAAAAGCAAATTTCCGTCGTATTTCAGATGTATAGAGAAGGACTGACGATACTGTTTAAGGTAGAAAGCACAAATGGAGTGTGCTTCTTTGGTTTCTGCCTCAACGAACAAACAATTAGCGGTGATTAGCGGAGGTCAGATCGCTAATAACATTGATAAAGGGTTGCCTGATTGTGTAATTGGCCTGTTTTCGTTCGGTAAAGTTGGGAGTAAGGAAAAGTAGGGCAGGTACGTTCTTGTGTTTTTGTCTCCCGCAGGAAACAGGCTGTTGTCTCTTTATTTAGGTTGAAAGTGTATAGAGGGAAAAGATGAAGGACACGTCGCTCAAGGACACTGTGGCAGGTTTATTGTTTGCCATTATGCGGGAACCGGATGGGAAGTGTTTTATGAAGGGCCGTATTATTCCCATCTCATCCCAGTTAGAGCGAGGCATCACTTCTGAGGCTGGGTTCACGTGAAGAGGATTTTGTTGTGGTTGTTTTGTGGATGGAAATGAAAGGAGGCACGTGTTCATTGTGTTGTTGCCTTCTTCAATTAGAGGAAAAAATATATACAGCAGTGTTCTTGGGTGATACAAGACACTACAATTCGTCATTTTTTATTGACAAACTATACCTTTTTGGAGTTAATGCATATAAAAGGCTTGACAGAAAAAGATAAATCACTAATAATTGAACAAAATGGGTTCCTTTTCGTGTCCTTTGGCTTAAAGAAAAGTGCACGTTTACATCTACAAATGACAAAGCATGACAAAGTGTGTGTTACCTTGTAGATGAATCCATCTGGGCAGGCGTGGTCGTAGGTGAAGGCTTTGTAAACCACCAGGAACACGATGCACGCGAGGAAGGCCAGGGCCAGGATGATCAGGATGGTCACCTGGAGGGAGGACAAGCGCTGGTCAGGACGGTGTGGAGGTAATAAAGAGGAAGAGTGAGTCAGGTTTGTGTACGAGGAGCAGCGCCGGGCGGAGGATGGAGGGTCTGCTGTATCCTGAGTGTGTGTCTGTGTGTGTGGGGTTATAAATGGAGAGGTGCTGCTGACGGAGGTCAATGGCTCCTCAAGGCAAGGTGTTCCTGTGGAGTCGGGTGATGAATGACTCAACGGTGACACTCTTAAACTACTACTTTGTTTCCCGGGCCCTGAGCTGCTCTCTTTGGATAAATATAAGACATCAAGGCAGTGACACAAATCTGAAGAATATGGCCACATTTACTTGACTGCATCAAAGCAGCGTAACTTTGGGCCAGAAGAGGGCGCAGATCCCTCTCTGTGCAACTGTCGCCATCTTTGTTTTTACAAGAAGGAACAGTCGGGTCAATGAAGCATATTTTGTACAAATACAACTCTGCTAGGGTCCAGTGTATTGGCCTATTTTCTCTCTTAGTGAGTCTCTCTGTGAACTGTGTTAATGAGATAGACATGATTCTTATGATCTCATGTTCAAGAACCATTCAATGATTATGAGAATATATATTTTGGGCTGAAAGTTATGCAGGGCTGCTCTAAAGTTTGAGTTCAATCAACATTAAGATATTATATTATATTAGTATTAAAGACAGCCTCTACGTAGTTTTAAGTTTGAGGGAAAAAAAGCCACTGAACCTGAGTGTAAAACCTATATTTCTGATCATACTCATAAAACAATTCAAATTAACCTGAATTATGTGAATGGCTCCATCCAGCCAAAACTAAAATGCTTTTTATCATTTTTTATAATTTAATCCAAATTCATTCCTATTACAAGGCTGTACACAACAACTACCAAAATAACTCAAAAGTAATATTACATTGGACCAACATTGATCTATAATCATTTTCACTTTTGACTGAAGCTCATAAATCAGTCGTTATCTTCCCAGCTCCAGACCTCACTGATCCAGAGTCAGCCAGAGCCATCAATTACAAGCTCATACGACAACATTTCCTACCGTTTGCAGCTCTGTGTCTTCTTATTAAACACTGAGGTGCCAAACAAATTGAATAATATTCCGTCATGAGTTTCATTTTGTCCCGTATCCCGCGGCTCGGAGGTCATGAAGCGTTACAGATGAAGCCGTTCGCCGCGCGGCACAAACAAAAACCTTATTTAGATTTTAAACCAAAAACGGAAGTGTTTTGTGTTGCAATGTAATCAGCAGTTTTCACAGACAAGCAGAAGGCACCCCCAGTGTGAATAATGCTTAATAATGTAGAACCAATTTAAAATGATGGAAGTAATACATTTATTTCGGAGACAAATGGGAGATGCTTGTGTGTAGTTGGAGGTTTGACATATTCATTTCCAGACACGATGGATGATTTTGTCAGAAAGTTGATTACCATATAAAAGGATTGGTTTCTTTCTTTCTACTCACGACCTGATTGGGTTCTTCTGAAAAAAAAAAGCATTTAATTAGAATTATGCAAATGTAACGCAAAGGATGGCTCTGTATAAAATGCTACTGTCTGTCCGTTTGAACACGCTGCAGTAGGAATCCGCATCCGGCTCATTTTTAGGCAAAGCCATTCCTGATTTAACGCTCTCTATGTGATCTGTCAAAGGTGTTAGATGTTGGAGCAATTAGGCATGATCATTAGTATCCGTCAGCTTTATGGCGGTGGACAGGGACACACAAGCTAAGTGTCTGTTTACGCCGTGTCAACCTGGGGACACAACTTGAAGCCTCGGTTGCTGCTGACACTTGTGGTAAATTATATCTCCCGCATCAGATAACGCAACACATTAAAAGGGTGCATTTAGAGTCAGGACGACAAGGCTTTTGGGACGGCAACAGACAGGCAGTGACTGATTAAAGCCCGACTTGGTTACTCAATAGCGATACATGAAACGGCTTATTAAGACGACGGATTACATTAAAGCGCCTCGTATCGCGGACGGCCGATCGTTTGGGCATAAAAAACTGACAACTTGAAATTGGCACTTTGAAGATTTAAGTCACTGGAGAATGAGGAAGTGGTTTGCACAAAAAATACAAAGTGAATGCGCTTGTCACAGTTCTCAATCTGTAGATTAAAAACCGAACAAAACGGCAATATTTCCTCACTCAGATTTAGGTCACGGCACTGCACATACATCACACGGATTAGTCGGATTAACGCTGCCTCAGAGTCAACAGTTAAAGGGATTATGAGTCGGTTCAACACAAATAAATAATCATTACATTTGTCAACACCAGACGGCGGTATATTCACAAGAGGAACGGGACAGGACGGTTTGGTGAGGGTAACCCCTTCAATCAGCTGAGGGCAGTGTTTAACGACGCCCCTCCCAAAGTGGACCCCAAATCCAGACTCACTTGGGACCCCAGGCCGAGGCGTCCCCAAAAAAGTGGACACTTCAGATCTTTTTTAAAAATGGAAACGCACCAGAACCGACCCGACCAACACCGTACTGTCCCAGAGGAAACAAGGCTAAAGGTTATTATCCTTCCAGATCATTATTTACTAAAACTTTTTAAAATTGTTGTTAAAAGTATAGCGTGAATTCAGTGAGTTCTGGGATTATAAAGATTTTTACAACATTGTTATAACATATTGCATTTTTTTCCTAATAACACATAGTCCTAGAACAAGTCCAAAACAGAAACTAACATTCCCACAGAGTCCAAATTACTGTCTGTCAACGTCCATCAGTCATTTTATGCTAATGTAGTTGAAATACACAATAAACACACAGAGGTCCACAAATGTGAATGATGATGTGTTATTAAAACGTTGACAGCCCTAATAACAACACAAGGTAAGATTGAATATTTAAACAGTAAGATATTCAATATATTATTACAAATATCTTTTATTAAGAAGCAGTTCACAGATAAATTCAAGGCAGTGGCGTTTGGACCAACATTTCCCACAAGAACGAGCCCTGGCCTTTTTCAAAGAATGATTTCTTTAAAAATCCTTGTTGACGCTGCGGCAGCCATGTGCCGTATAAATCCATTAAAAATCTACCCCGACCTTTCTCCATTATTCATAATCTGGCTCAATGCCGCAGTAAACCCTCGGAGGTCGTCTGGATAACGCTCACAGACGAAGACTCTGCAAACATGAAGTGGACTTCCTCTATTGACCTGCTGCAGCGTTTCTGTTTGATACGATTACACTCTGATGGTAACTATTCAGTAAATCTAGACCGAGGGGTGTGGTCAGATTAACCCTGAGAGAATAGCAGAGACATAGACTAACACAGTGATGCTTTTAAAGGTTAATGCCATGCTTTGACATATTCCAACATGGCAGCTCTTCCTCTAACACCACTGTCCCACTGTTTCTCTGTTGAATGTGCTCCGTGTGGTTCGTACGCCGCTATCAGCACCAACACAACTGCTTCTCTGTGTGACAAAGATAACAGCCAGTTCGTTTTTCTTGGAATCAGGAAGGAAAACTGCACGGACTTTTTATTTGAAGCAAGAACAACAAGTCCTTAACAAGAACTGGCTCATTTTTATTGCACTGACCTGAAGCTGGTGACTGTGTCCACTGAGCTTTAACAGAAAATGTTTGGACTGGACTCACACCGGACCAATAATGTTTAAAACTTCACTTTTTTACACTGTGTATAATGACTGAATGAATGGACACAATTGATGTCCTGGAGCATGGACAACAATATGAGTAGAGTTTACTTTTCTAATGTCTGTTTTTGTTACTTTCAGCCTTTATTAGATAGCGACAGTATAAACAGAGTGAAAGAGAAAGAGGAGAATGGCTCCAAATAGGAATGACCCAGGCCAGGATTTGCACAGATGAACCATCAAAACATCGCTATATCCGTTTGTTTCAGGGGCCATTTATAGAAACAAAACAAGAATATATAGTTAAACTTGGTCAATGTCGAAGCCTGTAAAGTCTGGAAGAAGAAATACAGCTGATATTGTGGTGAATAACAGCTGTTATTTTAGCGCTTTTCAATTAAAAAACAACTCGTCATGGATAAATTCCCAGTTTAATTTACGTGACAGATATCTGAGTATTGGTTTCAAACAAGGAGATTACATCTAGTCTGAGCCAGCCTTTTTAAATTCAAGTGTTGGACATTATTTTAAACGTATTTATTGCTGCAGTTTCCTCTTCCATGTGAACGCACCATCTGTAACAGTGTGCAAAGCTGTTTCGACAAAACCATGAGCAAATACCATCTGTTTGTAGAACATTGCAATGCTTTTGATTTCTGTCAGCCCAGTCTTTGAAAAACATCACAGAAATCTGCTGCTACGCCCAGTTGTTTATGATGAAGGCAGACAAACAATCATAACCAGATTATGAAGGATTGTTCCTCCATTCCCCGGAGCTCTCATCTCCGACGGCAGATTAAGAGTGGACATGCCACGTTATATATGAGCAGACAATGGGGTGGCACAATAATCAAAGGAATAGAAACATGTTTGCTTTAAGTATATGTGGTTCAAAAGTATTGTATTATATTGTATAAAATTAGGCCAGACAGACTGAAGAATCCAGTGACAATCAGTGGCATCAAGGCATCCTACAATTCTCCAAATGTTTTCAAATTTAATAATGTTGTATTACAAAATAAAGCCAAAAAAAATCAGCCAATCAGATCATTTGTAGGTTGCTGCTGGTTAGTTGTTTCTGGGCAGATGGGTGGAGGCTTAAACTAACAAAAGATCAACTTGCTTCATACTTTTCATTTGTTAATAGTGAGAGAAGTTCTAAGTTAATGGCTGTGAATGTAGTGTTAATTGATGATCCTTAGTGTTGGAAACTCAGACTGACTTTGTGGACGTGAAGGAGATATTCTTGTGGATGTTGAACTGAACAATGAGCGATCAGACAGATTTAATGTAATTATAGTCCATTAAGGCCTCGTTCTGATGGATCCACATTTGTAAAATCACTCTATAATACACTATCCACTGTATTTATGGCTTTTCTGCTCATTCAGGAACACACAGAAATCATGTGCTCTCATTACAGCAGATGTCTCATAAATATAGACACAAACAAGTTTTATTTTTCCTATTTGTGAACGTGTTTTTAATGCAGCTCATTTACACGTTTTTAATGCAAAACTATAATAAACAGGTGTTGATTAGTCAAACAAGGTGCTTGATTTGTCAGATAACACTTGATTTAAGAGACCTTTTCAAACTTTAAGTGTTATTTTCTTACATAAACATTCAAATACTTAGGTTTCGTGTAAAGCTAGCAACTTGTCTAACACCCTTATCCTATTTTTGCCACATCATGCTCCCGTACTTTAAAGCCCACTCACCGTTATTCAACATATGATCTTATTCAGTGTTTGCAGGTTAGGTTACATTAGCATGCAGCACACCACCCACTGTCACTGCTGGGAGCTGACAGGCCATATGGGGCCGCAGACGCCTCCTCGCGCTCGGTGTGGAGGAGCCGGAGACAGAGATGTGTGCTTGTGCCGAGGAAGAGGAGGCGGGAGTGGGACGGGAGAGAAAAATGATGCTGATAAAAGCAGATAACAGAGTGACACAGGGCGCGAGTGAGAAATAAAGCGGGAGATGACAGAGACAATAAAGCACGGAGCCGCAGGTAGACCGCCAGCCAATAATAGAGAGAGATTCAGGGGCCGGTGGAGAAACTAGCGCCGTCTGTGACACTACACAATCACTTAATGCATCAATCAATACGCCTCCAATGCAAGGATCAACAACTATTCTTCATTCATTTTCCGTTTACCTCATGTGACATCTTCTGTGTAGCAGCACATAAACTTTGCTCTGTTTTGTGTTGTGACTGCTGCCAGGCCACATTCATTAAAAAAGTTTCAACTCCATTAATATCAGCTTCTAACATTAAATACATTCCTGGCTGTAAGCGTTTTAATGCCTTTGGGGCAGCGGGCTGATTAATGAAGTTAATGAAGCGGTGAGTGCTGCAGAGAGAAACCCTTTAAATGTTGTCCTGAAGCCAGCAGCCGGTGTGTGTCCACTACATTAAAAAACCTGTGCAATAAAGGACACATAGACCTGAAGAGCAGATAGTAGCAGCTTGTTCAGGTTGTGCATAATTCGCTCTTTTTAATATGACGTATTTTTGTCATTTGTTCTTTTGTATTGTATTAATAGTAGTTCTTAACCCAGTGCACTCTGAATATATCTCAAAATGCAAAAGCAAACTAAAGATACTAAGTCTGTTTCTTTGTTTTCCCTTTGTTTTCACACGGCTTCCACATTATAGAATTGTGTGTTTGGACATATTTTTCTGTTTATCATCAGAAAGCGTTTTTATCCTGCAGTAGCTGCTAATGTTTGAGTACATAATCACCTTTTTTAAAATTAAATAAACATGAGGTCTAGTGTAAACTTTGCAAACTACATATTTGTTTAGAGCGCAGCAGAAGGCTACGTGTCCACAGAAATCAACGGCTAGCTTTGCCGAAAGGAAGTAAGTTTTCTGAACGACGCCAGGGACCGACATCTAAACACATGCTTCACATTCAGTACGTCATTCGAACTATGCACAGCTCGATTAAGCCCTCTACGTCTGCTCAAGTTTACAAGAAGAGAACTGAAGCCTTGAGCTGACAGCGCTCCACTCAGGCTAATGCTCTGTTTGCAGTGTCAGATGCTAATAATCCGGGCAACTTTACTTCATAATCATTGATTCATTTATGAATTTCAACAATAACACTCTGACTTTTATGATGAAAGCCCAACAACTACACTTCCCGATCAGCACATGAACAAATCATAAACTAATGTCGAGTAGTTTGGGCTTCGTAAACATTTTATGTGAGGGCAAAGTGACCTAAATAAGTGTCTTTGTCGGCCTAATAATGAGAAAAACACTGGTCTTCATGATTCTTCGCGTTACTCCTTGATGCTGTCAACAACCCAATTACCATTTTAAAACTCCAGTTATATTCAGACTAAGGCAATAATTCAGATTTCTCTTCCTGCTCGTACCTGCACTGACTGGCTCTGCTGAGGAAGAAGGTATTCAAACTTTAATCTTGTGTGTAGTGTCCTGTTGTACTGCAGCACTTGCCTTTACTTTAAAGGCATACTGCTTTTAGTCGGGTTCTTGATTCATTTATAGTGTAATGGCAACTGTTCGTAAAACTATCCTTTAGCCTTCTGATGTTTTTTTTTGGCCCAGGTGCTTCAAAATTTCAAAAGAAAAAAGAACAAAACCTTTTTTCTAAATGGATATTTCTAGCAGGGGGCACAAGAGCAAAGGCATTCTTGCTGTATTTCAGAAGAGCACACTTTTATTGATTTCCTTCCAGGGAGCTTTTTTGCTGAAGTGGTTGCTAATCGTGTGTCTTTTCTCCCAAGTATCTCTGCGTTCACCTGCTTGTAGAGAGAGGAACAAAGACAACTCTCTGAGCAGGTATCGTTCTGGGAGTGGGCTGCTCTGAGCTCAGGCAGAAGGACGTCAAGGAGACAGCGCCGTGGGATTTAGGCCCAAGAGGACTCTGCGTATCCGGAAGAACCAGGCGTAGTGCAGCAACACTCACAAACACACAACTACCAGGCTTTAGACAATGAAAACAATTCTAATGCATTCAGAGAAACACAGGATATTCCTCTTTGTCAGACGACGTACGCACAAGAGCGAGTCTCCCTCAGAGCTTCACGGGAGGTTTTGTCTGAGGTCAACAAAGAGCATTGTTAAATCTTCACGAGAAACAATAAACGCAGCATGGAAGAATCTACAACAAGAGGACATGCTGTTTGTCTGTGTTAAGGAAGAGTTTGTGGAATAAAGAGGGTAAAAGGTGAACTAGAGCAAACAACTCAATGAAACTGCACCAATAATAACTGAATGGTAATGAGACCTAATACATACAGAGGAAACTAAACTGAGACACACACTGTGCAATCCCAAACATATGTTTATGCTAAAATAGGTTTATGCCAAATGTAATAAAGATTCGTCTGTGGTTCCAATGCTACAAGAGATTCCACATAAACCTGAGTGACCTATGTTTGACTCCTGCTCTCAGTCCATTGCCCAATGCTTTCTGCTCTCACTCTGATTTCCTGTGAGGCTAATTACCTCCTACTAACAACAGTACTGTATTCATACAATTTGTTTTGTCCTAAGATGTTTCATTTAAGAACAAATATAGCGCCTACTACCCCCAGTTTCCACTGAGACAGGGGTGTTCAGCCGGAGATAGCTGGTATTTATGCTAATGCTTTCCAATTAAGACAGGTCTCTATGGAGACCCTTCTTCAAAGGTTTCGCTGTGGAGTTGGTTGGAGCCAGTTCTTCGAGGAGGATGTGCTCTGGGGGTATAAACTCCAAATGAAATATAAGGTGGGTTTGAACAAATGTAAAAAGTCAAAATGAGGATAATGGTGGATAATACATGAACAGCTCCACGTGTTTAATCCAAATCACCTTAACTCCAGCGACTTGTTTGAGCTGAAACATTAAAATATTCAGATGACTAAAGATCCACAACAGTTTCACCCTAAAGCCTGTAAAATGTGCACTAAACACTACAAATACAAGTGTTGCACTGAAGGAACAGGCCACACAAACACCACTTACAAACCAGTCAGAGGTCTCTGGGGAAGAGCTAAACATCTGGATTAGATTTACTAATCAGCTTCTACTCAGCTCGATGAAGACGTTGAAGAGACATGGAGTTATTAATGATGAGACCTTCCTCTCAGTCTCCACATGCTCCTTTAAACAGTTGTTTACATCACAGGACAAGCTTCATTAGTCTAATGTATCCCATCTCTGTGCCTCCTGGGGATTTCTGATGTTCCTGCAAATGTTGCTGTAGACAGCTGTGAGCCACTTTAGGTGTGGTACATTACTTCTTCACAGCCTAAAAATATCTGCAACGCTAATGATTTAAAACATATTTCTTATTTTTTGACTTAATTTAAAAAAAAGTAGAGATCCTTGGGAGTGTGAGACAAAGTTTTCATTATTTACAGAAAAGTATGTGTTGGTCCAAAGATAATTACATATTCTGGGCCACTTTTTTGCACATTAACCATTTTATTTTAGGCTAATTTTAAATGAACCATAAAAGTGTTTAGCTTTTCTATTATTACTCTAGCATTATCCATTTATTTAATATATATTTCTAAAAATATTTCAACTGATTCAGGGCTCAAGTAAACGACCAAAGCGCCCACATCTTTAGGACCTGGCTACACATTCATGGGTATTTTTTATTATATATATTGCTTCTTTGAAGAGAAATGACAGAAGCACTCTCACAATAGAGCTGTCTGAACCTGAATGATCGGATGCTGTGTGAGAGAAGACAGATGAGAGATAAAATCCACACAGACAGACTGAGAGGATTTAGGTCTTAGAGTTACTGGAGGGAAAGATTTTTGGAGGGAGTATGATTCAGCTGGGACAGGGGAGTGAGGATTTGTCTTGACGAGACAAGCTTTCAGAGGAAAAACGGATGAAGAGGGGCTCTCGTTTCCTGATCATAGCCAGAAGATCAATACAACCTCACTGTCGGTGGAAAGTGAAATGAACTCAAAGAAATCAATTGAAGTTTCCAATTCATTTTTACAGCTTTAGTAAAAATTAACCAAACCACAAAGTCAAGTAATTGTGCTTGTCATCCTTTCTGCACAAATCGCTTCACATTTTTATCGATAAACCTACTCTAAACCGAAAAGATACCCGATAATTATACATTATTTATTCATACTGTAGTATATCGTGAGCAGCAGAGTTGGTCGTGATGGATGGAGCGATCGTGAAAAGGGGAAACAGGGCTGCGACGGTGAAGTGGGGGGTCAGGCCGGTCATCTGGAGCCTGTTTCCTAATTGCTCCCATGGCTCAGGCTGTCACCGGAGCAGCAGCAGCAGGACGACAGGCTGCAATGTCGTCTCTGCACAAGCCTCATCCACTTTTCAAGAGACTAGCACTTTGTTTTCTCACAGTTCACAGTTTTAGTGCAGTATACGTTTGAAACATGTCTCTTCCTCTTCATTGTCCTGAACTGAGGTTGATTATTGGAGATATTCATCTAACGATATAGTTTATAAAAGTGGCACCATCATCAGTTCTAAAGTTTGACCACAACATTTATAAAACTTTAGTCCAAACAGCAGCAATATAAACCAAATATTAAAGGATCCTCACAGCAGGGAAATAGATGGTAATGTCGGGTTGATTTTAATTAGGAAATGCCCCATTTTCAGAGGGAAATTTGGTCGTAAGAAAAAGTTGGATCAGCACTAAACAGTAATTACTTTTGCTTTGGGCTGTGACCTAAATCTTTTGCCAAATTCCACTGAAATATGCCACAACTCATTTTGGCAACAAAGGCGCCGAGATAATGACGATGCTCTTGATCGTATTCATTCAAGGTCAGTGCACTTGTTGTTATTTCTTATTTATTCGTATGAGCAAAAAATCACTCACTTAGACATTTACAGGAAGCAAAAACTTGATATTTATATATTTTTATGTTAAATAAGTTGGCTGCTGTGTTGTTTACCAATAGCAAAAGGAATTGTAAGAAGCTTTAGCCTTTTTGGAGTATTTCTGGACAGGCTTTAAGCTGGATGTTTTACTTTTTCTCATATGCTTTTGTCTTTGATGAGGAAGCACCGGTCCTAAAATAACATATGTATAACTCTAGCTCCTCCATCTGGTGTTAAATGTCCTGAAAAACTGTAGCTTTTCACTGGTGTGGCCTAAATGCTCGTATAAATAGAGCAGCTTTATATTGAGTCGTTTGCTGATGTTCTCTACCCACTCACAGACAGCACACATATGTAATCAGTCGGTTTGTGTAGAATTCTTTGTAGCTAATGCCCTTTTCTTTATTAAAAATGTACTTTGGTTTACAAACGGGACTTACGGGTAAAAAGATGACACTAAAAAGACAAAAGGGCTGTAATCTTCATCAAACACTAACTTTTAAACAAGTTTGCGAGTGAATACATTTGCTAATAAATGTAACAGCGTGCGACGGCGTGGGCTGTCGTCTGTTGGTCATTGATCAGGCTCCGAAATCTCTTTTTGGTCTCAGCAGTGTCCGACAGCCCAGTTATTAAGGATACAGCAGCCAGCGTCCTTGTGTAAAAGGGAGACAGCACGGCCACAACAAAATAGACTCGGGAATCTTCACAAATTGGATTTCCTCTCTCCCTTGACCTTAGACATAAAGCAGGACGTGCCAACGCAGTTTGATTCAAGTGTCCCCTGTCAGCTGATGAATTATGCATATGTATTCACATCAGCTGATAGTGACAGTGATTGAGGCGCGCCGTCCTGTGAGATACTGCCCGATATGAGCTCTCAAACACGAACCAGAGCAGAACACAAACCATCTGGGCTTATAAATCATCCCGAATATGTCTGTCTTTGTTGTTATCTGTGGGGCTGCCCATCAGGCCCCGAGGATTACACGTTTGTCCGTCCATCTTCGCTGACTTTTTTAGTTTGCGTCTCATATGGGAGGCAGCTCACGAGATACCTTTTCAAAGACAAATGACTCATCCCAGAGGCCTTTGGGAGGGCAGAGTAACCTAACAGCAGTGAATTCATGCTTCAGCGGAGCGTGACGACATGTGCGCCACCATCTCCAGATTTAAGTGTCACTTTTTTTACAGTGAAAGGCCTTATTTGTTCACACACTTTCACACCTGAAGATCTGGTGCAAACCCAATGGGAAAGTCCGGACTAAACAGACATTTCAAAACATAAAATTAGCTTTAACTCAAATACAAAGTCAAAGACAAAGCATGTATTCCTAAAACTGTAGCTCTTATCCACATTAGACGCTGCAGAGAATCCCCTGGAGTTTTCCTCTCTATTTTCTCAATGTCAATCAGGAACTTGAACCCTGAACCCTGTCTGAGCCGATAAAAAACGAGCTGCCAACATCTAAGCATCGCATCTGGCTCCACTGTTTTATCACAAGCCAGTTTCTAACAATAAGATGCTTGTGAATACGTGCCAAGAGCTGGCAGCACCACCGGCTCTGTTTGTGTTTGAAGGGTTGTAAAACGCCTCTCGTTTGATGAAAAATGTTGCTGCCGTCGAGCGAGTTATGACACGACGGAAACGCAGTGATGCACAGGATGAAGACTGGACGTGATTGAGAGGCAGAGAAAGAGTGGAAAGAGCAGGTAATAGAAGATTGAAGAGTAGCCAGTGGTAAAGCCAATTACTCAGTCCCTCTAGGTCTGAGCCTGTAACCTGGAGCTGCTGCAGTGCAGATAATAATGCAATACTATTACTACATTCAGTCCAGTCAGAAACTGTTACAATGAGCTCAACATGTGAATAAAACAGGAACGTGAAGGAAGGAAGGAAAAGCCCTGAGGATATCACTGGGTTTGTTTAGTTTTTAAATGATGACCCCAGTGGCGTAAATGTGTAAATAAATAAATGTAAAATCATGGACAGAAGAAGGAGGAGGTTTCTTTCCAGCAATACTACAACTTCAGCGGCGTATACAGCGCAGTATCTCGCGGTGCAGGTGTGAACGGAGAGAGGCAAGATCTGAGGCGCGAGAAAAGTGAAAAAAGTGCAAACGAAAGCAGGAAAATCACAGCAATTATTTATAGGGAACATGGAAATGTTACAAAAGGCTGCCTGGGCTACAATAGTGTATTACTGAAGATAGTGGTGCATTTTATTCGCAACACCTGTCAATACTGAGCAAAGATGAGTGTTTTTTCATCTTCAGGTGTAAGGGACGGCAAAGTATTTCAAACAAAAGCCAAGCTCGGGGCTCTGGGGAAAAATAGAGTGGACCTTATAGACCATATAGAGGCTCAAACATAGATGTATACAATCATTTTCTTCCCAGCACATGTTGTACTATGGCAGAAGTTCATATGTTGTTACTCCCACATCACCAGAAAAAGCATCCGCCCTCAGGTCCACGTGCTGTTCAGGGGTTTTTTTATCAATAGCTCAATAGGTTCCTTTATAACGCCGGTTCTGAGGGTAGATCAGTTGTTCTCGATTGTTTGCTCCGGTGTCTGGTTGCGCTCGTGGGCGTGATGGGTTCGAACACTCCCAGCGATCAGCGGCGTGTTAGTCATCCGCGTGAAACAAAGCGTCCAACGGGAGGCAGAGCGAGGCCTCCGACCGCAGCAGTAATTACCTCACGCTCACAAACAACCGGGGTGTTCGTGGAGGCGGCGGATCACACCAGAGCTTTTATCAGAAACAAAGTGGAGGTAATAATAGGATAATGGTCTTGGACGACAGCGACACGCATGAACCCGGTGGGCTCTCCTGCTGGCACCAGGCCACCGTCATCTGCTCCGGAGCCGGTGGGGTAAATTCTGGAGAAAGGCCGCCATGTTTTCTGGAAGTGAGCGGGACAAGACGAATTACATCTTCCCTTCACGAGTTTCTACACCTGTGTCTCAATCCTTGTCCTGCTGCGCCGAGATAATCCACTCTGCAGCCTCGACTTCAGACTTTTCATTTTCACACACGCTTTAATGGCATTCCCTTTTCATGAGAAAGTGCTCAGCTGGGAGTGATGACAGAGAGGTGCCCCAGAAACATGAGTTAGTTAGGTGCTGTTTTAACTTGATAGAGGACGTAAACTCAAGGTTTTAATTCAATTCAAGCGGGTCATGTGTCCGTTTAGTTTTAAGACAGATCTGAACGGGGCCTGCTTCCATTTTCTAAAGTCTATAGCAGTCAAACTCAAAATGGTGAGGGGCCACGATAGTGAAGAAGAAGAATCATTCCAGGGGCCGAGGATGGTGGCATTTGAAAGCTTTTAATAAATTTTGAATGTGAGATTTAATCTTCATTTGAGTCTTACAGAAGTTACCTTTTCCCTCCTTCTATGGAAACTGTAGTTGGATTTGAACAGGTTTTAGATAGATTTGAACAGGTTTTAGTCAGATTTCAACAGGTTTTAGTTGGATTTCAACAGGTTTTAGTTGAATTTGAACAGGTTTTAGTTGAATTTGAACAGGAATTAGTCAGATTTATAAAGGTTTTAGTCAGATTTCAACAGGTTTTAGTTGGATTTCAACAGGTTTTAGTTGAATTTGAACAGGTTTTAGTTAAATTTGAACAGGAATTAGTCAGATTTGAACAGGTTTTAGACAGATTTCAACAGGTTTTAGTTGAGTTTAAAAAATTTTTGGATGGATTTTAACAGGTTTTAGTTGAGTTTGAACAGGTTTTGGATGGATTTCAACAGGTTTTAGTTAAGTTCAAACAGGTTTTGGATGGATTTCAGCAGGTTTTAGTCAGATTTGAACAGGTTTTGGATGGATTTCAGCAGGTTTTAGTTGAGTTTGAACAGGTTTTGGATGGATTTCAGCAGGTTTTAGTTGAGTTTGAACAGGTTTTGGATGGATTTCAACAGGTTTTAGTTGAGTTTGAACAGGTTTTGGAAGGATTTCAACAGGTTTTAGTTGAGTTTGAACAGGTTCTGGATGGATTTCAACAGGTTTTATTTATCTTTGTAGCAAAAATCAAATCTATTAAAACCTAGTGCCAAAAATATAACTTTCCAAATGCTTTGAAGGGCCACATTAAACATTGCAAAGGGTCACATTTGACCCCCGGGCCTTGAGTTTGACACGTGTGGTCTATAGTGTAATGAATCAAAAAAAACAAAACTAACAGGCAACTGATTAACAGATCCAACAGCCCCATTCATCTATTAAGAATGGGTTTTAGTATTTGGTAAATGAGACAAAGAAATGATTAAAACCTAATCACTCACACAACACTGGGTCCAGCCTTAACAGATAAATAATGTGCTCTATAATCGTTTGTCCGTCTAATGAGGAGGAGGTCCTTCGTTCATTGATGGAACAAAACGATTGAGGGAGCGTGCCGTGGCTCAGAGCGGGCCAGGAATCAGAAAGAGTGAGAACGAGGAGGTGGCAGGAAGGGGCAGGAGGGGGCAGGAGGGGGCTGATGGGACGTGTGAGGCGATGACACATGAGCCCAGTCCAATCTGTGTCCAATAATGAGACGATGGGATGAAAAAACATTCGTTGTGATGCCCAAGGCTATTGAAAGTGAGTTGTCGTTAGATAGAAACGGTGCTGCTGAACTTCATAAAGAGTTATTATAATAAAGTCAGAACTGTCTTCAATGCAGCACAGAGCTTTAAAAGTACAAGTCTTATTTTTGTCTTTAACGATCGCAGGTGGGCACGTTGTCTGTTAAAATCTGTTAAAATATAAAAGGACTGGCTCATTATTTGAGTCGATGTGTGAGTGGGAATAAAAAGGGAGGGGACCGAAGAAAGGGAATGGGTTTTTGATTGTTTTATTGTTGATAACTTTAGTCTTTCATGTAACTGTATCATGTGCCACATTATCCGTGTATTTCTTTTATTATACTGTTTTATAACATCTACTTGTCCAGGAACAACAGGTGGAAACTAGCAACTGAGCTCAAAGCCAGCACAAAACTTATTTCTTTTAAATGAGGTTAAAGGTTAATTGTGCACTGTCCCTGTTTAAATAAAATACTTAATTCATTCATTTATTAATTAATGACGTATTCTGGTCTGGATTAAACCCTGATATCTTCACCTCAGCTAAAGATCCTAAGGTCCATTTTACCTCCATTGCTACCTGAACGTGAAATGAAAGAAGTGATTTATTTTAAAGAATCAAGCAAAGCAGCAGCAGAGAAGGAGGAAAGAGCTGGAGAGACGAGAAACAGCAGCTCGACGCCGAGAGAGGCCAGATTAGAGAGCATTTTACACTCTGAGCTCTTCATCCATCAACACAATCTGCACAGCTTTGAAGAGAGAAGAGATGTGCAAGCTTTTCATCCAGAAATGTTTGCTCTGTACAGCGCTGCGCGGCGTGAGCTGAGCTGAATGTATGTGTGTGAGAGAAACCGCTCTGTCAGTCAAACAACACAAACGGTTCAGCTGAGCTCCCAAAACCCACAAACCACGCGCAAAATCACAGCGACTCCAGTGTGATTCTGACAAACAAAAAGTGATGCTGTCACAGGCGACTGTACAGCCAAACAGCAAACAAGCACAAGTAAAGATTTGCATGTCAAGTCACTTTTTATTTGCAAAGCTCAACATCACAAGAAAAGCAACACAGGAAGAAAAATAAGTCCGAAGACAAGCCCGAAGAGGAACAAAATATCCAGACTCTGAACCAAACAACTACTAATGTTACTGACTGTGGTGCATAATATTATCATTTCCAATGATTTTGATTTGTCCAGAAAAACATATTCATCTGAAGCCCATTTAGTTGTTTTGAAAATGTACTAGCGTTAAACTGTGCCACCTAAAAAATTGGCATTTATATTGTAAATAATTCAGTAAATCACTTTTGGACTATTGTTTTTTGGTTTGGTGCTGCCAAAAAGGATCTTTAGGTTGGATTTAGTCAGATCACATCAGTCTTTGAGCTTCTACCCATCAGTAACAGACACTGGTTTTAAAACAAGACGTCGACAAAACAATCCGTCTGTCTCTAAAGGCCCTGCTCCAGTCTGATTATTGTATTTCTCCAGTTCAACTGTAAAAGGAGCCTCTGCAGAGACACATTGACCACAGTAAAAGCATCTACAGGAGCCGTTTAAACTGTTTAAAAGGGCAAAGGGCAGAGGAGCAAAGCCATAAAGGTTAAGCATTTTCTCCAATCCATTACTTTGAATTGATAATAAAAATGGTGATGTTGCCTCACAACTACAAGAGGTTGTGGGTTCGAACCCTTAGCAGGCCAGCCATTATCTTTTATAGTAGTGTGGGTTCTCTTTGTGCAATTCAGGATAAATGTTTCCCGTTTGAACGAGTGTACAAATGGTTTTCTGTCTTAAATGTGTAGCGTCCACACAACAACACACTGCGATGCAAAAAGCTCAAACCAAACTTCCTGCTGACCCCATTTTAGAAAGTTACAAAACACATGAATATGCTCTTAACAGTTTGTCTTACTGATTAGCTGTCCTTAAAAAACAATACGTCATTGGGCTTATACGTGAAGTTTGGCCTCATTTGTACTCTTATGTAGGAGCTAACATTGTGTACCAGTTAACGCCCAGAGCAGCTGGAAATGAATGAGTGGATACAGGCTCTCGCTGTTAAAGACTAAGCTAAACTAAGAATAAATGATTATAGAGAATAGACCTGTCCCTGAATAACCCGCTCAGTTTCACACTGAGCTAAAGCTTTGAAGATATTAAATCAATAAAAAATTAATTCACTGACTCAGGGGCTCAGGTGGGCTCATATATCCAGCCTAAGTCTAATATTATCATATTTTCTCGACATGGTGGATTCTTGTGTGGAGCTGCTGGCATTTCCGAGCTCTCACCTCTTGAGTGTGAGAGCGGCCGAGGCGCAGGTGATGCAGTTTCCCACTTAACCTCGGCCGAGTGCTGAAACGAAACAGCCTCAGTGTCGCGCTGTTTGTTAGGTGTGTGTCTGTGTGCGTCTGCGTGTGTTATAACATCCACACTCCGTTATTTTTTGGTCTAATTTACTTCAGGCTTTGATAGACCCTCCAGACTGGGACACGCTGCTCTTTTAAAAACACACCTACTCCTGTGCTCTCCGTCTGCGTTTCCATGGGGGCAGGTTTCCTCTGCTGCCATGACAACATGAGTTCTCTTTGGTCTCCCCTAACAACAACAAAGACAGCTCGTCGGTGATGTAGCTGGAATAGTAAGTCCCTGATTTACACAGAAGTGGAGTCACCTGTCGAGGAGCTCAGAGCGGGCCTCGTGCCTTTAGGTCTTTGTACGTCATTATGAACTCGGACCCAGAGCGAAGACGGAGAATATTGTTCACCACAGCATCAGGAAAACCTTATTATTATCAATTCTACGCTTTTATTCCTGCCTGCGTCGCTCTGCAGTATCCACAATCCAGACTCTGAAGAGGAAGGAAATGGCAAATCCAAAAGGAAATATTATCACCAAAACTCCTGTGACAGCTTTTCTAAACATATTCAGATTAATTAGTGCAGGGTCATTCATTGTTTTTTTGTGCATATATATATATAGTAACAAAAATATAATAATGTCTGCCACTAAAGACCCTCTTTGTGTCTGTTGCGTTCACATCTTGATGTCATCACGATACATTTTCTACTCTTTCCATTGTTGGGTTGGTCTTGAAAACACCAGAAATGTCTGTTTTAGTGGGAACAGAGAAAAGTGGAGGACAATTTAAGTACTGTGTCTGCTTGGGCTAATGCTGCATTTATGTGTTCTCAGTATTTAACAGCATTAAGAAAAGAATTTGATTAAAAAAAAAGAGAAAGAAAACATTAAAACTGACTCGTTAATAGTGTTAAATGCTAATAAACCCGGCTGATTTACTCAGTAATCATCGAGTTATTCATAAATATCACAGTAACACACCGGTTTCGTGAGTTAAAAACATATGAACACAACAAATAACAAACAACTGCGCTGTCAGAAAGCACCTGAACACACCATAAACTACACCAGACTAGCTTCTTCTTCTAAACTTTTTATGACATGACAGGGTAATATAACAAGATATCCAGTGGCAGCGTGAACAGAAAAATGTGTCTTCATCTAAAATAAATAAAATCATCCCTGCTCTTCATGTTTTTCTGTTTTCGTGAGTTACTCTGTGTCTCTGTCCGACTCTGGAGCATGCTCAGTTCGCTGTGTCTGGCTTTTTATCGAAGTAAAGCGTAAATATGTAGCAGAAATCCAACAATTAACCGCATTATCCATCTGATTTAGAGAGATTCAAATAACTCCACCCCTAATCAAGTAAGGTGTTGACAGCAGATTAAACTCATTTCTGTACCTGCAGGTAAACACACTGAGTACAGAGGGGTCTTACCTTGAGTCTCTCGGACACTCCGTCAGTGAAGCTGATGGTGAACTCCTCCACCTTCGGCACCTTCAGCCTCTTCTTCTCCGTCTGATACTCCGTACGAGTTTTCACCACCACCTGAACGACAGGGACACCAGTCAAACAGCTTCTTTATGGTGCTTTCAACATTTGTGTAAAATTCATTGACTTCCATCCTTCACATGCATTTTTAAATAAACAGTAGTTAATGTTATGGGTCCACACTCTCACATTTCCAACACTTTTTCTTTGAGCTCTGAGCTGCATATTTATGTAAAAGGTCAGATAATTTATAACAGTTTTATTCCTCTGGGATTCATGTGAAGCAGTCTTTATTCAGATTATTCTTCTCTGCATCGGATTAAACACAGCTCCACAAACTTTTACAGGTACAGTCATGAAAAGTATGAGGGTACAAGCAGGTTTTGTCACTAAATCAGACTTGAGGGAATTCTGAATAACCAAAAGTGATATATTCATTCATTACTGGTGCCTGAATGATAAATAAAATCTAAAGCTGGACACAAAGACAAAAAGCCTAACACTAAGATGCCTTGCTACATCAAAACACAACACCTAAAATTTAAGAGAAAGCCGCTGTGGTTTGTTTTACGGAGCCCACAGAGGAGCTGGAGCTGGGGTTTACTGCACTGCCCCAATACTGTCAGTCCTGCTCCACTCAGGCAAACAGGGTTTGAAGTCTGGTCAAAAAAGTCAGTCAGTCTGAGAAAGAAAAGTGAGAAACTCCACACCGACTAAAGAAAATAATCAGTTCCTTCCTTTTTTGGTTTTTCAAATACAATTTCTAAGTGAGAGACAGTGGATCTCTGCACTTGTTGAGTCCAGGCATGTTCAATGAAGCCCCGTAATCAATATTCATTCAACACAATAGGACACTGTGACATTGTCTTAAAAAGAAGCTCCACCAAGAACAGCCTTTTTGTTGTATTTTTTTCTAAACCTGATGCAAGACACAGAAAGACAATGGCCTCAATTCTTACCGCATCAGGCAGAGAATAATTAGTCTCATAAAACAACTGGATTTATGCTAAACATAATAAATATATGGGTCAACAGTGACTTGAAGCCACGTTTGCATGAGGTACAGTGAGGAATATCTCAAATGAATTCTCTCTTTTGTGTCCTACACTTAAGACACAAGAGAAAATGAGTTTTAACACCTCACCAGAGGACAAAGAGAAGTATCTGTGTTATTGATGAGTATGGGAGGACAGGGCAGAGAAAGGCAGGCAAAAGACAAGAGAAAGCGGACAATGTCTCAGTGTCCTTGTGATCATAATTGTGCTGCTTGTGAGCCAGTCTCTCCATCATTCGAGACAAAGACCGTGCACACAAACCAGCCGCGCTATCTTCCCGATAACAAAGCTGTCAGTCGGCCGCGGCGGCTCTTATCGCGGAGTTGAAGGCCGCAGCAGGTGCAGTAAAACTCTGCGTCTGATTGGACCCCTGAGGCTCGCAGTCTCGCTCCACGTCAAGCTCCGCGTAATTAATGTCTCGATTCAGTCTCAGGTTCTCATTCTCCGACTCATTTCACAGTAACTCGCTCAGGTTTAACGTAACGGCGCCTTACGTTAGGTCCTTCCTCTTCTATTCTATAAAACTACTGTCCTATTGTACCTTTACTTAATGACGTGGCCATCGATCATTGCTGCTTCAGGAGCTCTCAGATATTTAACAGCTCCCAATACCCCAAAGAACTGTGTCATTTATCATTAAAATGTAGATGAAGACATGCAGCATAACGTCTGATCTGGTAGGGCTGGACGATATGGATAAAATACATCCCTCTGTCTCCCAAAACTGGGTCTAATATAGATTCTACAGCACACAAAGTCCTGTTAAAAGACAATAAAGCTGCTCTCTGCACAGACACTGGTCCTGTTTCATTTTCATGCCACTTCTATAAACCAGTGCATCAGGTAGTTTTTGTTAGAGTCACTATGGGCTTTATTGGAACTGCATAAGCCACAAAAGTAACATTTTAAGTTCAATTTAATGATAGGGCTGTTTTGTTAATTCAATTTACTAAGTGCTGTCAATCAAATTAGACTTAGAGAGAGTTAGAGATAAAAAATAAGCCTTTACTGTCCCTGATTGGAGAAATTTGTATTGGACAAGCATTTCTCAATCAATTCAGACACTGTCAAAAAAACATACTGCACACATCCCATAGACATTTAATGCCCCACTATTGAAAATTCATCAACAACAATACACAAATCATACACAAATACATCCACTCTGGCCTGCTCTGAGACATATTCCCTAAAAATATACAGAAAAATAATAATAATAATAATAATAATAATAATAATAATAATAATAATAATAATAATAATAATAATAATAATAATAATAAGGGTTTGAGAAATCACCACAAAACGTGTAAAAAATGGCAGGACTCCCACGAAAAAAATGACAAAAATAGAATGTTTTTTTTCCAGTGAAAAAAAAGTTTGTGTCAATCTCATACATTTTCTTATTTATATTATTTTAATGCATTTACGTGATTGTTGTATTGCCCTTTGAGTCATGTTTGCTGTTGTATCTTTTTATATTTCCCCGCCGTACGATAAACAGTGCCTCTTTTTGTCTCGCAATCTCCTGGAAACTATAATTGCAAAGTGAAGAAGATATGAGGCTTTTTCCGACTTAAGTTCAAAGTTTCACCCAAAGCAATTTCTGTTCACTGTCTACAATCCTCAATAAAAGATTAATTCCTCTCTCGGTCGAACAGTTCATCTTTGGCGGAGACTAAAACCGCGTCTCACCGTGATACCGCTGGGATTCAAACAAAAGAAGAAACCCTGTAACAAAAGGAGATTATGTAAAACAAAAGAATCAACCTGAAGCACATGCTGTACTGCTGGGTTTACATGCACACACTTAATCAGATCAAGTCCTTTGATGTTATATATTCACATTCAATTGTAATCATTTTGCTTGACTGTTACTTCTATACTCTACTATTACTATTTTTATTATTTGAGAACAGATTTTAAACCACTCTAGCCACAAATAAAGTCACAAAATAAAGGCTGATGGTTGTGCCAAATCAAAATGTCTCATTATTTCTCAGCTATTTAACGATGAGCTCCAATCTGACTCCTGCAGAGCTGCATCTGTTGCTTTTTTTCTTTGTTAATGTTAGTCTTTACTTGTTCAATTATTGTGACCTTTAAATCTGCCCATGACTCTCTCCTGCATCTACGACGTCAGGCTTCAGGACCAATAATAGATATTCTGGTAGTTTTTCTGACTCACACACGTAACACACGTAAACAAATGAGCCATCCTCAAAGTCTTTGCAAAATCAAAACAAGATTTCTCATCAAAGTAAAAGGAGTAACACTGTATTTACCCGTTTTATTGGTTTCAAAAGTCCCTCCTTCTTCTCTGTTAACAGTGTGAGAAAAACGACTATCTATCAGTAAAGTTTATTTATCAGGATAATAAGACACAGACTGCTGCTGCTGCTGCTGTACTCAAATATAATAACTGCATAATCATTTAAAACCTCAAGTAAACGTTTGCGTATTTACTGTCTGTTTTTGTGAAGCCCTTTGAGGCAATTGTTGTTGTGATACTGAGCTTTACAAATAAAAAATTGATATTTCTCCACTGTCTGAAGTAAAAAAGAATCACAAGAAATGACTTTGTAGTTTTTTTGTTTGTTTCTTTGCTTGAGTCAGAGGCACAAATGTTAAAATATATTAGTCCACAGACAAGAGGGCACCAAAAACATGTATTTATTTAATTATTTCTGTGTCTTAATTAACTGTATGGGCTCAAAACTATGTGATGTCTCGATAATTTATACATTTTAGCAGAGGTCACGGGTTTAATCATATACAACATGAAAAAAATGCAGCTAAACTGAGATACTTTTGGCTTTTGAGCAAAAAAATTAACATTAAGCTCTTCATACGGAACAACCACAGCTTTAAACCAGCTACGTCTGGAAATATAGTGTCGTTTCATCTCGTTCTCGTCTCATTTGTGTCTTTCCGTCCTCTACTTATCCCTGCGATTGTTGTTTGATTTCTCGTCCCTAAAAACTGAGCTGACGTGATTTTAGTCCTTTTTTAAAAACCGAAATGATTATGCGTTCACAAAAGGAAGCTGCTGCCCTACTGACCCAGCGCGGTGCAATTGAAAAGTAATCAAACAGACATTCAGGCTAAATGACAGTGATTAAGTTTGTCATGGATTGAGATGTGGACTCTTTCATTTGAACCGTTTACAGTCCAAAACCGTGTCACTGAAGAAACAAACTGTTAAAGGTCAAACTTAATGTTGAATGTCACATTAAAGATGCATAGTTGAACAAAGTGGGACACGTGTTTTAGGCCGCTTTTTTCTCCTGAAAATCAGCACTAAAAACTCACAAATTGTTCAGTAATTTTTGGTTTGACTCAGTTTTTAAAATCTGACTTTTAGCTGGCTTTTATTGTGGTGAATGTGTCTCTGCAGAGGCTGATTTTACAGTTTAACTGGAGAAATACAATAATCAGACTGGAGTAGGACCTATAGAGACATGTTATTATTAATATAGGATTAATACAAACAGATGAAACTTCAAATGCACTGTTTAAGACATGATTTAAATCACTATAACTCTCATTGGGAAATAGTCGGCTTCACGGGAGACATCTTTAGAGCAAGAAAACCTTACAAAACTCAAACAATGTAATCTATGTGTTTTACTGTATGTGTTTTTAAACCCGATCGGTTTCTGTTTTGCCCGTTTCCCTTCGTTCACTCTTCTTCTTGTGTTTTATTGCCCACAACTTTCTGCATTTGGACCAAAAGTCACACCACAAGTCCCCTAAAAACAAATCTCTTTACATTCACCACCACTGCACATTTAACCAGCAACATTGATTTATTCAAGAGCATTACTACTTCATGTCAAAGTGCCACAAAGCAGCCACCGCCGGACTCCACAGACTCGAGCGGTTATGTATCATTTGTCGAGATTTGTAAAGTAGAAGTAATCACTGCTGAGTTAACATGCTGACTGAGGATTCCCGCTGCCAGGAAATCCTCTCTAATTCATGAGAACAAGAGCACAAGGCAATGAAACTTAAAAGCCACTGGAACAGACGACAGATGACGAACAAAATTACCAGTTGCTGCGTTTAAACAAGGTGAAGGATCTCTGAGAACAAAGCTGCGCAGGAAACAAAGACTTTTGTGTTTTAGGAGTGCAGAGTGCCTCAGTGTACACAATATGAAATGTACATAATGATAATAATGAAGGAAATGCAGGTTTATAGTGGATCTGTGTGGCATTTTTCTTAGTTTTCTGTAGTTGCCCTGTCTTTTTTACTTAAGACACATGCATTTTTGGTTTTTGATGTCTGTAGATTATGGCTCACATCCTTTTTTCACTGTTTTTCTTCTTTCAATCTATCAGTGATCTAATCAAAGTATTGTTGCCCGAGCTGTGTCCAGATGGAGCAGATCTAATACGTCTCTAATGCCTCTGTTGGGAGCCACAACATGATTAGTGAGTGTTTGAGCCTGACTTGTTCCAGTCTGATTGGATCTCTACATGTATGAGCTAATAACCCACTGTCACTGCCCCTGAAAATACCAGAGGTCACAGCGTTATCAGCCACAAACAGAAGAGAAACATCTGGGGTTGGGTTGTCCCGGCCTGGTCACGTGACCCCCATAAAGCATCCGTTAGCTTTAAAGGACAGAGAGCCGGTGAGAGTATCTGAGTCTGGAGCAGGTGGCCAAAACACGCAGAGATTACACAGATTTTCATCACAAAGGTATTATTGAAGTGCCATATTTTTTGATTTAGGGACTCCAGCCTTTGTCCTTTCCACTGGGTCAGAAATGAGCCATCCTCAAAGACTTTGCAAAATCAAAACAAGATTTCTCATCAAGGTGAAAGGAATAACACTGTATTTACCTGTTTTATTAGTTTCAAAAGTCCCTCCTTCTTCTCTGTTGATAGTGTGAGAAAAACGACTATCTATCAGTAAAGTTTATTTATCAGGATATTAAGACACAGACTGCTGCTGCTGCTGTACTCAAATATAATAACTGCATAATCATTTAAAACCTCAAGTAAACGTTTGCGTATTTACTGTCTGTTTTTGTGAAGCCCTTTGAGGCAATTGTTGTTGTGATACTGAGCTATACAAGTAAAAAACTGAAATTTCTCCACTGTCTGAAGTAAAAAAGAATCACAAGAAACGACTTTGTAGTTTTTTTTGTTTGTTTCTTTGCTTGAGTCAGATGCACATATGTTAAAATATATTAGTCCACAGACAAGAGGGCACCAAAAACATGTATTTATTTATTTATTTATTTATTTCTGTGTCTTAATCAACTGTATGGGCCCAGCCTTTGTCCTTTCTACTGGGTCAGAAAGAGTTAAAGGATGTATTGGGATTATTGGAAAAGCATGGCAGATTTTAGTGTATGATTTAAACCAAATGTAAATGCTCCCTGATACATATGCCCCGGTCCTGTCCTCAGCTGGGCAGAACCAGGGGTCTTTGGCACATCGTCCATGGAGTCTGGAGTTGGACCAGAGCCGAACCCCCGTTGGCCTGTTTGGGGTCATAGAGGAGGCGCTCAGTGGCCTTTGGGGCGGGCTTGGGTTGTTTGTTTGTTTTCGATGTCTTAAATCAGACTTTTAGAAATAACACAGACCAGTTTGATGTTCTCAGTGTTGTTCAGTATTTTTAGATTGTCAGAAATCATCCAGAAGTCATAAACCATCATCATTATCACATATTTTCTTGATAAACAATGTTATTTTGAGGATATAACACCCACCACCAGTGAGTTGATTAAGACCAATCAGAGCACAGTGAGTTTTTGGACGATACATAATCCTTACTCGAGCGAAAAGAAAAAAAGAAAAAACTGCCTTGTTTGTGTTTTTAAACAGAAACAGCGTCGTACGGCTCTTGCTTCATGAATTTAAACAGTTTATTTATCGTCTACACTTCATTAAACACAAGCAGAACCTGTGCCTTTAAATAGTCCCTAAAATATAGAAATCTGCTGTAGCTCTATGAGTTTAATGTTCATAAAGATGGGAATAAACAGAAACAGTTGAATGTTTCCTGCAGCAGCTGTAGCTCCAGCCTCTCGCTGCTACAACAGCATTTACTCTTTTTGTTTTATTGATTAATGCATCCAGGTTTCAAAAAGTCTGTTTCAAATCCGTTTTATTTCTCAATGACGTCACTGTTTATGCAGCAGACTCCGCTCTTTTAAATTTGAAGCAAGTACAGGACTCAAAAAGAAGCTGCATCTAAAAGCTTTATTCAACAGTAAAGGACTTATATTGCTTTTTCAAATTCTTACATCGCCGCATTTCAATAAATATTACAGGAACATGTCGAACTGTCGGCTTGACAATACAACAAGTGCTTTTTGTGATATTTCAGTAACAATGGAAATAAAAATAATCAGAAAAAGTGACTCATGTTAAAAACAATTCACTCTCGAGATGCTGCCTTAATCTGAAAAGAGAAATTGCTTTTTTTTCTTTCAAATATCCAACCATTTATCAAAAGTGGCTCTGACCGAGAGGTTTTAAACTTCACTCTATACTTCGAAAGACTAACACTGTTGATACATGTGGTTATTTGGAGCCGAAACCCTCTTTTACCTCATAAACTGTCGCGGTGTTCAATCACAACTCAAGTCTGACGCATAATTATAGCTGTCTTCATTTGTGAGGCCTGTGTTATTCACGCATCAGTTGCCAAGAAGACAAATTACCACACTTACTGCTTTGACAAATTCACAGTAAACTGACCTTTTACTAGTGTCACATTGTCACATCCAAACACAAATGCACTTGTTAACATTTGCATAAGAAAATGAATAATAAAAAAGAGCGGGTGATGTTGATTTTACTCTACGTGCCTAATGGCTGTAACAGGATTAATTGTGGCAACTTTAGTAGAAATGAAACCAGCGAATGCAGCAGCTGAGCAGTGGGTGAAAGGGAAGAGCTCACAAATCCTTCATCGTCTGTCGGCGTCAGGAACCAAGAGCCGTGGCAATTTGTGTCTCTAGAGGCGTGTAAAAAATCACTGAGAGTCAACAAAACAGCCTTTTCTGCTTTGACTTCATTCCCTTTGAAATGTCAACAAGCTTTACAGGATACGACGGAGAAACGCTCAGAACACAAACCAGATCCTCGCGGAGCACACAGAACAAACTCCTAAAACACCTCAATCACAAAGAAACAAATTCAGGGCAGAGTATTATAATGTTTTAGGATCGCAATCTTAACACGCACAGTGCTTCAACTGGGTTTGAATGAGCAGAGAGTTATCCTTTAGATCAGGTAAATACCAGTAAAATAATAACATAAAAACTGATAAATAATGACAACTTATTTTTTTCTCTTTGTTTCATTGCATTAATCCCAACATAAAAAGGCTAATGTTGGCAAAAGCCCTCAACATGTTTGTTTTCATGAACTCACTCTCACAATACGGCTTTGATGCTAATGCTATTCTGCTGCAGTAACAGTTTACTGACCCATACTAATAATTCATTTATCTTCTCTCTTCTCAGTTTTCCTGCAGCTGTTGTATTTGTCTCCACGATGAGTGTCAAATATTCAATCCCCTGAGCTCTGAAACCTGCTGTGTACACATGAAACACACAGGTTCTCTCTGAATAAACAGAGAGAGGTCAATTTTTATGGAAAACTCTACTCTCAAAAAGGAGAAAAGTAGACACAAAGACATTTTGGGTAATGACGGTGCCACAGAGGGTTATTTTTACAGCAAAAGAGTAAAGCAAAGCCTCCATTTATGAAACCAGATGGTGCATTGCTGCCATGTGCTGTTTAGTTCTGGTTCTCAGTGTCGTGTTAGGTCTGTGGGTTGGATTGTACCCTCTACCAGGCCAGTTCTGCCCCATTGCCTCATGTTTAACACTACTGCTTTACACAGGGCCAAACCAGAAAGACATTAAGCATATTTTTCCATTAAATTTACTTCTAAACCCAGCATCAAAGCAAAAATAAACACACCTGCATCAAAAATAAATAAATGTTTTCCACATGTGTCCCTTTTACCCACTAACTCCTAATTCTGTCATTAAATTGTGCCGTTACAGTGACCAGAAAGATACCAGAACAAATCTACCACAAACAAAGTAGTATCCTGAAGAGTTACTCTAGCTCTCGTGGCGTCACACAAAAAAAGCCCAAAACAAACGAGAAGAACTCAACCTTCACCAAAGCCGAGGATTATATCTTAGTTAGTGAACATTAACATACTACATACTCAAGAGACCCGGGTTCAAATCCAGCTTGGACCATGTGCTTAAATTTGTCTGTATCAAATAATGACCAAAAATAATCTAAACAATTCTTTTTGTTTTTTGAGTTTTATGTGCTGGGAAAGAACTGCAAACTAGACTTTTCTTCTTGGATTTAAGTGCTGTACAGAAGATCCTCCAGCTCCAGTCTCTGATGAAGCTACAGTAGAACTCCACAGCTTCAGGCCGTGTGCTTTCTGTCTGCAGCAGTGTGTGGAGTCATTGATATTCATAACAATCAAATCAACACAATGTTACTCCTCTCATGGCTCCAAATGTGGTATGCACTCATTTTCCACCTTTTTCAGGATATTGACAGCACTAGGCCTAAACTTGTACGATCCCCCAAACACTCCTTACACTTTATATTACACTGGATGTCTCTGTATATATAAACCCACCTGTAAACAGTGAACACAGGTCGATTGGGGCTGATATCATCCCCGGAAATGACTGACAGCTCTTTGAACGCGGTGTCACGAACTGATGGCGGCCGTCACTCGCTCACGCCTACAGTGTGTTCGGATCCCGGGAGGTTAGCGAGCACGGCGCGTCTAAAGAGCGTCGTTGGTGTAAATGTACGAGCGGTGAATGACAGATCTGGGCGGTTAGCAGGTAAATGAAACGGGGAGAGATTGTGCCTCCCTCAGCAGAATCCACAATGAGGGTTCAGGCAGTGTGCTTTCTGTCTGCAGCAGTGTGTGCCCTCGATGCCTGCTCTGCCTTTTCTATGAACTCTACACAACAAAATCCCATCAAGAGCTTTTATATCAAAAATACATGGAGAGGTTCAACTGTAAGTGGAAAACAAAGAAGCACATGGCCTCTGTTTCTTAATAATAACTCGAGTCTTTCTGTTTTTGGAAGAGCCATCTCTATCAGACAGGTTTGGACCTTTCAAAATCAATAGTAGAGGTGAAATGAACAGCACGATGTGGTGTTTACTCCATTTGGAACGAACAAACACGTCTGAGGAGTAAGTGTCTTATCATAGAAATAGAAATGACAGAGGAAACAAATACAGCTGTAATCAAATTAGATCTTAAAACACTTGTGCTGTAATCATTAATCAATTTATGGTTTTAATGACTGTTAATGGTTTAACAGCCTCTGGAGGTTTAGTCCTGGTTTAGTCCTGGTTTAGTCCTGGTTTAGTCCTGGTTCAGTCCTGGTTTAGTCCTGGTTTAGTCCTGGTTCAGTCCTGGTTCAGTCCTGGTTCAGTCCTGGTTCAGTCCTGGTTCAGTCCTGGTTCAGTCCTGGTTTAGTCCTGGTTCAGTCCTGGTTCAGTCCTGGTTTAGTCCTGGTTTAGTCCTGGTTTAGTCCTGGTTTAGTCCTGTTTTAGTCCTGGTTCAGTCCTGGTTCAGTCCTGGTTCAGTCCTGGTTCAGTCCTGGTTCAGTCCTGGTTTAGTCCTGGTTTAGTCCTGGTTCAGTGCTGGTTTAGTCCTGGTTTAGTCCTGGTTTAGTCCTGGTTCAGTGCTGGTTTAGTCCTGGTTCAGTGCTGGTTTAGTCCTGGTTTAGTCCTGGTTTAGTCTTAGTTTTGACCAGTGGAAGTTGGTCCAGATCCTTGTATTTCTTCTTTATCTTGAGTTAAATTGATCTTTTATTATCCAAATGTAAATATTGATTGTAGTTTATTGTTATATATATAATATTGTGCAGCTCTGTTGACATGATACGTTTATGGGTTTACTGGATAAAAGGCCCATTCCTGCTCATATTGTGTTTAATGATGATTTATAACAACGTTTTTGACGCAGAGTTGAAAGAGACTGACGCCAGGATCCATCTGAACATTTCATCCCTAAAGTAAAAATGAAAAAGACTGACAGCAGCTCACAGTGAAATGTGCACAGCTGCAGAGACAAACACTTCTTGAAATAAGCCTGTCACAGTGATTGTGTAACAAAGCTCTCTGCTCTGAAATGAGCCTGCCTATTGTCTAATTCCATTAATTTTCATAATGTGCAATCAGTGCACCCTGCGCCCGCAGATACGCCAGCCGGCTCCGCACGTCGCGCTGCCGCCATGGTAACTGGATTAACGACTGCTGCTGCAGTTACTATGGGATGTCGAGATGATGAATGACAGTCTGTCTGGCTCCAAATCTGCCTCCTAATCTCAGCAGGAAAACAAAGGACACGGCTGGAAGACAGCGGAGATGAATGAACGTATGAGTGACTCAAAGGCTGTGTTTAGGTCTGTTACTAAACCACAGACTAAATATGATTCAGATGGACCCCAGCCATTCAAGTGAAATGAGGCACTATCCCAGTTCCTTTTATCACAGATCTGACCCAAAAACAGACGAGTGAATGGCACAGTATAAAACAATGATGGCTTTTTCCATGAACTACACCAACACAATTATAATATAAGCTAATTAATACAGTGATGTTGAATTCACCCTGGTTACTCCTATTCTTCACCAAAAGCTGTGAGAATATAGATGACTAACTCTGAATTACCCCCACACACCTACATCTGAAGAACCTCATGGAGCCTGCTCTCAGAGGCACTTTGATTAGTTTTGTTTACGACAAAACAAAAAGGCTGTTTTATGAATGGTTCTATCTGAGCACGTGAGCAACATTCTCATCCATTAAAGTCCTTCACAACAAAGACTTTTCACAGATCAGTTTGATTACAATATGCTGTTAGCTGATTAAACTCTTTATTTTTACCAAATGTGAAGTGACTTTCTCAGTGATCTGACTCAATAATTCATAAAAAGAGATTGAAACTGCTCATAAAAGCTGCCTGTCTGTTTGTAAACAACATAAAACATTTTGTTGTTGAGCTTAAGGCTGAGCTGGAGCAGACGGGGCACGCCCAGCGGCTCTTACCTTGTCAGGTGCTTGGCTCTGGAGGCTGCCCACGTCCAGAGGAGTGATGAGGGGCACGTTCTGAAAGCCATCCTCCACACTCACAGCTTTGGCCCCTTTGTCTTGAAGATTACTCCCCAGTTTCACCATTTTTCACTGATGCCTGATGAGGTCTATTCCCTTATTTCCCAAAAGACTGCTCCTAAAGAGTGGATGTGTTGAGGGAAAAAAAAAAGAGAGATGATTTTAGCCCAAAGTATGGCAGCCTTCATTAATAAAACCTGTCATACTTGAGTAGCCTACAGCTCTGAGGGAACTCTAATATAACAGCGTTAAAAAAAGATGAGTTTTCAAGTTAAACGACGCTGTAAAGAGCACAATTAATTGAAACAAATGTCTGCGTTAAATTTACTCACAGTTAATTGTTAAACAGACAAACAGCCTCAAGCCTTTTCAGTGGAGCTACTTTTGTTTGACATAAAAAGCACACGTGACCTCCATATAAACACGCTCCGATCGCTGTTTGACACAAAAAGCTGTAAAACACCTCTTTTCAGAGAAGTAGAGCCGGTTACTCACGGCGGTCGTGGTCCTTTTGGCGGTGTTTGAGGCTGGACGGAGCAGAGACGCGCAGGAGCCGCTGATGGAGGCTGCAGCTGAGGTGGAGATGGTGATGATGCTGCTGCGGGAAAGGAAACGCTGCTCTGCCGAGGACCAGGAGCTGTGTGTCGGTCAGGTCTGAACCAGCAGCAGCAGCCCAACCCCCAAATCCTCACAGAGCCCGCTCCAGCGCCGCGCAGACACAGACCTCCACCCAGAGCAGAGCCGCCGCTAGGGGCAGGGTCTGCACTCAGGGGCGTCTGGACAAATTACAAAAGTAAATAGATTAGAAAAGGAGAAGATTGTTTGTGAAATGTGTTGCGTCGCACTGGGATGTTGCGTTAACTTCCAAACACAGTTTGATTCATATTTAGAGTGAGGCAGATGGGAAGAATGGGTCTGGATGGCCAGGTTAACTTGTTAATATAAACTGTATGTAACAATAGCATAACACAGTAATTGATGAGGCACACTCGAGCCTTTCTCATTAAAAACTGGTCTCTGTGGCTCAGCAGCGTCATCTGGTGGTGTGTTCAGTGACTCACAGACGTCTGGAGTTTTAAGGGACAGTTGAACATTGGCAGCATCACTACAATCCTAAAACTCATTTTTATAAGCTTTTTTTCATAGTTTTAGAATTTGTTTTATGAATTTGTTTTATGAACCCTCTGAAAACATGTCCAGACACAAATATTTGTTATACTGGCTTACGTTGCACTTGTGTATTATACTTTATTGGCCTATTGTATATTGAGTGCAAAAATGTCTAGTTCCTCTCATTTAGTCTCACATTAAATCTGTATTTTTGTAACTAGTAAAGCTCCATTCCGTGGGGAGTTTGAGTCTTAAAGCAAAACTAAAGCTTTTTGAGTGTCTGCTTTAATTCATTGGCACAAGAAGACCTAAACTAAGATATTACCTGAGTAAAAATACTGAACTGATGCATTTAAATCAGTGTTTTTAGGATTATTTAGCTGCAGACAGACCAGTTTCAGGATGGTGGCATAACATAAGATAATACAGGTCACTAATGCACTTATTTTGATATAGAGTTGATTTTTATATTTATAAAAGATGCTCTTAAAGGGTATGTCTTTGTAAGAAGGTTGTGAGAAAACAAGGCCAAAGTGAAGTGAAAAAGTCCAAAAACAAAAAGAGAATGGCACTAACCCATTACCATTATTGTCACGTGACTTAAGCTGTGCCAGTTCCAGACGCGGCCAGCAGGTGGAGTCTCTGAGCTGTGAGTCCGTTCTTCCAGTTTTTTCTTTTCTTTTTTTCTGGTGTTGGACAAACAGCACATGACCCAGTGAGCTCTGAGTGTGTCCCTGCTGTGACCGATAACAGTCCTGTATTTATGGACCTGCCCCGAGAGGTGTGACCCGCCGAACCTTGAACCGCTCAGTGTCACGTCAAGACAAAACATTTCTTACTCAGGTTTAGGTAAATTAACAGTGTGTATTTGCTGTATTTAATTCTATTTGAGCAGAATCACTGGGAGACTGTATTACTGAAGGAAACATGACATCGAACAAATCCAATAAACACACCGAGGGCTTTTTTTTTCATCACAGTTAAGATTTATTTCATTCAACATTTCACATTACAAATATTTAAAAATTATGCATACTGTTATAAATAGTTGGCTGCAAACAATTAAATAACATTAGATTTTTCTTTTTCGTTTTTCACTAGCACTTCTACAGACCAACTCCTAGAAATATGGACATATCCGTATTACATAACTTAATTAGAAAGGAAAATACAAAAATAGGAACTTATAAAGTGAAATGACAATAAAAATTAAGGTGATATCTTAAGTAAAAAATGCTATTAATAAATACAACAACCTTCCCATACACAGTTAAAAACTATTGAAATCTTGCCATTAAGTAACATCATTAACAGACAAATATTTAATATTTATTTTCCTTCAGAAAATGTGAACCATATATTGTGGAGCACAATATAGCAATTAGTAAAAACTAGACACTTTAACATATTAAAAGCTTCACCTCAAAAATATAACAAAAATCTGATCAAAATTATAAAAATCAATTATACATTCCAATTAAAAATATACCAATAAACAGCTAAATACATTGTTGACCTAATAATTACAATGCAATCAATCACAGTAGCTTGAAATAAAATAGGCAAATAAGCACAAAACCTTTAATGTTTTAAAAATAACTTCAATTATTTATATTAGTACAAATAGTTTGATTTCTTTTCTTTTTTACAAACACCAGCATGAAAAGGATTACAATAACAGTAGAAAATGACTGTGAAAAACATATTAACATCTTCTTTAATTAAATGTCTGCAATTAAAAATGGCATTAAAGAATTACATTGCAAAGAGTCTTTATCTGGAAAAAGGTTCAAAAGAAGTATTGCACATAACAACTTGAAGTTAACTTGCAACATTTACCACATTCAAGTCTTTAAGCTCCCCTTCCTCCAGATAGGTCTATAGAAAGATCAAACAGACAAGTCTGCTTTATAAAACAGTGTTCGATACGGATGCTCAAAGTCCTGCGCTGCCCGATTTTTTTTTTCGTTTTTTTTTTAGAAAGTTTGTCTTGTTTCTCGTCTTATTTCTCGGTCAGAGGTCTGCGAATGGGGAAGCGAGGAGATCGACACGTGGGGAGGGTGGGGGTTTCGGGGCGGCGGGTGTGGGACGGGGGCGTGACGTGGGACTAGGGTGTCCTTAACAACTTAATATCTGAGAAACATTTGGTGCACACCACAACAATTAGTTTGAATAGCTAATTCATGTACTTGTCATTTTCTCTTTTTTGTCATGCATGCTAAGGATTACAATAGGTGCTAGTTGGCAAGTTCAAGAATATATATATATAGATATTTATACTTTTTTCAAATATTAAAATATCTAAACACCAAACATCCATTCGTGTGATACGAGATTCAGCGTTAAGCGTGAACCAAATTTTGCATTCTCCTTATAATAAGTTAAACTCCATCTACGGAGAGGAAACCAAGACAGAAGTTACCATTTTCCAACTAGTAGAGCCGTGTTACAAGGCATTAACATCAATTTTAATCACAACAATGCTTTTTTTTTTCTTTCTTTTTCTCGTCATGCTGTTACTGACTGGACACATCGAAAAGCTAAGACCAAGAGAGTGGTACACTTTGGTCTCTCCTCTGCAGATCTGAAGTCGCGTCAACACAAGTGCGCACTTAGGGTTGTAAAGATTCCTCAGCACTGAAATGTATAAAAAGCATAATTGAAAATAATATATATTGAAATCACTCAACATTTCCATATATGCAGATCTCTCAGTAACAAAAGTACAAAAGCTACCTTTCACAATGTGAAAAATTGAGGTATTGCAAAAAGGAGTTTCCCCATTTGTGAAAAATGTGCCTAAAATGACTGTTGGAAAAAGAAAAACTATTTAGAAAAGTAGTGCATAATAAATGTTTATATGTGCATGACAAAATAATTTAGCTAGAAAACACACTGTACCAAAAATCAGCAGGCCATGTATAAAATAATCTTTTTTTCATTTCATTTAACAGCAAATTCTTCACAAAGTGTTTAACTTCTAAAATGCTCACCCACCACACCCACAAAACTAATGTCCCGGGTGCAAACTGGTGCGACGACACCGCGCCAAAATGAGGATAGGTTTCTCACTAGTGTAGACTCAAGTTTCTGTAGAGAACTCCCTGACAAGGTTTAAATGCTCGGCGAGTAGTTTACCGCGGACTGAGTGACTTAAAACAAAGATTAGTTTGTGAATGTGCACTTTATGTTACAATTTCCCAAATAAGTCACCTCCATTTTGAGCTACGGAGAGTGGGAGGAGGCCGTCTGTGGCTCTAAGCCCTGTCGTTGTCCACTGCTGTTCTAATGGGGTTTGACTGCACTCGCAAATATATAAATATATTATGATCAAGGCCAATCTTTGGTTTACCAGAGTCCAACAGGGCTTGACAGTTACTGGGTAGATAGTGATACACTTAAAAAAATATATGAGAACAATAAGTCCTTTAAGAAACAAACAGAAAATGAGCTACAGCATGACCCACTACTGCACAGCCATCTTTGGTTCCCAGACGGGGTAAAACCGAACTGCAGCCTCGTTTTCTCGCTGCCTGCGGGTCATAGACATGTAGTAGTAGAGCGCACTGCACAGACTATCTTCATTTATGCTTCAAAAACACTGTTGCTGAGTTGGATTAGCTTGGCAGGAGGAAGGACGGAGGGTTCACCGAAAGGGCGCATCCCTCCTTGACTTAAACGTGTGCTGATGATCTGGAGATCAGATAATCTTTAATGACTTTTTTTTCTTTTTCTGTTAATACAGCTGACTCCAGGATTCAAAGTAGAGCGTTTTTTCCTTAAAGACTTAGGAGAATTGCACAAATGCATTTAAAAAATAATAATAAAGACAGGCATTTCCCATTCAAAACTGCAAAAAAGGCGGCGATTAGCTTTCTCTGGAGAAGTTACCTACACCTCGTGGATTCAAGCTCTTAAGCCCCGCCCCTGTGTTCGCGTCGAGACTGAAGGCAGGAGAGTCGGTGTGTGTCTCCTCCTCACGCCATACATTCCTCTAAGATACTGTACGATGCTCTGTCTGTCCCTAGCACAACCCTGGGTTTGATTACAAAAATAAGGTGATGAAGCAAGTGAGTAGAAAACTGTGCCGTTCACACCACACGCTGCCGCTTCGGTCGCTTCCCTTTGATTGAGCCTCGTCGGGAAGGACAGCGCAGGCAGGTGCTAATGTGTTCCTTCTCGTTTCTCTCCACTGTGTTCGGCACATTAGCAGCTGAGTTTGAGGTATTAGTTTTTGCATGTCAGAATGGAGATCCAAACCCAAATATAGTATGTTGCTAAGATTTTTGTAAAATTTCAAGTAAGATCAAAAAGACTTCGTAATGTGGTGGAAACGACATTTTGATCGAGGAGGAAAATTTTCATATGGTTGCAGTAGGCCCTCTATATTCTTCAGTTATTAAAGATTCAGCTTTGGTTAACTACAAAGGGTCTCCTAAACTGTGACTGCACTCTTTAAAATGGAAATAATTGCACTCTTCTTCAGCAACACCTTTTTCAAGTCATATTTGCTCTAGAGCCTCTTTTTTCCACATTAACAGCCAATAATCAACTGTTCCCGTTGCATTTACTCTCAATACAAACTAAAGAGGAACAGCTTTGCTACAAAAAATAAAATCGATCATGTTTTATTTTTTAAGTTAGTCAAATATTGTTTCCAGGAACAAGCCAATTCAAAGCAGAGTACCATCACACACTTCAAACGTTCCTATATATCAATTTATCTCAACTAATAAAAATATTTAAAAAAATCAAATTCATAAATTAAATTACATTAAACATCTTTTTTTTTCTTTTCTGGACATTTTATGGATACAATTCCAGTTTTTTTCTTTTCTTTTTTCAAAATATAGATATACTATATGTTAACTTAAAAAACTGAGAAACTCTTCTGTGAACTTAGAGCAAAAAGGAACCAGCAACAGAAAAGTGCATTTATTTGTACAATGATTTGCGACTCCTGCACTACCTGCCCTCTCACTGTTGCCTCTCCCTGTCTGTCGCCTGCGGGGCCCTCAGTTCCAGCGGAAGGAGATGTGCCGGGGCCGGTCGCCTCCCTCTTTCACCAGGGGCTTGTGAAACTCTCGTCCGGCGCGGGAGTGGATGGCCGCCCAGCAGTACTCGCAGTAGTACTGCAGACAGGTCACGTTGGCGCAGAAGAACGGTGCAAACTTGCCGCCGCAGCGAGTCCCCTGGCACTCGTCGCACAGCTGGTCGTCCAGCACGTATGGCTTCACTTCCACCTGGAAAACAAGACGCCAAGGTGTTTCTTTACTCTGCACAGATCCAAACGAACCTGACTTGCTTTTACATACGACGGATGATGGTAAAACAAGTCATATAAAAGGCTACAGTTGGTGATAAGGTTCACACACTTTTTACAAAATCATTTTCCAGTACATTTCCAGGACTTTTTTCTTAACAATTTAAAAACAGCATTTTCACACAGAGTCATAAGCTACTAGATAAATTATTTCATTTTTAAATATGTAGGGCTCATTGTAGCCATCACCTGTAATATTCCTCTTAGTTTTTGTTTAAACTTCAATGCCAAACTACTGCAGCCTCAGAGGGTCAAAACTCAAAGATAAAACTCCAAATGGGTTTAGGACAGGGCATACATGTCAAGTTGCGTTTCCTAAAGTTGTGCAGCAAACACGATTATTAGAGAGTTAATTTTGACCATTTTATTTTCTTAGGCTTACTTTTATATTTCTGGTCCTTTAAAATTCTCTGAAAACTTTCTTTAAATTCAACACAAACTTTTACTTTGCCAAAGATCATTTTCAGAGCAGATTGTATTTTAAGATGCTTTCAACTAAACATCTATGTTTTGTTTTTTTTCCTTACAGTATTAACTTGTGACTAGAGCGTCTCGTGTGTAGTGAGCACATTAGGCTTTATTGAACCTGACTGGACCTTGAACTGAAATGCCTCTGTGGCCAGGTGAGCTTTGCATGGTGGGATGCAAAGTACAAAAGCTGCTCCTTCGCTGCGATACGTCTGCATCAATATTATAAAACAAAGCAACCATTTTCTTCACAAAACAAACTAGGCCACATCATATTTGCATTTTTGCTCATGAATACCCTTCATTTTACACTATGCACTTATAGATAGGATAAAGTACACACTACACTATACTAGTATAGCCACGATAATGTTATCACACGCAGTATTTGTGTTGGATCTAATTAATGTTTTCCATTTTTCTCTTGTTGAATCTGTAATGTTTTGTGACCTTGTTCATTTCCAAAAATACTAAGATATCACTGCTGCAGAGGCCGTTAACTAGGTAAGGTTTTAAATTGTGAAAGGATGACGCCAATTTAATGAACATTTACCAAAGGTTACTTGTTTTTAGTCTCTATGTTTGTTTGTTTTTTTTCCTATTGATAAAGTACGTCTATTCAGCAGCAGTATTTACCGACATACATACATCTGTTGAGATAAGGAGCTCTGACAGAAAACTGAGGTGTGGTTAGTGACAAAAGTAGGCCAAAAGGACAGACAGATACTCTGAGGTGTTCTTTTCTTTGGTCCTCACCCGTTTATCGATTTCTCCATGCTGCAGCTGTACAAAGCGAGCACTGATAGCAGCAATGTAGCTCTGCTGATTAGAGAAGGCGACCCGCCCAGCTCCTTTGGGGTACTTGAGCTCTGGGTCTGTGTCGATGCCGGCGTAGCACACCCCTCCGTACAGACGGTCCATGATCATAGCCAGCTCCACTGCAGAGAGAAAAAAAACATGTTCACTACGTGTTATACAATAAACAAACACGACAACATAAACAATTACAAGCTAACACACACGGGCTAAGTACACAAACTCCTCTCCACGTGGCCTCTGACGGTGAGAGCTGTTGATCTTGGAGCTTTCGTTGCAAAACAAATGGACCACAGTTGAGTTTGATGAAGGGAAAATAAGGGCAGAGTCTCTTTCAAAGCTGCATTAAATATGGATTGAAATAACACTTGTATTTAATTTTAAAGCGTAAGTTTGCAAACAAGCCTTCTTGATATGTAAAATCATCATAACATTAGGGGTGAAATATATATAGTGTGGGCCCATAAGTGCATTTACAAGAACAAAAAGTGTAAAAGGTCGTTAAAAAGCCACAGGAAATATCTAAAACTCTGCTGCTCGAATAAAAATGAATGTAATAATCTCCACAGTGCGCCTCAGAGAGTACTTCCTGATAACACAGAATTGTCTCTTGTGCGACTAATGTTTATTAAGAGACAGTTTTATTGCACTTCACCATCTTGGTTTAGACACATTTACTTTGCAAGAGAACAAAATCAGAAGTTTGTCATGTCGAGTGTTTTCTAAATGGTTTGTAACTGTGGTTTTCTCAGGACAATTTAGGTACAAACTCTCACTGTCAGTTCAGGAAGTGAATATGTCTTGTGTACAATAATAAACAATGGCATAAGTAAGAGGCTGTTGTAGTGCGTTACCTGCACGGAGCGGACGAGGAACACCTCCGACAAAGATAGTTTTCCTTGGGTCCAGAGGCTGAGAGCCGTCCATCACAAAGTCACTGTCATTCAGGTTCCAGGGCCGAATTTGAACCTGAAAACACATAAGGGTTTAATTATGCATCCACACGCTGAGTTCACTGGTCAAATACTGACTGCTAAAAACTAAGAATCAGCTTTATTTTGAAATTTGTGCATCACATCTGTCTGCTTTAAGGTCTGTTCATTGTTTTTTTTCTGACCGGTTTGTCTTTGATGGTGGGGCTGGACACGCAGAGGTACAGCTTGCCGTCTTCTTCGATGCAGGCGTCGATCAAAGCCTGCACTGAGCTCTCGTCCTGGAACAGCAGGAAGGCGTACCCTGCACACAAACACAACGCAGACACTTTACACACAAGTATTGACAGGTGACATGCTGAAAGTTGGTTCGCCGATTTACTGTCGCTCTGTCAGATCTCAACATACACATGTGCACACAGCAGGAGCTTTACTAACAGAGAAAACCCACAAAAACAGATGTAACAGGTGTATTTAGTCAGTAGCAGTCAGTAGAGTGAAAAATAACAGGTAGGTAGCTGTATTTTAATAAAGCAGCCACATGGAACTTCGCTAGGATGGGTTTGCCCCGCTTCCTGCTTTGTTTTCTATCTTTATTCTTGACTGAGTAGTGGGAATTGACAGACAGAGAGCAAAATAAATTATTTAAAAAGAGGGGAAAAAACAAAGAAGGTGTGCTTTTAACAGTGGATCATACCTTTGGGAGGGAAATATGATTTACTCTCGGCTTTGTGTGGCCAGTCCACAAACAGGTGACCGAAGCGCCGGAAACTGGCTGTGATCTCATCTGAAAAGAACCAAACCCAAATTACATTCACTTAAGGCTGGCGCATCTGTCAAAAAGTCGATTTCCTGTTTTCATTTGGTCTCTGTTTCAAATCATTCTGTGCATTACGAAGATCCTTTACCTTCGTCTATATCTGGGGGCAGTCCTCCCACAAAGACCTTGCGCGAGTAGCGTTCGACGCGCTCCCCGTTCTGGTGTGGGAAGCAGTGAGGGGACCCCAGACCTGCGAGGCCCTCACCGCGTTCGTCATCAGGAAATCCGTCCTCCATCGGGAACAGAGACGAATGGCCTGCAACAGAGGAGAAGAAGACGACGAGGAGGAATTTAGAGGGAGGTTTATCTCGTGGGGAATACTGGAGTGAAGGGTTAAAATGAGGTCACTGGGACATGGTGTAGTGGTAATGACAATTGTACTGTGGCAATTATTTTCACTGCCTTGAGTCATCCACCTGCTGATAGGAAGTGAGCTCATTTATTGGAGTAAAATTGCCTTACAGTGTGATTTAAAACACTTTTTTCTTTTGTCAGTCATGCTAGTCTGTTAGAAATAGTTCAACAAGTTAAATTAAAATCAATTAACAATCCTAAAGCAGCCCCATTTGATAAAGTATATTCTTATTAAGAGTTATAAGGCTGTATGTTCTAATCAAATAAAACAAATATCTAAATCATGCCAGTTTTATTCATTTTAACTCTAGATTGCTTTATTTGCTCAGTTTCTTGAGCAACGTAAAGCATGTGTTTCCAGAGACATTAGGCTTTTATTTAATAATATAAAGTTAAAGTATTGGAAGTATGAAACAGTGTTTATCAGACATTGTTTGCCCAAATGACAAATGTCAGAGAACCATTAAAATGTCTTTGTGGCTAAATATATATATTTACATTAGATCGGATTAAATCTTGAATAGACAATGAACACAGAGGAGTACAAATGTATAAATATATAGCGTGAATAGAAACAGCACAGACTGAACGTACATAATGTTGTGTATAATTCTCAGTGTTTTCTTGTGTGGCGTCGACTGCCTGAGCCTGTGGCGAGTGTGTGCGTGTTGTAGAGGTTAAAACCTCCATGCCCTATTCCTGCAACCATACAACCTGCTCTGAGCTGCTTTATACAGATTTATGTAAGGGAGTTAGCCTGAGCTTACAGTGAGTGCTTTACTGTGTGTACGGTTTGTGCGAGTCGCTCGAGGCCATGTGCCTGGCAGTGTGTCACTAACTGAGTGTCTATGGCTCATTATGCTTTAGCAACATGTGAGGCTAACATCTAGTAATGTGCGGCTTTGGAAACTCGTGTGAAAATCAGGGCAAAGTTGAAAAGAGTGAGATATAAGACGGATGAAAGATGACAAGCTTTTAACAGGACTCGACACGTATGACAGTCATGCAGACAGCTTCACACACAAAAAAGCAAACGTATTGTATACAAGCACAGAAATAAATGACAAACCAGTAAAACGTGTAAAATTATAAGAAAACGCCTTGACGTAACAAAATGAATGAAACTGAAATCCAAAGACAACGAAGTCACAACAATGTTTCCACGGACAAAGCGTATTTTACCTCGTCTCCTGCTATAATTCCTGGCTGCATGTGGGATAAGGACAAATGTGGGGAAAAAAAGGGTCATAATATGTTTTAAACGCCATATTGCCAGCAAGTCACCTTTAGATGAGTAAACAGAAGACAGGGAATAAAAAGGTAAATTAGAGTTGAGTAGCAAGGGCTGCTTTTACACTTCACCTGATTAAAGATAGGAAGTTCAAAAGATTAAATACTTAGCAAAAACACCAACAACACGGCATCTTAAGGCAGATACAAACAGTACTTAATAGTGTGCAGTTATTATAAAGTCTTTCCAAAATATAAATATTTATATGTGGGGACTGTCTCTCGAGAAAGCTTTGTACAACCAAGGTCAGTTCTGCAGTTGCCGCAGAGAAATAAAAATAGTGAAGAAACGTGCAGAGGAACACTATCAGGGCCAAACACAAGGACAACACGAGAGCCCAATTTAAATGTCCAAAATTATTAGAAAGAGTAGTAAACAATGCACTATCCACAGTAACTGAGGAGCATGCATTGTCAACAAACGTACTGAATAATAACAGTCCAAAGATTGAACCTTGAGGAACTGTTATAATTGTCAGATAAACCAAGTAAGATTAGAAAAGACCATGAAGGTAAACAGTAAAAAGTAGTTGTCAGCATTAGATCTACTCCACGGAAGGTGTGTTCAACCAGCCAATGACGAGTCTGTTACTGTAATACAAGCCTGTCATATGAGTGCAGCAGAATTCAGTTATTTTTCTCCCTGAGGACTCCAAGATCTGCCAAGAGTCATAAAGGATCTCTACATCGAAACTCGGTCTCACAACATTTTCAAAGTCGCAAACTTGTAGAGGATGTTAAAGCCTCCGAGCAGAAGTACGTAACATGTTTTTGTAATACCAGTCGACCGCAGGCAAGATTTCAAAACGCGTCCATGTGACAGGTCCATAAGCATGCTGTTACTAATGCCTGCTGATTCCAATGTAAACATATAGCTGCGATGACAGCAGTTGTACAAAGGAAATGCTCTGAAGCTCTGAACACCCTGCTATATGACTAACTGTGTTGGTTGACAATTATGAAACCTTTTCAAGCTGCAACTAGGGCAGCAGCAGAATACTGATTTCAACACATGAAGTCTTACACCACTGCAAAGACGACCAAAGGACAACAAGAAAAGCATTTCTTTGACAGGAAAGGACAAAATCTGCTGATAAACGCAACGCTGCATGATACACTCTTTGTGATGGAAGGCTTATGCTTGTAAATGAAGGACTACAGCACCTGTGTTTGTAAATCCTGCCACAAAGATGCAATCTTTTTCAACTCTAAAACATGCCAATAACTCATCCCTCGAAGGACAATCACATGAAACATGACTTACACTTCACCTGCTGGGTTTGCACTTCCTTTTTTATTTGCTTACTGGGAAATAAGCTTCTTTTGCAGAGAACTGGAGTGAATTGGTTGAAAGTCGACTGAAATGAAATGAAGTGGACACTGGAGAGATTGAAACACTGACCTATCTAAATTGTAAGAACAGGGATCGGATGAAGAGGTGGCCTGAACACACAAGCAATAATCCCGAGCTGTCTCAGCGGACTTTCCAGCCCAGATGGACATTAACTCTGTGGGAAGGTCAGAGGGAGCTGGAGCGAGATGGGAGAGTTAGATAGTAAAGCAGATTGGACGGGAGCAGAGAGTGCTATAAAAAGATGTGTGAGAGAAACAGAAAAATAAAGCGAAGGATAAAGAGGCTGATAAAAAACGAGCGAGAGAAATTGAAAGTGAGGAGAAACGAGGAGAATGATACATGCAATCTGTGCATTTATGAGACAAAGCATGAGAAAGAGAGCGGGGCTGGTGTGGAGCCTCTGAATCCTGCCTATCCGCTGGCACCATCTGTCTCAGGGCTGGATGACAACTCCTGACCATGTGATCGCACCATGTGACCGAGCAATCTCCTGAACAGCACTGACTGCTCCCGACTGACGTCCGTGGCCCTTGACCAGGTGGATACAACAACCGCAGTTACAAAATGTCAGAGGTAAAAAGGGTAAGAGGGAACATAAGACCAGCATCTGACCAACTCCAGAAGCATGGGATTCACTGCAAAAGGATGCATTATAAAACTGCATCATGAGTTATCCACTGATGTCCAACAGTCTTGAAAATAATCACACTGTTTAATGATGTTCATCCCTTTGCCCGAATATGCCATTAGGATACTAAGTGTATAGTCATGCTGACAGAATACTTTTGCACGGGGCAGTACAGTAAGCACAATTCCCCCTGGATACAGACTGCATTGTGTGAGATTTACATTCTCCCTGAACATTTCGACTGATTCTCTTTAGCATTTTAAAGTGTTAATAGATGGAAGTGGAGTGTGCTGTAAATCAAATGAGTCTTTAATCATCCATTTAACATCGGATCTTTTTAAATCAGATACTGAGTCCACTTTCAAACGTAGTCCTGAATAACAACACTTCAATTCTCCGAACCAGTGTCCTAGAATATGATCATCATATTACATATTATACCAGAGTGCTCTTACACAAAGAAAGTTATGACACCTTTGTGCATGTAGGTCACTTCAGCGTGGTAAGTAGTCCACACAGGAAGTCCAATGATGACAGCATTTTAAGGCATAGTTTTCATGGCTCCATCAAGGCTTCACAAAATACCAGACAAATACCCACTGTGTATAATACTACTTTCTATTTCAGTAGCCATTCAAAGATCACGAGAAACAAACATATACACCATGTCCTGTTCATGAAGCCACTTTTTCCTCCACCCACTGTCCATCCTCTCACTCATTTACTGACATTAAATACTACATCTTCCTCTAGCGATCCACTCCTCCTTATCATCTGTATTTAAACTGTAAGGACGCACGTTACAAGAAGTCAAGTACCACGATTGCAACAAATGTCGAGTGTGAACAAAACGCTTTTGTGTCGAAAGAACTTTCAAAGCTAGAGCAGAGGGTTGCACACACTTGTGACATTTAGAAAGCAGAAGGGCGCAGAGAGAGACAGACACAAAATATTTGGTTGGATACAGGCCCAGACAAAAAAAGGGCAGGCACAAAAACCTCAAGTAGGATCAGACAAAACCACTCAAGGATATCACACTGCTGTGTCCATTTCCACTTAATCTCTTAGAGGTCACCTACAGAAACACTGTGTGTAAAACCCTTGCCACCAAAAACAAAGTACGTTTTTAATGCCATCTTGCCACTGAGTCAGACACTAATGCATGCAAATTAGCACAAACAACACAATATGTCCTTGATGTTTTATATAGTGTCTACTTTGATTAAAGTGAAGAGCTAAATCTGTTCAGTCTGTAATGTAATTGATTCTGGGTAAGAAGCCATACATACCATTAAGGGACAGAGGGTTGTCCCCTCCTGGATGAGGGAACCCCAGACGACCTGCACAGGAGACACAGAACAGACATAATTTAAGGGGCCAGAGGTGGGTGGGGTCAAAAAAAATAATGTAGGAAATGATGTAAAAACTTGTTGCTCTGAGGATTTCATATTTGATTTAATGCACAAATACATAGGGCATACTAACCAACCAACTTAATGGTAGACTGACTGTACTCGAGTTAAAAGTACAATTTATATAAAAGATTACTGTCCTGTTTTCATAATCCTTGCTCCATGTTCCAACCTATACGTAAGAAAACTTCTATAACCCACTTTTGAACAGTTCTTGGGAACTATACAACTTAGACAAGCTATGAGCCTAAACTAAATATATTTTAGAAACTTTGATTACGTCTTTTCAACACAACCCATTTCATGATGATCCGTGGGATATCTTTGTAGTGTTGCTGCTAGATTTTGGGATTTACGGCCTATTTTTGAGATTTGTTTCAAAACGTGATCAAATGTGCCGGCCGACACTATAAAACAAGACGACCTGGAGCTGCATTCCTATCCAGGCTCGATCACACCACATAAATTAAGCGGCTTCCAATTTAGTAAAAAGCCACAAGAAACGAGCAGAGGATAATGTTCTTTAGTTATTGCCTCATGTGCTGAGATTTACTTTGCTGATGGCTGCTATTTCAACAATGGTGCACACAATGTAGGGCACATTCACAGCACAAGGCCAGGGTTTTCGTTTGCAGCAGCTGAAACACATTGGGTGATTCAAACACTTCATTAAGCAATACACAAAGCTTTGGCTGTGATGTCTCTGAACAAACTGATTCCTGCCTCCACATCAATCTCATTAAAGTCTACATCTGCGGGACACAAACCATGGCTCTGCCTCTCATCGACCTCCATTTCCCGATCTGTGCCTCTGCTGCTCTCGCCGCCTCATATCATACATTTTACATCGTGCCATTTGCCGGGCCCGTCCTGCTCGCACGCACCACACAAACACAGGTTGTGATGCCAAACAAGCTTCAAAGTTATGCAAGGCCCGCTCACTCACTCACAGTACAAGGGATAATGACATGAAAACAGCTGAAATAGAGTGGCCATTGTTTAAAGGGAACGGGCCGTCCTGTGATTGGTGCATTCCTAGGCCTCGGTCACATGGAAGTCGGGTGGCCCCTCCCCCCACGCCTTTCTGATTGAGCCTCACAGTATTTCTGCAAAAAAAACACACGCAGGACAAGGAGAGCAGGGAAAACAGGACATACCACCCAGGGCTTCAGGAGCTGCTTCAAAACCAGACTTCACAACACATTCATCACAGCCTGGACGTTAGAAAAGGTTACATTGACAATAAACAAACCAATGATAATCAATATGAAATCAAAATCATCTCTTTTCATTTCCCCTGGGTGCACTTTAACACTACAGTCAATTCTGGGAGCACAGTTGCTTTTGTTTTTTAGGGTTGGTTTTTTTTGACTACTTGAACTGTTTAAGCACATAACAGCATATTGTAAGAATAATCTGTAAAGTCTGCTCCAATTCAAATAAGGGCTGCGGTCATTGGCTGGTTGGTGGACACCGCAACTTTGAATGTAATTAAAAAGCACAAAAACATGAAAACAAAATGAAATGCACTGAAATACTTCAGGTGTGATGTGTTTTGCAGAGGTAAACTGGTTCAGTTTTACTTTTAAATGCCTATACTAATTACTTTTAAATAAAATAAAAAGGCAAGTTGCTATGCTAAGCTACAGCATAACCTATTTGTTGCTAGGCTGTGACAAATGGGCAAAATTCATTGTAAACTCTAGACAGACCTCAGCAGTTCATGGAAACAGACCTAATTTGCATTTTATTTCAGCACCATATCAAAATTTTATTGTTACACTGTATAAAAACACTGCAAAGGTAACAAAAGTTCACCTAAAGGTGTCACAGAATCCATCGTAGCTGAGCTCGGTGCATTTCCACAGCTTTTAATAGCATCTGAAAGCATGTTTGTCAGAGCCACATCCCTGTGCGTCTGCCGCTAGCGTTTGCTCGCTCTGTGAACCTTATTAGCATGCTGCCGGCTGCATACATGTAGAGTACAGTACCACAGAGCAGCAGTGTGCGTTTGGCGGCTGAACAGAGGGGTCCTTTCTGTCGGTCGGGACAATGCTGGAAGCCATTCAAAGCCACTTCTACAGTAGACACTTTCTCTCCCCCTGGTGCCCTTGCTTCATCGCTCTCACTTTGTTCAATATGATGTGCGAGAAGAAGAAGAATGGCACTGCCCGATGTGCTTGTGTTTATTACATTAGTGTGTGTGTGCGTGTGTGTGTGTGTGTGTGTGTGTGAGAAGCACAAGAGAAAATGTGCTGTAATTATGTTTTTTACTTGGCTGTGAGGGGAAAATGGAGTGTAATTAGAAAAACAAGGAATAAACTACATTATTCTGTTTTGTAGGCCAAAGGCTACAAGGACAAATACTGAATGGGGAATGCTGAATAAGTTTGGTGTGATAGTGCAATTTCAATAAGAAAGATGCAGACGAATAGAGAATAAAAATGCAATTTCTTTTAACAAGCTCAATCCAATAAAACCATAGTCTATAACAGATAATGTTGTGATTATTTTGGCCATGGCTTCTACAAGAAAGATACATTGCAGGTCTCTATCCATTATCTCTGCAATATAACATGTCAGTTCATTATATTTTTAAAAAGTATGCATTGTTTCCCTTCTAATGAAGCCCAAACGTATGGTATTCAAGCCGAGGATAAACCTGTTATACAGTCTCTCGGTGCCAGCCTGCTTCTGGGATTGAACAGTTGCAGAGATGTGTGCCAGCATGACTACACTGAGATACAAATGTGGCTAATGAGCTAACCTTCCACTCCTCTTTTCTTAATATTGAGAGAAGAGGTGCTCCAGTTTGACAGCAGAACATTAGATCACAGTGGGGATGCGGCTAAGCACAGGCTCGAATAAATACGAGCCGATAGTGAGGCGTCTGGAGAGTTTTTCATTCTTTCTGTTGTTCTGGTAAAACAGGAATGTCTGTTTATCTCCACAATACACAGTCACTAACCTTTCTGTTCAACGTTATGCAGTGTACACATTCAACATTAATTAAGTAAGAATACATTTGAACAGTACAGCATAAGAGCTTGACTTTTCTTTACAGCAGCAATGAATTCATGTTATTTTGAATGTGATGTGGTTTTCTCCCAAACTGTTGCAGCAGGTTATAGGGCTAAACGTTTTTATTTAATTTAAAGTAAAAGAGACCTAGTATACTGCTGAGGTGTTTGCCAATATGATCATAAAAGCATTTAAGGTGGCACTACTGTTTTTCTTTGGCTGTCCCTGTCTTAGACCACCACTCACCCACAACAGCAGCAGAGAGACCTAGGGACCCATATTTTATCCACAAAATACTAATACATTTCACCAAACTAAAGTTTAGAGCTTACCGTAAACTTTTAGCTCCAACTTCACCGTCAGAATGGAAATTATCTCCGCCTTGTTAAAGATTGTGTGGCTGAATTGCCAATATTTATCCCCTTTTCACATTGTTTCCCTTTTTTTTTCCTTTTCTGAACTGTTTTGTTGTGTTAAGATGTATTCAGCCCTGAATACACAGTTTTATCGGTAGCCATTACTTCTTTATTGACAAGCTGTGTGGACAAATAGGAGTGCTCCTTTTTCTAGAAGCGAGCTATGATTGACCAAAAATTCTCATCTATTAAAGTCCTTCATAATAAAGCCTAAATGACACTTAAGGTCTCAATTTTCACAGATGAGTACTGTTACAATATGCCATTAGGTGATTAGGTGAAAAAATGCATACTCCCATTTGATAGCATTTTTTTGGATATAGTTGAACAAAATGGAAGACATTGATAGTGTAAAATAGTAGTGTAATAGTGTAAAACTGCAACAAAAGACTCTTTTCATTTCCCTTTCTTTAAATAATACACATTTAAAGCTTTAAAACCAAGGAAAAAAACAACAACTGCCCAGAAAGGACAAACCAGGGAAGTGCAGTCCTATTTCTATTTTGAAAAACTCTTGCGATAAGGCTTAGCCAAATTTGTTTTTCATCATCTGACCTCTTTCCATATTGCTTTGATCATAGACAAAATGTCTCTGCAAGGCTACCATAGGTGCTCACAGGCTGTAGGATGGAGGTGTTTATCAATCTGCCAAAAAAGCACACACTTCCTCTTTAGATTAAAGAGTCATGGTATTCCTTGTGAGATGGCATTAGCTCCTTTTTGTCTCTTGAATACAGCACTGTGTTAATGGAGGTTATTGCTTCAGAGTTAATCCATGAGTAAATGTCTGAGATGGAAATAAGCATACTGTATTGTATTGTGTTGTGTGGGGTTGTGGATCATGAGAGTTATGAGAAGTAAACCGTCTCACACTTTACTCAACATTATGTATACAGTTCCACCCAGATCTAAAGCCTTCACAAATCAAAGGCCTTTCTTCTTCGAACAGCTTCCTTCACTCAGCCACTCCTATAAACAGTAACTATGGCTTCTGAAAGTTCACAAGTCTTCTATACGCAGTACAGTGCAGAAAGTACATCTATAGAAGGAAACGGTTGTTTCTCACCAACACAGTGCAGAAAAAACACCTGTGTGTAGGTTTAGTCTCACAGCACAGAGATAAAACTGCTTTTTTACCATTCTACATCATACTTGGAAAGTCAGAATACATAAAACAGAAAACTTAGGGAGACAGTAAAAACAGAGTTAAATGTACACAGTTTTTTACTTCAGAAATGTTACTTCTGACAAGGCATGACATGAGAGGTTTAACAACACAACAATCAAAAATGCCTCTTTTCTTTTTTTTAGTAGTGAATATACACTACTAAAAACACAGTTCTGACTTATGTTGGTTTTTGAACTACTGTATACTACAAAATTTTACCCAGCACTTCTTCCATTAAAATATGAATTTTTGTTTTGAGAAAGTGTTGAGAAAAATGTTCACTCATCATCTGACCTGTTTCCATTGCATTAGTGTGTCCAACAGCTTGTCCCTGCAGGGCTACCGTAGCAGCTCACTGCTAGCTGCCCAGAACTACATACTCCACCTTTAAGAGAATAGTGCCCAGCAGACATCTGTATTGAATCCCCTTCTTCTGTCTTGAAGCAACACCAAACAGAAACAACAACTTAACCACTGGGTTAAGAGTGAATTTTAAACTTAACTCCTCAGTGGTGTGTGAATGTTGCAGACAACCAACTCAAAAATTAATGTATATCATTCCTGTGTAAGTATTTTATTGTTGATCAGAAAACAGAGGCTTCTTGCTAAATTAGACAAGCTTGGCCTTGATCAATAACCAAAGCTTTGTCTACCTTTTATCACTCATGCCTGGAAGACAATAATAAGCTCTTACAAAACCCCAAAGTGTTTCTCACCATTCACACATCATTATGAACCACACTTCATAATCAAACTTCAAAGATGATAAACAAAAGGCAAATCTAGACCCTACATCACTGCTACAGCACCATCTGGTGAAATAATCAGAGGCTTCCGTGTGAACTAGATTTCTCTGCCAACAAGAACAACTCTGTTTGATACAATGTGCCAGACTTTGTCATAAATCTGATGATCAAGGCATCACTGATTTTGAAAAGAATGAAAACAGAAATGTAAAGCCGCACAAGCAGTGTTCATTAGAAAGTGATGCTTTCCGACAGTTTCAGTCAGTAGGAGCCAAAATTGAGTCCTTCAATCTCACTCACAAATCCCCTCTTAAATACAAAGCCTAAGCCTCAGCGCTGTATTCTCTCTGCAGCTCTCTCTAAAAATGCATCAAGAAAAGAGGTCATATTCAATGTAACGCATTTTGCCACACTTGGCAAACAGAGAAAGTTTGAATTGTAAAAATACTTTTTGAAAAGTGAAGAGGAACAGCTAAGAATGACCTTCTGCCTGACCTTGTAATTGTTGATCACGACACAGATAATGTACTTCTGTACTTACATTTCCTATTTGTGTGCTGGTGCATTCACATCAAAAACTGTGGTGAAACACAGTGCTCAAACTCATTTGGCACGTTCATAAATAGAACTGAGCGTCAATGTTCACTTTCCACACTCAGCAGCTAACATTTTTTATGTTACACAGGACTTTAATGGTTTACAGGCTATTTATTTCATGGTAAAGAGTTAGTGTAGCTTTAACATATAACATACTGTAAAATGCACTTCTTCAAGTGAAAGAAGCCCAGGTACAGGTATCTTTCTTTTCTGTAAGATATAGTGTTCATAATATACTCCGAAGAAGATGTGTCAAATTTGAAACACAGATAAAAAAATAAAGATAAAAAATGCCATAAAAAAGGTATATGAAGATTTTTCACATGTGGAGAAACTCTAAGGATAAAGGTGTTGAATTGTGATTAAAAAAAAATATTTTTGTTTTTGTGTAATGTGGAGCCTCTGCAGAATACATTTGACCTTATTACAGGGATTTTGAGCTGTTTACTGTGTTCCTTGTGGCAGCGGTGAAACCTGGCAGCTCAAATGTTTGTGGGTGAGTGACAGTTAGCCCCTCACCTTTCAGGGTGTCCTGCTCAGCCCTCATGATGTCGATCAGCGAGCTCTCCAGGGGGTTCATGTTGAAGCCATCAAACGACCGGGTCCGTTCCTGCACAGACACAGAGACAGACCACAAAATGTTTATCTCCAGACGCAGGCGACTTAACTGTCTTACTGTCTGGACACACCGGAGCAATTAGACTTATCTGCGTCTTATTACATGTTACATCGATTCAATTAACCTTAAGCTTACCTAAAGAGCACACCGACACAAGTGGACACAGACAGCTTTTCATGTGTGGACAAGCAAATGTGCTGTTTTGCAATTCTGATTACCACCAAGTCTCAACTTAACCATGAATAAGCTGAGCTGAAATACAAAAGGGTGTACAGTCTGCTCAAAGATATATGACAATCTATATTTTAAGAAATTGCAATGATAAAAAAACGAAAGACTTATTGACCTAAAATGCAGAGCTGTGGAGAGGATGGGTTTAAATTATAGAGGATGTTGATTTCATAGAAATCAGCAAATGCTCCTTGGTGCATTTTTTCAGACCTCAAGCTATAATCTTGATAATGCTAGCTCAGAATAACCTGCAGCCAGGTCAGACTGTATATAATGCATGCTATTATATACAAATGAAAGTATAAGTTACTAAAAGCGATAAGTATTGTATTTTTAAGCACCAAACAATTCTTTACTCAGAGAATTCAAACTGAATCTCCACAATCTCCCATAGATAGGACAGTTTTTCAAGTTAAGCACATATTCGGCCAAAAACAGCCATATTATTATGCAAGGCTGAAAGAAGCTGGAACAAATTAATTTAGTTATTTCTTCACACTTGAATTGTTGACGTGTTGACCTGTTACTGTAGCTTTAATTGTTCCGAACTCTCTATATCCTCCATTGTGAAATAAAAAAACATTTATCTTGGCATGTCTTTTGCTCAACCCAGAAGTTAAACTAAGCAGGACAGTTCTTGAATGATGCCTTTGTTGCCCACAGTGAGGGCATCCTTGGCATTCTAACCAAACTGGAAATGAAGTATGCTCACGAGGCATGTCAACACCGCTTCTATACTACGCACTCAAACATGTGTCCGCCCAGTGAGTGCCAAGCAGATAAGCACTCTGTTATGACTCCGCCTCACTTCACCAAACTATGCAGCACCTGAACACTGCCTCTGAACAGTAGCCTGCATCTACATCGGCAAAGAACAGCTGTGGCTAAATGTCACATGCTCAACATGGTGATATTTTAACTTCTGCCTCTTCCTTATTTTTCCCAGTCATTTTCTGCGTGCCATCCTGAAAACAGAAAGACTTTTAGTCATGCATCAAAGATCACGCGTAGAGGTTGTTGTGACTAAAATGTTACTCATTAGATGTCTGTTCATGCTGACATTTAAAACTGAACCAAGAAGTTACAATTCAACCATGGCAGAGACTTTAACATGTAAAATCAATGTATTTTGTTTAACAGCTATGTTTAAACTAAAGCATAAGGATCCTACATACTTTTCCCTATATCACAGTTACACAAGGCAAATGGGTCAAACGATAATATGATCAATAATTTGTAATACAAGATGTTCTATTATTGTGAGTAAACTGATCTCTTTTGGTCAGAATTATACTGCTGGGCAAATATAACCAGCTGATCTCACAAGTAAAGGTTTAGTCTTACTCCAAGTGTAAAAAGAGCTACAAAGCAATAATAAAGTGTCCAGCGTATCACACTTCCTGTCATACGGCCTACATAAGAGGCCTGCATGAGCGCTGCAGCCGCTCTGCCCTCAGCCTGACTGATAATCAACGCGACTTGCACAACAAGAGTTACCCAACATGTCTGTCATCTTGTATGTGACCAATCTATACCAAACAATCTTTCTGTCACTCTGTCTGCCCGCGGCTTTATCTTTTGAACAAAGAAAAAAACTGCATATTTATCCAGCTCCCAGGCTCCTCCCTTGTCACAAACTGCATGGTACAGAATAGTCTTGGGAAGGAGGGCACAGAGCGTACCATGTTACACTATGAACTCATTAGGGTTAAATGTTACAGAGTTCACACACGAAGGCAAATAACGTTTCTGTCTAGTGCACGCAGAGTCTGATTTAGAGACGTCACGAGCAAAACCTTCTCGTTCAATCTCTAGTGAGGAAGCCAAAATTCATACTGCAGCCACCATTTGGTCCAGTGCGGACTTCCCACGCTGGCAAAAGAACATGCAAAGATGACTTGGTAAAGGAACACACCCAGCGCATGCTCTCCCTCTAAACAAATATGCACAGAAGGATACAGACCAGGCTGGGATTGCTATTCTCTCATATCCGCCTCAGTAACCTGCGACGACTAAGCCTATAGCCAGAGGTTAAATTAAACAAGCGTTCACTTACAAGTAAAAAAACAAACAACAACAGTTCATAAGGAAGTAGAGCAGGGCCATATGGAAACTGGAGTCATGGGTTTATTGGATTTATTGGAGGGATAATTTGGGATTGTACATTAAATTTTTTCATTTATGTGAACACCCAGAATATTCTTGCCGTATTTGTACACATGCTCCATTCTGTTCTGGTGTCATGAAGAGCTAAAAATGCTGCAGACATCAACAGTAAACCATGAGACATCTGGTCAATACAGCACTGACTAAATTCAGACAGACAAGGGTTAAGGAAGCATGACAGTTGCATTATTCTGGAATATTCTGGTGATCTAGGCATAGTCCACAACATTATTTTTGACCAAGCAATACTCTACAGATGAGGCTTCAATAAAGAAGCATGAAATAAAGACAATGAGACCTAACTTTATAAAATAGTAATACCATTTTTCAATAAATAGAAGCCAAGCATCATGGTCGTTTTCACATACATACCTCTCATATTTGTTTCATCCTGATCATATAACATTTACAGCAAAACAAACCATCATGTGGCCTGGATCATGACTTGGAGCCTTATTGAAGTGTATTGACAAAGCAGACAGAAGTTTCATTCTATAACACAATCTAAAATTGAAATGCATGGAACCTCAGCTCTAATTGTGATGAAGAGAAATAACTAAACAAATTTAATTATGTCCAATGCTAATGTAAATGGCTGTATGTGTATTCATGTTCGTCTGTATAAGACATGATACATTCGTCTCTTTTTGATCAAACCAAAGAGTAATTTCATTTTTTACTGAACAATCCTTTGGCTTTAGCTCGGACTTTCTGGGAACTGCAGTATTGTTAGGAATAAGGATTCATGTCAAAAGACTAATGCATTTGAGACTGTAGCTGTGGACGCGAGGCCGGCTGCCGCTCTGCAGTTGCTAAGCATTAGCCGAGAAAGCTTCAGATGGTGATTAATCATCAAATCTGCCCCTCCCTGCCTCTCTCCAACAACTGGCCAGCTGACGGGCAAAGTACCCCGTCCTGACAGATTGCTCCACACGCACACACACACAGTCAGTCATCACGTCCACAAACACTCACGGTCACATCGGCTACCAGTGAGACACACATCATTTATAGAGCCGGTGTCATACTGCCCACAGGCTTCAAGGCTACAGGTATAAACATAAAAGACAATGTGATATTTCTGCAGGCAGCAGCGATGGGTGGTTTGTTGTACACAGAGTATATAAGAGGCATTACAGCAGTAAACTGATCTGAAAGGCTGGACGCACCCTCTTCTTCCATCACCGTCATTAAAAAGTCCCAACAATGCATCGATTTACATGATGCAGCACAGAGCCTTAACTTAACCAGGACTGACCTTGATCCAAATGGACCATGATTACACTAGTCATAAAGTATCATTCTGAACCATGGATTATAGACAAATCAAATGAAAGTACCTTCAATTTACGGCAAAAAAAGCCCAAACAATTTCTTTGTCTATCGTCATCAATGGGAGACTGTTTTGCTTAAAAACAAACCACAGAGGCATCACACAGAAGTACCAGCCAATCAGAGTGCAGCTTGGTAAGGCTCATTTGCAGGTATTTGCTGTTTTGAACTCAGCGTTGAAAAAGCACCACTGTAAAAACAAAGTTGGAGGCTAAATGGAAAAGCTAAAATTTTAGCTAAGTGTATTAGCTAATGAATTAGCTAATGAATTAGCAAATGCATTTGCTAACGGATTTGCATAGAGAATAAGAAACTGCTATTTAAAACATCATTTAAAGTTTATAATGTTAATTAAATTTATAATCCAATTTTTGTTTTAAATGAGGATTTTTAAATTATATATTAAATTTAGTATTTATTGCAGAATTAAATTTAATGTATTTGTAAAGTAAGTTTTAATTGCACAATTGAACTGTGATTTAGGAAATGCTTTTACTATTGCTTTTTAATTCACAGATTAATAAGTCCAATTGCAAATGCACTTTTAATTCCTATTTTATTAAATACTTTATTTTTATTTATACGCTAAAAATCCTCCATACTGTGGGCAAAATAACAATATGTCGGTTCTTGTAGTTATGAAAATAGTAAAACAAATTTTTACACAAACTTGAGCCACTCTTTTATGGAGGATTCATTTAAGAGCGGAGCAATTTGTTCAGGAAAACTAAAACGTTAAATGTCAATGGGTACCACATCACTTTGTATATTATTATTTACAATATTTATAATATATATTTATTTGAGAAGAAGGTTTTGTATTGTAGCACAGCCCTAAGAGTGTGATGTACCAACCAAATACTTTGGTATTGTTGGTGTGGTCTTGCGTCAACATATTTTCCACAGGTTAATGAAAGATTAGGCCATTATTCTAAACATATTTAACTCAAAAGTGTTCTTTAATCAATGCAGTGTAAAACAGACAGGACAACCTCCTACAGACCTGATGACACAAAAAGAGGTACAGAATGATTAAATACAACACGCTGGGGGCAATTTACCCCAACATTAATCTTTATGTCACCTCTCAGTTAATGAAAACTAAAGGTTGAGAGAGGGATGAAGTGTGGAAAAAACACAGGGTGGAGGACAGAAGAATGTTTGGACTGGGATATTTGTAACGTTTAAGGTCTTTACAGCTTACAATATCCGCCTCATATTCATTTAGGAAGAAAAGCACTTCCCTCTTTTACTTGGTGGGTTTTTAAATCACATTTCTGACACCACAGAGAGACTTAAAGAGGAAGCCCAGAGCAAAGAAGGGAAGAGGCAAATGGCAGATGAAAGAGGGCCGTGATGGAGAGAGGGAGAAAGCAAATGGTGAAGTAAGTCAAAGTCCACCAGAAGAGAAAGGAGGCCAGGAAGGGGAAGCAGGTTGAGCTTTTGATGCTCGTGATTATGTTTCTTCCTGGTCCAAGTATTTCAAAGACCGGCGATGACATTAAATACCCCTACTGTCAAAAACAACCTATTACCCAGCGCTGGCTGAAGGGTTGGTGTAATAGGATCGACACTGGGCTGCGGCAGTATTTGCACCGCTGAGGGATTAGACCCGAGTGACTTTATTGTATGCAGTGAGCTCGGCTAAATAGAAAGGACTTCTGCATAGACTTTGCTTTGGCGCTTCTCTTTGTTAAATCACATGTGCAGAGGACACAGGCCAGAGACTAATTAGCCCGAGCACACCCGAGAATGTGCACACCGGCTTTCTTCCCCGTTTCTGAGCAGACGTCTGTCAAGGGTGCGACAAGGGCACGCTCAAGCTACATTATACTGTAGGAGAGTTAGACACTTGGCAGAGAAGCACAGGCCACTCATTAGTCTGGAAAACATTTGCTCATTTAGCACCCGGAGCGCAAGGGCCACAGGCTATGGTCTGCGCAGAATCATGCATAGAATATACACAATAAGAAAAGTAGGTAAGTCTGAGCTAGCGTACTGCTAATTGAAAACAAAAATATACAGAGTTTTTGTTCAGTTTGTGTTAATGTCCTAATGAGATATAACCACCACATTTGCAAAAACAACACTGTGAGGAAAAATTACTAGCCTGTTTTGTAGATGATACGACAAACTGAAATGCACTTTGATAGAATCAGTACTTACACACCCTGACTTGATACAGCCCTAAATACTAGTGCTCTTCACAGGATCGCAGCTCAGATTCATTCGCTGCCTTTGTCCATTTTCAAAAGATGGTATTTTGGCCTATTTCGATGTAGCGTGTCAGTACATTCAGCTTCTAGACAGTAAAAATAACATAACAATGGACTGTGACAGATGAACTTAAATGAAAAAGTCAGCAGTTTATGGAGCCAGGAGTAATTACCATATTTGGAAGGGAACCACAAAGCTAACCTGACAAGCCAGATAGTCTGTTCCACAGAACCAACTGGAAGGGCTTCCATAGAAATCATTTACAAAAGGGCAGGTACTTTAAATGAATAACTGGCTGGTGATAGGATTTATCATCTGTGAGCAACTGCAGTTTTATCCAATCAGAGCAATGCCATGTTGTTTACGTTAGTAAAGATAAAAACCGTTCATACATCTTCAAATTACACAAGGATCTATTGAAAGATTTTTAAAATGGTTTAGTTTCAGGACTAAACCCAAGACTAAATCTTTAAGACTAAATTTGAATTAGGGCTATAGAATATATCGCAAATTTAACGCAATGTAAACCAGTGCAGTATCTGTTTTGCAAAGAACAATATCTTAATTTTTATCATTTAAAGCCTTGATAGTTTATCTTGCCACATGTGAGTGAGCTCTCCATCAAAACAATCAATCGAGGTTAGTGATTGATTGACCAGTTAATCATCTCAAAATCTTGATAAAAGCAAAAGCAATAACCTATAAATGAACTCTCCTCGTTTAAAACAAAAATAAGACCAGAAATAGAGCTATAAAAAGACTTCTTGGAGCTAATCCTCACTTCCACACAAGTTTCCCCTTCTGCCCCTGCTCCCACTATTTTTACAGTCCATGTGCTCACCTGTCAGTAACACTACCTTGCCGAACAGCTGCTGATCACATGTTACTGCTTTGGAGCCGCTACCAGCCATTCCTCCTCTGTTGACTTTTCCCTTTGAAACAGGCTGTTAATAAAAATACACTGAACTTCATTTCAATTCAAATTCAATACTTGCTTACTTACTTACTGTATGTAGTTAATAATGTAGTGCATTTGAAGTGGGATATAATCACATAAAGTAAGCCTTTGAAATCGAGACTGAAAGGAAAGTGAAAGGTGTTTGATGTAAAATATCGATGGCATGATGTGAATACGAGTTTCAACTTCACCGTCTATTTTAGTGAGAACTGAAAACCTACACGTCGAAACAGTAGATGACACACAGCTGCAGCACGACGTAAGTCTGAGATGAGCCTCTGACACTGGGTTTAGCTTCTCTAACCTTTTAACCTGCGCTCCGAAATGAAATGAAAAGTATATTGAACAAGAGGCACAATTCATGCAACGTTAGTTAGCTATGAGTTTACAAAGGGGACTGACTTATCTGATCAAATCTGCCGAGTCATTTTAATGTCCCCCTTTTAAACAATACTATTTTTAACGTCATGATCCAAACAGTAGCATTGAAGGCCAGTGCTCGTGATCTGTACAAACACTGGACATAAGCCGTAACCAACAGTTACCCAGGTAGCTTACAGAGACAATATCCTGTCCTGGCTTTACTCAGCGCAGCCCTGCAGGTCTTTGGCCTGTTTTACTGGTTCATATTAAGCCTGGCTCCTGACGCAGCAACACCATCTGACCTTCAAAGTCACAGGTGAGGAATTAGAAAGAGGTGGAGAATAGCAAAAGAAAAGAAGCTTGCGTTGTTTTCGTTCTACAATTAAAAAAGTAAAATGAAATCTCATTGAAGATTAGGTGGAGCTGCAGTTGTTGTTGCAGTTAGAGTGTGTCTGGCCTGGAGCCCATCCCAAAGCTGCTCTAATACAGCAGCGGCCCTGTCTGGTGCTGCCACAGCCACGGCTCGGGAACATTTTCTTCCTCTGAGTGTGCCATGGCTCTCTACAGCACTTTGGATAAAATGTCCACCAAATGGCAGCCGGCCTCATGCTCGAATTGCATCAAAGCAGTTGCTCATTTAGACACAGATTGATGGACAGGCCCACTGCAATGTAAGATCGAGCCTAATTCTGTGTAATAAACCTTTCAGCAGCTCGACCTTGTAACCTAACTAAACACCAGCTTCTTATTCATTTAATCTTCCTTTCTGTGGATTAATTACACGTAAAATAAAAGCTTCTTTATTGAGGTTAAAATATCTAATGCACAAAAACAGCCCATGATGTGCTAACATTGTTCTCAGCAAAACAAAGGCAATTGTAAAGCCGAAGCCGCTAATCCCTCATCTGTTGTGTCAGGACTAAAATGGAAACTATGTGAGGCACGGTGAAGCGGACTGACAACAGGTCCTCATGGGGTCCGCGCGGCTCGGGGTTAAGGTATTTCAATAACAAGCTTAGGGGTGCCCTGTGTAGAGCAACAGGCCTGCAGTCAGCGCAACAGCCCGTCGTCTCTGGAAGCACTTAGGAAGCAAAACTGTGACATGTGAAGGTGATAAAGGGGCAAAGGACATGGACAGTTAGATATCTGACAATAAACAGCAGCACAGTGGGATATGTACTGCCATTATGATATATCCACTTTGAAATACATTAAAATATATCAGGAAACAGAGACCAAGACTTCCACTTTTTTATGTAGTTTATAGCTCTGATAGGTCTGGTCTTTGTCATGTTGATACTGAAATAACAATTCATTTGCAATAAAATGTTACATACTTGAGATTATTTAGATGTGCCAAACACAAATCACTACGTTACTATTAAACTTGGAAAAGCAGGAATCACTTTTTTTAACATTTACTCGAGCAGTCTTTTCAAAATTATACATGGATATTTAAGGATGGAAGTCATTTTGATGCATATTCTGCAGCCTATAATAAAAATACATTACATTAATAGAGTTAGCTTTAAAAAATCCATTTCAGGCCAAAAAGTACAAAATGTACAAGGAGAGGTTTAACAGAGGGGAAGGGGCTGAAATAATTAAAAGAATATTGGATGAAAAAAGAGCTGGATGCACCACCCTGTTTTAGATAAACTATTATAATTGGTCGATGGTGTTGAGCTTAGGTGGATGACAGGCTCAAAGGGTGGGGTTCCAGACCCACTTGCCTTTGTAGGTTGGTGGGTCTGGCTGGCACAGCTAACAATATGGGCAAATATCACCAAATATTACACTTCACATATATGTAGGGTCATGGTTAGTGGGCTGGTGATATGATCTGACCTCAATATGCATGACATTTTAACTTAATTTTTAATTATGCTATAGTAGTTAATATTTGGATCAGAAATACAATCAAGTATGTTTTTTTTTTTCTAATGAAAGAGCTTAAGACCCTATATTTCTAATCAGATTATGTCAATTTGATCATTTCACAGTCCTTACACCACTTCCAACCTAATTTAGCCACGTCCCAAACAACCAAACAGATGCCCCATAAACAACAGCCTAAGAACAAAGCACATGGCGTCCTACTGAGTTGTCCATTATGGATCTTCACCATGAAATTGCAACATCTCCTGTTTAAAGACAGACATCTGTTATCTGTCCCAAAATGGTTTCTCCTACTTTCTTTGTTTATTGTAAATGAGTTACAGTTGCATAATCAGTCACACCACCACACAGTGAGGCCATTCTGCAGCCGTCCTCCCCCCTGCCCTTGGTGTTTCAGAACAGAAGGACAATGCTACTTTGGCTCATCTGATTCAAACACAAGTAAGAGCGTCGTGCCGCAGCAACAGTGATGCGGACTTTGGCTTTGATCTGCTATAGGTATCTGACAATGCAGAATCAAAAATTAGAATCGAGAGCGGCTTGGCAGTGGTCTCAACAATCCCTCTTATGTAGTGCCTCCAATCATGAAGCGGACCCTCTTCAAAATGTGCTGATTGTAAGCTTTAAGTAGCCACAATATCAGATGTAGAAGGGAATAACATGGAAGAGATCCTTATTTGTTACAAGTCAGAAGCAGAGCTGAACATGTGACTTTCAGCATCAATTAGACTGTTGTTTTAGAGAAAACAGTTGTACAGAAAGCTTTCCTTATTCAGCAAAACATGTTGAGACATGTTGGTTTGACCTGTGCTCCTGAGTGAGTCATTAAGAGCAAGCAGAAAATAATCCCATACCTGTTCATGCTTTTGTTCTTAGTACATTTTGATTAATTGCAGAGTAATTGATCTAATCTAACTAAATCCTAGTTGACTGTGATGAGCAATAACAGCTGAAGTCTACTAAACAGATAACAGAAGTATATAATATAGTATATGTATATAATAAAGTATATAATTTACCTGGTAAAAAATATATGCAGCATTTGCTCATTGAACAGTTCCAGTTTCTAAATTAAGAAGTAGGGCTGCTCAATATATAGTAAATGTATTGTCGTTACATTATTAGCACAGCAATTTCCATAAATCGACGTATAAATCAAGTATATGCATAACAGTCGATGTGAGAGATATTCATACTTTTTATGTCAAAATGATTTCCAATAAAAACTATTTTTAGGCAGAGTCATTGTGAAATGCACAAAGTAATGAAACAACCACAGTGGTGCGACTGATTATGCATATGTTGTCACTTTGGAAATTTTTAACCTGTGTTTCCAAGTTTTTCTTCAAACTTGAGCAGGCATTCAAGTCAGAAAAATGCATTGCAGTTTCTTGACAATCACATGAATGCATTATTACAGCGATGCAGTTGGCTATAATTATGTTGAATATTGTTGACAGTTCAGCTTGAATTTCCCTTTGGAAGTAATCATTCTGAATGAATTGAAAAAGGTGGTAATGTCTCCCTACCTTGGATTTGCTGTAATAGGATGTATTGCAGCTATGTTTCACTGTGCATCCCTCGATAATAGAAGCAGAGCCACAAGGCCAAATTGAAAGGGTTAAGAGTATAACCCCCTCCCTCCATTTAAAGAAGCCTATTTGCGTCTCTAGTCCTTGTTGAACCCATGGCAACCCTCATCTCTCCTCTGCCCAGCCTCCTTGTAATGACTGACATAATCAATCACCAACTGGATCAATAAAATGAATTCATCTCTGTGCTTCTTTTGCCTCTTTCCATCAATTGTATTGGCTGTTTCCAACATGTGATAATACTATTATCTCAGCCATCTTCGTTGTGTGTGGACCGAGCTATCAAAATCACATTATAAATAGGCTGGCATTTTCCAAACGTGTTGCTAGGCTCGTGCAGCCATGTCCTGTGTGATTAATAAAGCCGTAATCCTGAAAATCATTAGGCTCCATTTCACAGAATAAAAGATGGACTGATACCCTGTTGTGGGAAAAGAGTAAGGATTGGAGCTACATCAATCAAACCACGCTACAACCTCTGCTATTTTCTGAATTAAGGAGAGATCACATGACGTCTCCTTACTCACTGGTGGCTCTAGATTTTTTTCCTTCATCTTACTCCGCTGTCGTTCTTCCCATCTCTCTTAATTTACACTCTTTGCTCCGACTACCCCTTATCTATCTCTCCATCATTTTGTCCTCCACCCCCGGCTCATGTTCGTGGCACACACCGCTGCAGTAACAGAACCACATTAGTCATCACCGACCCCTAAGACTGCTTCTTAAGCTAATGCGCTAACAACAAATGCATTGTGTAAATCCACACCCTCCTCCTGGATCTAAAAATAGCAGCATTATGGCATCAAGCAATACAATTAATAACTAATATGACCGACACATAGATGGGTGATCATTCAGACAGTAAACAACCACCGATGAAAATAAATTATACAGACTTATTCCACAAGAATTTAAATTAACCCATACAACATGAAAACCCCTTTTATTCAACACCTATGTCGCTCTATAACAAAGTGGAGGCGCCTGTATTTCATCATTTTACTCGTTTGTTTACTAAGGGGTGATATTTTTGAGATTGTACATCTTGGCCAATCATGGCTCAAAGAAGAAATAAAGTCATAGTAAAGGTTTCTGAAGGACGACTAAGGGTGATTCAATTACCATGGTTAACCTGGATCTGACCTTAACACAGTGATGAGCTCTAATAAAAGAGTTTAGGACGTGGAGTCAGGTCTGTTTAAATACACCTAGATACTACATATTAGGCCTTTAAACATAAACCCTAATAAGAGATATAAGTCTACAACTGTTTACTAAATCAAACAGAGGTCAGTCCCAGTTGTACCTTTCCTGCCACTGAAATACAGTCCTTGCTTACAATGTTGTCTACCTTAAGGCCTCTTAGATGCTCGTGGAAATGCATATAATTCCCATTTTTTCAACCTCAAATTGGCTTCATATTTTATGAAAACAACACAACTGACTACCAGGTACATCAGTGTTCATATACTTATTCATAGTTACTTATAAAGCTAAACTCACCTGGAAGGGAAAGATGTTGTCACTGCGTCCGACTCCATCATCTATCCATGACTTAGGGTTGAATCCTGCGGGACTGTTTCGGGGGTACTTCTGCGAAGCCACGTGGTTGTTGGGGAAGGTCTTCTTTAGTGGTGAAATAGAGTTGATAGGAGTCATGCCACCGTTCAGTCCTCTACGGTAATCTCTGCCCTGAGAGCCTCCCCAGCCACCACCTCCACCGCCGCTGCCGTACCCTCCTCCGGGACTCCATGAAGTGGACGAACCGGGGGACGGAGAGGGGCTCTGATAGCTGGCCGGACCCCAGGGGGAAGGGGGCTTGTTCAGGCTGTTGGACAGATGCGGCAGCTGGCTGAAGGCGGCGTTCCTGTGTGAGAACGGCGGCGGAGCATGTGGCGAGGCCGGAGAGCGCCGGTGCTGCTGGTGCTGGCTGTGGGGGTGTTGGAAATGCGGGTGAGGCGGTGGGGGCGGGTGGTGCTGGGACAAGGCCGCCGCGGGTCCGATCTGAGGAGAGAAGTTTCCACCGAAACCTGGGCTGACATGGTGTGGGAAGTTCTGGAAAAGCAGAGGCCCGTTGTTTGCAGACGCTGGGTTAAAGAAGCTGACGTCTTCGTTGATGATGGTGGACGGCGCCGGGGGAATAGCAGCCGACCAGTTGTTGAAGCCTGTAAGAGAAGACGAGGTTGTACTCGACTGGACCGGCCCAGTTCCCCCAAGACCGGATGACTCCTGGTAGTCAAAACCTGTCAGGACAGGAGACTCAAGACGTAGCTGTTTTTCTTTACCGTTACTTCCCTCAGAATTGCCGTTGTCTGTTTTAGCTTCCTCTGAGCGGGCTTTTTCCAAATCTGAAATGATCCCGCCGCCACTTCCACCTTCCTGGTGACTCCCAGGAGATAGTTGCTGCTTTTCTTGCGTTTCTTGCATTTCCTGTTGCTGCTGCTGCTGTGCTTTGGGCTTCTCTGGGCCTCCAAGGATTTCGTCCTGCACGCTGCTGTGGGTGGCAGAGGCAGGGAAAAGCCAGGGAGAGCCTCCCGTGGTGCCATTCCCTGTGGCTGTGGTGCTGTTTATGAAAGCAGCAGGGCTCTGCGACACATTTTGGTGGTGGTGTGGGGGCTGCAGATGTGGGTGGATTCGGACCGGGAATGTGGACTTGTTGCCAGTGTTGTTTTGAACTAGGACTCCAAACCCGTAATCCCCCATTTGTTTTCTCCCCCCACACACAAATGCTATCCCGTGATCTTTCAGTCCTATAGAGACAAGAGCACACAGAATGGCATGAGTTAGCAAAAAGCCTTTCTCATCACATTTTAGATGAAAGAGATTTGGAAACAACTAGTTAACAAACATTTCCTTGTGGTATAAAAGATCTTTTTGTTGGACCCATGTAAGTCCCTCAGTGATTTGTCAGACATATGATAATCACACAGCACTGACAATGAATGAGCTCATTCTTGAACTGAACAATCTACCCTTCTTACATTGAGCAGATGAGAAAAAGCAAACCAGTTAACGTTACATCTCTGGCTAATTATAACCCCGTGACGTTGCCAACTTGTAAGACTACAGCTGAGCTTCTGGCAGCTTCTAATGCTGCTAGTAACACTGCTGTGTAGGACCGACACATTCCTGACTTAAATACCCTCCACCAACTTACAGACACTCAAAATGCCCTGCCCAAACAAGAGCATAGCAACACAAAACACCAACAAAGCACATGACTATCATCAATTATTAAGTATTAGGGCTTAATAGAATTTTCAAGCCATTGGTACATTTTCTAAAGAAAGACCATAATGCAATTTTATTTTATAAAACAACACAAAGGGTCCCACTATATCAAAAAATAAAGGACAGATTATGGCCATCTTTGACAAATTTGGTAGTGCTCATTGCATTTGGCCATTAACCTCAATAATACTGGACAGCAGGAGCTCATTTAACTAAGCAAATACAATAAAATCAAACAATGACAACAAACATAACCTACTTAACTACCAAATGTCCATACTGCTTAAAAAGAGCTCGTGCTGTTAGTTTTGGCCTGGTCAGCCAATGTGTGAAACCCTGGGAACGTGAGAACAGCCTATTTTTGATGAAAACGAATTTTGTTTGTCGCAAAGCGAAGACAGTGGGACACCCATGTCACTGCCTGACCAATATTATTGTTTGAATATAGAAGTAATTAATCAATGTATGATCAAATGTCATCACTTTCTTCTCCTTTAAAGACACTAAACCAACTGATAAAAACTCAAACACCTCCCTGTCCAAAGAGAGAAGAGCGACGCAAAATACTGACAAAATAAATTAATATTACGAATTAATAAGCGTTAACGTTCATCTGGAAACACTCGACCTTGTTTGACAGCTGTCACAAGATCTATAGTTTGACTTACAGCATTACTAAAGAGTAAAACCACATTTTTAACATTTTTTCGTTGTGACATTGTCACGGACCAAGTACAGATCGACAGTCACGCTTTTTAAATAAATTAAAAACGTCTGAAAGTCAGCTAACTGACGTTTCCAACCGAGGCTAACGTATGCTAGCTAGGTAGCTGGTAGCCGTTAGCACTTGTGCTAGCCACAGGCTGGAAACTGGCGAATAAATCCTCTTTTCACCTTCTGCGATGTCTTTGTGGAGAGCCTTCCCCTCGGGGCTGACAGCAAGGTGGTGTCCTTCAGAAAAAACACAGCAGGCAAAAGCTTTTTAGATGAGGAAAGATTTGATAGCTGACTCGTACAGTGAGGTCTTTTTTTTCTCCCTTCTCCTGACGTGTCCTGCCTGCTCAATGACACAGCTCCCTAATCTGGTCTATAGAATTAAAATAGATTTATGGCAGCGGGTGAACTATACTGGTCTGCACTTGCTTTACAAGCCCTTTACGATCGGTTTCATTGTTCGTTTGATTTCGTTATATTTTTCTCGCTATCTTCCCAACAGAGCCAGCCTATTCCTGTGCGCTTCTTGGCTGCCCCTCTCTCCTGAAACCGACCGCGGCCGAATGACAGCGAGAGATCAGCCGAGGCACGCTTCCGCTTCTAGCCCCGCCCCTTTCACTGGATCACGCCCCGCACGAGCCACACCTCGGCTTCTGATTGGTCAGATTCCCAGAAGCCTCGCCCATGTTATTGAACATTTAACGGCTACGCACCAATGACACGCACAGGCAGACTGTACGTACTGCCCACTGAGGTCAGAAATAATAGCGAAAAAAATCTCTATACGGTGCTGCTGTCCTTTCACGACGCAGCCGGTATCAGGTCGTGAGAAAACTGAGATACCCAACCCCCCCTCGAAAAGAGAGCAAGCTGAGTTTCAGAAACGAGAGCAAAAAGAGCATCAAGGCTTTGAATCTCATGTTTACCGGCTGTAAATGTGCAAATGAAACAGGAAGGTGTAATAGCTCATTTGCTCTTTTGTTTCTCTTCTAATGTGTCTTATTTTCCCACGTAAACCATCCCCAAAATTAAAATATGACGCTCACCATTACCCACCCAACAATACCACCCCCTTAACTATAACATTTTGTGCTATTCTTTTGGCCTACATTTACTCAGGCAAATTGAAGTCAGCATTTATTTTTGCAAGGCATTGAGCAATTTATGCATTCATCAACAAATGTAACAAGTAATATCCTAAAGCATGAACATAATTAGACTGTGCAGCATGACCCAAAATCCTGACCATAATCCAGAAACAGGTTATTACTATCCAAACACTGCATACAACCATATGTCACTTGTTTACAGAGGACATTTTCACCCTATTAGCAAAAGACTTTTGTGTATATTTTCAGTGAAGCATATCAGCTACGTGCTTATTATTTTAAATGTTTTCTGGTAATAGTTTTTCTTGTTATGCATGATCCAAGTCCATCTGGTCATAACCACCCCGTTTAGTGTTTGTCTAAAGAATCTGACATAACCCTAATTGAATATACATTTAAAACATATAAATAGATCCTTTATGTACTTCTTTATAAATGTGTTCTTCAGTATTTGTTAACTATTCAGAAGGCACATAACTGTAAGTGATATGAATATGTTGGGTGTGAATATGACCATATCTCATATTATAATTAGGTTCTTAATTAGCTATATATTTACTAGTACTTCTATGGATTCGATTTTTCCTTCCCATCCTTTCTATCTTGTCTGTGGCCATATCATCTGCTCAAGGCTATGTCCCAGCAGTCCATTTTTCTCCTCACTGCAGCACTGTACAGTATATCTCATATCGCTGACTGGCCATGACTTCACACACGCCTGGATCTGCCTCTGCCAGATGTGTGACTACAGCCCTTTTTCCTTCATCATCTGCCCACCGTCCTCCACCTCTCTCTGGGTCTGTCCTTGTATGTGTCCTTCTATCCTGTATGGTCATTATCACCTCGAGGTCATCAAACAGCTTTGACTCTGTCAGTCCCAGCGACCCTCCACTGGCAGCATTACATGCGCCCACAAATGGCTATCTAATAAATCTGTCACTTCCAGTCCAGCTGGAGGAGAGTGATAAATTAGGGAATGTGGAGCTAGTGTCAGTAAATGTGTACAGAAAGGATGAGTAGGCCATTGGAGGTGGACACATATTGGACAGCAGGTATTGGCAGGGTTAGGAAGTAACCGGCTTAAAGTAATACGATTAAGAAAAAAGATTACAGATGTGTGATAGTAACACTATTCACATTCAGTCTGTAAATGAGTATAAGCTGTAAAAGTGTGTAAATATGACAATTTGTCAGTAAATGGTTTTAAAATGTGGCATTAAGTAGAGTATAATACTATGTCTGTATACCACTCCAGTATCACTCTAACTGAGACCAGGAGAATATAAAGTTCAGACTGTTTTATCTTTGTTTTCTTTATCAAATCACCTTAACATTGGTAAATAGGTTTTGTTCTGAGCCCATAGTGATATTATAATCCTGAGTCCCATGTGTCCGAGACCAAGACAGGTAATAAAAAACTGTCCAACCTCATCATTTATGATACTTAAATAGACACACTTTAACTTTAACCATCGCTGAGTCAGTATCACTGAGTCATTGTGGGCTCTTGGTAGTTTATCAAGAATCATTTAAAAATATGGATTTTTTTCACACAAAGGGTAAAATACCAAGGCAGCCATTTTATCCAAAGCATACAGTGGGTTTATCAGCTCCAGTGTAACACTTATAAGCTGCATTTTAATGGTGTTGTCATTACCGCCTGCGACCTCCATTCATGCCCTTAACTTCCACAAACAAAAGTGTTTAAGTGAACTGTTAATCAGGCTCTCGGGGCTCAAAGTCAGCGGGAGGAAGGAGAAACGTTTGATCGTTTTAAATATGTTCTAGCAGCCTGGCAGTATCAGTTGCACAGGGCAGAGGGGTGTATTCTCACAGTGGGGTGGATGATGGTAAGGCAGAGTGCTTGTGGTGTAAATGGATTTCTAGGACAGCATAACCGGTCCTACTGGCCTCAGACGGCAGACAACACCCAGCTCTCCTTCATTTTCACTCTCTGCCTCAAATACACATTCAGATTCATGTGAAAATAGACTGTTTACCAAATAGTGAACTGAAGTTTGGGTCGCTGTATGTCTCCACAGGGTTGCCAACTCTACAAAAACATCTGACATGTGCTATCAGTCATCCCAGTTCTTTTTCTATTACATACAAATCCAGTTTCTGTGGATTTGAGTCGGATTTTAAGAGGTCAGCACCGACAGGCAAAGAATAAATTGGAGGCAGTTGAAGATATACAACCAATCAGAGAAAAAAATATGTAAGATAGCCAGATCGAAAAGCACCCTCGTATCAACGAAAGGCATCTAAAATCAGTTCTTGTATGAGTCATTGCACAAAGCCTGCCCCAGTTTACAGTTTAGGGCTGGTAAAACAGGATTTCTAACAATTGAAAATAAAGGACTTTCAGTGGAAATATATAGTCAAACATATATAGCTAGTATTGACAATAGCATGATTCAGTAAAAATGAACAAAACAACACTCAACAGGAAGTCAGCTGGGGAAACTGGGTCGTGATTTAGTTGGCATTTTAAAATGTCGCTCCTCAGAAACACAGGGAATCATCCACTGTTATAATTGATTTAATTGTACCCCAAACACAACACACAGCCTCTCAATACACAACATGGCATATTCATGAGCTCATATGTGGACTCTATATCGGAACATTTACAGTTACAGTCGTGTATACGCAGCGCTGTGTGATTTGTGTGCAGTGTTGAGGCGTTAATAGCCAGTTTCACCATGTGTTTTCTTTTGGCAGCGAGTCTGTACATGTGTGTTCTGCCATCCCAGGCTGGATAGGTGCTATGAATAAAACATTGAATCCATTAAAAAATTAATTGCCTCTATCTTAGCCATAATTATGGTGCGATTCGTCCAAAGAGCGAATGCGAAAGTGCCAATACAAGAGCTCATCTGTAAAATGTTGAGTGCAAAGACATTTATAATTTCTCTGTTGTTTTTATTCAAATAGGTGAATTTCATTTACACATCAGTGACATTTAGGAAATCTACCTGGTATTGTTTATACTTGTGTAAATTAAGTCAGTGTTTGCATTTGCCTTGTCACAAAGAAGTATGTAGGGATCATTTGAACGATATAATACAAGTGCTACTGAGAGTTTGTGTGACCTATGAAATATTCAGAGTGAACCATACACGCTGTTGGTGCGGACGTCCTCCTTGTGTGGTTTCCATGACACAACAAGGACCTCTAGGTGTGAGGTGAGGCGGGAGGAGGGGGGCTGAATTAGATTAGGCAAACAAGGAAAAACAATGTATGGCCAACAAGAGAACAAATGAAGATGTATTTCCAATTCATTTACAGCAAGCAAGTGAAAACATGTCGTCAATATTCAGCAGATGGAGCAAGAATGCTAAGAAGCTGTAGCCTTCACATATTTTTGCACAACCCTGAGGTCATACGCTTGTGTTATTTTACCTAATAATCATTTGTTTAATGTCTACATCTATAGTGACATTTTTACCTCAATGTGAGTTTTTCAGCTTTAGTGATGTGCATGTTAATCTTATCATGTAGCCTTAAAATAATCCTAAGTAATCCATGTGTAATTCTGGAGTAGTTTTATTTAGCCTTAAGCTGTTTGTATACATAAAGCAGCTGAAGTCACATACTAATGTCTTCTACCCACTCAATGACAGCACGCACTTAGTCATTTGGTTGCTATTTGCCAAAGTAATCTTGTTTAGGCATAATTTGGTGGTTATTGAAGTCTTTTTTTGCAGCTAATGTTGTTAACAAACAGTAAACGCATCCATGTTTTCTATCACAGAAATATCGATTTGCTCCAGGTGACCTTCATAATCTGATGTATCGTGTAATCACTCACATGTAGTCATTTTTCTGTATCTTAAAGCGCTAAGACTATCTGCTGTCAACCCCAGACCTTTTGCATCCTGTGTCCGTCCCGTGTAATGTCTCCTGGTGTGGTCTCCCTGAGGGCTCTATACTAATTAAGCCTAAGAGGTCTGTGCGGTGGTGAGCAGCGGTTGGGGGTGACTGTTTGGGAAAGACACATGGGTTGTGTGTCTGTCACAAAGGCCAGGCTGATTTCACGACTCTGCTGAGCAAAGAGGGATAATAAATTACAAACCAACAGCAGCTGGGGGTCTCTGATGTGCCTCTGTTGGTAAAAGAGACACAGGCTACGTTCAGACTACTCTGATTTATGCTTAGGTCTGATGTTTCAGACTGTTCAAACAAAGGTTTTACACGCCCAAGCCCAAATACGGAATTATTCTCTTTATTGAATTTGTAATATAGCAATGTTTGTAATGTGAGCAGCTAGTTTGTACACTTATAAATTCCTAGTTTCATTGACATTCCAGGTTTGTGTGCATACTTAATGGTTTGTGTTTTCATGGCTCATGTAAATTAAAACTAAGAATGTGCTACAAAAACCTAATATTTATGAACTAAACACTAATTTCCACCATTATGTTTTTTCTGATGTTTTATCAGTAAATGGCATTGAAGGAGCCACGTTAACAGATCATCATTTGCAGTGTGTAGCAAATGAAGCACTCATCTGGCAAAAACAGTAGAGCCACATTTTATTTGACCACTTTCTATAAATGTAAAAATGTCCAGGATACTCTACTCACAGTCTTTGAGAAAAACCTCATGATGACTGTTTCTGAGCCACCACCACCACACCCAAACGTGAATATGTGATGTCACTTTATGATGAAGATGCACCTTGGACCAAACAAAAGCTATACTACACCTTAGGATGAGGACACATTAGGTTTATTAAGCTGATGGTAACGGTGTCAGCCTGAACACACCTGCACTGAGCACATTTTAATGACTATGGCTGTTTTTAAGAGACCACTATTATTATGTCATGTCACTCAAATCACGATCTAGGTCTTTGCTTCTAAAGACATCAAAGAGATACGTATTTGGTTAACTTTAAGGTACAGGCCCAGTCCCATTTCTCCCCCCTAGCAGTAGCCATTGACCCTCAAAGACAGGGGAAAGGGGTGGGACAAAGGGATATAAGCCTTAGCGTTAATGCAGTCCATCTTGAACTACTCCAAACAAAGTATTCACGTCCAAACCATGGACTTACAGACTCGTGATCCATTATGTAGCAGCACTGACAGGTCTGGGTGTGTTTTAGGGCTGGAGATAGTGACCGTTTTACTGCTACGGACGTAAACAACATGGCACTGCTCTGTTTGGATAAAACTGCAGTTACTCACAGATAATAAACCCAGTCACCTCCAGGGATTCATATAAAGAACCTGCCCTTTTGTAAAAGCGTTCGACAGGAGCCCTCCCAGATGGTAGATCAGGCTTGTCAGGTTATATGTTTCCCATAGACAATGCAAAACATGCTATCGGTCACAATACATATAACAGGTGTGTAAGTACTAATAAAACTATCATTGAGGTTAACCATTAATCAACTGTGAGAAAAAGGGGTTGATTTTAATTTGAAACTAAACCAACTCCACTGAGGACATTAATATAATTACTATAACCCACGATCAAAAGGAATAGTGCGGTGTTACACAAAAATGAGTTTATTTGTCAGTGTATACTGCATTTGTGTTTGCAGCATTGGGCAAAAACAGAATTACTCGTTACCATGGCGATGTCAGTCTTAAGCATTAATGAGGTCTGCTTATTTCCATAGTTTTTTTTCCCCTCTTTGCTCATTTTTTAACCGAACAACATTGACTCACGGCTCATTTTAATGTGTAATTTGTCCTTGTATATTATTATCTTATTTATTGTGTACCAAAAACAGTAGTGTGGTCTTGTCTATGGGTTTTTTACTAAAAGGGTAGAGCAGGACAACACAAACAGTTGCATGTGTTGATGTATCCATTTATAATAACGAAACCCCACAGCAACAATGACGTGCTGTAATTGGCTCTTTGTTGTCCCATTTTAATTGAATTGGCCCCAACCTCATTACATGAAAATGGAGTTATGATAGTGAGACTTAATGGACAGTAATTCAAATGTATTTTAATACGATTTGTTCTAATAAGCTGTCTTACTGCGCTGTGTTTCAAGCCACACCCGGGGTATTGGTGGTGGTTTTACACACAACCACACCCAAATACAACTGCAATAAATCATTAAGTTTCCTTTTAGTTCTTCTGGGACAAAGAGGTTTGATGGGATACGATTAGGGAACATGGTCGATACACAGACACCTGTTGGGCTGCCAATAATCACCAATTCCTCTGGTTTTGTTCATTATTCACCACTTTCAACTTACAACTTTGTATTTTATTTATGTTTATTTTAGATATGTAATACACACTTTGTGCCATAATATATACTTGTGCTAATGCTACATTCATGTGACCCTTGGGTGGTCCGAGTTTCCAAGATGGAGGCTGTCTTTCCAAGTGCTGCCTTCCATCGTTTGATTTCCAGAGGGCGTGACAAGTGGATGCAGGTTAAACCAATCAGAGAAATTAACGACCTGATGTAAGCAAGAGTTTCATTTTTTCATAATAAAGCCCGCCCCGTCTCAAATAAACAGTTGTAATTGGTCGATGTTGTTGGGCTCAGGTGTTGACAGGTCAATGGGTGGGGTTCCAGGTATGAGTCAGCAGGTCTGGTTGGCCTGGTCATGTCTTGGTTGAGTTTAGTAAATTAGTTAAGCTTGAACCTGGATGATGAGTCAGATTTGCCATGACCCATTGATTCCGCTCCAGCTTTTCCCTCCCTCCTTTACCTCATGTGCCACACCTATTTCCTCACCTGCAGCCCATTGAATCCACCTCTCCTCTGCCAGATTGCTCATCACTTTTCGTGTGAACATCCTCAAGAAGACATTCAAGAAATTTATACACAGACTTACTATCCAGACCCGCTTCCAGTTACTCCTTCACCGCCCGCTCCAGTCTGTGAATTAAACATCCTGGTCTGCTTCTCTACGTCTTGGCTCCGTTCCTGAACCAGCACCAGGCTTCCGCCCCGATCCCAGACCTCTGCCCTGACCCCGGCCCTCTGCTCCAGCTCTGGCCCTCTGCCCCGACCCCAGCCCCCTGTCCCTATCAACAGCTCCGGTTTGCCCCTATTTCAATAAAGAACTGTAAAATCTTTCTGTGGCTTGTGAATTTGAGTCCTGTGACCCACAATATAAGATTTAACTGTACCATTCTTTTGTAGTAAAAGCTAACCAACACTAAATAGCTTATTAAAAACCTTGACGTCAATCTATCTTTTCTAACGAGTGCAGCCCACTCTTTCAATATCTAATCAAAATCCCATTTTATAAACTGTACTTAGACAAGAACTGATGTCTTTGCAAATATGCAAATTACTGAAGCATGCAGCCATGTTGAAGTTTTGACTCGGGTTTCTGACTTAGCATTTATGTGCATTTTTTACGAGGACCACATGAATGCAGCAGATATGATTTACGACTCAGCCCGTAACCTTTGTTGCCATGGTTACAGTTGGTTATACTAAAAAGGAGCTCACATGGGGAAACACGGGCCATAATTTGTGGTTTGTGTCTGGTTTAATCTAAAACAGGGAGGATCGTTAGATTTTTATTTGAGCCTCCACCAAATCTCCACTTCTATAATTTCTCAAATCCTGAAAAAAAAGGATTATGGGGATTTTACATGTGCATTTAATTAAACCTGGGACTGTAGTGCTAAAAATATTACAAAACAAGAAATAGGACAGTAATTGTATATGGCAAAAAAGACTCAAATTCTCTGGCAACATTATATAAACATGATAAAATGGAATAGGAGGTCTGCTGAGTGAAGTTAAGACATGATGAATTTGGTATTTTGATGTGTGTTTTCTCGATAAAACGGTTGGGAAACATTGGTTTAATTGCAATATATGAACAAATAGCTGTCTGTAAATTAAGGTTTGTCTGTGACCAGTCAGATTGGCACATCCAAAGCTCATGCCCCATCTTTCATAAAAAAAATAGCTGCACAGTCATGTTGACCGACAGCCCAGCCAACAGGAGCAAACAGCTGACCTCCTTGTTGTTAAGATTCCTTGAGGCTGTGGGTTTTGCTGCAGAGATCACACAACAGCATGGATCAAACAGTCTATTTGTCGTCCGCTGACCTGATCCAGCTGATACGACTCCAGCTCCATTGTCAGTGTTTGTCTTCCTCTTGTTTTCTTCTTGCTGCAGCGCATACACAGCGTCGACAGTGCTGACAAAGCCCGACAGAGAGCTGATTGGACGCAGGAGTGCTGAGTCAGATGGACCTGAGCCACCCCCCGTCCGGTAAAGGTACAGAACATGTGGCTTCATCAATAATGGACAGTCCTCCCTAAAGCTGTCGAAGTCCGTCAGGTCTGTATGAGAGAGAAAGGAGGACACAAACAGAAATGTGTGTTTGCTTAGTTTAATGGAAATGGCTCACGGGTCGAGTCGGGGTCAGTCAGTGTCTATGTGATAAGAGGCTAGACAAAATCTGTACCGAAGGAAATGTTCACATGTACTACAGCAAAAACATCCAACCTGATAGTAGAGGCCATGATTGTGTCAGCTATTAGTCTCATTTCCATAAATTATACTCCTTTTATCCCAATAAAAGAGGCTGATAATTGGTAACATATATTCGTGTAGCGTGTCAGAAAGACCAAATAACTCCTGAAAAGCTGCATCTGTTTTTCTCTGGCTTTTGTAACACAACAAAACACATTTTTCTCTTTGACGCATCATCAAAATTTCACTTTATAAAATTTGCTTTAGAAGAACACTGCTTTACTGCTGACATCTGTGGGGTCTGTGGAGATTCTTGGCTTTGATTTGAATGTTTTATCAGTTTTATTCTCTGGCTCTGTTTCTCTTTTATTACAATATGCTGTATATTTCTGTTTAGTTTATTGCTGTTCACAAGTTGTCCCTCTGTCCGGGGAGTAGATACTGCTGCTGATGTCTGACCCGCTGTTAGACGTCCCATTGATGATTGGACCTTATAGCTGTGCCCCATCTGTGATTCTGTCCCAACCCGTGGACCCCCCAATTGAACTGAGTGAGAGAAACTATGGCTCCTTCTGTTATTATCATGGACTATGTATTCATTTTCATTCATTTTTACAAATATCCTGGACACATCTATGTGTATCTAAGTGGATCCCTCCTTCTGTGGTTTCTCTTTTTTAATGGCTGGGTTTTTTGAGTTTTCAGTCCCCTAATGGAGGGTCTAAGGATGGGGGATGTTGTCTAGTACAGTCTGTTTGTCAATTTGCTGCCTTTTGTCGTTGTAAAGCCCTTTTAGGCAATTGTTGCTGTAATATTGGGCTATAGAAATAAAATTGAATCAGTGAAAACAGTCACATGACCACTGGATGAGTCAGCCTCTGTTACATATCTCTCAGAGAAAGTGAAACAAGCAGAAGGTGCTAGAATTAACAGCCACAAACCCAATGTACGCACAAAATGTATTGAAAAAGTTACTAATAAATGCAGCTAGTTAAAAGCACTTTCTAATATTTCAACATCAAACTTCAAGGTGAAGCTGTAGGAGTGAGTTATCTGCCGACACAGCTGCACCTCAGAGGATAGTGAGCGTGAGCTGGCAGCTGTAGTCAAATCCGGTCTGAACGACGAGCTAAATGTGACAAGCAGCCCTGGGTTTACAGACGCTGCGACACATTTCCCCTACAGCAGCTCTGTAATCCTGAAAAATCTTCACTGGAGAACTGAGACATTCTGGATAAACGTTCCTATAGGCCACACAAATTCAAAGTGGAACTATCTAACTTTGCATAGCTTTGATCGAACAAAACTAATCAAGGCTGCGTCCCCTTCTCTGTCAAGAAAGTTACACCTGTTTATTTCCAAATGCAAATAACATCTGTGACTTAAGCTAAAACAAACATTTAAGGTCTTTCTGTGTGTGCTCTGTCATTATGTTTGGCATTTTCAACCATGTTTGTTGAAATCCCACTTAGTTTAGATGTGATTGTATTTATCATCCATCGTCATAAATCAGCTAGAGATTAGAGCCTTGGAGGGAATATGTGAGTCCTTCTGAGGATGATTTATGTTTTAGATCTAGATTGTTTTGTGTTAATTACTCAGCCAGATGTTTCTGTTTGACTTGAGTTTTTAATCTAAAGCTTCACCAGCCAAAAGACACTCTATCTCAACATGAACACATACAAATACTGAGCCATTTACAGCTACTTTTGGCTTTAGAGCAAGAACACAGCAGTGGAATTGCAGTGGGATCTTCGGGCAGCCTCTTATTGACAATGAAATATTTAACATTAATAACTCTGAGCTAATTATGAGCTGCTTTACTTTTCCACTATGCCACTGCTTAAGATCTGCTCTAACCTTTTCATCTGTTCTAAACTGACCATTAGCGTCACTAAATTATTTGTTTATGTTTTCCATGTTTACTTTGCAATGTTAAGCCTTCAAAATACATGAATTACCCATATCAGTGATATTAGTCCATTATATACCTTGTGTCTATAATAAAGGGATAATAGAAACAAAAGAATTGGTTAGAGATTGTAATTCATTGACCTTTATTCATGACATTAAACACATCGTCGCTAAGTGGTGTGGTACAGGTGAGAGAAAATGAGGCTGTTTACCTCGGTCTGGCTTTGACTCCCCACTTTCTCTTGTAATGAATGAATGACGTGTGACTGAGCTCACCCCAAAAGCCCAATCACAGAAGGTTACATCACAGAACACTTGATTTTCTAATGTGCAGTAAAAATGCTGATCTGTGGCTGTGAGCTCAGGGGTTCATTTGAAACTGTAGGTCACAGGGATGTCCATATTGCTTTAATCCTATTGGCTGTCTGCGTCGTGATGGCTGCAGTACAAGAGGCTTTTGCATTATTATCAAGCAGAGACTTTGTGACCTTTTCACTGAGCGACAGTACAGAGGGAGGGGTTTAGTTAAAAAAGATTGATCCCCCGCCCCTCAGAGCCCCCAGGATCTTCTGCGTTTATTGACCTCCGTTTGCAGAGTTCACAATCTGACCCATTGGTAGTTAGAGTCATTGATTGGAGTATAACACATAGATGATCAATGTGTTAAAATCGCACAGGCTGGAGTTCAGTCAGTCACTGGCCTCTGGGGTCACGGGCTACGCACAACAACGTGACTGTTGGGGGGCTCCTGTTGGGGGCGAGGGTCAGTACACTGTACACAGAGACATGTGTGCGCACTCATGCATATCCACACATGACAGGAACAACACGCACTCACAGGAACATGTAGTATGAGCGCTGTGTAAACATACATTAATCATGAACATGCCGTATACATCCTCTCTGCTCACACAAATGTCATTGCACCCAAAAATCAATAGCTCAGAAATCTATAATGAACTGTTTAGCATATTCTGTGATCCTCTGTAATTCAGACCTGAAACGAACCATTAAAGACCACTGTGCCATTTTTTTTTTTTTAACCAATGCATTCACGAATTTTACTTTCAAACGTAAGAGTGTAATTCCAATATCTCAGCTAATGTTGGCCAGTTTTGCAGGATGTTTCCACTTATTAGCAGCTAAAGGACAAGTCTTTTGACACATTCAAATTTAATGAGAAACCTACAGCACAAAAGATCAAAGGTCATAAAAACAAATTAATATGAGTACAGTGTACATTGTTATAATTATCGCAGGCATGTTCTAATCGATGCACTTACTGTACACTGTTATGGATATAATTATTCATTAAGCCACCAAATGGGTGTTAATGAGTGTTGATGTGGTATTTACACTGAGAAACACGCTGTTATTAGCATTTGGGTCCATCTGTTTACAGAATTTACAGGATTAAACCAAGGAGAAGCATGTTGTATTAAATCATTTTCTCTCAGTTTTAATCTTTTTTATTAGTAATTCTTTCTTTATCCTCTGCAGAGCTTCCACACAACAACTCACTTTCATTTTTTTCACCATTCTTATTTTCTCCGTTCGTTCTGCCTCGCTCTCGTTTCTGCGATCGGCCGCTAGTGGACAGATGGCAGGATCAAACCCCATCAAACATTTACAACCTCTCCGACACAGACACTGCCTCTTACATCTGAGAGACCCGGCCGGCCCTGCCACCCCCGCACCACTCACATCCGACCCGCCTCATCCACCAGCACCTGCCCCGTCGCCGCCAGCTGAAGGCCATTTGCACAGACCGATGCTCCGCAGACCGCCTTTTGGAGGAAAAGTAGAACGCTTTATGGAATTTTATGGAAGATACACTGTACGACACACACAGGAAGGTCCAAGGATGAGAATAGGAGTGTATTAAAGACATATTAGTCTCAATATAATACACACAAGGATATATTACTCTACCATGATTCTGTTTAAGATCTTTTTGAGGCAAACCCTACAATGTAATCATAGTTTAATTTAGCATTTTCACCTCCAAAACTCTAACATTCTCTCTAATAAATGGTATTCAACTCTGACTAACACCAACTCCAGCAGTTTTATCATTTATTTAAAGGGACAATAACTATTGTGGCTGAGCTGTGTTATACGACATGTGTTGTTTTTAAGGAAACAGGCAACGGGAACAGAGAATTCACTTTGACATAGCTTATAGAAAAACATCTAAGAGTCTCCTTGGACTGTCCTTACCTATGACTTGTCTTTCCCCAGTCCTTATTGTTGTAGTATGTCCTTCTTTAGCTGTATTTTCCATGTTTTGTTCAAAATAAAAGAAAGTCAATAAAACTGTTTACTCCACTTGAATGAAGCTGATTGATTTGCAGCTCTGCAGTGACGGTCTTTCCTACTGTGTTACTACTGGACAACAAACCAGCACCGTATCTTTCTTAAAGTATCTACAGCCAATGACAATACAGGACATAAACTCTATTTGTGAAACATCTTATCATTGCACTTCCAGGTCATCTTATAATATAAAGGCTAAGACTCAAGCATCTGGACATAGTTTTTAAGGAATGAAACATCTTCAAGCTTTAAATCTATGTCCAGATGCTTTTTTTTACAATAATGCAGCTTTTAAAGGCAAGGCTTAGGTGTTTCTTACTGAACAAAACAACACATATATTGGCATAAATTACACAAAACTCACATTCATTAAAAAAAGCACAAATGAAGCACAAAAGAAACTGCAGCTGGTTATATCACATGACTGTAAACTCTATAAAATGCTTCACTTCATATTCAAATGATCTCAGGCTATGTTCTGTTTTCCTTCAAGGTCTAGAAAAAGAGAACGTTGATTAAATCATTACAAATTTTAGGGCCAGACTTGGATCAGGACAGTTTTTACTGCAGTGAGTCCCCGGAGTCGTGTCTCTCAAACAAAAAGCACAAGGACAGGGCCGAAACTGGGAGGACGAACGTGATGAAGAGAAGGAGGACGGTGCTAAGGAGGATGAAACCAGAGAAACGTATGAGTAGTGGCGGGGGAGGAGGCAGCTCAGAGACGGGGGAGGAGGCAGCTCAGAGACGGGGGAGGAGAGCGGGTGGAGGTGGAGAAGGAGGAGGCACACGAGTCGATGCTGTCGAACGCTGCAGTGCTTCTGTGCCACTGATGTCCTTCAGGTTTTCAGAAAGGCCATATATTTTTGCACCCACTGAATGATGATGATGATGATTTTGCAGAAATGTCTTCAGAGTCACATGATCCTTTTACGAAAACCAGGTCAAGCTGTGTCATGTGATCTGAACACTTGAGTGAGAAACATGCTGATAAATCTTCATAATCATTAGCCTGTTTTTATACCAACAACGGCACACGGATTCGGTTGCCAAGTCAACCGCGGCCGCCTCGATGACAGCCGCGCGGCGTCCGCCTTCACCTCCAGAGTATTCAGCTGAATCCTAATGGCTGCTCGTCTCGCTGTGGCTTCGCAGACAAAGTGGATTGGTGTAATTTGAAGAGCCATTAGTTGTTATAATCTTATAGTCTTATTATAAACGTATCACATACTTGTTTGTGTGACAGTGTTGCCAGATAAAGGATCAATTTGTCATCAAGATTCACGTGCATGGTGGATATTTGGATTGATTACATTCATATGATTCAGTACCAATGCTTTCACACTTATATGTGTCGCCATTCCCACTAGTGGCAACTTGTGGTACTGCAAAGACCTGTGAACCTGCCGACAGGATTCATGATAATAGATGTCCACTTACACTGTTTATCTGCAGAATATTGTCAAAGAACAGAGCAGAGACGAAAGAGGGAAGGGAGTAAACATGCACCAATTTCAGGTTTGACCAAATTCTCTTTTTAAAGGACATTATGTATAGTTTATTTAACAAAAAAAAGTGTCAAGAAGCACTATTTTTTCTCATAGGTTGTATGAAAAAGTCTGAGGGTAAGTTACTCACAACTCCATCTAGTGGTGCAACGGTGAAATAACACATTGACTATTTATATCTGTACCAAACAGAGACTTAAGAGTGCTTTACAATAGTTATTATAAAGTGCAATATGAGAATCTTCTGTTGATATTTCAGCATTGATGCCTTTGCCAGGCTCTTGTTTCTTCACTAATGATTTTTTTCTATTTATAAAATGAGTGACTCACCAACAGTATGTATTATGTATGTTGGTATCTGTATGAAAAGCCCCAGAACCACTCCAGTGTGGCAGTAACACTCCAGGAATACAAATGGTGACATTCACAAACATGCTGTAAGCTCTTCACTGACAGACTACAGCTGCCAGTGCTTTAGCAAAGATAAAGACACGGCAAGCTACCATAAATCTATACAGAGTAGGCATGAGTATAATGCTACCTTTTGACCCCTGAGCTGCCTGTTCACAAAGACCTGCTGCTTGAATCGTTGGGTTATGTTGTACTCTGCTTGTTTTCTTAGTGTCGTTGAGTGTTGTAGTAGTTTTTGTATTTTATTTCATTGCATTATTCGCTCAAATGTACAAATATGCATGTAGATAATGTTTTTGAATGTCATTAGCTGCAGCTTTTACTGTGTTTCTCTAAACACTGAATACATTTTATGACAACCATTTAGCCACAGTTTATTCTCGCTATAAAGCTGCTTTATTGTGATGAGGTGTTGGCTTTTAAACACTGCAAAGTTTACTATTTAAACACGCTGTTTCCACTCGGGACAATAAACACTGGCAGGAGACAAGATATCTGTTTTTGTGAGACTTCTGGGGTTATGAGATTGAAAGAGGGAGAGACGTCATGGCGTGAACATTGTCATGCATAAACTCCATTTTCACTCGGAGGGGAGGCTCACACAGGCGTGGAGTGAGATCCACCCACAGACAGTTTGGATGTCGCACTTTGGCCTGTAATAAGCCCAGTGAGTCATCAGGCCATCAGTGCAGGCAGGTAATTACAGATAATGACATTGGGTTTGCTGGCAAACACAGAGGTCACAGTATAACATCTTCATCTGCTGCCGCAAGGTAAAAGTGAAACGCACTGACGAGCGTAGAAAGAGTTTTCTTCATTTGAGATCAGTCACAGAACCATTTAGATTTCTGCCAATCCCAAAAATGAAGTTTAAGGTAAACAGATGAGCATTACTTACTTCATGTGGAAGTAGTTTGTCCTGTGGCAAGATGACTGGGTCAGAGCATCTCCAAAACTTGGGGTCTTGTGTGGTGTTCTCGGTCTGCAGTGGTTAGTATCTATCAAAAGTGGTCCAAGAAAGGAACAGAGGTGAACCAGGACAGGGTCAGGGGTCAGGGGTCACTGATGCAAGTGTGGTCCAATCCAACAGACCAGTTACTGTTGATCAAATTGATGAAGAAGTTAATGCTGGTTCTGATAGAAAGGTGTCAGAATACACAGTGCATCCGTTTGTTGTGTTTGGGACCAGTCCGGGTGACCTCTGACCCTTTTGCACCGCTGAAAGCCCCAACAATGGGCACGAGCATCAGAACTGGACCAGATAATGCCATAAACCAGCAATGGAAGGAGATGTCCTGGTCTGAGTTTGAGGTGTTGGATCATCTGAGGGATGTGCTGGACTTAAAGGATCTGCTGCTAACATCTTGGAGCCAGAGACCACAGCACACCTTCAAATCCATCTAAAATCTGTTCAAATCCATCTAAAAACTGTTCAAATCTATCTAAAACCTGTTCAAACCCATCTAAAACCTGTTCAAATCCATCTACAACCTGTTCAAATCCATCTAAAACCTACATCTTGGAGCCAGAGACCACAGCACATCTTCAGGGTCCAGAGGAGTCCAGGCCTCGACGAGTCAGGGCTGGTTTGGTGCAAATGGGACCGACACAGTATTTGGGAGGTGGTCATAATGTTATGCCCGATGGGTGTACAGTAAATGGTCTTTTAATGTCTAGTGTGAAAAAGAAATACTTACTTACTTATTAATACAAAGTTAAAATCAACCAACCTTTTATAAAACCAACAGAACATTGTCAGTCTTTAGTCTTTTCCCAATGACCACTCCCAATGCTTTCCTCTAAAACTGTTTTGTTTTTTTACATATAGGACCAATAATCTATTGAAAGAATACATTATCTACATTGATTTGGGAGTCTCAGTATCAGATCCAAAGCCTGTGATGAGTCTAAATGCTCCAGTGTTGACAGTGCTTGACTCATTCTGCAGTGAGCCGGCAGTCATTGAGATGCATAGCGAGGTCTAAACACAGCTCAGCCAAGTTGTAGGCAGCCATTTACCGACACCAACACACACAGGCACACGTACTTCAAAAACGCACATATGCAGACACAGATGCACTGAGAACACCGAACGACCCACAAATCATGTGAAAAGGCAATTAATGTCTCACTTTTCAGATCTAAATTCAGAAAATGTGCGTTTTAGTGGAGTCATTTCGACTTGTGATGCTGAAGCTGCAGAAGCAGAGCACTGTATCTCAGCTGCAGACTCTTATTACCATAATTGAAAAAGACGCGTTCGCACAAGGCCTTAAATAACCCATTTATGGAGAGCAGTTTACTCTTATTTTCGTCCTAATGTGCTCCAAATGCACTGTGGCCTTTTGTTGGAAGAAAGCCTGACATCAGTGAGGCATTACCTGTTGGCTCGTGTTTGTTCACTCTGCTTTCCTTTCTGACTGTGCCACAAACAAAATAAATAAATAAAAAGATTTGCACTACAAAGCCATATTTGGAGGAGTTTTCTTCGGCGGCTCCTTTGAAAGGATGAATGAAGCTGCTTCTGCAAAACCTGCATCAGTCAACAATCCTGTTGGGGATGACGAAACAATTCGGAAACACTTCAACACGGCTCTTTTAAGTAAAGGCTGCACTGAGGCAGAGCTAATCTCATGAAGGTTATGGCTTTATTATTAGGGAAGTGTATAATACTGATGCATGGTATATCAAGTCAACTTTTGGTCGGGATTTACAATTTTATAATACAGTGAGAAAGGATCACCATAATATTAAGGTTTACCATTCAACAGCTCACTTCTACTGTTCTTCTGTTTAATGTATGTGACTCAAACAGCATGAAGTTTGTCCCTGGAAAAAATACTAATGTTTTCATTGTACAACACAGGTTTGAAATGAAAATGCAGTATGTAGAAGCAGCCTCTGACCTCCCCTTTTTAAGATTTTTTTTAAAGAAGACACTAAATGCCCCTTTTTTCATTTAAAGACAGTTCCTTGTGCCCCCAGTGAAGTGTAAGTAGCATGTATCAATCAAAATATTTTAAAGTATAGGTTATACCGGACCCTGGAAAACCCTGAAGTGTTTATCTCTGAACGCTCGATGTTGGACGCTGGCCCTTTAACTGAACAGAGCACTTCATGTCCCTCCTGCATTTCTGCTTAAGTCGTGATTTTTTTGTAGTCTTTTACAGGTTGTGTTACAATTTGTTCCTCATTGATTCAGTCGTACTTGTTTAAGCCAGAGTCTGACCGGGGCAAGAAGACAGAAAGTATCACCAGAGGGGCATGTACCTTGTATAAATGTCAGATTATAACCTTATTTAATCACAATTACAGGCTCTGTCTAAGTAGCATGTTTTTATGTCGAAATAAGTTTTAAAATACACTTTGACATGCTAGTGAAGAAAACAATATGGCGGACACACACTATGCTCAGCCGGCCTTTGAAAGGAAGTGACGTAAGGAGAGAGCCCACCATCTTAGATTATCACGTCACAGTCAAAGGTCTCGAGTAACCGGTCGGTTCAGCCTGACCGGAGAGAGACGAAAACAGAGAGATCCCACTTTGCTTTGTTTCTTTGTGAGTTAGTAGAGATCCCAAATACACAATTATAGGTGCAGAAAAGAAACATCTCTACCTCAAAGCTACATCCAGATGCCTTGGCAGAAAACCCTCTCTTGAAAATGTCCTGGATGACTGAAAACCTCCAGATACATGCAAAAAAAGAGGGAAAAAGGGCTTTTTGCATTGAATATCCCATTTAATACAAAATTCAGGAACCACAGCCTTGATAAATACTTACTATCTGTAAACTGTACTGGTGTGGCTTGTACTGCACTTTGGCTAATGGAAGCAGAGTTGAATGTGTATTTTCGGAATAATCATCACAGAGGGCACTTCAGAAAATACTGTTAAAGTGAAATGTCAATAATTACACTGGTAACAGCCTCTCATTGACAGAGCAAAGTTGAATAACACATATTCTGCTTAAGATGGTGTTGATCCGTGATGTGAGGATTTAGTCGAGCAAAGGTCACAAGGCGGCGTTTATCTGACGTCGGGGGAGGGTTGGCCAACAGAGCAGATCGTCACATGGTTTAGAGACAGAGTGATCTAAGACAATAACATATTTTCACGCCAGCACCATTTCCCGGAAGAGCGTGTTCTCCGGTGATTATGAGCCCGATGCGTGGGGTAATTACACGACGGAAGTGTAAAGAAAAGAAACCCTGAGTGGGTATAGACACAATCACTGACGTAGATCCGTCACTCACTCGGCCACTTAATCTGTTCCGTGAAATCCTTTAAATACTGATCAAATTGCCATGAAATTAGGTGGATATTCATGGTCCTTAGAGAATGAACCTGAAAGACCTGCTCTCCTGGTGACACCATTTCCAGCACAATTCCGAGAAAAACCATTAGCCCAGTGGTTTTATACAATCTCATAAAAGCTGTGGTGGTTATTGAACTACAGTTGCTCTGGTTATTGTATTCAGTTCATCAGTTCAACCATAAATGCATCAAAATGTATTTTAAACCCTCTGTACCCATCACAATAATCAATCCTTATTTATGTATTTGATCAAAGTCTCCTCTTGTCGCAGTGACTTGTGAAAACTTCATGATCAAAACAAACAGTACAGCGTTCAGTGTGTTTGTGTACATATAATTTGTATTTTATTTGCATTAGCTCTGATGCTAAGCTCCAGCTGCGTCCAAACTCTTCCCAGTGCTTTGTTTACAGAAAAGATGTAGTTTCACATTGAAAATCCCTTTAATGTCCCTCTTTTGGCTGCCCTTAATTAATCTTTGGGAGGAATGTTAATCTATTTACAGCAAAATTAGTCTGACAAGTGTTTAGAGTTCATTTAAACCAGAGGAAGTGAAGTGGGTCGAACCAGTAAAATGATAGCATAATTACAATAAATAACGACAACCAATTTTTCTCAATTTTCCCAATTTTTTAATTACATTATAATATTAGTGTTTACATCAATCACAACTAAAAAAGTCTAATGCTGTCAAAAGCCTTCAGCATGTCGGTTTTCATGAACTCACTCTCACAATATGGCTTTCATGCTAATGCTATTTTGCCGCAATAACGTAGCTAACCTTTACTTCTGCATCACTGAGCTCTGTGCTTTAGGAAAAAACAGACTGTTGTTTCCTCAGACCTGCTCACCAATCATTTATCGTCTCTTTTGTCCATGCAAGCTGGGTTTTTTCACCACGAGTCATTTCATTTTCATTCAACATGCCACTGAAATATGAAGTGTATACCTTTGTTTAATTTTGAAGTTAACTACACCCTTTTCTCAATATAATAACCTCATTTATCTTAATTCTTGGGTTGTGTTGGACGTACCTTGACACAGGTTCATTTCAGTGTTGTTATTTGTCTGTATCATATTTGCGTCATTGTGTTGTAATAAAAGCAGTTTGGGGGTAAATACATTTGCACACTACGGAGCATTAACACTGAATGTGAAATAATAAAGTATGAGGTTTTACTAATTAATATTTTAGATGCGTTGATGCCGCTCTCTGGAGACTCTGCTGCTGAGGCTCAAGGACATCCTTTTCTTTCCTCAGTTTTAGAAATTGCCTTTTTCACAGTGTCCATTACTATTTAGAGACTTAATATTCCTCTACGCCTGCAACCCTAACAGTAAAGTCTACGTCCAACTCTTTTTTTATAAGAAAAATGATAATAACCTGATATCGTGCTGTTATAATTGGGGTCAAGGAGAACTCATCATTTATGAAGAAATATCCCCCTCTCGTCCCTTCTTCTTCTTCTTCTTCTTCTTCTTCCCATTTCTCGTTTTATCATTTTCGGAGGAGGGTGTCACGGCACTCGGAGAAGAGCTGTGACCTTGCTGTTCCACTCCAATTCATATCCATTTGTGTGAGTAACAGTGGGCAATGGGTGTGTGGTCAACTAAAAGCCCCACAGGAGGCTTTGTCCCACATAGGCACAAATAGGAACAGCTTGTAGTTCCCTGATCTTTTTGGTGTATACGTCTTCACTTTCACTTGAAAAAATGCACTGTCACTCTTAACTCTTTACATACTGCTGTATTTGACTTTAAGGATCTCCATTTTAAGCTTTTTCTATTCATTCATCGCTGGTCCATTAGAGCTCTGCACGTCACGTGACTTAGTGCGTTCTGTCGGCCATGTTGCCAGTGTAGATCTCAAACAAATGGACTTTATTAAGCACTTTGTTCCACAGTCCTTGAGCTAAACTTCATTAAATCCATTTCCCTGAGAGTCACTGAAGCAGCAGGAGTGTAAACATTTCTACATATGTCTGTAAATGTAAAATAACGAGATACAAACAAAAAGTAGTTGTATTTTATAACATTACGTGGTCAGAAGTGGTTACACAGTGGAGTTACACTAGCATCCAATCACAGCTTTTTCCTTAATTTGTAATTTTTTTTAGTAACACGCTAAAAAATAAGTAAATAAGTAAATTTTCCACTTCAGTTGCTGAATTGATTTATGCTAATTACCCATGTGGTCTTTGGTTTCGAAGTGCTGTTTAGTTAGTCACACGTCACTAAATAAAAGCTGACGTCTATTGTGCTTTTGCTCTGGATTTTTGTTTGTTCAAATGGGACACATACAGAGAGATCTACTGAGAATCTACTGAAAACTGTGCGAAAATGGGCTCAGTGCTTTTCAACAGATTATTTGTATTACTATGGTCCAATGTACAGATGTCGAGTCTGCAGCTTGTTTCAGTTTTGCCCTTGTTCAAATAAAAAAAGCAAAAAAAAAACTGTGAGGCAGCCAAGCCTTGAAGTCACTAAAGCGCTCGAGTGGATCAGTTTTAGATGCCTCGATTGCGCCGTATAATGTGCACAGAGGAGTCATTTTCACTTGGCAGGTCACACACTGATCATGTGATTATCTTTCATTATTTACTTCCTGTTCGGCAGAATTATGACAACAGTGACAACAATATTCACTGTTTACTTCTGCCTTTATTGTCACTTTCTGTTATCTACTTTGGAAATCTGTTTTGAGACAGACGTGTTGCAAGAAATGTTGCAAAAAAACGAGGTGGAAGGTTGGTCAGAAGTTGTATTCACAGAGTTGTAGTTGTGATGCAAAAGTGAAGGCAAATAAACAAAATGCATGGGTGAAAATGGTGGCTTATAAATGTGTTTTATTCCTGTAACGGCACATTCAAGCAGCAAGAAGTAGAAAATGCAGGAATATGATGATGGTTTTGTGTCATAGAGCAAATCACATTTTTTTTCTTTTTTATCTAAATGCTCATATGCACTTTTATCCAATTCTCATATTTTTAGGAAACAAAACCGTCTCTACTATCATCACTGTTGATTTATGTCTCAGCCACAGATCAGTACATCATGCTCTGCTGTTCACTCTGTATCTCTGACATCAGTCTCTCTGTTGCTCGCTCTTATCTCCCATTCCTTCTCTTCTTCTCCATTTTTTCGGCGTCTCGATGGCACTGATTGTCACGAGCGGCAAAAAATAAGACGAGATCACCATGACGACGAGAAGGAGTGACACGGGGGTCAGATCTGAGGCCGTCGTTCCAATTGACGCAATGACTCTAATGAACCATCGAGGAATATGGGATCAGTGTCTAAATGTTATTGACGACTGACAAACATTTAGGCTGTTGCTAAAAAAAATACTTTCCTTCTCAGTAAATAATAAAGTTTCATGAATTTCAATTTAAACATATGACTTTTGCTACTTTTTCTCGTGCCTCCCACACTTCTGCACTGGATCATTTTCCTGCTTATTCCTTCAGTTGCTGCAAAACCATTTTCAGAGAAACTGCTGAAATGTTTAAAACAGCATTTAAAAAAAAAACAGAAATAAGCAGGTTCGGCAACAAAATCAGTCTAATGCCGTTTCCTAATCCTTCCTTCAGAGGACTTCTGCTCCTGAAGGTTTGTCCAAATGTGTCCAAACCCATCTCCTTCAAAGGACTGAGTCTGGCCAAATGATCAATGATGCATCCTCCGTGGCCTTGCCTCATGTCAAATCACCCACAATGCACTGCAAGTGTTTTAAAATATTTTGAATTTGCTGTATTCATAAAAAAAAAGTTTTATTTTGATAAAGTTTGCCCAATAATTATTGAAACATAACAATAACAGAACTTTCAAAAATATAAGCATTTATGTATGAAATGAAAAAAAAAAAACTGCCATAAAAGTAGTGCTAAACTTATCTAGGTCAGCCAATAAACAGCAGGTTGAACACACCAGTCTCCAGACAGTCAGGGACAAAATATTTATGAAGCTTTATCCTTGATGTCATTAGTGTGAAAGTGGAAAGATCAAAAATATCTTTACACTTGTGCTGTCCAATTTCTGAGCTGTAAGCGCTCTTTGAACAAGTGAAAAGAGGAAAAGTACAATCAAGGACCGCATTAGCTGTATTTTCATATAACGATTTAATTCATTCCATGTAAAGATTGAATTTTAAAATATCAAATTGCAAAGTATTTTTGTGGCAGCACATATTTGAAAGGAACAAGAAGAAGACCAAACTAACAAACTGCTTTATTTGAGACAGAGTCAGTGCATTGGCTGCATTAAAACAGAACATATATTTGTCTCTGTTAAAAAGACACAAGCCCAAAAAAAGAGACAGTATCCCACGAATTACTCACACAAAACTCCTCAAAAGCTAGTTCTATTTTTACTTAGGCTTCTTATACTATTTATACATGAACTGTCAGACATCATTTCAGGAGTGTGGGCATAAATCATCATATTTTGGATGAATTTGTTCTTCTGATAACACACTGATCACCTGGTGTCGACGTAGCCTCACAGATTTTCATCCTAAATCGTTTCCTTCTCATCTCCACCCGTCATTTCGCCTACACCTTTCTCATTTTTCCTGTTTTCACCTCACTTTCTTCCTGTTATTACTTTCACCTCCCGCGGCCTCAAACTTGGCCCGTCCAATTGTGTTTTTGTCCTCAACCTCATTATAACCATCATCCTTCCAGCCCTGCCTTCATCTGTCCTCTCCATCCTCTGAGGTGGTCCTTGTGATTTTTTTTGTACCCACGGCCTCGCCATGGCAACAGAAGAAACAACGTGACAGCCTGCACATTATGGATAAGCCGAGCAGACGAGGAAAGCCTCTGGATGCATGTAGCAAAGGGAGAAGACACTGAAATTAAAACCGTAGCGGGGGGAAAACACCAGGCTTTGGAAAACAGAAGTAGGTCAGTTCGAATCTGGAGATGAGTTTAGCATATAAATAAATAACGCAGGGCTTGCAGTAAAAGCTCGATGTAGGTGAAAAGTACCAGCGTGATTTATGGACGACTGGACGGAGGCAGATGTTGTGAGTGACCCGAAAAGGTTTAGTGTAAGGAGTGTACGAAGGCGAGAGGTATGGACAGGAGCAGCCGCAGTAAATCGTTTTGTGAAAGAGAAAGCGGCTGGCGTTCGTGGTGGAGATGGTGCCGAGCGAGATGCGAGGTGCATTAGACAGATGGGACGTGTGATAGGTCACATCTGGTAATAGGACGAGAGGAGGAAGTAGAGACCATTCCCATCATCGGGTTACAGATTGTTCAGCCATATTCGGTTATTTCTTGTGTTTTGGAGGAGTTGTGTAATCACCGGCGCTAGATTGTTTCTTTCAGGAGCGAGTACTAGTGAAGGATGTCGTATTAGAGCTGAAAACCGTCCCCGGTGTCGTCAGCCAGTTTGAGTTTGAGCCCCTTGACACTTTAACAGAGCGTTATTCACAGTTTGCTCTACTTTTATAGTGTTTATTTACAGTACAACACGTCCAAACAGTCCCGTATAGAGAGAACTCAGTCAGTACGGTACATTTTTGAAAGCGTCAGAGGATGTCAAATGAAAAGATGAGGCTCTGATACTGGTGCAAGACAAGTACTGTTATCTGGACAAGTCTAGTTAGTGGGTAAAAACATAGGCTGCACATCTGTCATGAGCTGAGTGACATGAGATGTACATGTGCAGGTGAAGTGGTGACTCTAAAAAGCAGAGAGTGAATAAATGTGAGAGTGAATGGTCAGTGTATAAGTGGGTGGTAATAGTCCAGCTTACGCCCAAAGCAGCTGGGATGTGTTGAGCTAAAACTATAAATGAATGAACTCAAATAAGGCACATTGTCGATAAGTATGGTCAGTGTGTTTATAGTTGTGCCAATGAGCAACTTGCATTTTGTAAATAACATCATCAACTCTTTAATTTAAAGCACAGACAACATTTTCCCCACTTTCTCTAAAAAATTGAGAGCCTTTAAAGTCTGACTTCACCCAAGATTTGACCTAGACTTGTGTGTTTTTGTAAAGTGCCAAAAAGTGGAGACAGGGCTGAGTCTCATTTGGACCACTCACCTCACTCTGGGACACCTCTTAAGACCCTTTAAAAGCCGACAGACACATCGGCAAAATCGTGAGGTTACGATGCCACACTTCCTTGTTTTCTATAAGAATCTACAGTAGCCCTCAAGGGACATGCTGTCGTCTATGAACAAACCCAGTTGTAGGAACAGTAACAGGAAATAAAGGCACTACTAGCCTCTTCCTCTGCCTTTAGGGAGCTTTAAATGTCTATTTTTGCAATATTAATACATTCTGTTCAAGATGATAAAGCATGAAGTAAAGGTTTTTAAAAAAGAAGGAAAAACACTGCACAGAGGAGCTTTTGGGAGTCCTTTTTGTAAGATTAAGCTATTTCTTCATTAATCATAGACTCCACAAATGCTCTTAGTGCACATCGGTATTTGTAATGAAGAAGCTGCCTGCTCAATATAAAAATAAATCAAACAGTAACTTTTCTATAACTTCTCCAACACTGCTGCTGCAGAAGTGTATATCTGTGGAAAAACAGAGCCCCACTTTACCCCCCGCTGATATCTGGGACACTTGGCTTCTGTCTGACACACTTCCTTTACAGCACAGCTACCTATTCAAACTATTTCTGCTGCCTCTATTAGAGAATAATAAAAGTACTGTTGCCTTTTCTCTCGGCACAAAAACACTGAACGGAAGCAACACCTCTCCTGCCGGCACTGTCCTTTAATCATGTCAGACTCACCTTGTCCTGGAGTTACATCCTAAACCCTTTTCACACCAGACTGAAAACACAAAGATCCTGATGTGGGTAAAGTAAATGAAGGGAAGCATTTGGCAAAATATAGAATCTGTAACAGGGTTTTGTATTCACGTGTTGATTACAAAAGTTGCTCCTACTTAATGAATGTGAATGGGTCAAGGTGTGTATCTCTCTTACTTAGCTTATTCCGACTGTGCTCACAGCTCGATTTACCCTCGCAGATGGATTTCACACCTCGTCCGAGTTTACAGCGCGAGAGAAAATTGAAGTGTGTCCTTATTATTTACCAGCATTAAGCCTTTGTAAAAAAAAAAAAAAAAAAGAGAACGAAGTTAAGATTTAACCTGACTCGTTCGTAGCATTAAATGCGAATATATCCGTCTGATTTACTCAGTAATCATGGAGTCATTAATAAATACCAACAGTAACACACTGACCTTATGAGTTAAAAACACACGAACACAACAAAGTAACAACAATGTGTTCATTGCTCAGAAACTGTGCCGCCCGAAAGCACTTGAACACATCATAGACTAGCTTCTTCTAAATTTTTGAAAAGAGAAACGTGAGTGAGGCTCTACTACACTAAACATGTAATAAAGAAAATAGACCAATACATTGAATAGTATTTGTACAAAATACTCTAAAATGACCCTACAGCTTCAGAGGACATGTTCTTTTTTCCAAACTTGCCGTCTTAAACGTCTCTACTGGGAAACAAACATGGCTCCGCTGAGTTTAGAGAGGGATGTGCGCCCTCTGCTGGTTAAAAGTTACGCAGGGTGGTTTTAAGATAATGTACGAAAACTAGATTCTTTTTCAGTTTCATGTAATAATATTTCATATTTCAGCTTCAAACAATCCATTCTCCTGCATCAAATATTTGCATCTTTATGTAATGTTTACAGAAAACACGGCAGATTCTTCTAATACTCTTATTTACAGTCCAAAGATGTAATTATTTATCTGTAATGCCTTTTTATGACAAAATGTTTATAAGAAATGATGTGACAGGGTGCCTTGGAGGTCGTGCTGTGCAAAATATGATAAACTGTCATTGTAAAAATCTTCCCCAAGGCTACAACGCACTTTTATGAGACACAGCATCGGGATGTAGTCTGGGATTCTTGTGAATGGTTATTATATATGCTTCAGTATATTTCCTGAATTAGCAGTGGATCTGTGAAAGGACAGTGACAAAATATAGCTTCACATCACATTATTTCACCGTTAGGCAGCTCTTTATATTTGGCTTTAGGCTAATGGCAGTGCTATGGTCTACTGTGTGGAAAGTAATATGTGAAATATTGAAAAGCACACTTCCTATTGTCTATTAACTGCTGTATTGATGTCTAATAGCAGTAATACACTGTGTAGGTCTACCCCATGTGACCTACTTTGAAAACTATCAGAGCACTAAGGATGTCTGAACTTGATATCTAGTACTCATGTTTAGATTATTTTAAATGTGAGAAAGGCAGCACTGGTTGCGGTGTCTAATGTCTGACGGTCACTGAAGCTCATCTGATCTGATTCCTCGGGACAATGGGCCGACCTCTCCGTGCGATTGGACACCAACGCCTCGCGGTATCTCTGGTTACTGTTGTCGTAGAAACTGATGCTAATGCTTCCTGTCTGGTGCTGCGTCAAAGATGACACACGCGTTAGACACTTAATCCCATCATATCACCGCAGCCTTCGTCTTTTTGTTTCTCATTAACCGGACTTTCATCCTGTGAATAGTTTCTCTCGTGAAAAGGTTAATACTATTCAGTCGTGTTGTCCTTTCCTGTTCGGCCGATTTAAATATGCTTTGAGATTACTCTAAATAATTACTGAGCACATTCTGGCCAACTGTGCCGGTGTTTTACTGCCAGAATCAGCAGGAGGCTCGGGGGCTCTAATGCCTCCCGTGGGCCAAACATTCACCCTTTACCTCCTTCACCTTTTTTTAAATGCTTCCACTGACTCACATCATCATTAGAGATGTTTAAAATGTGTATTAAAAGGCTGAAAAGAAAACTAATTTCCAGTGCGATGTTTTGTTTCACAGATTTCGTCCTCATTCCTGATGCAGTAGAACTGAGCTTATGACTCAGTGGGCTGCAGTCTCAGTTTAAAATAAAAAACAAAAAACAATACTCCAAGGAACCAGCACAGTGTTGGGGGAAAAAAATCAGTTTTACAGATATATATTTTGTTTAAACACAATTCAGCTGTTCAAAAAGCAAGAGACAACAAGAAACATGCCAAAATGAGTAAATATACGACAATCGGCCACAGTATGTCAACCAAATAATAAGTGAATCCCTCTGTTTTATTGAAAAGTTTAGTCACTGAGGCTTTGATGTGCTGTGGGACCTGGAACCTAGCTCTTTAACACCCAAGCATTCATTTTGTGGACATAAAAAATAAAAATACAAGTTAATTTGATGAAATATGTCATAAAGATGATTTTGTGGTACATTTATTTATGTATTTAAAGACTACATAATGGTTCTGATGAGTATAATCCAGCAGTTTGCCCTATTTAAAGATGAGGAAAACGCTCAAAACTTACGAATAAGTTGCAGCTTTGGGAACTTGAAGGTTTTCGAGGCAGATCTACAGCAGATTATTCAAGTATCCACAACAATTATTATGGAGACACTAGTCATCTCACTATCGCCATTGTGTTGGTCAAAGTCACTCATTTTCCGTGGAAAATCATGTGTGTCCTAATATATCCAAGCCACTTAAAGTATAGGAAACTGTTTGTGTTCATACTCTACATGTGACACTGACACATACAGCATCTTGTTTTGTCTTTTTGTTGTTGATGTTATGTTGATGATTGAGGCTGTATATTTTCATGTATTTAAGTTCGATAGTGTCACTTTGGTGAAACTGAAATTCTAATTTTGGTAAAATAATGGTTTATTTACGAGCCAGACTTGATCTTATTCAGAAACGGTCCACCACCCGTGTCTCCCCTGTGTGAACCCTACTGTATTTACTGTAATCTTAACTGTGAGAAAATAATAATGTAAAGCACAAACTCCTGCAGCTTTCATGGTTTTCTGAGTCTTGTGAGGCTGAACTTTGTGTCATTAGAGCGGTTTCATGTGATGGTCAGTCTGCTAGACGTCGCTGTGTGGTCCGGCCGTGCACAGCTGCTGTTTATGATCTCCTGTTGTTATTGCTGCCCCATTAGGACACTGGCGAGCAGCTGAGGGAAACAACAAAGGCACACACACATACGTAGGACCTACAGTCTACGGACTAAACCTGGCGACAACACAGCACCTGTTCAACTCAGCCACAAACAAGCAGGAGGTCAGTACAATGAAAATCCTTATTATACCTTATATTATGATGTATGCTATTGTTGGACCATGATTGAAGACACACGTGACAGTCTGTGGCCCACTTTATATTTACACTTGATAAACACCATTTCAAACATTTTAAATTCACTAGACTCTACTCTGCTACAGCTCTATCTGTTGTGAGGATCATAGGTCAGTAGAAAATGTAGTGTACAATGGAGTTTAACTGTGTCAAAGGAACTAAACTCTCTTGGGCATCAGATCCTAATATCACAAAATCACAAAATAGGACCCTCTTGGATCAGTTCAAATGTAATGAGGCATATTTGGTCTGCAGCAAACCTCTTCCACTGAAGCTAAAGGTGTCCCAAATGAGACCAGAGACCAGAGTTTGAAAACTAGATCCACATTTAGTCACAGTTTAGTTCAGACTGAAATCAGGCCCGTATCCAGAGATTAGAAAAGAACTGCATCACAAAATATTTTATAGTTTGATTCTTTATGGAACCAGCAAAACCATATCCTACAAATGTATCCCAAACAGACATTTTTTGTGTTATCTGCTATATTTTCTTTATATACAGCATTGTAAAACAGTGCAACCCTGTACCTCTTTTAATTAATACATCTGTCTTTGTCAACAAACCATAAACAAAAGGAAGCACAGATGCACCAAAAGCAAACATAGTGCTGCACAGTTACCGAAGAGTAAATATGTGACATCTCCACCTTTTTCTATTACCTACTGTATATTTCAGAAGTCAATTTAAGTTTTTTTTTATCATCTGCCTCTTTCTTTTTCTGGAGCCTTTACTGAACTTTGTTAAAGTGAGTCAGAGACGGCGCTCCGGTGACCTCTGACCTCACAGCCCGCTCCGTCCGTCTCCTCCTCCTCGTCTCCTTCATCGCGTTTGGCCTCGCGCTGCCCACTGCCTTCACCTCTCTCTCCAGAAACTTTTCAACTCGCTGATTCCTCTTTGGACAATATGGATGAAGACTGAGTGGCAGAAACAAGAAGGTGGGCAGTGTAATTTGGAGATAAAGTGATGTGAATAGTTCAGGATATTTCCGTTTGGTGCAAAAAAAAGTGCGTTACAAACTCATTTAACATTTAGGCTTTGGGAGACTAGAGTTTAAACAGCTCCATCTCTGTTCACGATGGCAGTCACGGTTTTGTATTTTTGTGCGATGTCACGTCAGGCTAAACTTTGAACCGAGCAGAATCGTTTGTAGTTTCAGAAATTCAATGAAGAGTGGGCAGACTGCGCTCGGGAAGAGGAGCTTCAAAGAGCACCGTGAGGAGAGGTCATCATACAAAAGGTTTCTGACATGCTACTTTTCATTTTTGCACCATCGAGTGGTGTGTGTCGGTTTCTTTCACTAAATTAAAACCCAGTGAGTAAAGGTTGTATTATTATGCAGATGGAAGTGTTTGCACATGTTGAATTAACTTCAAAATTTAGGCTAAATTAAAAGATGCACGAAGCAATTAAATTTTGTGGGTCCAGAAGAGCTTTGTCTGTTTCAGAAACAGTGACGTCATCAAAGTGCCACAAAAGTCATGTCTCATATTTCAGATATAAAACGTATTTGAAGTAGACTTTTTGAAACTTGAATGCATTGTTAATAATTAATATAAAAAGAGAATAAATCCTGTTGTAGCAGTGAGAGGCTGGAGCTAGAGCTGCTGCATCTTTCTGAACATTAAATTCAAAGAGCTGCAGCAGTTTTCTGTCATTTAGAACTCAGTATTTGAGGCACAGGTTCTGCTTGTGTTTAATGAAGTGTAGACGATAAATACGATGTTTAAATTCATGAAGCGAGAGCTGTACGACACTGACTCCGTTTAAAAATAGAAAACAACTGTTGTTAATGAATTGCTAGTTGTGTCGTCACAAAAAAGTAGATTATTTAGCATGTTTTCTGTTTGAATATGATGTTTATCACAAAAACAAGGTGTAATTTATTGAAAAATATTTCCGTTTGTTCTTGCTTGAGTGAGGATTATGTACAGTCCTACCTACATCCTCCCAAAGTGTACCTCAAACCCGTAGCGGAGCCGTCCCAGAGTGGCACGGTACGCCTTTTAGTGGAAACGCTCCAGAACCGACCCGACCTGAACATATCGTCCCAGTGGAAACGAGACTTAGTTTAATCTTATACATAAACCGTTGATTATTCGACACTAGGTAAAAGGTAAAGCCCACTCTGCTGCCTTATATGTTGAAGTTATTCAGTTAGAGTTCCTGTTTATTTAAATTAATCATTTCATTTTGTGTTTTCAGATCTGTCAAAGTCAGGATAGTGAATTTAATGAAGCCACATTATTATTACAGCTTCAACACTACTTTTCAGGAGTAACTGGGGCTGTGTTGTGTGATGGATTTATTCTTCACCTGGATTTCTTTGACTCAGTATTTCATTCAGCAGCATTTGTTTCTGGGTTCTTCTCCTTCTGCTTCACGCTTTTTGTTTCTAAAGTCATGTGGACTGATCATGATTCTTCCTCAAGGCTCTGGACAAACTGAAGCCCAGGAGGACAACTGTGTCTCACCGGGACAAACCCAGTAACAGTGAGGGGTTTGTTGAGCCGGGCCTGCAGCACATGGATCACGTGACCTGAACCATGTGACACGCCCCTCTCTGGAGCACATCTGCATGACTCAAGGCTCATATACATTAATGATAGGGTAGAGTGACAAGAGTGAGACTGAAGGGGCACTGTGCACAGAAATAACAATGCATTTTCATCTCAGCTCCTTCTGGATTACACTCATAGAGCCCTTTAGCGTCCAGCGTTGAGGCAAGTGGGGCTAAAATATTACTCTGAAGTGCTTCTGTTTTGGTAAACAGAACAGACGTTACATCACTTCCTGTTTCTGTTCATACAAATACCCAGAGTAGACAAACTGAGCAGGAGAAGAATGAAACTCATTCCATTTTGAATTTTTAAATTCAACTCATAATCAACCCTATTTTCTCTGTATTTGTTCATAGACAACAGCATGTCCCTGTAGGGCTTCCATAGGTGTTCACAGGTCGATGAAAAAAGGGAACACGTTGTTTATTAAAACTAGTTTGTACATAATGTCATTTTACAGTTTTTTTTCATTCTTGCACCTGAATGTAACAATAGGATTTATAGCAATAATCAAGTTAATCATATTCTTGAGGGCAAAATAGACCCATGACAAATCAAAATAATATTTATATTACTTTTATCACATTTGAATTAAACCAGACATTCACTGATGTTGGTCTGAGCGTCATGTGACACTGATCACATGACCATACCTTAACTTTTACAGCTGTAAGTGAGTGTATATAATCCCAATCCTCTTTCTACCCCTACCCCTCGGTTTTACTCATTCTTAAGAGGTTTTCCAATTCTCTTTGGGATCATGGGGAAAATGTGGTCTTTGGAGTTTTTCAGAGACTACACTTAAACTGAAGGGGTAAGAAATTTCCCAGTGTACAGCCATTCACCACCTCCACTATCCTCCTAAACACAGATGTCAAAATGTTTATTATCCTTTAATTTTTTACCCTCATAACCAATCAGAACACCCTCAGGATTTAGGGGCCAGAATGCATTATGTTGGTATTATAAACAAGAATAAAAACCATAGTGTTTAAGGGTCATTTAAATCATCAACAAAGAAACATAAAGTAAATACAATAATAAAACAAAAGGCTGCACATCTAAAAACAAACAAACAAACTAAACATATCCAGCTTTCTGTAGATCTGTTGTCAGCAGTTTTACAGAGTTTCTTTCTCAGTTAATAAAATATTTGTCCTGCGCAGCATCGCTCTCATTTTTCACGTCTACTGTGGAAAACCTGTTGGGATAAATAATTTATAAATTTTTTAATTGTGTATTGTTACAACTAGCCCCAGGTGCTACTCTCCCACTTGCATCTGTTTTATGTTTTTGTTAATAGCCTCGACATTGGAGCTCATACATTTATGGATAATTTACTCAAATGCCTCCAAACATAGCACGTAGTATTTATGTTTTTCAATCCCTGGAGGCTTTGCCAAAAATATGACTCGCGTCCATTTAAATGAAAGTGGGTAATAATGTGCAACCATTACAATAACAACAAATGTGACAGAGGTAAACAAGGATGTGTGGTTTCAAATAAGCCGAAATAAACTAGAAACTGGTCTTGTTTTTCTCAACTATGGCCTTGAATGAACCAGATTAAACAATGGCTAGAAAATTACACACAACACATAACACTACATGATTTGTCTGGTATATTTGGAGAATTAGGTTTTACAAAATTTATGGTGCACATTATTCTGCTAATTGCCTTGAATTTTGAATACGGTGCACATCGGGTGATTTTAATGAGAAATTAACAGGCGAAAGTAGGTCACCCTGTTCCCAACACCTGCAGAGTGTTTGATTTCTAAAAAAAAAAAGGCTTCATATTTCAATCGTCTCTTGGTTTTGCATTGTAGCTTCTTTATGAAAGTTTATTCAGTGATAAATTCAGTGAGCGAGCTTGTGCCTTCGTAACGTACAGAGAGAGCTGCAGGCAGAAGGCTGACCACATGACAATCTGTAGCTTTGGGCCGTGCGCGTGTTTGATAACGAGGATGACACTGCCTTTCTGCAAAGATCCTCGGAGCTCTGTGAGAGGATGTGAGGAATGAAAGTGAGGGATCAGTGCTTATCTCGGGGCCTGGGGGTCCGCTCATGCCTCCTCCACCCACGTGTTTGTTTGTCGACGGGAAAAGAGGAGTTTACAAATGGCTCGTCCTTGAAACAACTATGTCAGTGCAGCAAAGTGCGCTGATGTGAGATATGTAAACTGTCACTGGTCTTAAAGTCAAATTCACAGGGCAACGAGTCTCTGTGGAGCTTCTTCTGTGGTAGGCTAGTTTTTGATTTAGCTGCAGTTGTACTGTATTTATTCGTCTTGTACTAGGTCATTTATGGATTGTAAAAGTGGATAGTATTCTACTCTTGCGCAGCGGTAAAGGAGCAAATGAGCAAAAAAGAAACACTAACTCCATGCCGTTCCTGTCTTATGTGCTAAAATAAAATTGTGTGTTTCTCAAACCTGCCTGTAAACTTACTTACAGACTGAGGTATTGGAGTTTAGGTTGGAGTAATCACACCTTGTCTGAGTTTACATTCACAAGAGAAAATCAAGGTATACTGTGTCTACTCGAGATTATGCTGCATTCATGTGTCCTTAGTATTTAACAGCATTAAGCCTTTGTTAAAAAAAACAAAAACAAAAAAAGCTAGCATTAAACCTGACTCGTTCATAGTGATAAATGCTAATATCAAGTGATCGGTAAATATCAACGGTAACACACTAGCTATACGAGTTAAAAACGCATGAACACCATGAAGTAAGAACAATACGTTTATTATTCGGCAACTGTGTCGTCCAAAAGCACATGAACACATCATAAGCTACGGTAGACGCTTATTCTTTAAAATTTTTATGATATGAACAGAGCAAAATAACCGTAAAACAGGATCCAGTGGCAGTGTGATGGTTCAAAATACAGGAGGACAACATAAAAAAGCCTTCCTCATAAAGAAAATTATACATAACAAGATGTTAATATATTTTTCTGTGATCCCGAGCTTTTAGACGTGGTATAATACTTAGGTTATTCAAGCAAGAGAAAAATAACACTACTTTTGTTCATACATTGTGAGAAAAATATTATAATATCAATCACTCTCATTCAAAGGTTTAGATACTGTCATGAATCTAGAGAATAAAAGATGAATTTGAAATTGAAGCCATTTTAAGGGGATGCAATTTCAGAACTTCAAGATGCTTTATGTCTTTCATAACAAATATTTCAGCGCGAATAGACACTGTATTACTCATTTTAGCTAATACTGCTGCAAAATAACTGCAGTATGGTATAATGTAGTTAAAGGAAAGGCTTTGGTGTCTATAGGATGCCACATCTATCAAACACAAATTGCTGGATTTGCAAATATCTGCTTGTAGTCCATTAATATTAACTACAGTTTTGCTTCAAACTATAGATATTTCATGTAAGAGATGTGCAGAAAGAGCATGTAGATGTATGTTTGATGCTGCTGTAGATTACTCACATTACTGAATTTAGGCTTATAATATATTTCATAATGTGAGCAGAATACTAGACTCAATGTAAAAGGACAAGATGGCAGAAGGGAAGAGGAGACCGAGCAGCTCTCCAGCTCTCTGTGTCCTGTCCAGAAAACCCTAATTGACTGAGACAGCTAAGTTGGAGTCATTCAGCTGATGAAGCTTTTCACTCTCAGGACCTGCTTGCTGGACACAAACAGACGCAGCAGCGGCGGGACGGCAGAGGACACAGAGAGAGAGAGAGAGCGGGCGGGCAGGGCACGGGGTGTATGGTGTTTTGTTAAACTGTGTCACCCCCACCGTACGACCACCAGCACCAGCCGACGAACATCTGAGCGGAGGCAAAACGCTGATAGTGCTGTTTCCATTCCAGGGCGAGTGAAGGCGAGCTAACGCACGGCTGGCTGGAGCTGTGAAGATAATCTGGCACGCGAGGCATAGGCCGTCCTCCTGGTGCTGCAGAGGAATGCTGTCTCGCTCTGTTTCCGCTGCCCTTTCATTTGTCTGTTAAAGGAGACGTCAGGGATAGATTAAAACAGCTCTTTATTCAGACAGTATTCAGTAGCTATTTTGTCCTTGTCCCTCTGCTTTTCAACAGAATGAATCTCCGCATATCCGATTCTCATTTGTCCAATCGGTCTAATTAAGCTAACTTAGCAAATTGGTCACAATGAAAAGACAGATATCGCAGGGTTTTATATTTCACTCTGTGGCAGAAGGAGATAAATAGGTCAAATGATGAGTTTACTTATAAAACAAAAGTGATTTAGTTCTTGAAAGAGCCATAACTTTATGCAGAAATCTGTATAAAATAAACAAAAGGCTCACATTATCCAATCCAGTAGCTGTAAAAACAGGAACAGGAACTAATGGCTCCTTCGAATGGCTTCTATGGAGCTCTAAATGTCTATTTTTACAAGAAACACAAATCTAGAGGCCATTTTGAGGCAAATATACACTATCAATGCACCTAGGTAAGTGTTTTATTTTATTGTACATGCTGCATTCCCCTATAATACTGCCAAAATCTCCTTTAAAGACTGGTTTCAACAAATGATCTAAATCTTAAAGTGTCAAACCCAGCTGGGTTAAATTCAGGACCATACATCGACTGCAGTGTGAAGGCAGATAATCCGACAGAGATTTCATTGAAGGCGCTGGTGCACTTCTCCCCCCTCCACCCCACCAAGGCTTTCCCAATCTCAGCCGCGCTGCCGCATGTGAAAGTGTGCCATAAATAGCACCGGAGCGAGTGCAAAGAGAGATCTGCATGACCCCAAGATTACACCTGCCACTGCGGCTAAAGTCTGCGCTGATTTCTCGATTATTATTGCAGAAGGAAACAGAAGGAAAGGAACGAGGCCAGGCGTCTGTTGGAGAGAGGAGGGTAGCACAGAGGACAAGATAAGATTAGAAATGCTCCATCATATCTGCGACTGCCTTTCTATTCAGGTTTCCAAAGCTCCTTGGTAGATATTACACTGATATTTCATCATTGCAGCAGATTAGATTTCTGTCTTTAAATCCCTTTTCATACTTGAAGCATGAAATGTCGGTGGTATTAGTTGGAAAGCAATAATCTGCCTCAGTGTGAAAGCCACATTGGACAGATTTGTGAGAAAGTGAAAGTGAGGGAGAGTGAAACTGTGGCTGGAGAAGGGTGTGGCTCTGAGACAGAACAGATGCTGGATAAATAACAGGTGTACAACCTGTACAGTTAGTAATGCTAACAGCACTAATGCAGCAGTGCAAAACACAGACTGTAAGTGTGATCTAACAAGTGTAGTGTATGAGCAGTGTTCAGTATATGTTCTGAATGTACAGCAGCTCTGTCAGTCACACAGACAACGATTAAACATGAAACACACGGATTCAATACGTCTTAAGAAAAAACAGGAAATGATCTGGAAGTCTATTTAAATGTTCAAAAGCTGGAAATTATGTCTGTACCATTACAACATGAAAAACTGGAGCAGGTTTAAAGGAGGAAGATATGTTTGTCAGACTTGTTCCTCGGATGAAGATAGAAACGTCTTCATCTTTAAACCTACCTTTTCTTGAATATGTCCTGGATGACTGAACAGAAAACATGAACAACCTAACAATAAACTTTCACATTTCCGTTGAGTCTTTGAGCCGAAGCCCATTGGGACAATACAATATTGACTAATTTTAATAGGAGTCAATAAGAACCAGTCTTCTTGGAGCCAGCCCTCACTTCCTAGCTCTCTATTCCCAGGACAGCTCACTTATTCCACTGTAACGATGGACTGACAGCACCAAAAACTACCTGAAATACCCCAAAGCCTTTGAAAGTCAAAGCAGTCACATTAAGGAATTGCACCAAACGTCAGACACGTCATACTAAATCAAAGTCTGTTACTTTAATATAATAATTATAAACACGATTATGAAAGTATAGTCCTTGGGCCACATCTGTCACTCAGGCCTCATTGATCTAAAGTAATGAAACGACAGAGAAGATCAGGCCTGTGTGTCACTGTAATTACAATGAAAAATAGCTCAATTAAATACAGGCCAAAGAGATTTGGAAACAGCACCAGATACTTTTTCATTCAGAAGTATTGAGCCTGTTATTAAAATCTGTTGGAATAATGGACTTGTGCAGTTCCTGGGACTGGTTTGACAAGGTTAGACTTGGACTAAGGCGTAGATCTCTGTCTTTATGGTCATTGTTAGGGTTTTTACTGAACCAGTCGTGTCAAACTCAAAGTGGTGAAGGGCCACAATAGTTAATAAGAATCGATTCAGGGGCAGAGGATGGTGGCATTTGGAAGCTTTCATTAAATTTAGAATGTGAGATTTCATCTTCATTTGAGTTTTACAAAAGTTATCTTTAACATAAATTTCCTCCTTTTATGAAAACTGGTTTTAGTTGGATTTGAACAGGTTTTAGATGAATTTGAACAGGTTTCAGTCAGATTTGAACAAGCTTTATTTGGATTTGTACAGGTTTTAGATGAATTTGAACAGGTTTTGGGCAGTCCAGCCTCCTTTTCTTGGCATCGATAACCAAATATATAAAGCCAGAAGCTAAACATGAAAAGCCCGAAGTAGAGGCTAGAATCTGGAGCAAAAACAGAAAAAAATACATGATATGTCGGTCGTTCCATTAATATGATTTGAGTAAATAAACCCCACGATTTTCTGTGTCCAGTTTGTTGGATTCACATCGAGGGTCAGGGACAACATGGCAGCCATTTTGTGTGTTTAGCCTTTGACCACAACAGAAGGGTTTTACTCAATCTAACAATTAAGCGGCCAATATTCAGCCTGTAAATGAACAAACAGAATATGAATAATACAGTATGTAATCACACTCATGTATCCAATTATAAAAATGACTTTATAAATATATGATTTCATAGTTGCTCTCTTGACAGTTTAATTTGAGCTGACTTCACTCGTAGTAATATTCATTTATAATTGAAGCACAGTCGATGCAGTGTAATTACTAACGCCCGAGCTGACAGTTTCCTTCGACAGACCGTCTGACATGACTCTGAGACGGAGAATGCAAATGCACGACACACTTCAAGGCCATCCTTCACTGTGCCTTTGACATGTTTTAGTGTAGTAGGAATAGATTTTGCGATAAGTAGGCTTCACAGACCGGCGACACGTCAGACTGAAATGCTATGACAGTGGAGGAGACACATAAGTGGGCACAGCGGGAGTTTGTCAGACACTTAGAGGCAGCGAATCCAGGGACAGGCTCCGAAACGTGCAGAGAGGCAGAAAGAAAACAGGGAGGCAAGAAGGCAAGCAACATATTGCACTCCACTCATTACATTGTCACCACGAGCGCACAATCTGGGGCTAGTTGGCTTCAAAACACATCCCACCCTTAATGTGTGTTTGATAAATGAGCGTGTCCCAGTCAAACCAGGCCATAGCTTTAGCTCCTTTGGGCAGAGCTCGGGAATGGATTCATGTTATAGCGAGGATTATGGAGCCGCAGGGTTGGGCAGTAGAGCATACAGTCGCTGTGTGTGGTCTCTGTGTGCATGGATGGTCACTCATGTGCCTTTGTCCATGCTCCTACATATGTGCCAGCCTAATGTATCCCTCTCTCTATACTCTATGTGCCTCGGCGCGCTCAGAGGTGCGTGATCTGGTTATGCTCGGCGGCGCTTACGCATGTGTGTGTGTGTCACAGCTCCGTCGGCCATTTGTTTGCGCTCGGACAGAGGAGGAAGGTGATCGACTGCCAAAAAAGGGACTCAGTGTGGCTCAGAAATGTGGAGGTGTTAGAGAGAGGACTGCAGAGATGTGAAGAAGTGTGAGGGGAACCAAAACACCATCGGTCCACCGGCTTATCAGTGTAATGATTTGATTAGATTTGTTTTTAGAAGAGTTCTTTGTGGATGTTTTAAACTGCAGCAGTGTACAAGCTGACCAGAGATTAAGAGGCTATTAATTGCAGAAGATGAACAACACATGAGCCTTTTTCACAGCACATTTTATCATGAAGCAGTCCTTATTTTGGGCACTGTGAGCTAAAGTATAATTTTATCTTCCCTCCAGCAGTCAGACTTTTGAATAGTTAAACAGTTCAAGGCACATTGGACCCGAACTACCTCAAACCATCTACAACAGTGATACTTATGGCAGTTGTAAAACTCATGTTGCACATATAATCTTTGCATGTTGATGTATAAATGTAATTTTGTGTACATTCCTTATTAGTAATGTGGAGATGATATCCTGAGTAATAACTTCAATTTAAAGCAGAACCTTGTAACTATTAGCCCAAAAATAAATACTCTCGAAATCATTTAAATGGTTCTTAGACATAAAATTGGCAAAATCGTGTCTATCTCAGTGACACAGGACAGAAACCTCCGATGTAACTTCACTATCTCCGGGACGAGGACTTTTGTGAATGATCCGCTTCAGGTTCAAACAGAGGAAGCAGAGTTGTATTAGTACAAAATACACTAAAATGACCCTCCAGTTTCAGATGTTTTTTTCTCCAAAACTTGCCGCTTGGATAGACTCTAGAGGGTTCTGCGGCCACTACTAAAAGTTACACAGTACCTCTTTGAAAAACAAAAGTCAGTAGCTCACAACTCCATCTAGTGGCTCAAAGTCATATCACAAGCTCACAGCGCTTTTTCTGTCAATCTGTCAAAAAGATTATTAGTTTCTTCTGATACGTTTCAGAATACGCTTGTACATTTTTTTCACAACAATTACATCCTCAAGACATAAATATTAAAAACTGCTTAAAATGCAGCCATTCAAGTAACATTTGAAGTCCATTTACGGTATATATCGTGTGTAAATAAAAACATCAATATTTTAAACACAGACATAACTCCTAAATGCACAGCCCTTCACAAAGCTATAGACCTTGATCACTTATTCATTCAGACCCGAGGAGAGAGCAGAGGATCGAGTTGCCTAATGACTAAAACACACGCACACATACACAGCCTTTTCCCACAGGCAGTGAATCCCACAGGCCAGGCCCCGCCAGCTCAATTGAATTACTGTTATCATACACCCAGAACTGAGACTGGGCCCGGGTCTGTCCAGAGAGCCACCAGCCACACCCTTCTGTTTGCCCTGCTCCGGAGGACACACACTCACTGGATCAAATACCAGACGTATATGCACCGCACTCCCAGGCTCCAACCACAGCTCCTCTCCTCTGCACCATCCCATCAGAGCCGGGGTCCCATTATAGCCATCATTTACAGTCAGTATTGATTACCCTCTGGCTGCGGCTCACTCTTTTAGGCTGGGCACACACAAGACTCACACGCTAGATTTCCATGGGTCGTAGAGGACACAGAGTTGACTTAAACTGAATTTGCAAAGTCAATAATGGCTAACCTTAATGTTCAAAGGATTATTTTGAGATTGAGAGTGTCCCATTTATTTCAGGATAAACCAGAAGGAGGTGGCTAGCTGGATGGATCTGATGCTAATAGCCAGAAATGTTCAAAAATGACAGTAGAGCAGCATTGAATGAATAAATATAACAGCAGCTAAGAAATAAATGCATGTTCCAGTAAACCGTGAGTATTACTAAGACACATATCGAAATAAAAGTATGTAGCTATGCAGTTGTCACAAAGGATGGCAACATTTTTGACATTTCATTTAGACTTTTGTGTTGGAAAGACAACATTTGAATATATTAAAGCCACATATGAGAAAATACATATATAAACAAAGTTAAATGAACATATTTTGCTATTTTTGGGTTATTTGGTTCTAGTGAAAAGGAAGAAAAAACACATTTTCAAGAAACAAGTAAAAGTGTATAATCACATTAAAATTACACTGTGCATTTGTCTACCTTTGACAAATATTAAGTTAATGCTCCATAGAAACAATAGAAAGAGACTTAGTTCTAATTATTTCATATTAATTCATATCACAAGCACCAAGAGAGGACAAACTGATCCGACCAAGGACAAAGTGAGCCCAGAGAGGACAAAATGTACTGAATGTTTCTAATAAAAATGCTCTTTATTGATCTATTAAATATCAACTTTGTTATGTTATGGCAAGCTTTAACATTAATTTTGTTATATGGGACAGCTGCATTTGTCCCTATACTGGCAGGCATGATAAATTAGCTTAATTAGATTAAATTAATTTTGACACATTCTAATTACAGCTGCCAGTGGCTAGGACGATGCTGATTAAAATGATATGCTTTAACATTTCCTCACATTAACATTTATGATGGTATCACTAAACTTTTTTTGCTCATGGTCCAATGTGGCTGCAACTAACTAAACAATGAATATAACAGCGGTAGTTCATTTCTCCGTACTCTCCTACTCAAGATAATCCAAAAAACAAGGGTAAACCAAAATAAATACAGAAGTCCAACTGAAGGTAAGTGTAAAATGTCCTCTGCTTGTCTTTTGTTTGTGGGTCGAGTCAAGGACGTCAACATAAAAAGTGCAGCTCTGGATCAGGTCCACACTTTAATGCTTAAAAACTCAAAGTGGTTCATAGATCACTTCAACACACACACACACACACACACACACTTAAGAAAAACATTCAGTGAATTTAAAAAGGTTTTGAAATACACCGGAGCTACACACACACACAGTCCCAGATGTTAGATCTCAGTCTATTGATTTCTGCTGGGAACGGAGCTCAGTATTCTACATTACATTACTCGATCTGCACCCACTTCTGCTCTTTGTCACTACAATCTCATGAATGAAGAATTCGTCGTTCTAAACCGAAGCTAGAGAGAAGAAAAGAACAGAAGAAAGAGCTGTGAAAATGCAAAACATGATAGCTTAATTAAATATCAAAATGAAAAGAAATCAAGTAAACAAGCACTTTGTTTTAATAAAATGAGAAATGACCAAACTGACAGAAAACAAACATGGCTGTAGGTAGTTTTGGTGTCAGATCACTTTCACTTTTATCAGGTATTCAACATTACTGCAAGAAGTCAAACCTGCTGTGTTGCTTTTATTTTAAAGAGATGAAAAAATGAACCCTTATTGTTGTAATTTTGTGATGCAGTCTGACTTATATCTTGAAGGATACACTATGTCACTGATGCATTGTTTTGGCATCAAGGCTCCATACATAGATACATTAACATGGAAACCTTAAATGCCTGGCACATGGAACAATTATCACAGTTCAGTCAGTCTTTTGTAAAACATGAAGAGCATTTTGATGTCCCATTGCTGATAAATGTTTCATATTGAGCGGCCACAATAGTCGTGCCATATGGATTTGCCAAGTGACTGATCTAGATCTGGCTGAAAATGGATCTCGGTCTCCACTATGAAGCAGCACAGCGAGGAACAAAGTGCGAACAGTGGAAAAGTCAAATAAGGACAGGTGATAAGGGAATCTGCATTGTGTCCACGCGGGAGATTCGGAGCAGCATTGTGGTGATTTGTGTCACATTTCCATAATTTCCATACACACATGACAAAGCCTGGCCGAGGACCAAGTGTGCCATGTAAATGACGGCTGCACGGTGGCCTGCTTATTCTGCTGTGGCGGGGAGAAGGAAAACCAGGGGAAAGACAGAGCCGGGAAGAGGTGGGAAGAGAGGTTCAGGGCTGATGTTGCTGCCATGGAAACCGGCGTCACCGTGGAGAGGAGCGAAACAGAACCGCTCCAGGGAAAGACCCGGTGCAACGGCGCGTACTCGAAACCCACAATCAAGGATTCATTTATCATTTATCAACACGGCTCTATTTTTGGACAGAAGGCTTTGTGGGATATGAGAGAATCTAAAGTCTTCGGTGCAGGTTCAGGGAGCAGCGGTGTCCTTCTGGCCACTGATGTTTAATTGATCAGCTCTGGCACAAGCAGCCGATGTCTTATAGATGCCTCTGCTGTCAGTCAACCACTCCGTACTCTCTCCCCTCGCTCGCTTTCTTCTGTGAGATTCTTTTCCTCCAACCCAAATTGTATCGGGCTCCTACATAAACTTGAGTCATGTAACTGCTTGAATGAACCTGAGTTGGATGGCTGCCCTTGAAAATCCCTGCGTACAGTATGTCTTACTGTATGCTCTCTGTGCCAATATGAATGCATACTGTGTTTCCCCCGCTGTGGTGAGGAAGAGCACCTACCATCCCCCATCCTTCACCACAGACTAATGCAAATCTGCCCTGTGTATGTGGGAAATATTCCCCCTATCTGTAATGTTATCTCTCGTTCATTTCATTTTATAGGGATATAATTAGATGTTCAATTGGCTGTGCCTCTTATTAAGTGAACTTTATATTTCTGGCTCCTTCTCTCTTTGCTCTTTGATCATTACTTCTTTGTTTAAGACAAAGAGGCAAGTTATGGAGAGAACTTCTATAGGCTATGTGTTAAAGCTTACATTATCCTGGCGTGCATGCTCTATAGGGTGTAGCTGCTTGAAAATGTAAAGTACCTAACAGCCTGAGAAAAATGAATTCAGAGCTGCTGTTTTCAATTTTATTTGCTTTAAATAATGGAAGGATTTTAAATTAGGTTCATTGGAATAATTAACTAACGTCATCAAGAGCAGACTAACGGGTCCAAGAGCAGCACATCCAGAGACCGGTGTCTGAAACCTCTCCCTGGTCCGAGCTCCGTCCACAGTTTGGCATATTGCAGTTGTTCGAAAGCGCTACACAAGTAGATTCATTGCAGGCTGCATTCTGCTATTTATAGCCTCTCATGTGCCAACAGATGCAGATGTAACAAGGACATATAGCGAGCGGCGAAGGTGAAGATGGTGATGATTCAGGATGGGAACACGGAAATATGCGTCTGCTAAGTGTCCTTAAGAGACAAATGACGAGATGAGGCCAGGTGGGATGAACAGGGAAAGAACGCTCTCAGGGAACAATCTGCTCTCGGAAACATCACTCCGTCCAAAACATGATTTTCAGATCGTCAGCAGATCTTCAGTGTTGTATCTGCCAACCTGCCAGCTTGATGCGTGTTGACTTTCACTTCTCTGACTGTGAGCGCTGTTAACAGAGACTCTGATGAGCTTTAGGAGCAGTTTCCCATCATTTAGGAACTCAATATTTGAAGCACAGGTTCTGCTTGTGTTTAATGCAGTGTAGACGATAAAAACAATGTGGAAATTCATGACGCGAGAGCCGTACGACACCGACTGTGCTCAGCTGACTGCAGAGTTTATCTAAGCCCCTCCCAAAGCGGACCACAAAGCCAGACCTGCTTCAGACCCAGACGGGCGTCCCCAAAGTGGCACAGTACGCTTTTTGGGAACACTTTGGACACACCAGAACCAACCCACACCGTACCGAGATGTATTTATATTTGGAATAAAGACTGATGCTCATCAAATGTGTCACGAAAAAGAAAGATGTTCTTATCACAAAAAACAGAAGTAGCTCATGTGGTTTCATTAACTGGATTCACTTTGGGGGACGTACTTCAGCTCATAATGTGATTTCTGGATTCCTGGCATTGCGTCTGGTCAGTAATGTGTTGGTCCTACCTCCACAGACACATCTATCATCTTAAATGTGATAAGACAAGGGCAGAATCTGTTGACCAGATGCTTTGTGGGAAGAGCTGTGATGTGATTGGAATACACACTCCTCAGTATTCCTCAGCTGCAGATATGGGTTACATTTAAAAGCACATACAGACTACATTTTTAAACATTTGCTGAAAAAAGTGTGCATCTGAGCATTAATAAGATGAATGTAAAGCTTCTCAAAAATGAAGTAAATCTCTGTTGTTCTTCTGTGACATAAGTGGTTTTACATACAGTAAGAGAAGCTGCATGAAAAATGATCCGATGGCCACTTGCAGCCGGATGTCCAGTTAATGCATAGGATGTATAGTGCACTACAGACGCTGCTACTTTTACCTTATCTCTCTCATGTCTGAAATACATCTGCAGGATCAGGTTACACGTAGGAAGCAAAGGCTATGGGTCGATTTTGGGTAAGATAACATTTATTTTTCCACCTCTTTGTGGAGAGCTCGGTCATTGTCATTTATCTAGTGTGTTGTATCAGTTTAATGGGGCTTTCACACCTGCATCTACACCATGGACTGGACTTTCAGACTTTTCCATTCCAGTGAACTGTGGTTTGGACCGAACGGCTTCTCTTTGGTCTCGGTCTGGACCGAACTGAACCAAGGTCAGGCTCGTTTGTGAAAGCGTGTTTGGCGATAGTTCAGACTTTCAGGCCAAACGCTGGAAGTCATGGTCAACTTCAACTACAACAAAAACACAAGAAAAAGAACGAACGGAGGAAATCGGGGAAAATGGATATTGGTCAGGTTTAAAAACACATAAAAAGAATAGATTATTTTGTTGCATTTTTGTGCAGATGTCTCCTGTGAAGCTGTTTCCTAATGAGAGTTATAGTGATTTAAATCATGTTTTAAACAGTGCATTTGAAGTTTCATCTGTTTGTATTAATCCTATATTAATAATAACATGTCTCTAAAGGTCCTTCTTCAGTCTGATTATTGTATTTCTCCAGTTGATCTGTAAAATGAGCCTCTGCAGATACACATTCATCTTTCAAAAACAGTGAAAACAAAAGTTAGTAACAAATTCTGCGCAACAATTTATGAGTTTTTAGTGCAGACCTTGGTGCAGACTTTCAGGTGCATGACTTCATACCGACTGCTACGACACAGTGGATCTGAATCGGCGAATGGCGTAGCAACTACAACATCTGGACTGAGTTATTACATTGTTCTGATTTGATTTGATGAGCCAGTCACTGGAAACGCTCTTTCCCTGCTGTGCTCAGTTTGTCTGCTCTGGGAATTCATAGGAACAGGAGGTAATGGCTGCTTCCACTGGGTTCAATGGAACTTTAAATGTCTGTTTTTTCAAGACATTCAAAGGCACAAAGGAGTGTTTTTAGAGGTGATTTTACACTGTTGGAAAGTTGTTTTTAAGGAATGTGTTTCATTGGTTCAATTGTATACTACAAACTATACACAGCACATCTTAAGGGAAGGGCAATAAATATTATTAGGATTAATTGAATTAGCATTAAAACTGCTCTCTATTTGAGTGGATTTATTGGTTTAGAGCTATTCTGTTACATGTATGTTTCATGTTTAGTGGATAAATCCAAAACAATGTATATTTTGGTTCAGTACTGTATATATTTTTCACTTTTACCTGGAAATAAATGGATTCTTATTCTGGAGATGACGGTGGAGGGAAAGGAGGTGTGAGCAAGTCAAAGGTGTAGCATATGGAGCCGAGACGTAGAGATGAGGAGAGAAGCGTGAGGGGGAGGTCAACAGAAGGAGAAGCAGATGCTCGTGCCTTCGAAGCCTGGGCGCCAATAATTATCCTGATGAGATTCACCGTAAGAGAGCGAGCTGCGGCGGCGGAGGAGGACGGATTTGGGGAATACCTCACGAAACATGGAAAAAAAAAGACAAAGCTGATTAAGTTTCATATGAGCACTGCGTCTGTGTGGGTTAATCGTACCTACGCTTTCTCCTTCAAGTGTGTCCTCTGCCTCAGCATGAGTGCAGGCGTGAGAAAGCGAAGCCTCCCTCTCATGTTTTAAAGATGCATGAAGCCGCTGCTACACAAGGGGCAGCGAGGAGAAGACAAGGGCATTGGTTTTCTTCTTTTTGAAACCACAGACTGTACGGACTGATGGAGTAATCCAGCCTCAGTCCATTCAGGCAAAATGTGGAGATTCTCCCTCAGTTATTTTTCAGAGATGGTATCATTCTGAGCAAAAACAGGGAGTGTGCAGTAGAGACGACAATATTAGCCACACATGTCCGATCTATACAGTGTAGAAGAGAGAAATACAGTAATATTTACTGCAGTTAAAGCTGTCTTTTGCATCATGAATATCGACTGTATGTGAAGCTCATATTATGCTGACAAGAAAATTTAGTGCAGTCGTAATGTGTAGGCAGAAAAATATAACAACATCTAACAAACATACATGGCTCTCAATCAATGTTAAAATATTACATTAAAGTGAAACTACATGATTTTCTCAACCCCAAAAGCAGCTAGGAATCTTTACTGCTTTTTTTTATTACCAAAATAAAACCAGACCCATTTTTCCTCTGCAAAATACTTTACACCAAACTGAAGTTTAGAGCGTACCGTAAACTTTTAGCTCTGACTTTAGCAGAGCATCCTACAATTATCTCTTCCTCATTCAAAAGTACGTCATTGAATTTTCAATATTTATCTCTGTTTCACGTTGCCTCCCTTTGTTCTATGTTTTTTCTTTTTTGCACTGTTTCCTGTGAGAAGACATATGCAGCACCAAATATACACTTTCTCTGTTTTATCAGCAGCCATTACTTCCTTGTTGACAAGCTGTGTCGACCAATGAGAGCACTCCTTTTTCCAGAAGCGAGCTGTGATTGGGATTAGGACTGAATATTCTCATCTATAAAAATCCTTGTTAATAAACCCTAGACTATGTCCTTAGGTCTTATTTTTTTCACAGAAGATTCCTGTTACAATATGATGTTAGGTGATTAAATGTTTAACTGTTTAAACAAAGATGGTACATTGTGTACATTTTTGTAACATACAGTTGATGCTGAATAACTAGACATTAATTTCATTAACGTTCTGCTGCAGCTGGATTCTCACGAGATTTGGGAGTTGTAAATCCATCTTTTATTGCTCAAAACAAACCGCTTGAGTCGGCGAACCGTGGACTCACCGGACTCTTGTGACCAATGATGTTGCAGCACTAACAGGTAGAGGCGTGTTTTTAATTTGAAGAAAGCAACAAGCGCTGTCTTCTCCTCTTTGTTTTCAACATGGCTACCCCTAAAGACGTTAGCATTGATGCTGCTATCGAAACAGTTTTATCAGAAGTAGAGAGTATTTCTTCTTTGAAAAAAGTGCAAAGAGTGGCACGTCATGTCGTTGCTGTGATTGGTTAAAGAAACCTCATGGTGGGCGGAGACTAGTCAGTGCTTCATCCAATCAACACAAGTTTTTGACAGAAGGCACCTCCCTTTGCAAACGCTTTCAACAGGAGCCTTCCCAGATGGTTCTGTGAAATAGACTATGATCTGTGGAGCAGTTATCTGGCAGAGTCAGGTTATAATTTCCCACAAGAACCCAGTGAAATGAGCCATTAGTGCCATTAATTCCTGTTTCTATAACTGTAGAGTTTATTATGAAGGCTTAGGACATTTTTTTCTAAATTTTTGAAGTGAACTCATCATCTGACCTATTTCTACTGGGTTTGTACAGAGATAACAGAATGTCCTTGCAGGGCTACCATAGCTGCTCACAGACTACAGAAAGAGGAGAGAGGTACTGAAATAATCAAAAACATCTTTGCAAACATATGCTGTCTTTGAAGAAAAAGTATTAGTCTCAAATGAAAACAGAAAGGCTGTTCAGGAGTGACGCAGTTGGGATTAAAATGTCTCCTAATTCATTTAATCAATAATACAGAGCCTTTGTTTTAAATACTTATAGCTCCATATAAGAACATACAGCAAACGACAACACAAACGGCGCATATGTGTCAGTGATATGTTTGTGCTCCTAGTGTAACCGCAGTACATTACAGAATCTATTTATAGGACTCTAGCCTCTGTGTGTGGTTATTATCAGCAGCCACCTCCTTTTTGAGATGCTGCCCCACTCTGTTGGAAGGCACCACATCAAAACGGGAATCAACACCAGCCTCCTCCTCTTCTCCACGCTGCAGCGAAAGAGCATGATCCCTTTCTCTCCACAATCCACTGCACTTCCTGACATTAAAGGACCACACGGCTTCTGCCCGGACGCCTGTCTGATTCATCTCCTGCACAAAGACTCGGACAGACGATAGACCGACAGCACGTACTTACGTCTATCTGTGTTATTTTTTATTTTTCTGTTTCCTTGTGCATTAAAATTTCTCTCATCTCTGCATCAGTTCCTCTAACTCAGTCCTTCCTCACGACTTTTTGTGGAGCATAACACTAACAACATTCAACGTTACACCTTCTATTTCCAGCTTCAGACTCATATTCCAATCTGAGGATGCATTCACACTTTGTAGCCCGCTTCATTTAGCTCGCACCCAAACAGAAAACGATTCTTTGTGTGATTTTATTTCCTTTATGAATTCCTAAGTGTAGATATTACTCAACATAACTCTGACATTAACCATCTCTAGCATCTTTCTCACTTTCCCAGACAATTGTCACATAAAGGAGTTTTACCAGAAGGTGTGAAACCTTAATGGTCGTGTGCCAAGTGCGGTCTAAAGGTCTGTTAGTGCTGCTCGTAGGAATCAGAGGCTGGCCTGTTCCTCTGCTGAGTGTCTGTGCTGTGAGCTGTGATTTGTAGGTCATGTGTGAGCAGCAGTAATGACTGAGGGAGTGAGAGTCAGCAGAGAGCTTTACCCTCTAGTGGTGAGCCCGAGGAAACGCCTGTCACATTCATTTAAGACAAAAAATCTCTGTCCAATTATCCCTGTTCATCTGTGTGTGTACGGAGGCAGCAACCCAGTTTGAAATCTGATTTTAGTTTTTCAAATTTCATTTTGTATTGTCTGAGATTTGTGTTTTTACTCAGAGTTGTAGTACCTTTTTGTGAATTAAGTTTTGAACAGAACAGCTACAGTTTTGGGAACAGGAAGGAAGAAAAAAATAATAAATTAGTGACACAAAGAAAAAAAAAACAACACAAGTGCCCCATACAACATGTCTTTAAGCTATAACTCAGTTTGGATTTGACCCTAAACCAGAAAAAAATAATCCTGATGCATCCAAATGTGGAATTAGCAGTTTAATATATCATTGTGTGAATTAATTAAAAACAATAAAAGAGCTTTTTACACTATATTTTAACATGCTTAACAAACAGGATGCAATCTGTTTCCAAATACATGAATGCAGTGCCTTAAAGCATGCTTTAAACTCACTTTTCCACTGGTTGCGTTGGTGTTACTGAGAGACACCTGACAATTACTGGGGACATGTTCGAACTGGAGTATACTTTAAAACTGGTTATAATCTCAGGCCAATTAATGACTCAGTGGCACATGTTTGTGATTAAAATAATACACTTAAGGGTGTCATAATGGCTCACCTTTTATTACAATACTGTCACAGCCTGGGTTTGAATCCAGCTCATTGGATCCTCACCCACTTTCTTTCTGTCTGTCTCTGAGTTGCTGAAATAAAAAACAAAACATATAAATAAACAATACATCCATTTACAACATAATACAATTTAATGACACGCAACTCTGTATTTTTATTTATTTTATTTTTTGCTAAAAAAATATGTGTTAATGGTAATAATGGTGAATATTAAACTCTACATCCACAACATTTCTCTTTAATGCCCATCTTAGTAGAATTTTTTTCCACACAAATATCACACTCTCACACAGTCTAACATATGTTAAGCAGAATTGTCATCCGGCGCCATATTTCACAGTTTTCGCTGTCCGTTTTCCAAGTTAAAAAAAAAAAAAAAGCTGTGACAGTGCATTAGAGGAACACAGTCCCTGGACAGGAGAGACTTAATCAAACTGAGCCTGGAGCACGTGGGTGTGAATGAAAAACGCGTAGGAGATGAAGACATAGACAGGAAAAAGAAAAGAGAGTAAAAATAAACAACTAAGGAGATACAGTGAGAGGGAATAGTGGTGTTTTAAATGAAGATGAGACTTGGGAGAGACTCCACTGAGATGATTTCACATTTCACAGTCTCATCCGGCTCAGGAAAGACACATACGAGACTCCCTCTCGAGGTGAAGCACAGAGAAAATAGAGTCCTGCCTTGAATTTCTCAATGATCATGGGACGCTTCCCTTTTACAAATAATACTCAAGCAGCGAGTGGGGTTTAATTCAAACACCACGGACTTATATCCGGAGCTGCTTCTAGTGTTTATACATTATGTTTGCTATATTTGTGCACAGCGCTGCACATTTAAAATTCATAGAAATCAGCAGACCCTTTGCTATCTATTTGCTTATTTACTACAGCTATACATAAAACATGATAGACGCCCGCCTTTCATTTCGCTAGTATCCAAAAGATTCGATTTATATGCACACAGTACTGAATATTTCCATCATATCATCAAACCACTGTTGGAAAACATGATGTAAAAGCAAAGAGAAAAGAACCGTAACAATAGCACGACTGACTTCATCATATTTAACAAAGGAAAAATGTAAGTTCAATGTCAATACCTTTTTAAAGTGCTTTTTTTTTTTTTGATGGGATAGTTAAAATAAAAGTGTACTTGAGTTTGTCAGTGCAAAGATTAACTGGTCATAGCAAAAAGTGTAAGGAAAGACCGGGGTTAAAAGTAACTCAGAGGTTTATTAATGATAGAGATCTCAAACTTTGATAAACAATGTCCATATTTGTTGGCTTCAAAACAGACAAACAAAAATAACAAAAAGCCCTACTGCCTCTTTCTACTAGTGTATTTGGTAACATTAGAAGACACAGGCTCTCCATCCAGACCATTGATGTATTATTAGATGTGTCCAGGACAGTCACTGACAAATAGTCAATCATGTGTTGCCTATAAATCAATGAAAATGAATATAGCCCATTATAATAATATCTGCAGGAACAGTTCACGTGAGTGAGAGGAGCAGGGGTCAAAGGTGCACCAAATGGGCCCAGGACCAGATTATGAACAACTAACTGCTGTGAAAATAATCTGTACACTTACTAAATAACTCACCAAATGTAAAATTATTTGCAAGAGAGTAATATGTAAGTTTCAGCACTACTTTTGCAGCTGCACACTTTCTTCTCTCTTTTGTGGCTTTTCAACACAGCGCCCTCCTCTGAGCCAAAGGTGAGCCCTAAAACAAACATACATCAGCATTTTTAGCAGGTAATTCAACTAATTTCGTTCGAATATGAAATATAAAACTGCACATTATACCTGTTGTTTTGTACAGTCCGCGGTGTTTTCAAAATGTGGCTAAAAACACGTTGCTAAAAGCTAACGCTAAAAGAAGCTAACATGAATTTCGGCTTTTTTGTTTTTTACTGAGGTTAGATTTAGATAAGCCAGGTAATTAGCGTTAAGTTATGCTTTTTTGTGTGTATTGTAAGCGGAAATTATTGCACATATACTCATTTAAAGTATGCATTTATTGAGATTTTGTTAAATTGATGAAATAGCCTTGAATGTAGCTAATAATGTGACTTTCAGGGGCATTCGGTTAAAAGCAACGTAATACAAAAAAAAATACTAATACTAATCAATTTTGGTGGAAGAATAATGGTAATAACAATAAAAGTACTGCTTAAAGAGAACTAATGTTATATTTTGTGTAAAATATAGAAATTGTTTGTATCCACCTTGTTAAAACCCAAATATGTCTCAATTTTCCAGAGGATTTGGGAAACATGTCGGACGGACGGTTCAAGCACAGTCTGAGGAGAGGTGCTCCCAATTTTAGACACCTCCCAGACTATGATACAACCCTGCCCCATCGTCACATCCAGCAGCATCTGGAGGAGACTTCAGATCCTGCTGGAGCCACTGGATTCAGGTTTGGAAACACCGCTCGTAATAAATCAGACCTCAGTGGATAAAATGAAAAAGTCTGCATCTTTACCTTTCACTGTTACCTAAGTCTGACGTCCTAGGATCATTTCTTAACTTTAAAATTGAACATCAGTGAGGTTAGAGGGTTATATGTAATAAAATAACCTGCCTTAATGGTCTTTTGAGTAAACGCAGGACATATTTAAGCGCTACTCGTGCTAGAATCATTGAAATTAAAAACACAACTCGCCCTCCCGTCCCTGTCACCGTTAGATCTGTGCCCTCCACCACTATTAGGAATCGGAGAAAGGGCCTACACGCTTCACCACCAGGGGCTTGGCTCCAGTCTAACCCTAAATACCACGGACAATGTGCCAAAGACCTGACTTGGAAGAGACACTTTTGACACATAGTGGGCTTTTGAGTCTGTCCACCACGAATCTCCTAAGGTCTAACATGTTATTTAACTTTACTGTGGCTGACTCTTGACTCTTTAATAAGTTATAAAGGTGCATAATCTGAAGATAGCAGTAAATTTCTCTTTTAACTGTGTGAATGATGCCTGTGAGGTTGTCTATGAGCTGGTTATTGTCTTTATACTGATTTAGTACAACACAGCTCTTATTATTTCCTTTATTTGTGGGCCACTCAATCACAAGTTTGTAATTTATGCATTTTAGGACAAAGATGTGGTTACAAAACACACAAAACCAAGTGATACTGTGCTTTTAATCCTTCTGTCAGGGTTATTTTGATACTATAAATTGACAAAGACTAATGTGTTATTGTCTGTCTCTGAGGTTTGTGAGTGGGCAGGTAAACAGATGCTAAGCAGTTCATGTTGTTTCTAAGGTCTCTAATGAGTGCACAAGAGGAGCTCATTTGGCCCTAAATGACAGGCTCCTGCTCCACCTTCCAACCTCTGCAGCCCCTACGAGCTAATTTCAACTTTTAATTGTCCTCTCCAAACCAAAATACTGACTGCTTTTGTTTTATTTCGACTTTTATCACAAACTAAAATAACACCCAGTTTGTCTGTAACAGGTTTCAGTCACAATTACATCATTACATTTATTTCATCTTGTAAATTGTGTTTTTCTTATTTTCTTTCAGTGCAAACTTCCCTGGTTGTGAAGATTCTCTTGCTTCAGGAGTTCATTTGACAAAAGAGGCTTTTATCAACCCTTTGAACAAACCCAGATCTAAAGAGAGGTGTCCACTGCCTAAACATTTAAAACTGGATTTTGGAGGAACTGAGGTAACTCTCAATTTCCCACAACTGGAAACATGAATGTGAATGTGACTTTCTAAACTCAAGGCACAAATACATTTTCACACAATTTGAATACATTTACATTTTGATTTGAACAGGTTTTGGTTGGATTTGAACAGGTTTAGTTGGATTTAAACAGGTTTTAGTTGGATTTCAACAGGTTTTAGTTGGATTTCAACAGGTTTTAGATGGATTTGAACAGGTTTTAGATGGATTTGAACAGGTTGTAGTTGGATTTGAACAGGTTTTAGATGGATTTGAACAGGTTTTAGATGGATTTGAACAGGTTTAAGATTGATTTAAACAGGTTTTAGATGGATTTAAACAGGTTTGATGATTTGAACAGATTTTGTGGTTTGAACAGGTTTTAGATGGATTTGAACAGGTTTTAGTTGGATTTGAACAGGTTTTAGATGGATTTGAACAGGTTTAAGATTGATTTGAACAGGTTTTAGATGGATTTAAACAGGTTTTAGATGGATTTGAACAGGTTTAAGATTGATTTAAACAGGTTTTAGATGGATTTGAACAGGTTTTAGATGGATTTGAACAGGTTTAAGATTGATTTAAACAGGTTTTAGTTGGATTTAAACAGGTTTAAGATTGATTTGAACAGATTTTAGATGGATTTGAACAGGTTTTAGATGGATTTGAACAGGTTGTAGTTGGATTTGAACAGGTTTTAGATGGATTTGAACAGGTTTAAGATTGATTTGAACAGGTTTTAGTTGGATTTAAACAGGTTTAAGATTGATTTGAACAGATTTTAGATGGATTTGAACAGGTTTTAGATGGATTTGAACAGGTTTTAGTTGGATTTGAACAGGTTGTATATTGAACCTGTTTGTATAAAGCTGCTGATGTTGGAGCCATAAACAATACATTTTATCACTGAAGCTGAGGGCCACATAAAATGTCACCTTGTGCCATGATTTGTCCCTGGGCCTTACTTTGGACATGTCTGTCCTGGACCATGTGTGCACCTATGGCAGCCCTACAGGGACATTCTCTTGTCTATAAACAAACCCTGTAGCTAAAGGTCAGATGATGAGTTTACTTTACAAAAAAACAAAACATAGAAACAAATCCATGTAGAGATGACATTTGTATAGATATCTTAAGCCTGAAACACGAATGCTTTACTTCCAGCAGTGCTCAGTTTGTCCTTTTGAGACTCTACAATGCATAAAATAAAGACTAAAATGATGATGTTGATCACAGAACATTAAACTGTCAGCGTTTAAGAGCTAAATTCAAGCCGTTTACTACTCGACATGAAAGGTGCCGTTCAGACGACCTTCAGTAATGAGTGAATAAATGACGGGTGTGAACTTGAGGAGCTCAGCTTCTGTGATAATTAACATCAGATCGTCTTTGTCACTTCAACTGTTCATGATAAAAATCATTTTCAAATGTTTTCTGACTGCGCTGTCTGTCTTGTCTCATTAATTTCCCATCATCATGTTTATGTTTACCTTCAGATCAATCATCTCTTCATTTGTTAACGTTTTTAAGTTGTGCCCCAGGCAGGAAATACATTATAATTTTAATAAGAATATAGTCTATTTTCAGGATGAAGACTCCGATGACGGCCATGATGCCCTCTCTCTGCCCGGAATGTCTCCCTCTGAAAGCCTTCTGTCTGTTGAAGAAGTCGTCCTCGACCGGAGCATGACGCTCAAGAAACCGGACAAAGACAGCACAAAGACTGAAGGTGAAGAAGTTCAAGACTCTAAAAGCTGCAAGCCTTTAACCAATACTGTATATGTTTTTGTACCAGTAAAAGAGTACTGTAGTGCTGCAGGCTGTACCCGGGACCACTTTAAAAGGCCTTGGTCTCTCCTCTGAATCACATTTGACCTAGATACAGCTGAACAAGTACTTTTATCGCCTTTATTTACTGTAAAATATTTCCAGTATAGAGAAGTGGGTGAACAAAGACACACTCTGCAGTCATTTAAGTGCTCATATGGCAGTATTTGTGGAGGTAAAATTAGTCCAAGGTTGTGATATGTTGAGTTACAATACTGAGTTTCAGTTTTAGTTTTATTCATTGCCGCTCTTTGTCCAATCCTCCATATTGTTTAAGTTGATGCCTGATGTCTTTTCATATCCAACGAGCACTGGTCCAAGTCTTTTCTGAGTGTTATTCTCATTCTCTGTGCATAGACTTTTCCTGATTTTCATGATTTCTTTGATGACCACAAATTGCTGGGCTCTGAGTTTCCTTTTTTTCTTTAAAGCAGCTTGGAGAACAGACTGGCACAAGAATCACATGGTGGCAATAAGCAGCGATAAGTTTGATAGCCTCTTGAAAATGTGTCCTGATTTTCAAGGCTGTAAGAGCAACATGGCGGCATTTGTCTTGATAAGAGGCAAGATCAGATCCTTTATTTGATTAAATTAGACCTTTTCTGCTCTCACAATCTGCTAAAGAGACTTCTACATATGTACACTTCCTGTTTTTTATTCTCTGTAGAAGTATTGGATACTGCCGGTAATCCCTGTAATCATTACAAGGTCGTGGCGTTAGGAGCCGGCTCCTCAAGCTGCCAGAGGTGGCTTTGCTACAACGGGACAGTGGTCCACGACTGCCATGCCATTGTCATCGCCAGAAGAGCTCTGCTAAGGTAAAGACTGCTGGTGTTACCTACAAATAAGTCTTGAATTCACATCCTTCTTTAATGTTGAGATGCTAAACAGAAGCCCAGAGGGAAGTAAGTAAGTATAAAACCACTTAAACCAGGATAAACTGTCTGCTTCGGCTAAATAAGTAGCACAATCCATATAACAATAGTACCTAACCTTAACATTAAAAGCACTTTTTCATGAAGCATCCGTTCACAAACATCAGAAGCAGGAAAACACTTAAAACAGTATGAACGGAAGCTGGGCTCGAACTTCCAAACTTTAAGTTATTGGACGACCCATTTAACCTCAGAGTCACTGCTGGGACCAAGAATCTGACCAGGAATACCAACACAACAAGTGACAAAGTTACTGTAAAGCCCTGCCTTAAATGATTGTGTTAATTTTATTACACTGTGTAACTTTAAGCCTTTATATTTTTATTCCTTTATATTTCCTCAAGTTTATCATTGTATTTTTGCTCCTGTTTTTAGGTTTCTGTACAAACAACTTCTTCTCTTCTTTGATCCTGATCCAAAGATGAATGAGAGCTGTATTTTTGAGAGCAGCCCAGACCGACACCAGCTTCAGCTTAAACCTAAAATCAGCTTCCATCTTTACGCCAACCAGTCTCCAGAGGGAGCCGCTAAAAACTTCTACTTCAAGTACAGCATATTGTCTCTAGTTGTTTGTTTAGTCCAAGTGTATTTGTAAGGTTCCTGCCCAACATCTGGCAACCTTTTTTTTTTTTTTTTTAGCACATATGGTTTTGTTTCTGAGATTTGTGCTAAAATAAAGCTAAATGATGATTCTGTGTTTAAGGGAAACTTACAACTGGGCCTCCATGAAGCTGCAGTACCATGCTAAAGGGGTGCTAATCCCCGTAGCCTACCTTGACCCCAGTCTTTGGGCCTCCAGAGTCTGCTGCATGTCCGGGAGTGACAAACTGTGCCGCTGGACTGTGATGGGGGTCCAAGGGGCTCTGCTTAGCCACTTTATTCAGCCAGTCTACATCTGCAGCATGGTTCTAGGTAAGAGGAGGTAGTCATTAGCCCCTTTTTGCACCTCATCTTGACCTAAATGTACTGCAAAGGAAGTAACAAGGCTGCTTTTAGGATATTTGTATGGCAGGATAAATATTACACATCAGGACCAATGAAACATGTGTGTAAATATATCCAAATAAATAAATAATTCCACTTTTGTCTGTGTTCAGGTGGCCAGAAACTGTCAAACGAGGAAGTGTCAGATCTCACCAACAAGCGACTGGGCGAGGGATGGGAGGAGCTGCTACCTCCACCTTTCAAGAAACACAACATCTTCTTTGTCTGTGGCGACCAAGTGGGTCCGGCACCGTCTTCTAAAAATAATGACCTCAGCATAAACTGGAGCCTCGGAGACAAAGACATCGAAGTTTTGGACAGCAGCAAAGGGCTCATCGTCGAAAGGTAGGGTACAGATGGAGGGTATTGTGCACAGACTGCTCCCTATTACTGTCTAATGTCCAGGGCCTTTCTAGTTCACCTCGTTTTACTCGAGTGCAGCCCGGGCCAGGGACGGCGAGTGAGAGTCTGCTGGCAGAGGCTGATGCAGTTTGCTTGTTTGACAGTCTCAGCCAGGCCTCGGGCCCCTGCCATCTCTCAGCTTTGGAGGCTGCTGATGTCCAGTAGCTCGACTGCCACACAGATGCTGCTCCCGCTCGAGGCTGTCTTGTCCTTGAGCAGAGATTACAGCCAAAAATAGATCGGCGTGCTGCTTGGCTCTGCTCTCAGCTGCTGTGTGTTTCATCTCGTGTCCTGCAGTCTGAACTATTAGCTCTAGGTGACTCGGTGTCAGGGTGTGTTCTGAAAATGGTGTACTATAAAAAGACGTAAATGTGTCAGATATATATTTAGAATGAACAGAAAACATGGAAATCGTCAGGAGGATGTAAATATGGACACATCAAACCCTTAAAATGTACACTTAAATACATCCAACATGCAAACCAAATGCTTTTGATTGTTTTTTTTATCATTTTCGTCTTGTTTACATGAGAGAGAGTAGCTTTCAGTGAATTACAGCTCACAGAACAAAAATACAGATATACTATATGGTGGCTGGACTCAAGTCAAAACCAAAGTGACTCAACCTCAAACATCCGCCTGGAAATCCTGTATAATTACCCTTTGATGTACTGTAAGTGAAGCTTTTGCAGCTCAAATAATCAATTGTTTGCACCAAAGGTCTTTTATTTTGAAATGATTTATGTAGACTGAGAAATATAATATAAACATAGATTTCCTCGCAACAAAAACAGAAAGAGAAACACTCCAGTTGTTTTCAAAAGAAACTTCAGTCAGCCAAATATAAATGCAAATGATTTAGCAGATTTTTTCTCTTTTCTCTTTTCTAAACAGACTAAACCTACACCCACATACTTTAGTTCAGGCTTTGTTTTGACTTTAAAGTGAACTTTTGAAATAATGTATGTTTACAGGCTTGTTCCGTGTTGTTTTTATTCCCAGATCCCCCTCTGTGAGTGGACCCGGCTTCTCCAGCAGGCTTTGTAAGAGAGCCTTCTACAGTTACTTTCACCAAGTGGCAAAGCTGGGCGGCCACAGTTACCTGCTGGACCTCCCCACGTACCACGGCGCCAAGGTGTGTCCCGGTGCAGGGTCTGTGGTGTGTCCCGGTGCAGGGTCTGTGTGGGGCTCGGTGCAGGGTCTGTGTGGGGCTCGGTGCAGGGTCTGTGGTGTGTCCCGGGTGCAGGGTCTGTGGTGTGTCCCAGTCCAGGGTCTGTGGTGTGTCCCGGTGCAGGGTCTGTGGTGTGTCCCAGTCCAGGGTCTGTGGTGTGTCCCAGTCCAGGGTCTGTGGTGTGTCCCGGTGCAGGGTCTGTGGTGTGTCCCGGTGCAGGGTCTGTGGTGTGTCCCGGTGCAGGGTCTGTGGTGTGTCCCGGTGCAGGGTCTGTGTGGGGCTCGGAGCAGGGTCTGTGGTGTGTCCCGGGTGCAGGGTCTGTGGTGGGACCCAGTGCAGGGTCTGTGGTGAGGCTCGGAGCAGGGTCTGTGGTGGGACCCAGTGCAGGGTCTGTGGTGGGGCTCGGTCTGTGGTGTGTCCCGGAGCAGGGTCTGTGGTGTGTCCCGGTGCAGGGTCTGTGGTGTGTCCCGGGTGCAGGGTCTGTGGTGTGTCCCGGTGCAGGGTCTGTGGTGTGTCCCGGAGCAGGGTCTGTGTGGGGCTCGGTGCAGGGTCTGTGGTGGGGCTCGGTCTGTGGTGGGACTCGGTCTGTGGTGGAGCTCAGTCTGTGGTGGGACTCTGTGACTGGTGTGGTTCATGATGCTGTTAACAGTGTCTTGTTTCTTTCAGGATGACGCAGGACTCTATCAAGCTGCAAAAGGGCTGGTCAATCAACAGTTTGTGAACAACCACGCAGGTCCTTGGATCTCCAAAAAGTTGGTGGACTTGTTTAGTGCTTGAAGGAATAGGACAGATGTAAAAGTTTGAGTTTCTCTTAAGAGTTTGTTTACTGTTCACTAAATACCCTTTGATTTAGTTTTATGTAAAATATTGTTGTTTTCATTCTGTGTAGGCGTTTGAGAAAAATAAAACGGCCCTACTGTTTTGCACCGCAGTGAAATAGTCATCCTTGACTGGGCTGTGGGTGGAAACACATTGCTCAGGCAACATTTGCACTGTCAAATTGAACTGAGCAACATTATTACCTCGTCTGCAGCCACCAGCTGATTTACCAACAAACCCTAAAAAAATTAAGACCGAAATGTTAAAGAGAAAGGGCAGTAAGGGTGATACTTTTGCTTGAAACAAAACAAAGTCTGCTACATCTGCCCCACAATGTGTTAAATTATGCTCATGTCATGATCCTTTATATTAGATGTGTTTATAAACAGAGTGCCGTCTGGTGCCGTCCGTCTCGATGGCTCACTCGGTAAAGCTTGTGCTTTTCATGTCTAGCAACCAAAGAGCCTGTTTTCATCCATATATATATATATGTGTATATATATGTATATATATATATGTATAATTAGAAAAATAACATGTTGCTAACACAAATTATAATATTACAGCTTACAGTTTAATCAGCATCTCTAACACTGTTCCAGAGGTAGACTTTTTTAGATGCTATTTCTACATTTGGCGACCTATACTTTACAATGACATAATGTGTATTTTTGTATATTCCTAATAATAAAACAGACCAGTTGTTGAAAAGGCAGTGTAGTATTCCAGATCACTTTAATCACAAAATGCTTCGAAATAGGTGATATATTTCTGCTGGCTTGTTCAGGAATCCAGAAAGTAATTTAGGAACTGCGAGTGAAATATTTATTGGGTGTAACCTGAAGTGCCTTTTTGCTCAATTGAAGGGCGAAAACCACCAAGAGGCTTGCATCATCTTAATTTCCAAAATGTATTATTTTTTACACAAACTGTGTGGTGCCATGGTTCATTGTCACCATGGCTGCTCTCACCAGTTGCTTGGCAACCAACTCCTCCTTGGAACTGATGCAACTACTCATGTCTTCATAATTACAGGCTCTTTTACAATATTAGGCAAAAAACAACCAAATACAATTACACAAGATTATATTATAAAGCTAAAATAAATGGTGCAGTTTAGCTCATTTAAATTAAAATTAGTTTTATTAAATTAGACTGGGTTTCATTTTCCTATTGCACGGACATTGCATTTGACAGAATTGAATGTGCATATTTTAACTGTTTTCTTGTCTGAGTAAGTGATTAGTCCATCCAGGCGTGGGATTCGGAGGGCTGTGGGATCTCACAGCTCCTGGACCAGCCACGCTGCACTTGGCTCGAGGAATAACCAAGGTGTTCACAAAAAGCCCTGCAGGTGAAAATGATCATTTACAGAGACAATAGTAACACTGAAGCTGGAGGTGACTGTCTGATAATAAGAGCTTCAAGAAATAACTGATCCTTTTAGATGTAGACTCCTAATTAAAAAGGCTTTTATGTAATCGTTTAATGTCAGCAGTGTTTCATTAATGTAAGCAGTGACCTTCACTGTGTTTCTGGCAGATGAGTAACTGTGATGTCTGACTAAACCTGTGATCATTTTTTATGATGCCACATGAGCCTCTTTTTTTTACGATTACGTTTCAGTTTCACCCATTATTGACGTAAACTATGTCAGTCTGACAAAAAAGCACAAGAAATGTCACAAAAACAATGAGATTTGATTCAAAAATGATAGGTGTTATTTCTCACCGAGGTCTGGCCTCCTGCAGCTGGTGCACTCTCTTTGACTGGAGTCGGAGGAAGCGGAGGTACTTTCTGTGGAGCTGGACTTGACTGAGCAAACTGATGGCGCCGGAGCTCGTGGGAGATTTGACTTGGGTTTGGCCATGGCTCCATAAGATGCAGAGTTGCTCCATTCTGATTCCAAGAACAAAAAGGGTAATTGAACATGCACAGAGTTATAGCACTTATTCCTCATGTAATGGTTACGACAAAGAAGATTGTTGCTGTTTTACCAGAATTTTCCTCAAGTCGAAAACGTCCGAAGCAGAGATGGATCCTCCACTGTTTCCGGACGTTCTCCTTCATCAGACAGTGAAATAAGAAGATGAATAGTCCTGAAATGAAAAGAAAATTGTGTCTTAATTGGTAAGTACAAGAGCGAAACCTGTGAGCGTACACTTTCACTTTATCAAGACATTGTCTAGAGGTTAAAAGAGGGCACGACTGCAGTTGCATCACTTCCAGATAAAGAAACGCTTAACAAAGACCTGCCAAGAAAAAAAAGAGGTTGTGAAATTGTTACATCAGGGAGCTCTGTTTCATTTGCTTTACAGAGCAAGGTTTTTTTTTTACCATGTCTATATGTAAAGTAGGATGTTGAGGAAAACTCTGTAAAACGAAAAAATGCTGTGTTTAGAAAGCATAGAGAAATAACCTAATTTAGCATAGCTTTTAGGGACAGTTATTTGATGCAAAAACATAATTGATGCCTCTCCACTCTGCCTACTTTTGTATAAAGATAGGCTCACAAAATTCAAATATAGTGATGGCTGCTTGAGGGAGAATATATTGGTTTAGTTGCACAGAACCATGCTACAGTACGGGAACATTCAACACTAAACAAGTATATACTCAGTTTAAACAGTGCACATATGTTGCATTTTCACATTGTGATGATGATTTTCTCCGCAGCCCTAATCCCAAACCTTGGAGGGAGTTGAGTGCAGAGAAAAGGAAAAGCATAGCGACTCTGGCCGGGCCCCACGTGAAGAAGCCGATGGTCCACGTGAGTCCAAGTAAAAGGGTCAGACTGGCCACTCCTTTAAGATCTTTCATGAGGCCGCTGTGTGTCCCGGCCGGGCTGTTGAACCGCATCCGTCGAATCTGAATCAGGACCACGATGAAAACCTAAAACATTCACAAGGGCTCATTAGGATGTTTACTTTTTCAGTGGGAATACTAGTAGACAGTATACATTAAAAGCTCAAAGGCAATAAACGAAAACTTACTGCAGTGTTGAAGAGAAAAACCAGAGCGGCGAAGCCAACCACCGACACGTAAAATGCCACGTTGTCCTGAAGCCAGCAGCTTGTGGAAAAGGCCAAAAGAGAGATTGTTATTTTTGTTGTGTCATATTTAAAGGTGGAAAATGTTTAATTATTTACATGAAATAAGGAATGCCAAAAAAGGAATCACAGGTCTGTTATTATAGGCTTAACTTCACAGAGACAGTGTAGACAGACAGGAAACTGGGTCAAATAGAGCTGGAATCAGTCCTGGGGCACTCAAGTCAATAGGAAATGAATTAGTCAAAATGCTTGCTAACAATATAAGACTGATAACTACATTTTGACAAACTGTAGTTACTGCAGTTACACTTTTATCTATAGCCTTGTTTGGGACAAGTTTGGTACGGGTCACCCCTGAAGAGGCATGCGTTTTCCATTTCCGCTTAGTGTTTTTGCCCTTTTACTTCTTGTTTTTGCTCGAGTGAGGACTATCTATCGTCCAATCAGCTGACTTCAGTGTTTAACAACATCCCTATCGAAGAGTACCACAAAACCAGACCCAACTGGGACCCCAGGCCGAGGCATCCCCAGAGTGGTACAGTACGCTTTATGGACACTTTGAACCCCAGAACGGACCCCATCATACCGTCCCAGTGGAAATGAGGCTAATAAAAACCCTGTAGCATAATTTGTCTGACGTTATTTAATTATTGAAACCGTTTTTCTTAAATATCGATGAAAATAAAGGTAAAACTCACAAGTTGTCTGAGTTGTCCAGTGGCTCCACGCTCAGCTCAGAGCTCGTGTATAAATGGCTTCCATAGGCCTCTCTGTCAACTATGAGCACCACAACACAGACGACCAGAGGAATCCCTGAAATTATAGTTTACAAAGTCATACAGCCATTGTTTACTTTTATATATGTGTGTCTTAATGAGCTAACACCGGGACTAACCCCATCCCAGAGCACAGAACTTGAGGATGTAGGACGGGACGTAGACGTTGAAGACTTTGACGAGAGCGAAGTACATATTAACCGCTTCTAATCCCATCCAGGTGAAAGCGGCCAGGAGGAAGTAATGCAGCATGGCCGCCACGAAGATACAGAGCCCATAAATGCCCCAAGACGAGAACCAGGAGTTGACGAGGAAGACCAGGTTCAAGCCCAGCAGAGCCAGAGAGAGGTTAATGAGGATTTGAGAAGGGTAGTCCCGACGAAGCTTCCTGAAGGACAGAAGAAGATGGAGGAGGAAGGTAAGATGTCTGCTGTTTGACGCAGGAACAAAAAAATCAAGTCGGAGTCAGTAACAAAGCACAAAAAGATATAAAAAACTCACTCAAAAGCCGTGTAAGTGAGAACAGTGACCCCCAGGAACAGCGACGAGACGCCACATCCAACGTAAGTGATAACGGTCAGGATGTACTCATTATGTGGATCCAGTGGAGTTCTGGACACGTCCTGCACAAAGAGGCACACACTGACTAGTTTTACCACATTTCTTTCAAATAATGAGTGTTTATTGTTGGCCATTCTCCTTTTTCTCTCAGGTTTAGTTTAGTATATAAAACATATCCCCAATATAGACTTTTATGAAGTTCTTGTAGCACAGGACCCAATTCTTGCACTTCTTGACACTTGACAGTATCATTTGCATCATATTTCAACACGAGAAAAGGGAACAAAAACTCAGAGTTATGCACTTGTATTGGAGAAGGTCAAATAAATACAAAACATAGATAATTTTATCATTTAGACTCTCCTGTGTTCAGATAGAAGTCGTTGTGTATATGCTGTGAGCTCTTCATCATTACAGATCTATGTGCAGGTCTTACATAGGGTTCCTAGTGTGCAGTGGTCTTTTCTGTGCTTTGAGCAGCCCCTGGTGGCAGATTTGTCTCTTTGTGTTGAAGACAATACTGGCTAAATCTCACGTTGAAGCATTTAAAAGCTGTAAATGCAAATTGATGTGTACCAGAAGAACTCCAAAGTGAGTGAGATGGTCACAAAGGCACGTGGTGTAGTCGGCAGTGCTGTCGTATTTTCTGCATCCGTGAGTATCCCAGCCTCCTTTTCCATCTGAGCACAACAACATAACAGTTAGCATTTTCTCTCTCGGAAAAATGAAAAGTTGTCGTTGGTCAGATCTTACCGTTGAAGTTAAAGTTCCAGTAAACACACTGAACTTCCTGGTTAAGCTAAACAAAAAAGAAAATGTAATTACTTAACAACGTAATGCAGTGGTGTCGAACTGAAAGTGATGAGGGGCCTCGATAGTTAATAAAAATCCTTTCAGGGGCCAAAGATAGTAGAAGCTTTTATTAAATTTTGAATGCGAGGTTTCGTCTTCATTTGAGTTTTATCTTTACGATTATTTTCCTTTGTTTATGGAAACTGGTTTTAGTTGGATTTGAACTGGTTTTAGATGGATTTGAACTGGTTTTCATATGGATTTGAACAGGTTTAAGTTGTATTTGAGCAGGTTTAAGTTGGATTTGAACAAGTTTTGATGGATTTGAACATGTTTTGATGGATTTGAACTGGTTTTATTTGGATTTGAGCTGGTTTTATATGGATTTGAACTGTTTTTATTTGGATTTGAACTGGTTTTAGATGGATTTGAGCTGGTTTTATTTGGGCTTTAACTGGTTTAAGTTGTATTTGAGCAGGTTTAAGTTGGATTTGAACAAGTTTTGATGGATTTGAACAAGTTTTGATGAATTTGAACAAGTTTTGATGGATTTGAACAAGTTTTGATGGATTTGGAACTGTTTTTATTTGGATTTGAACTGGTTTTAGATGGATTTGAGCTGGTTTTATTTGGGTTTGAACAGGTTTAAGTTGTATTTGAGCAGGTTTAAGTTGGATTTGAACAAGTTTTGATGGATTTGAACTGGTTTTATTTGGATTTGAAGTGGTTTTAGATGGATTTGAGCTGGTTTTATTTGGATTTGAAGTGGTATAAGTTGTATTTGAGCAGGTTTAAGTTGGATTTGAACAAGTTTTGATGGATTTGAACAAGTTTTGATGGATTTGAACTGGTTTTAGATGGATTTGTGCAGATTATATATATTAATATCTTTGTAGCAAAAACTGGTTTAAAATTTCATAAACAAACCAAATATATCTGATTCAAATCCATCTAAAACTTGTTCAAATCCAATTAAAACCTAGTGTCAAAATATTATCTACTACTGTGACATAATGTATAAGCTATAAAATCATACATTATTGGGCGTCAGATGTCGGAGCATGATTCGGACGTCCTCCTGCAGGTCTGTGATGGGAGCGCTGCTGTTGGTCACGCTGGCCGACACCACAAAAGTGTTGAGGATCAGTCCTTTTTGACTGTCCTGCTGTTAATATTGAGAATATCGAGTTAATAAAGTATGTTTGCCTCGCAGATGTAGTGAGCATTTCATATCAGAGACGCACCTTGAAAAGCCATGGGACGCCGAAAAACTGAAACTGAACCCGTGGTGAAGTCTGGTTCTCAGTGCTTTGTGGGAAGTTTTTCTGCAGAACGGACGGCAGTGAAATAAAAGCCACGGTGCCATTTAGAGGACCTCTGTTGATGAAAATCTGCAACAAAAGCAAAAATAATACTAAAATTCATTCATTTTAGGTGAACACATGGCATTAACTTCAGAATATTGGCTTAATATTAACTTTTCTTAAACTAAACTTGTTCTGTTTAAATGACTAACCTCTGGTTTTAAACCCGCTCCTGATAAAACTCCAAAACTCAAAGTGCTAAAGTGTCCCGGGTCGACATCCACCACAGACATGCCCACCCCTGGAGCTGTCAAAGTGGCTGAGTCCTCGTATCCCGTCATCTTGTCCCCCAGAGCCTCGGTGATGTTCAGGATGCTGCAGATCGACAGGAACAGTTAGCAGCTTATTTCTTTAATATTTGAGCTGCCTTCACTCTCTGTTCTTACGTGTTTGTAAAAGGTAACAAGTCGCTGTCAGAGTCGAGTACATCAGAGATAACATCGAGGAGAGACTGGCCCAAAGGCGGCGTGACCACACTGACGTTAATGATGTCCTCCACTTTGTTCAGGACTGTGGCCAAGTCGTCGTAGTTGAGTCTGGACTGATTACGCAGTAAACTTTGTATCATGTCCACTATGTCCTTAGCAGTCTCTGAAAAGAAGCAGCACAGAGCGTAAAATAAGACACAGAAAGGAGGAAAGGCTTATTGTAAATTAAAGTGAAAGAATTTGCACAATATGAGCAATTTATCTTGTTAATTAGTGAATACACACAACAAAAAAACAAGGTGTATTTACACATTTGTATCAAAGCTGAGCTGTAAAAGTGACACAAACCAGTAGTGACTTCAACATCGTCCAAATCAGGGATGACCTCTACCACCAGAGGACAGGCGCGCAGGTCTGGGTCCAGCCAGTGGGTGGCCATACAGATTTTACTGTAAAGTTCAGCAGAAATTGTTTGTAAAAGCCTAAAAATCTCTTGAAATACTGTTTTTTATTTCTTTCATGAGACAGTTGAACATTATGTTGAGAAAAAGGGAAGGACTCTGCCGTTATCAGGTGACCCTTGATCTTTTATATTTGTTTCCCGTGTGAACCGCGTTATAAAATGGATCAAAAAAAGTCAAATTAATGCTTTTATAACATGCCCTGAAACAGTCATCTATCATTTTTATAGCAGTGAATCGACACAGACGCAGCTTTGTAAATAAAACCTAGAGGACATAATCAATGCTCAGATAGGCTTTGGTTTATTGATGTGTTAAATTCATGTTGATTCAGCAAACAAATACACTATGTTCTCTTTTGTCAGTGTGATTGTGAGAAGGATTAAAAATACATAAAAACTAATTAAAGCTGAAGTGAAAATGAAAAAGGCATTTATTTACCAGTGGCGTGTGGCTGTGCGAAGGGAGTTTTTGGGGCAGTTCAGGGTAACATTTCTTCCTCCTGAAATAATGGGCCACATAAACAGCCCTTTTCTGGTGTGTCGTATTTCTGCATTACACTTAAAATTATCTGTGACAGAAGAGAGCAACATTAATGCAACAAAATTAATGTCAACATAATCATTACTTACAAAATGTGTGATAATATATGTCAGGTTTACAGTTTTTTGTAATTGCTTTCACCAATGCTTCTCAATCTCTTCACATCAAATAAAATGTTTGAATCTATGTATTTTAAGTTTTATATGAACACATAGCTGTCTACAAATATGAATGTTTTAATTTAGTTTTCTGCTTTTTTGAAATCACATTTTGAATCCCAGAGCTTTCTAAGAGATTTAGTAAAGTGTATTATAGAAAAGTCGTAGCATAAATCAATATTCCTACACACAGATGCACATAGTATACAGTATAAACACACTCTCACTAACTTTGTATTTGTATAAACTGCCAACAAAACCTCATTTTCTTTTTAATCACCTGAACTCTGACTTCTTATGGGACACTCATCTAACCAAACGGAGGCACAGAAATAATACAAATAGGAGTCACTTTTTTAAAATCATCCCTGTCTGGATTTTTTAGTTTGTTAGTTGTTAATATCTAAATAAACATTTTTGTTTATGTCATTACATTGCCGACATATTCACCACATACAAGGCCATACAGGTTTATAATCCTGGTGAAAGTGTCACATTTATACGAGAAAGTGTTGTTTTTATAGTTTTTCTCAAAGTGCTTTATTTTGCAGACGTTCTGAGATGTTCTGTCACTTGAGTAAATAGTCTTGTGTAAAGATTTGTCACCGGCTCCAAGTTTCAAAAAACTGTGTGGTGTTTTGTAGAGGTGAACCGTATAATCTTTGACGTAACCGTTACTTACATATGCGGCTTATCAGTATGTCCTCCGCTGCTATGGAGACGGAGCCATTGTAATAAGGCTCTTTTAACAGAGACTGTATGAGCCTTTCCATTTCCTCCGGCTCAGAGTCTGATACGGAGACCTCCACTTGAAAGACACAGCTCTCTCTGCAGACACGGTCAATTAAAGGTTACACAGATAAAAAGCCTGTATGTGTCGGTCTGGTCCAATTAGGAACGGGTAAATATAGCTGTAGTATTAAACTGTCAGGTTCATCATTTCTCTATTGTTTGTCTTTGTCTCTTTTCAGTTTGTTCTTAGTTTATGTCAAATCCAACGGCGCTGACAGAAGCGTACCTGGAGGCGCTGTCGACGAGCCCCTGCAACACAAAGATAATATTGACACAGCTTTATTGGAAAACACACAATAATTATTTCACCGTTTGTTGAAGAAGAAAAAAGTTTCATATTTTAGACTTGAAAGGAGAAGTGACTCATTTTTGTTGATTTTGTTTTACTTTTCGCTGAAGCAGTGATAGAGGGCTGTAAGTAAATTTCAGGAAGTAGGCCAACAAGAGGCAAATGTAAACCTTGTATTTACTGATTTCTTGCTTCTGATTGAAATAAAAGGGACTGGGACTGAAAATGAATAATGTCTGTTTGATTATACAGTTATTTAACCCTTATTTCATCACTTTGCAAAGAAAAACTAGTCTGAGTTTCTTAAATTGGTTTGTTTCATTGGTTGTATGTTTTTTTCAAATGTGTCTGTTGCCAGTGCATAACTTGAAAGATTACTTATTATTTGTATAGAACAGAAATGAATTAGGATGGCCCACCACTTTGTGAAAAAAATGCTTCAACAAGAGCATTCCTGTTGCAGTAATTACATGACAGAAGGCGTACTTACTCGAACATAGCGGTCGAACCTTTGGTCAGAGCCACTCCTGAAAACAAAACAGGGAAACCTCTTTTAGACGTGTGATATTTTGTGAACGTGACGGTCGGTGCCTGGTTTGGTACCTGGGGGTTTTGGGAAGCAGCTGAAGGTCAAGCACCGTCATCGTGCCGTCTGGCAGACTCGTGTTGAGCTGGAAAGTGTTAGACGCTTTTATCGTGTTGTGCTCTGGAGACTTTTAAAGGTTGTGCTGTTTGTTTGAGACGTACCCAAGTAGAAATGCTCCGCTCTGGGTCACCGTCTCCTCTTATGGACACGTTGACCTGAACCTCAAAATAAAGCACTGCAAAGGAAAGACAGAACGGTGAGTGGAGCCATTTCTTGGTTTGGATTTAATCAGTGTCGGTCTCTAAATGTGAGCCTTGGGATTCATTGGGATAAAATAATCACATTAAAATTTTTACTAAAGTGAAAGTATTAAACTACTTCCTTTTAAATGTACTTTAAACTATAAAGGTAAAAGTATATGACTCAACTTTAACCACTGATCAATATAAAATGTATTTATTTTATTAATAAAAAAGGATTAAAAACTCATTTAAGTTAACTGTATTCTTGTAGATCAACGGAACATGAGTGAATGTATTGTTTCTTAATCAGTCTGATCCATGTTTGTCCAAGAACTTGTGCAAAAGCCATTTAATTTAAGTTGTTGCACATTTACAACAATTTACAAACGCAAATTTACTTGTACCTGTAAAGCCAATGTAAAACTGAAGTAGAAAGTATAGATATTTGCTCTAAAATGCAGTGGAGTAAAAGTAAAAAGTACCCTGCTTGTGTTTGTCCAGAGTTTACTCAAACCAGGAGGGACAGGCTCCAGCTCTGTGTCTGAGATCTACTGTATTGTCTGCTCTGTTTGTATTTCTTGACTCACTTGAGACACTTGCAGGGCTTGTTGCGACGGAAGTGGCCAGAGCTGATGTTGGAGGAAGCTCTGTGGCAGTAGTGGTTGCAGTAGTTATTGTAGTTGTTGTAATCGTTGTGAGTTCAGTCACTTCCGAAGAACCAGTGGCAGGTGTGGTCTCAGATGGGCCGGTCGTAGTAGGGCTCGGGGTGAGGGCTGTGGACGTGGTCGTTTGGGCTAAAGTCGTCGTCTCAAATGTGGAAGTTGGGACCGAAGTGGAAACAGTTGGAACGACAGGACTTATGGTGCTGGTGGAGAATCTCTCTGTAAAAAGAATAATAAAGTTAAACACATAGAAAGTTAAAAAAAAAATGGATTATGATAAATAAGATAAAGATATAGATGTTGGTAAAATAAATGTATGGACCCACCATATTTGAATAACCTGCACAAATTATCTTTTTAAAAGGAAGAAAGTGGGGTGTAGTTTTTTAAATCCGTTATAAGTCACTCTTGTCCTTCCTTTCTTTCTAGTCCTCAACGAAAGTATTTTTGCTGTGTTTTCTACATTTTCAGGTGTGATATCTTATTATTGAGCAAGGCTTAGATGCTTAGAGCCAACCCTCACTTTGACTGCTTCACTATTTCCATGATTAAACCCGGTGCAGGATGGAAACCTGTATCGTACCGACAGCCGTGGTGTATATACTCTCTGGTTCAGTGATGAGGTGCAGCTCTGTGGTGGGATCAGTGAAAGAAATCTTGAGGATTCTGTTCATCTCGTCCTGAACATCAGCAACATCCAACCTGGGGATAATATTCAGGTGGACCAGGCAATGAAACCTGAAATAAAACAGGGAACTTCAGGTTATAACGTTAAACTATTGTCTATGAAAATGCTTATTTGCAGTAATCTTTTAGTTACCTGTTGAAAGCGGGGGCCCAGTACATCTGCAGAAATGAAATTATTCAGACACAATTGTAGAGGTCACATGACTCAGCTCCAAAACAAATGAGCGTAATTCTTACAGCAGTTATCCACAGCCAACATTAATCACACAAATGAACATAACAAACACAAACATGAGGTTACAACGTGCTCCTCCGTCTCACCTTCCCTGCTCTCTCTGTCATGATTCCTCCCAAAACTGATCTGTACAAATGAGACAAACAAATGGACGTTTTACAATTTCTCACTGTTTAAACCTCTCTGACATTAAGAGATTTATTGTCGAACCATTGCAGCTAATGTGTATTACCTATGTTCAAACACAGAGACTCTGTATACATAGTTGCTTGAAGGCAGCACCTTTTCCAGCTGCACACAACAGAGAGACATTTACAGCAGGGGACAGACATCTTAGGATTTATTTGGTTAAAATGAAACAGAAATAGGTGAGTTTCTTCAATATTGGCCATCTGTAAACTGTATTTAACCGATATTAGCACATAAAACTTGTCGTTACCCAGCGGTGAGCGATGTCTCTGGCGTCGTACAACTCTGTGCTGTTTTTATTATCGTTACGCAAAATACCAAACGTCAGCGTCACTTCATAAGTCGACCATTCTGTAAACAGGTCAAAATGCATTTCAGTAAACACATACACACCAATATAATGAAAATACACTGAAATAATACATTTTTATATAGAAAAAAAGAGAGAAATTTTCATATGGATACAATAAAACAAAACTCTTTCTAGCTTTAAAGCGTAAATAACTAATTACTATTGGCTCCTGATCCTGGTGTTTGCTTCTGAATTGCTCTGATATGTGCTCAGCTGACGATATGACGATGTCAATATTGAATCTGACATTTGGAGTTATAAACCTGTGCAGTTAGGCAGCTGTAAAACGTTTGATGAAGTGTTTACTGTGTTTTAGTGCCTTGTTCCCACGCTTCCTAGAAAACCTGGAAAGTAGTTAATCAATTTTATTATTTATATGAAGTCAAAATAAAATCTGAAATGTCATTTTATTTAAGACATTATAGTTAGATTTTTGTTTGCCTTTTGAGCTTTTTATTAGGCTGGTCTCTGTGACAGTTATAATAAATGGAGCCCATGTTCATTTAAAAGGCCTGAACGGTAACTTTTTCATAATAAAATAGACCGTCTGTCCAAACCAAGTCAAGAATAATAACAGATTAAACTCATAATTTTAATAAAAGCCCACATTTATACATATTTCTTACCACACTGCAGGCTGCGGTCCAGGAGAGGGCCGCACATTGTTGTGTCCCAGTAGCCCTGCTCCCACTTGACCACGTCTCCCTCGGTGCAGTTCAACGACATCACTTCCTCTTTGCTGCGCTCTCGGCTCCAGATTCGAACGAGAGACATTTTTCCCCGCAGGCGTCCGACCGGGAGAATATCGGGATTACCGTTTACCAGTTTGTGTGACGCACCGAGTGTTAGTGAGCCTTTCGGCGCCAGTTGACAACACGAGGGAGGAGACGAAGAAGTGTCTGTCAAATTAAGAGAGAAACACGTGAAAATAATGCAAAAAAAAAAAAGTGTTATTTGTGTTTGTTATTGGGCTCACCTGCTACAACATCCACTGGGTTTCTGTCCACATACAGGGCAGGAGCATCCTTCTCGTGGGACCATGTGATGCACAGCTCGTACCACAGGTTTCGATGGAGGGGGACTGTGTGTGATGTGAACTCCATCCCGAACAGCCACACGATCAGCCGTCCGTTTTTCCCTCCTAACCCCAGCTCGGCGTACTGCTGGACCGGATGACGGTACATGAAGGCCGTCCACAGCGGGGAATCTGGGCCCTGAATATAAATGATCAAATAAAATCAGCACAGTCTCGATAAAATAAAATCCATCCACATATATCCGTATCATTCCTGTTTTATTTATACTTGTTTTAGATTTAATTTTAATGTTTTACTGATAATCTTTCAAAGCTTACATCCTTAGTTTAGTCAGGTTTAGATGTAGGATGCTTAAAACTAAAGGCTACAGGGCGTTTGTTAGAGTCCCTCAACATTGAAAAGAAAAGACTTGAGGCTTGCAGTATCAATTATTCACACTTCCACAATATATACTATTACTTAAATAAATAAAGCTTGAATATTTAAAATGACTATCTCAAGAGGCAGATCTAATCCATAATACCTCAAAAGGTCTTGCAGTTATCACATCACATTCAGCAATTACTGTTGAGCATTAGCTTAATTTATTACAATAATATTATAAATATAAGGGGTTTGAGAGTGGTTAGCCTCCTGTCTCACAACAAGAAGGACTCTGCCCGTCCTCCCTGTGTTACCGTCCAAAGACATGCATTTATAGGTGAACTGGTGGATCTATAGTGCCCCTAGTGGATGAATGTGAGAGTGAACGGTTATCTGTCAGTGTCTGTGTCTAAATGTCAGCCCTGAGACTAACCTCAGACCCAAAGATATGATATGTGTATAATTATGCTGATATGATTTTAATTAATGTGCTACATGAAGATGAATTGCGTCCTGATTGTGTATTTTATTTTATTAAATGATCGAAAGGTGTTTTTGGAGTTTATAAAACGATGGAGTGCAAGGGCTGTCCTCATAAATAAATGAAGAGTGTTTTGAGTTTTCTGTGATACTCCTTCAATGCACCTGTCGACATTTGAGGCGTGCAGCGAGTAAAAACCCCTCGTACCGTTTTATCAAAAAGGAAAACCCTCTCTGCCCGTACCTGGAGCTGCAGACTGAGGCAGACGGTGAACTCTTGCAGAGCCGGGATGTTCACCCCAGGCTTTAGTTTCCAGGGGCTGCACTTAGGTGTAAAGTCAGCCACCTTTCCCCATAAACTGAGCTGAGGGCCTGACAAACACAATACACAGTAAATCATTAACACAAAGCACAGTTAGTGTCTACACAACAGATGTTCAGCGTCAGAGACTCAAAATACTTCAATAAATAACACTGTCGATGCACTGTGACATTTTGTAATTGCACATAATTTAGCATCAGTAAAGCATTAGAAAATATTCAATTCATTATTTACAGAGCACTATTCTGACTTATTTAGTCCCTTGTTTCACAGACATTATAAAAATCAGTCACTAATTAATATCTATATGGGAAAAAACTGTTAATATGTGTAACCAATGCATAAAAACACTTCTCAAATCTTTTATACTACACTATAATTATTGATATAAATGTTAATTGTCAATAAAGAGAGAGAGATGTGTAAAATACATCACGGACCTTGTTCCTCAGTGAAGACAGTGCTCAGCAGAGACAAAGTGATTAACAGAGATTTATAAAGACTAGACATCACAAATCTAAAACAAAAAACAGTTGAATTCAGTGTTGTGAAACAGGGACAAGTTCAATATATTAAAAAAGTGCTACGTCTAACAATTATAAATGTCACTTACCTGCATTAAAATAATAATAATAATATACAAAATAAAAAGAATATGTCCAATGTGCTTTTGTGTCTCTACAGAGTCCTGGAGCGAGCAGAAGAGGAACCACAATCGTGTTTCTGCAAAAAGAAGGTGTGACTAAAGCAGAGGCCGTCGCTGCTGTGATTGGTCGATACATTTCTCGCGTTATGGAAACATAAATCAGTGCTGTTCTAAATCACAGCGGCTGCTTTCAGGGTCACAGTGTCATTATCAGGTTAGGTTTTGTGTAATTAAGGTAAGTGGACATCACCAGGAAGTAAATGTAACTCAGATAATTGTCTTGTGTGTGTTTGTTTACTCAGATATAAGAGAGAGACAAGTCAATATCAATATGTAGACGTTTAGAATCAGTAAAGAAAATGTAACACAATGGCAACATCTAATTAGGTTTACAGACTCTGGTTTAAGTAAATAATAAGTTCAGTTCAGTTTTATTTATATAGCCCAATATCACAACAACAATTACCTCGAAGGGCTTTACAAAGACTAAAGGCAATCTTGATTTTTGCTACAAAGATAAATCAAATCTGTTCAAATCCATCTTAAACCTGTTCAAATCCGACTAAAACTTGTTCTATTCCTAGTAAAGTCTGTTAAAATCCATCTAAAACCTTTTCATATCCAACTAAAACCTGTTTAAATCCATCTAAAACCTGTTCAAATCGTTTTAAAACCAGTTCAGATCCAACTAAAACCAGTTTCTATAAAAGGAGGAAGTTAATTTGTAAGACTAAGGTGAAATCTCACATTCAAAATTTAATAAAGGCTTCCAAACGTCACTATCTTCGGCCCCTGAAAGGATTCTTATTAACTATCGAGGACCCTCACCAATTTGAGTTGACAGCAGCGGTCTGCGGTCTCTGTCAATAAAATGATGTTGGTAAAGACAGATGAAAGAGTTTTTAAAAATGTTTATTCTGTTTGAACAACAAAAAGCACATTCTTTGTATAACGTACAATGGACAGCAACATGATTTAGGAAAGTGCATTAAAAGAAAACATACAAAAACAACTCCCAAAAACATATTATTTCTGATTATTGACATTTATGTGTTGAAATCCATGGTCATGTGATCGTAGATTTTGGCCCATTTGATTGATTTTACACAATTTATAAGAAAATATATTTTATTTTGTAGGGAAATTGCACTCATTGTACTGAAGAAAAGTGAGACGAGCTCTATTTGTTGCCGCAGTCGGTGCAGAGGATGTCTTTGCCGTTGGCCACGAAACGCTTGTTGGACAAACTGAGGGAGCACTTCTTGCAGTTGAAGCAGTATTCGTGCCAGGAGCTGCCCTCAAAGGTGATGACATTTACACCTTTACCAAACCCTGAAATGACAGAAGACAACACGTTACATAGATATATATAGTATACTTAAGTTTAAACACTTCAGTTGTATATAAAACCTGTGATGGGGTTGCTGCAGCTGGCACATTTCTTGGCCACGTTGCTTTTGTAGCAGTCGACACAGAAGACCTGGTCCTGGTGGTTGGTGAAACTGGTCCCGGCCAGAGGCTTTGAGCAGGACGTACAAACGAAACAGTGACTGTGCCACGGCTGGTCCTGGTAGTTCACGCCTCCAGAGGTTATCGCCTAAAGACAGTGGCGTAGTCAGTGTTTGACCAAAGCTAAGCATGTCATTGAAATAACATCATGTCTACCACTTTATTGGGGGTACAACAGTGGTGTCAAACTCAAAGTGGTGAGGGGATAGTTAACAAGAATCCTTTCAGGGGCCAAAGACTGATATTCTGTGAAATTTTGAATGTGAGATCTTCATTTTAGTTATACAAAAGTTATCTTTAACAATAATTTTCCTTTATGGAAACAGGTTTTAGTTGGATCTGAACAGGTTGTAGTTGGATTTGAACATGTTTTAGTCAGATTTTAACAGGTTTTAATTGGATTTAAACAGGTTTTGGATGGATTTGAACACATTTCATTTACGTATCTTTGTAGCAAAAATCAAATCCATCTAAAACCTGTTCCAATCCAATTAAAACCTGGTGCTAGAAATATCACCTAGTAAATATACTGAAGCTGTAGGTGTGTGTAGTGTGGTGTACAAGTTACCTGCTTTTACCTTGAAAAATATAGACAAATATAGAAAGTTGCTCTATATCTAAGGCTATTTAAATATTAAAAAAGCATGTTACCTTTTTGCAGCTGAAGCACTGCTTGGCGAACTTCTTGTCGTAGCAAGGACTGCAGAAAATGTCAGTTCCTTTCGAGAGGAAGCTCTGCGTCCCTATTGGTCGTTTACAGTTGAAGCAGGTGAAACAGTCCTCATGCCACGAGTTTCCTTTATACTCCATGCTCTCTGCACCTTTAAATCAAAAGAGAGTGTATTTGCTTACATCAAAACAGGCAGTTTTCATCCATCCAACAAGTGCATTTTAGTTATTTTACGAGCCTGTGTAGCTCCAAACAAATAAAATTGAAGCATTTTATCATCTTGAAACTGTCTGGTTTAATTTAAGTAGAGTCTCACCAGGCAGTATGGGTTTGTAACAGCCATGGCAGCGTGGAGCGTCCTCTCTGGAGCAGCACTTCCCACACAGGATCCGGTCGTCCTTGGTGCTAAAGGGCTCTTTGGCCAGAGGCTTGTAGCACTTGGAACAGCGGAAACACTCCTCGTGCCAGTGCCGGCTCTTGTGGGTCAGCTCCTGTGGTCAGACTCACAGTTAATGACACCGACTCAGCTCACATAAAGATAAACATGGAGCTCACACACTTTTGTCTCCACAGAGATGGGCCGATGGCACTCGTGGCAGGTGTTGGCGCAGAATTTGGTGTGACAGCGCACGCACACGGGACGGCCTTCATTTCGGACAAACCTCTTCCCTCCGAGGTCTTCTCTGCAGTAGAAGCAATGAGTGCCTTCTGCCATCTTCAGAGACTCGCCTGCAAAAAGCAAGAAGCATCAGTAAGTCATTGCTTCAGCCGTTTTAGGAACAGTGACGTGAGAGTACCACACGGGGGCGCTGTTGGAGCACCTTAGAGCGACTGAAGGGAAGCGACACATGTTGAGTTTAGAGGAGTGGGTGGAAAAAGACAAAAACAGTCGCACATACTTCTGTTTCACTGTGCCCACCTGTGTGCTGTCGTCAAGTGAAGATTCAGTTTCAGGTTTTAGAGGAAACGTTGTGGTTGTTTATGTAAGAGCTCACAATTATGCTTTGAACATGAACTGGTTTCCTCCGCGAGAGATGCATGTAAAAAAGTGTATGTGCAGTAGTTTTTCAGCTCACTACACTTTGTTAGGGCCATTTAAACTTCTGTTTTAACTCCTGGGTTAGCTTTCCTGCATTTACAATCATCTACTAGAGTCATTTCCAACTAAATAAACAGTTATTGTATGAAACCTTATATAAAACCTTATATGTGATAGTATTAAATAAGTGACTCTTCTCTCCATCTGTCTCTCGTAAAGCTCCTAAATTAGTGGATTGTGCCCAGTAATGATGTTATGATGACCTCTTTAGTTAAATTATGCAAGTTCCCACGCCACATTTCCTTAAATACATCATGCATAACCTCCCTAAACTTAGATCCACAATCACTGTCGATAGTCATTAAAGAACACACTGATTACAGGCTTCATGCAGAAAAGGCTACACTTCCGTCGGACAAAATCTCTGCTCACACATGAATGTAAACGAGGAGGAGTGGGCTTAAACGTGTTCACTCAGTTATTTCCCACATCAGGTTCACGCTGGCTGACCAGGAGGAATTCTCCAGACTAGTGTGTCCATGGGGTGAGCGCATGGAGGAATGCCTGGTATGACTTATGTGGCTCGTACTGGAAAGTTGACAAGTCTTTGACAGAACCTCAAGCACAAATACACTCTCTCCCGACACGGACCGCTCCCAGGAAACCGCCAAAACCACAAACTATAGTGTTGTTGCAGCCTGTCGGTGCAGATTCAGGAGGAAGTACGGGCTTTGCTTCAGGAGCGTTGCCATAAGGTCGGGTTACTTTCACTCAGGCTCAGATGCTGATTTTGTCCTCGTCTAATGCTGTCCTCCAGTGTAAAACTAGATATCTTTGCTTTAAATGAATATTAAATGTACTTTAGTTTGGTTCAGCGGGAAAGAAGGCGTTTTAAGTGAACTTTTAAATGCCATTAACTGAGTGGAAGTGAAAAATCTCAGTGTAGTGACGAACAGCTTAGACTGCTGGAATAAACAGTAGAAGAAGAATAAGTAGTTTCCAGTCGTTCATCAACCGCAGTACCTTCTCAAACTAAGGCTATACTTTTTTAATTAAAGTTTTTATCTTCGAAATCCAAATAAACATGTTATTTTCCAAAAGGAAAAATAAGTAAATGTTGTATTGAGTGTCTTAAAGAAGGCCAACATGTTTCTGGGCTCAGTCGTCAATGCAGCGCCGAAAGAGTGAGTCATGTGACCTCGATACATGTCTTTTTCCTGTTGTTTAAACGCTTGTAAGCCTCACTCTACTCTTGTATCTGAATTTATCATCACTATCTTCAGCTCAGAATGATCCAGTGCAGCACCTTGACACATTACTATAAACCACTACCGGTTTGATCATTGTTCAAAGGAGTTACTTCTTACTCTACACCATTAGTTGATGATTTCGTGACATTAAAGTTCACTACAATAGACCCTTAGACCTAGACATAAATACATTTTTAATGACAGCATTAGCACTAGCCACCAAACATTGCAAATTTTCCAAAAATGTCCCTAACAGAGACATTTGTTTAATGTCAGTTTTTAACCAGGGGAATTAGACGCTAATTGTACTGCTTTGGTGGAGTAACCATAGTAATTAACAAAGAAATTAGCTTAGGTTAGAGATGCATACATATATTTCTATGCTAATGCAACATTTTGTACTCTTAGATTGTGCTCCTTTATTGCCAGATATATGGAAAACAAGGTGTTTGTTTCTCGTTTAAAACCTTTTTATTATCTGGTTTTAGTTTGTTAACTTGTGAACTTATGAATGGAAAAGTCTGGTACTTCTGTTACCGTCAAGCCTGTGCAGTTACTGGTGACTATTTTGTTGCTTAAAGGCAGTAGCTCGTTTGTTACTTGGTTGACAGGTTTTTAGAGCAGGTTAATGTTTCTAGAGTCACGGCGCCCAGGTTTTGTGTGCTGCTTGTCTCACACACAACAGCTACAAACGGCAGCTGTCATTTTATAAAAGCTCCTCATTATTCACCAAAAAGCGGAAAATACCAGGAGCTAATAGTTTGTCGACTGGGTGAGGTTACTCGTCCATCTCTGGATAAACTTCACAAAAAAATGTAGAGAAAGACGATAAAATAAGCCTAAGGTACATAAGGAAGTGTTTGTCAAAGTTGTAGTCACAGCAATAATGCGGCTTGGCTATCAGCGCGGTATAATGTTATCTGATGGGAGTCGAACAATGGCGGGCAGGAAAGGAGCCAGTATCCACACAGGTCTGGAGGAATAAATCAGGTTTCTCTGACGTCAACCGGCTTTCGAGACAGTGTTGCTGCAAGTTTGTCCTTATTTTACAGCAATAAATTCCCCATCACAAGTATACGTCATTCTCTTTAATCCACACTGCCAATTCAAGGCTTTGTGTAATCACCATGGAAACTACTAAAATGCCAAATTGAAGTGTGTTAAAGCTCGACACAAAAGACAACTGTGTGTGTACTTGTTTAATCACATGTTCAGGGCATAAAAGCATTCACGCACTCCAATTATAAAGACTTAAGTTCCAGCCGGGGACACGTAACGGTTTTCCATAAACTCTTACGTTATGGAGCTTTATTTTGGGATTTACAATGGCAACATAAAAAACAAGCACAAAATAGCCCTTTTTTATTGAGACACTAATCCTCCTTATTAGCTAGTCTCCTCGCCTGCATCCTACCTTCCTTCCTCACATGACGTCTTCTCTGTTTCGCCGTAGTTATGGCTTTTCTGGACGTACGTAGCCACATTGGCGTCAACGGTTGCTTTTGTGGACTTGTGTTGAAGCCTGGAGTTTGGGAAGCATTTTAATGGATACCTTAATATTTTTTGAAGTGGTTTTGGAGTTGAAAAATGTGCTATTATTGATGCTGATTTGCTCACAAAGAAGTTCTGTTAAACATCCATTTGATTGAAAAGACAAAGAGCCTGTTTCATACGTTTAAGAGTTGTTAATGTGTTTAAAAAACATTTCTTTTTGAAGGAATGTGTTGTTTATGACGTGTATCAAATGAACAAACTTTAGATTGATTTGCGAAGCATGCAAATTGTCAATGTAGCTACATGTACTGATTAAAAATAACAAGCTAGCTGCAAACAGATCGATCCGGACCAAGATAATGGTTTGTCTGTGAATAAAATGAAACTATTATAGTGCTTCATAATCTGTTCTATTGTCTACGAGATCAAAGGTCAAATATAAGGCTAGGTTTTGAGAATAACTTTAAACTAGGAGACCAGGGCCGTAGACAGGGTTTAACAATGATTGAGGTACTATATGCACTTTTATTGATTTGTAAATATGATGGTTTATTTGTCAATGACTGTCCTGGGACTAGATCCTCCTTCTGTGGTTCACTTTTCAACCATGGCTGGGGTTTTTTTTGAGTTTTTCCTCGTCTTGATGGAGGGTCTAAGGACAAGGAGTGTTTTCTAGTACAGTCTGTTTGTCTCTTTACTGCCTTTTGTCTTTGTAAAGCCCTTTGAGGCAACTGTTGTTATGATATTGGGCTACAGAAATAAAATTAAATTGAAAACGTTTAAGGCACTGTAGAGCGAGCCATGTTCAAGTTACTTCAAAAACAAAAACAACAGGAAAATCGATTGATACAGTTGAATGTTTAGGGAATAAAGGCTGATATCCAGATCAAGGTGACCTCAGGGCTTGTTTTAAGCAGCTGGATTTGAACAGGCTTTAGTTGGATTTGATTTAGCAGCTCAACTGTTTCAAATCCTAAATAGTGGCTTCTCTTTAGCACAAAAACTCGACTTTTACCAGAAGTAACCACAGTAACAGTCACAATAATGAACCCACTGTTGCTTCCAGCTCTTAGACTCTTTATGACTGTGGTGCTCATTAATTTAAGGCCAGTCCTTTCCCACCACTGCTATTTTAAATAACCACATTTACTGTCACAATTAAGGCTTAGTGGGGATGCAAATCTCTGTCGTAAAATTAGCACAGAGGTGACATCATGCCACAGGAAACAAGCAAAGACACAGTGAGACAAAGCGATATAAAGATACAGCGCACAAAAAGAGGGGTTTTTATCTTACGATTGTCGACATGTGCCTCTGCGTCTGTGTTGGCATGAGCTTATCACTGAAGAATGTGGTGGAAAAATGAGCAACAGGAAGTCTATCTGAATGGTGAAGTTGGCACAGATCAGTCAATTACACGGACTAGAGTTTTAGAGGGAAATTCTAGCTGCTTTACAACAACAGACGTTTTTTATCTGGGATTCACATTAACCATAAACGTAGATATGACAGTCAGTATGTGCTGCAGGTATAAATCTCCACAGTGATAAGTCTTTGAGCCGTGAAACATTAACTAAAAATATTAATCAGTGACTAGACAGACATTTTCTCAACTGAAAGTCAAACCAAGGTTGGATCCATATCTTTTGATATTCTTACACTGCGAACACATGAAGCCTTTATTTCCATCCGTCCATCTTCTTCCACTTATTTGGAGCTGGGGAAGTTTAAGCACATATGCCCAGACTTCCCGCTCCCCAGACACTTCCTTTAGCTCTTTCAGGGGAATACCGAGCAGTTCCCAGGCCAGCAGAGAGACGTAGTCCCTCCATCGTGTCCTGGGTCTTCCCCGGGCCCTCCTCCCGGTAGGACATGCCTGGAACACCTTTCCAGGGAGATTATTGCAGTAAAAAATACTAAAAATGTTGGTTCAGAAGCCCTGTAGTTGTTTCAAAGTCCCAGGCCAGCCGACCTCATTTTGGCCGAAATTAAATTGTGATGATAATAAAGGTTTTTCCGTATTTGAGATTCCACAGCAGTGCTTCTCGACTGGTTTCACTGTGGGACCTACAAATGTGTGCTTATTTTGACTACACACACTGCGACCCATTAAGGATTTGCTCAAGACCCACTTTTGGCTCAGGACACGCCCGTTCAGGAAGCTGCTGTTGGGCTGAAACTTGAGTCTATAGCTTCATTCCCAGATTTGGTTTCCATTTTTATCAGAACAAAGATCATCTGTTCTGTCTAAATTACATTTCACATGTGAATAAAAATGGAGAGTACAAGAGGTCATAGTTAAAGTGCTCTTAATGGGTTTCTTTTGGTGATCAAGCCATTTTAATTGAGATATTTATTTATTTTTGCTGTAATTTGCGACCAGCTAACTCGCCTGCTTTAGCTCTGCGTTATAATCTGATCGTTCATATCTCCTCACTCACACTCTGACAAACCATGGAATAAATTAGTAATACCTTTCACATTACACACACAGTCATCTGCTGCTTCTTATTATCCAAATATTGACGAGAACAGCTCTCAAAATCGCTCGCCAGCTCCAGTTAAATCCCGATGGGAGCGTTCCCGAAAAGCTCCCACTCCAATAATACAATGTCAAAATAAAGTAATCGAAGCTGCCCAGCGAGCCCAGCTAAACATTTGCAGCCTACAAAGTCGAATAATTGTTTTATTTGGCACCGGCCTTGTCACATTCCAGACGGAGAAATAAAGCAGATACAACAAATCCAAGTCGTGTCGAGTGAGATCCAGTGTCCCGCTCCGACAGCAAATGGGATCACCAGTTGCAAATGGTTAGCTGTTTCTTTACCCTTCGCCGCTCTGTCTCTACTGTAAGTTTGAGTTACAAGTTTCCTGTGTTGCCGTGTCTGTTCTCTCTGTTTTCTTATGCGGATGTCTTTCAGAGCCGAGCAGCTGACAAAACTGGATGAAAGACAAGAAAAAACTATGACAAAAAAGTATTTCCCTAATATCTATTACTTTACAACTAGCAATCGAATGCCAATGGTAAAATTTAGTGTGAGGATAAGCTTCTTGGACTCTCGGAGCCGTCTTTCTTGTTGATTTACCTCCAAACTTTGCGCCATAAATCTCTGTAGTCTAAGGCCATGTATGGGTCACTCTTCAACACTTTGAGCTCGATACACGTCATCTAACTTCAACTGCACTCAAATACTCCCTTTCGTATCGAAGCTTTCATCTCGAAGAGCGAAAAATGCCTCAACTGTTGTCATCTCTCTTCGTCATCACCTCTTTCCAGCCAGATGTGTTTTTCATGCTCCGAAACAGATGGACGAAATGACCCATATTGGGAAAAACACTTTCTTCTGCAGACATTTTATAGTGTTTGACAATTTTTTACCTTTTTCCTGCAAACTATGAAGATAATTTGTTTTTGTTAATTGAAGAAAAGCCTTGAAGCCTATAAAAGTCATGTTTGAGGATTACAACAACTGCAAATCTCCTCAAAACTCTTCAGCAGGGATCTATAAAAATGCAAAAGATAGTGCTGTTTGCATAGCATTTACATTGGGTCCTGTTAAATTCACCACAGGCAAGAAACAACAGAGAGTTACCATGACGTATAGCCAGACAAATTGCATAAAGTTTTACGAGGCTGTGTTGTATTTTATGGGACTGACTCATGATAATTTCTTTAACATGCAGCCACCAGCTTTAGTTCAGCTCCAACCCTAACTCCCTGCGGCGCTCTGCTGTGCATGTGTGAGCGTAATTGTCAGGCTGCGAAAGGTCAGTCGCACATGTGGGTCCAGGTTTACTCACTGTGTGGAAGTGCATCAGCGTGCTTTCAGGAGGTACTGTAGCGCGCAAGTACTTCCAGATGAGTCCTGAACGCAGCAGCATGGACTGTCCTGCAACTAGGGGCACGCAATATTAGGAAAACATGTCATATATATGGTGAATACTGCAATAACAATGATTTGCAATAGCATTTAAAAGCTTAAAAAGACAAGATTTTTAATTAAACTTGACCGGCTGTGATTGACAATTACATGCAAAGTGTATCATAATATTTTTACAGTTCAAGTCATCTTTGATATTGTCATAAAAGTATATTTGTGTATATTTTGCACAGCCCTACGTACAACTACAACTAGAGTTAACCTTTTAGCCTTTGCACAACAGCCATGATTTCACAGTTTCCAACATGCTGTTCCTGCCTTATTCCTCTTTTACTCTGACTCATTATACTCTGTGCAACCTTTTATTTTTCACTTTTTTATTTCAGAAATTTTGTCAGAAGAGTCACCCTGTCTACCACTAGATGGAGTTGTGAGCCAGTGCAGCCCCAGTCGCCCTCAGTCCAGCCTAAAAGGGAGTTTGCTTTTGGACAGAACCTATAATCTGGTTATAGGACTGTGTTACGTGCCAGGCAGGTCTAGGGAAAAGGGTAAGGATAATGAAAAACCAAGAGAAATGTAAGTATGTGCGCCAAAAAGGGCGATTTAAAGTTTATTAACAAAAAGATACTCAATCAAGAATGTAATCAAACTAAAATCTGCCAATTTTAACTAAGAAAAACAACAATAACACGTACAGACATGGCACTGGACCCACATATTACAAGAGACACTGGAAAAAAAGGGCTGAATGGTTTTTTTAAACCTTGCTGACATGTTGAGGGCATTGCTAAAGTCTATTTTTTAGAAATGGGAGCATCAATTATCCAGTTTCTCCAATTTTAGTCCTGAAATCTAGTCAGCAAAAGAAGAAGAATAAGCTAAAATAGTCATCTGAATGTAAAATGGTCCTGTTAAACAGTTATAACTAACCAAAACATCTGATTAAGTCTTATCTTAAGTTCCCTTTACAAAGTACAATTTGCAGAAAGTCTTGGTGTCACTGCAAAAAAACGATCTCAGTCAGGCCGTCAAGAGCGAGGACAGTAAGATGCACAATGCTAAGAATTATTGACAGGAGGAAAAAATCCTGCCAAAATGACCAAAATAGGATTAATTAGGAATTGAAAGGAAGAAACTAAGCGGAAAAACACAAAAAAATGTAGAACAAATGATGAAACAACGCTAAACTTGACCCAGGAAGTTGGGCAATGAATGTTTCTTTTGGTCTTTTAAAACATGAGTCCTATAATAAAGTTTGGAAAATGCTGGACTAAACTGTAAGTGCACATTTGGTAAGTTCCATTGCTCAGAGAGTAGGCTCAACCACCAAGAAACATCAGTCCAGTGGCACAGGTCTGTCTCTGGGTCAATGTCAAAGTTTAAAACAGAGGATCCGGACACACGCCTCACACACTCCAGGGACAATGAAAAATAGCCATACAGGAATTTTAATTGACCTCTGTGAAGCATTTTTTGGTCCCAGTGGTTCCATCAGTGAGGAAAAAAGGCCTCTTTAACTGGAAACAGATTTAAGGAGCAGCCCAGACTTGGTCCAGCTCTCTTACACACTTCAACATACACAGAAACGGACTGACAGCCAACGCCCCTCACAAATGTACGGCTTATTTCCTTCCTAGATATAAAAATGCACTGTTCGGGAAGTGTGCATGAAAAAGGAAAAGGGTTCATGCAGAATACACCACTCTCATGACAATAATAAGTCTATAGTAGCTCTGTCTGCTCCTTAAGTGTAATTTATCATTCATCATTGAAAATAAATGGATAATTTTATTTTCTAATTGTAAAATAACTCGTCTAATAACGTGAGCAAAACTTAAACAACACACACTAACTTATACATTTCTTCTAAAAGCAGACACGACTGGCTCTGTGCAGGGTTTGTTTGTCCGGTTCTGTTCAGGGTTAAGGAGGAGAAGTCTTACCGGGTTCGGAGCGATGTCTGCGGCGGAGACGAGCGGCGGAGTCCGGGCTGTTCGGAGGCAGCGGGACCCCGCGATAAAAACCTCCACCGACGGCCACTTCATAAATACTTCCATGTGCGACAAGTTCAACACGAAAAACCAGCCCCAGACAGGAAGTAGGACAGCGGGGGACTTCAAAATAAAAGACGGTAAATACGAGACCCGGCCGCTGCAAGTTACTTTCAAAATAAGAGTGGGTTTTTTGTGGAGGGTGCATCTTATCTTTTACTGTTCATCAGGGAGAAAAAGTCAAATCCAGAACCGGGACAAAACATTAAACCAAGAACTATGTAATGTCTAAATATTAAAATGTTTTCTACTCTTTAAGACTATAAATGTTTAACTATGGAACATTTTAGCACAATTATTACATTAAATTGAATGAATTGTCCTTTTTATCACAGTAATCCACCTTTTTGTTTTCCCCATTTCACTAAAAACAACAGTATAACACAGAACAAGAAACTGCAATGCTGCAATCCAACAAAGAAATCAGAGAGCTCCACAAATCCATCAACTTTTGTTTTAAGGTTTCATAACTTCAATTGCAACATCACAGCTGAGCATAGACTTGTCCTGCGGCAGACACAGGTCCTTTATCAATTGTTTTGGTATTTTAGGATCTTAAAAGTGGGACTTATTATTGTTGAGCTTAAAAACGGTCTCCCCAGGCTAGTCTTGAGGTATATGTATTATTTAAAATTGATTTTTTCACAAGTATCCCTGTGTGTTGTGGTATGTTTCTGAAAAATGATGTGAAATAAACACTCTTTATCTCTTTATGCAGATCACAGTGACCACAAAGCTGGCCTCGAGTCAGCTTATCCTTCAAAAGACAGATATGAGAGATGTCAAATGCAACGAAGCAGCTTAATGTGTTTTATTTTTTCCAACACACTCCGAACATGTCTGAGACACGGTTAATACCTTTAGGATTCACAAAGGGAAAATATTTCTACAATTTGGTGTCATTTTCCCTCAAACATAAGTTCACATTGTAAAACATTCACGTACAAACCTACAGCAGAGCAGGTTTCACAAAGACAGTCTCTACAGAAGACAGTAGAAACAAAACATTTTCAGATTTGTCATTTCAGAAGCTGTCACTACGTCACAACAGAAGCTCATCAGTCTGTTTAGGCAGTTCATGTTTTGTCTTTTTGTATCATTTTAGTTTATGTACATTTAAAAACAGAATATTATATCATACTAAACCACAATGGCTGCTTTGTTATTATTAAGACCATGCAGTTAAATACAATTTTGTTGTTTAGGCCCTAATGAAAACTAATAGAAAAAATGAAAAATAAAGAACTAATGGTGGTTTAACTCAAAACTAACTAAGATCTTAAAGGTGCAGGGAGTTTGTAGTCTAATATTTAACAAGATGGTTCACATAAGTCCAAATTGTAGTGCAGTGATTCCCAAACTGTGGCTCATCAGAGAACATTAATCAAAAGTGATCAAAACTGATAATAGAGGGCGGTTAGAGTCTGTGATATTCTTAATGGATGTGGCCTATATTTACTGCTCTTGTATTGAAGTTTGTGTCCCAGCAGGCCTCGACACAGCACTGGAACATGTTATACAGCTCAATAAAGGAGACTCAGAGGCGAAATGATGGTGATTAGTGACTGAAGACAGCATTATTACTATAATCGGTAACGTTGGCAAGATTTAATGTCAATATATTGTGCCCTTTTTTGTTCATATTTACGTTGGACACTGAATAGTACTGTTTAAAATGTATTATTATTATTAAGCAATTTATTTTAGTTCAAATCAACTCGATTAAAGTGAAGATTGGGTGGGTCTTCCGGGATTTTCCAGTTTTTAAGTGGGTCACAGCGCTCTTGACTTTGGGAATAGCTGCTGTAGAGTATAATCTTCTCAGGAGAACACTCTTTGAATTTAACTCAAATATAAAAATAGTAATTAAAAGCTCAATAGAACCGAGTAAAGGAGCCATTACTTCCTCTTTCTTTTTCCCAACAGCTGCCCAGAGAGGACAACGTGCTCCCGAACGGTCAAACCACTGCTGTGTATTCATTTTTGATTTTGTACACACAGTCTTACACGTTTGGTTTAAGACACGCATGAACTAAATTGATTGTGTTGTATGTCCCTGCAGGGCTACAGTAGATCGGGGAAAGTTTCAATCTGCGTTGTCACTACACACTGCACCTTTAAGTTGACATTTTTTTGCAGTATTTTTACAGTATTTGACTTCACTTAAACCTTAGACATTTGTCTAACACAAAACAAAAACAGGCTTAAAAAGGGATTACATTGTATAAAATGGTCTTTCTGCACAATAGCAAATAAAATATGTACAAATCTACATCAGGTAAATCATTTTTTGTTTTTTTGTTTTTTTTGAATAGGCACTTCATTTAAAACAGTTCAGCCAGCCCTCAGGGTCAACTTCACCAAGACGCGGCAGTGACTTCTTTCTTCAGAGAAAAGATTGAACCAGACAGAAAAGATAATAGCCCTAATATAACTTTGAGGAGATTTAGACAATTCAGTTCAGCCACTCACAAAGTACACACACAGGGAAGCTCTATTTTCCAAATATATGCTACAGTATTTTTAACACGCACACGTTAGAAATGACTGGAATGAACACACTTCTGCTTTAAGTAAAAATAATCTTCTGAAAACAGTGCAAATTAAAACAAAAATGTTCACCACAGATTACCCCAAATCCCACAGATGGTTGCTATTATTAATGTCAAACTACAATAAATAAATAAATACACAAAATGAATCATCAATAAATAAATGATCGGTACCAAATACAGCCAGTGTTACGACAGAGGAGAAGAGCGTTTCTGCATCAAAAAGTATAGTAACCTAAAACAATCTGCTCTTTTCACAGACGACTCCAGAGACGAATAGTGGCCAATGACAAACTCTGCTTCCTTCTCCATCAATTAACTTTTGACACAAGTGTGAAACTGTGGATCTGTGCGTAAAATCCTCACTAAATCGTACCGTACGGGTTTTGATTGTGTTACAGAAACAAACTGAAAGGAGTGTAGACAACATGAAATCATTTGTGTGTACTGTAAATAAAACATCAGTCAGAAAAACACAGATATACAACAATGTTTTAGCTTTTAGATTAAATAAATGTATGTTTCATATGGTTTCATTGAGGTGCGTTTGATTTACAGTACCTTCCTGTACCTAAGTCTTGTTTTCATGTGAATGTTGCCAGATGTGTAACTGTCCCATTAAGAACAGTGCTTTTTAAGGGTCTTGTTTAGGATATAGAGGAAAAGAGATGTGTCATTTATCAGTTTATTATTCAGCAATATTAGGAGCAGGGTGTCTTATTCAAGGTAGGATGGATTTTTGGATTTTAGTAATAGTATAGTCATTTAAAAGTAGAAAGTAAGATGGATTTATAAAAGCTTTACAGTTGCAGTCTGCACCCTCACCACAAGAGGTCACTAAATCCTACAAAAATGGCAACAAATCTGGCAACATCAACATCACTTTAGAGTAAACTGTGAGTTAAACTAAACCCACCTCGATTCAGAATTCAGACTGATTGACTAATGATCTTGTTGGATATGGTTTGTGTGAACTAAATCATATTAAATCAAAAGATGAAACAAATGGACAGGGGTTTTTTTTTGTTAGAAATGAATTAGTCAAACCTCTCTACAATCTGTGTCTGCGGGGGTCCGAGCGCGGCGGGGAGGGCGGAGGAGGCAGGGTGACGGTCGTCGGGGCGTCCAGCGGGTCGTCCATCGGCAGGACCAGGCGCGTGCCTCTGATGGCCACTTCGTTTTCCGCCAGACCCAGCTCGTTGTCCAGAGCGTCGTCGGACAGGCCTCCTCCTGCGCTGGAGCGTTTCCGGTTGACGGTGCGGGACCCGGACGCGTCGGTGCTCACGGTCACGTCTGCGTACATCGAGCTCACGCTGGCGTCGTTCAGGATGAAGTCATCGTCGTCGTGGAGCTGGCCTTCGTTCTGGTGGAAAAGAAAGCAAACAAAATCACCCACAAATCAAAGAGGGAGTGTGTTACTGTGCTTTTGTTCATCATTTTAGTGTACACACCTCGTAGGCCTGCGGGCTGGTGAGGCATCGAGCGAGGGGCCCACAACAGGAAGGAAGTGTGGCAGTGAGCGGAGGGCCACTGTGAGTCAAGAGGGGCTTCAGGTAGCTGCAAAGGCTTCGGTCAAGGTCTTCACAGTTTTTGATGTTTTGGGTCATTTTTGATTTCATAAAAATAGATGACAACAATTATGGGAGAAAGAGTGACTGACATGGAGCAGTCACTGAAGTCTTCACAGTTTATACAAGACCAAAACTTCAAAACCTAAAATTCCCCCAATATTAAGATCACTATCCCTTTATATGTTGTTGGAGCAGAAAAAGAACAGTATTTGGGCCAATGCAAGCTTTGTCTGACTTTAAAACTAACTTTTTTCTTCTTTTTCCACCACTAAAAGGAGCAAACTAGAAGAGATTAAAAAAAGCCAAGAACCACAGCTTCCTGTCCCTCATCTCTGACTCGACTCAGCTCTCTGCTCTAGCGCTGCAGCCTGTTGTTTACTGCATTTGCCTGGTTCATTTTTGCTAATTAGTAATTCTTTAATTGGTGTTTTTCATTTCACAGGGTAGTATAAGTTATGCATTTCCACTTTGGTAACATTTGACTCCAGTATTTGCACTTCTACTTTCTAATTATTTGTCTCCCGTGACATTTATTACAGGGGCTGCCTCCATGTTTAAGCACACATCAAACTCTTTATGTTTTCTTCTTAACTTTACCATTTTTTGCAGTGGTTGAAGCCATTAGTTACAGCAAGTGTCGACGGTGTGTGAAGTGCACCCTCTTGTGTTTGAGACTGAAAATAGCAGCTAAATGTCTCGTGGTATGAACTCAAACACATGCTCTTTGACTCAAAGGATACTTGTGGTCAAAGTTATACCAGATTCTGAACGGCCAGGCACTTTCATGCTTAGTGTTCCTCCTTTGGGATCCATCCAACACAGTGGAGCTCTGAAGCACAAAGACTCATTTATTTAGAAATTAATTTACATCATAGCAACTTGATCAAACTCTTAACTACTTACTGTGTTTTCTTGATCTGAGTCCACACCCACTCTGATGAACAACAGAAGAAACAATGAGATGAGATGATGAGATAAACTAATTGACGCACAAACACGATGACACACTTACGGGATGCTCATAAAGGACAGCATGGGCATGGTCCCGCCTCCGCAGACCCACACGGTGAAGAAGACGATCAGAAGTGTGGTGGAAAACATCATCTGACGAGCGTAAGTGGCGGTGTCTCGAATGGAAAGAGCAAAGGTCATTGCCCCACGCAACCCTGTCAGAAAAAGAAAACACAATGATCGGATGTCTTCAGATCAGACTAAATGTAACAGTAGTTTTATGCACCTGTTTTAGTCACATTTATAAAAGCAGAATGTACTAAAAACTCCTGAATTTCACACCAAGGATTGTTTTCAATATTTTTATAAAAAAGAGGAATGGAAAAGGAAAATACAAAACCATAAAAAGGGGAACACAGCTTTGGAAATTTTCAGCTTCTGCTTTAGGGATGATCAAATATTATAAAATCTATTTTGAACTATTACACTAGTCAACACCAGACACACGTAAGAGTGAGTGATTTTAAAAGCATAAAACTGCTGCCATGTGGTTCCATAAAAGGAAAAGATTTTGCTTTACTCTTTTGCTGTTAAAATTATTCCCTCGGCACTCTCATTACCCAAATGTCTTTGTGAAAAAGGAGAAAAGTAGACACAGTGTAGAGTTTTCCAAGAAAAATGGACCACTATTTATTCACAGAGGAGAATAGAAAACCTTAGTCTGAAAACATAAGGCTTTTTCTGAGTTTTCGCTATTTATTTGTAATTATGTTATTATTTTACTGGTCCAACCCACTTCAGATTAAATGAGCTGTAGTGGCCCCTGAACTAACATGAGTTTGACACTGGTATAATTTATTATGTATTATTCTGTTTGGAGTTTCAAAAGCTGATAACAGGTAACAACTCTACCTTTTATTACATCAATCCACACAAGTTCATTCACCCACTTCTGATTTCACTTTATCTGCTTCTCTGTAGTTAATGGTTATTGGTACTGTCTGGAGTGAGTTTATGTAGAAAAGCAAAGAAACAATTATGCAGATGTACTTCTCAGATTTCTATTTTTAGTTTGTTTTAACAACATTGTGAGCTAATGTGGGTCTCTTCATAATAGCCCTATTTCTACGAAGCAGTGTTTCTGTAAAAGGGCGTCGTATTAGTCAAAACCTGAGGCTTAAGCAACATTAGAATCTTTTTTTTTTGCAAACCACGAGACCACAGACTTCACATACAGCCTCTCTTTTCTCGCTCAGTACCTGCAAACATCATTACGTGCTGAAAGTTGTATCCGATCTTGTTCCTGCGGCCCAAGTTAAGCAGGAAGGACAGAGGGTAGATGTTGGCCGCTCTGCCCAGAAACACAGCCAACTGCACAGGAGAAGGTCAAGGACAAAACACAGAGAGAAGTACAACACACAAACTGTAATGGAAAATAAACCTGGGCTGACGGCTGAGTGGAAACTTCATCTCATGCTTGACTTGTATTTCACTTACTGCGCTTGTACTTTCTGTTATTGTCATACAGAATAATGTGGCACCTAAAAAATGGCCTCAGATATTAGTCGACTGGAGCTTTTTAAAAACATGTAACATGATGTGTAAATGTTTTTACAAGCGAGCCCCTCCTGTTCTCAGTGAGCTTGTAGTTCCTCTCAGAGCAGTGGGCTCCATCACACGAGGAGCCACCAGTGGAAACGTTAAAGTGCCTCTGAGAAAAACATCTTTTGGACAGTCAGCTTTTTCTGTCCAGGGCTCTAACCTGTGGAACTCCCTGAGTCCTGAACTCAAACAGGATTCAGAATGGGGGCATTTTAGAAATGAACTTAAACGAGTTTTAAAAAGAAGTCAGTCATGTGATCATGCTTAACTCACTGTAAATTTATGTATGTGTTATTGTTTTTGTAAAGGCCCTTCTAGGGACGAGCATTGCAAATTAGCCATGGCTACAAATGCTACAGTATGACATGTAAAATGTATATACTTGTCCCTATCAAATAAATAAATAAATAAACGAATTGGAGGGGTCCTTTGTTCAATTATGCCTAGCAGTCCAATATACGGTATCTATAAAGGTTAAAATTGGGATTATATGTGCAGTGTGTTTGTGTGTTGAGTTTTTATTAGACATTTTAAGGATACAAATGCTCCAATAATAAACAGAGGGTTGAAGACGTGCGACTGGAAGGAGAACAGAGTCAGGCCCATGTAGGAGAAAATGAAGTTCTCCGCCAAGAAGTTGAGCAGCTCAAACAACTAGAGAAACAAAGACAAAAACATGAAAAGATAAAACTCCAAACTAAAATGGGAACACAGCACTTCAATTGTCATCAGGTTTAAAGATATAAATAATGCATAGAGAGTAAGGCATATATACTAAAATACTAAAAGTGTGTTCACAACCACATTTTATCTAGAGTTCTGTCAAAGAGACACAGGAAGTTATTTCATGTCATTTTCTATCTTTCTCACTGATGTGCTCGCCACAGCTTCTCAGTCCGGAAAATGAGGTTTGTCGTCCTATTTAAGTTTCTCTATCATTTCACTTTTCTCTCCTATTTCAGGCCACACAGCTACTTTCATGTACAAAACAAGCAGCACATGGGAATCAGGCACAAAACCCATTCATCAACAATGACCTTAAACCAGTTTGAACTATTTATATCACTGCACCTGACTCCACTCGTGTCAAAAATACCTGTAGGCTACACTAACCCACTTCAATTTCAGTGAGAAAAGTTGATTTAATGATTTGAAGCAAATTTTTCCCAAAAATATGAAGTCTGAAAATCATTCAAATAAAAGTCTCCTTCATTTTAAACAAGGAAACCCTATTTTAAAGACAAAGTGTGGCCAGTTTGACAGATATTGCACTATATATCTATTTATATATCATCTTTGAACACTGCCAACCTATGACAATTAGTTAGCTAAAATATTTATTGGAAATGTATGAAAAGTTAAGTCTAATGTGAGTTTTGCTGCAGCATTTGTCTCCCTCAGACCTTTATGGAGTATAGAGCCTGAAAAGTTACATAGTGTTGCTCACTTGGAGAATTCTAGCACTGCCTTCCTTATTCCAGGTGGCAAAATTTACATATTTAATTTTTTTATATTAAATTTACATATATGAAAGGCATACACTGTGATGTTGCACCATTTACTGAGGGTCAGTTGTCAGTTTACAGAGCTTAGAAAACATAAGGGATTTAAATATACAATTATAATTTTATTAATATTATAGCATACACAGATATACATTATTTACAAATCTATAACAAATAAAAAGGAGCGAGGGTGCACGTACCTGTTTGGTCCTGTCCTGAGATTCAGGGGAGAGGTTATTGTACGTGTAATGAGCCTGAGTGATGCCACAAAACAGCACTGCCACAACACCTGAATATGACAACAGTAAATAAGAATATGACAACAGTAAATAAGACTGGTCAATTAGTTTTTACAACAGAGAATTATAATATTGAAGTCTATTGTCAGAGAGGATAAGAAGGAAATAGCATTTGTAAAAGCTAAAGCTAGACTGAGCTGTTGTATATTGCAAATCATTTCCGTAACGTCATGAAACAAAGTAAAGTGGTTGATAAAGAGATTCAGAGTTATTGTATGAATACTTTAGTTAAATAGGATCATTAGTACTGTGCTGTGAAGGAGTAAGAAGTAACCACTGTTTATCTATATTCACTGACAATATTAAATCACTTACATGTCTATATGTACGTGTTCACAGCAGAAGTGAGACTTGTAAACAGCCCACACTGATTTCTCTAGTCCACTGTGCCAAATTTTTAACATGTATTAAATTTAATGAGTGGCTACAAGTTTTCTCTTCAAGGTGAAAAGCTGTCTGGTGATATCAGCCGATGGAGTGTGAGGGTGAAATTAGTATTCAAAATGCACTCTGTATTTTTAAACCGTCTTTGTGGCAACTTTTAGGTTTTCTGGTGGAAATAAGAAACGGCAAAAGACAAACATAAGAAAATACTGCAGCTAACACCAGCTCTACAAAGACACAGAACAACCACAGCTTTAACCAGTCTCGCCTGGAAATAGCGTAAAAAGCTCGTCTCATTTCATGGGATTTGTGTCTCGTCTCGTCCTAGCGGCTACTGTACCTGTGAAGCCGCATGCCTCGGCCAATAGAAACGTGCTCCAGGACATGAGGAAGAAGAGGGCCGTCTCCAACAAGGGGAAGTCCCTGAGCTTTGTGAACTTAGTGACGTAACAACAACGTCAAGGAGAACAACAAAAGCAGCCACTTATTAAGTAGAGTACCTAGTCTTTGGTTGCACATCTGATGCATGCCTATTGATATATATATATATGATAAAATAATTTTAGTGCAGATAAAAGGATATGAAAGCGGTCATGACTCCAGTAGCAACTCCAAGAGCAAAGGATCCACTGAAAACACCCAGGAAAACACCAAAGGACTTTAACATTGCCATGGCTTCGAAGCTGTGGCTGTTGTCTCCTGCCGGCTGGTACGCCACGATGGAGCTAAAAACAGACAGAAAGAGAACATACAAAACATTTACACGAAAAGAGGAAATGGATTCTTAAAATTGGGAAGGGAAAGCAGTCAAATAATAAACACATGCTTATGACAAGACAAAGAGGTCAGGCATAAACCAACAAAAAACAAAAGGTAAGAGGAAGTAAGGGAGGTTCACAAGCAAAGAAAATATTTGCACTTTATTTAGCTATATCATACAATATCTTTTCCATTTAGTTACTATTTATTGAAGCTCAAACATGGTGTATTCAAACGAGAAATTTCAATTGGTAATTTGCACAAATGAAACTTGAATTGAAAAGATATATATTTATAAAACAAATGTAGGTCACTGGCAAAGATCCTACATTCAAGATAAAACGCCGCATCCAACTGAATGTGTTTAGATGCTTTGGTTGGTCTCACTACATCTACTTGGCCCATGTCCCACCCACCGGGAGGTCACTGTGTGGTTCTCTCCCATCCATTCATGCTCCCCCTCAGGCAGGACCGGGCCACTGTCTCCCGAAGAGACCGAGGCTCCAGCTGTCTGCCTGCTCTGCTTCTTAAATCGAAGGAGCACGCTGCATACATACGTACAGGTGATGAATGACACAGACGAGGACGGCAGGCAGTGAAATGACAGGGACTGATGTTAGTACATTTAGGATTTATGTGCTATGTACAGTGAAGAACAGGGTTTCTGCAGGTTATATTTGAAATTTTACATTAGTTTTGGACACAACTTAAAACCCCAGGATACTTTTGGCAGGAGCTATTTTGTTTAAAATTTCAAGTAGACAATTTTTTTTATTTAGAATTTAGAAAAATGGCGTATCAGATGAATAGTAATAATATCCTGAAATTTGTAATTAAAACCTGTAAAAACCCCACAAAACAAATGCTACTATTCACAGCACAGATAGCTAAGATGGATGTAAAACTGCTTAAACAACATAAACTATACACTTAAGGTTTGTTTCAGTACGTTTATGTGGTGTATAATAAATGCTTACGAAGACAGGACGATGGCCACTGCATCATTGAGGACACTCTCCCCAAAAAGCAAAGCATACAGGTCCACGTCTACCTTCAGCTCATTGAAGATGGCCAGCACTGTCACTGAAACCAGAGTTAAAAGAAACACACATATACAGTACTTTACAACAGAGAAGGTGCCAAATCAGCCCTCAGAAAGAGTCACATGAGAGCTTTTATAATCAGTTTTAGTTGCACATTAAGCTGTTTAAACTGCAGTACAAACCTGGGTCTGTTGCAGAAACGATGGCACCAAAGAAGAGGCAATCAGTGAAGTAAAAATCCCCCCCAAGCTGGCCCACAACTTTCATGAAGGACACAAAGCCGTACATGATCAACCTAAAGGAGGATAGAAGCATGTTAAACAGTGTGAAGCCAAATCCTTTAAAGTATATCTGTAAAAAGGCCGAGTGACTTACCCAATCACAAAGCAGGATATAACTGTTCCCATAAAGGCATAGGCCAAGATGGAACCAATGTTTCTGAAAAAATGTCTCTGCAACAAACAGCACAAGTTTATTTGTAGTTTTGCATTAGCAGTTCGAGGAGTGATGACCTATAAACACACACTTGTCTTTTTATAAGGAAGTGTGTTACTTTTTTATATTCTTGTTTGTGTATCTACCAAACATCAAGGTTAAATTCCAAGTAGAGTGGAAATGTTGACACTTGATCTGTCGATAAACAGGTTTTGATTCTAATGATGAAAAAATAAGTCTGCAAATGTGTGCCAGAAATGAAACTCCACTCCTGCATCAACTGCTCTGGATGAATCATGAATATTGTAACTTATTACTTTGCTTGCATTGGACCCACTACAAGGGATTATCTGAAACTGATGTGTGTCAAAATGTAGAAAGATGTGCTTATCTGGTGAAATATGTGTTCTCATGAGATAGTAGCATGCTGTAGTGTAGTAGTGTGCAATATATGGGGAGCAGGGTTCACGTTATTCTTAAAAATTGCTTTGAGGCTATGTATTAATTGCACAGTGTTGTTTTAAAGTGCATGCTAATATGCTACTTACTCTTTTCAGGCTGTAACCAGCATGAAAGATGATGGGTGGTAGTAAAATATTGAAAAACACTTCTGGGTCAAAAGTCACCTACAAAGAGCAAAGAGTTTTTAATATTGACTAGCTTGTCATTGTACATAACACATGTCATCTAGTCTCCAGGTTTTGAGCGTCTGAGTCTTGCCCCTACCTTCCTAAGCATCTCATCATCTTGCACTTGGTGACCTTTGGCACGGCTGACCTCCCCCTTTAGCGTGTACTCGTAGAATCGTCCGCTAACATTGACCAGCAGAGTAGCAGGACTGGCATTAACAGCACAGCTGAGTACCACATCGCTCATGCTTTGGGGCACATGGACACCAAATCTCAGGATCACACCCACCAACAAGCCTTTAAGAAGAGAAGACAAAAAAGAACAATGAGCAAAGAATAGCACTGAAATAGATTAGGGAAGTATGACTCAGGTTTGTGAATGTCAATGTGCTCAATGTGCTTCTAGGTTAAATATGAACCAAATATTAAGTCAAGTAAGTCAACAGTGAAATAATGAGTGATTTAGTGTCACATATTGATGATTTCCCGTTGGATTTGAGTGAAATTGTATTAAATCAAGAAATCTTAGGACATGAACTAGGTATGTATGAGCTGAAATGAGACATATTAAAGAATACAGTTTAGCCAATGTTAATAGACGAAACAACATTTAAAGAGGAGAAAGTTAGCAGTGATATAAAAGCTGTCTGTGATTAGACACCCACAAAAACCTTTCTATGCCTAGAAACTTAAGCCTTAGCTGTCAAATTAGCCTACTAGTTAGTACAGTTTGCGGCTAACAGCTAGCATAGAGGCTTCTTTGATTGTGAGCTGACAGTACTGGGCTTACCATAGATCATAGCAAGTCCCGTTTCGTGTAGGAACCTAAACCTCCGATGCTTGAAGAGCCATATAGTTAAAATAGTGAGTGTTAGCAGCATTATAAATATGAGCAGGTTGGCACTGTCCTGTCGGTGGCTTTCTTCAGCCTGCCTTTCTGTTTCGGCATTCTCCATGGCATTGCTCCCGCTTTGACTCCCGACGAGCAAAAATGTCGAGAGAAAAGGTAATAAAAGAAACGCTTTCGACCGTGTGACACCGAGAAAGCGCCCCATTTTTGATCCTTAGCTAGTTTTCTGTGAAAGGGTTACATTTGTCGTTTACTCAGAGTCTAATGGTATCTCTCTGACAACAAGACGGAGCAAAATGACAGCTACTTCCGGAACCATTATCAAAACATTGTCACTTCCGTTTTTCAACATAAAAGTCACAGGAGTCCTCTTTTCTGTTAAAAGTATTTTTAGGGAAACAATGAAATCAGAAAGACGTTGCTTTTTGTATCTGAGATGTAAGACCCACTCCAAGAAGGAACTCCATTTTATCATTATTAAATTATTTGTAAGTACTGGATAATGCAAAATAAACGTTTGGTTTCTATATTAGCTGACTAAGATTGAAAGATGGCCTTCTAGCCTTATTTTGGATATGGAACATAACTATGATATAGATTACTTTTCTTTCTTTAACATTTCCCTTCTTTAACATTTTCATGGCCTTTGTCCCATAAATGTGATTAAATCATTAATTAAAATCAAAGTACAACATTAAGAGCTCAGCATTGAAAAGATTAAAATGTCATGGTCAAGGTACAGGTTTCAACAAGTTTTAAACTAGTCAAGTAAAAAAAAACCACACAAATAAGTCAGTAAAAATACAATAAAACGCTAACACTGTATGATAAAAGAGAATAAAAGCAGACTAAAACAAATAGACCAAAATTTATTAATAAATTAAAAGCTGTCAAGATCAACTTATAAGATATTTTTCCACACAATTTTTTGAAGACTTTTAAAGTTTGAGGGGTGACACAGCTGTAACAATAAGAGAAAAACTATTCCACAGTTTAGGGGCAGCTTTAGGGGCAGCTACAGGAAAGGCTCTGTCTCCTCAGGTAAAAGACTAGCATTGTGATACAGGATACAGGAGTATTCTGCCAACCAAAACCCACATAACTTTAACTAATTGTGAATAAGCATTTATTGTATTAGGCAGGAATTTATTGTGAATGTATAACAAGTATATCAAGTAAATGCCCACCATCAACATCAAGGATACTCAACTTAAAAATCTCACACTCAGAGATGGTTTATGGAATGCATCAGCAGCTGATGAGATACATAAGTATATATCTTGAGCTTGTGTATAGTACCATACTACAGAAGTACTATTTCGGATATGTTTTTTCAAAAGTTTCGAAAGGAAAGCCACAGAAAGGGTACAATGAGCATATTACATCCACACACCAGTATTATAAGTCCTGCTTGTCATGCATGTCATAAATCATCTTTGATTTATCCAGTGATAAAGGAAAGAACACAAATGTTGCACAGCTTGTACTGATGTGATAAGATACCCGTCTTGTAGCCAATAAGACCCTACATCAGGCTTTCTTAAGGAAATAAATAATGTGGTTAAATGTGTCAATGTAATGTCACAGATTTTTAGTATATTTGTATAGTTTTTTGCATATTGGTCTGTCTTATAAAATAGTTATTCATTCTACTGGCCCCTATAATAACAGGGCTCTGCTGAGGCTGTAATATTTTGATCCAACCTACTTCCTCTAACAGGAAACTAAACTAATGCAGCAAACTCAAGTGAACGACACACATGCATGTTTCCTCAACTCGAAGCACATCTGCCCTCATGCTGAATACGCTCTTTTCATCTGAGCCATAATGAACTCCAGGATTTTACTTATTCTTTTTTTGACTGGTTGTGTATTCACCGACAAACCTCCTGGTAAGAAAATATGTTGTTGTTGAAGTAAAAGAGCTGTTTATTTTCCAACATTTTAGGAATTATCTTCATGTTGAGGTGATATTTCATTACAAAACCAAAACATGAAAGATTTTGTATGTTAAGAAAATTGTCCCATATTGTTGTTGTATATTGTTCCATATTATTTTAGAGAATATATCTTGTTTTATTTGCGGTATAATTATATAGATTCTTGTCATATGAGTGTACTTCCTTGAATTTATATGCTTCGAAAGTGAATTCCCCTTTAGGTCAGAGAGCAACCGATGTCTCTTTCATTTTGTGCAGCATGTTGCCATTTTTAACATATTCCTTTCTGTATCTTGACAGATGTTAAGTGTATGGTGATGCATCTGAAATATGTGGAATGTGTGTGGAATACAATGGGGACCCCATTAGTCAATTACACCTTCTACAGCGGGTATCGTTATCGTAAAGTTATAAAAAAAAAAATGTCTCCTTTATCACATCTGCTCTATCAAAAATAAAATGACTTCTAAAATGTGTCTTGTCTCGCTGCAGGTTTCACAGCGAAGACTACCAAGAGTGTGACTCTTATATGGTTGAGGACGGCATTAATATTGGATGTCAGCAGCCTGGGGATAACCTAATGATCAAGAGGTTCAGCACATTTTATACCAAACTGGCGCATGGAGACAATATCTCTACAACGGAGCATCAACTTAAAAACAGAGGTATAACAATAGGCTAATGTTGTAGTCATGACCAAGTCATGATAAGAGACTGAAACCAAGTCAAGACCAAGAAATGAGCACAATACCAAGAGAAACCAGAAAACTGTTTTAAAATATAATCACCACATGGTTCAGTCTCACAGCTAACTTTAAAGTCATCAAAATCACAGTCATTGTTTCATGGAAGGAAGCGAGCAGGACAGAATAAAACTCTTAATCTATCAATAAGGCCAAACAGAAAAAATTATCTAAAAAAAAAACTGTTACCTTTAGATATTATTAAAGAGAAGTCAATGGTAAGAAGTATCTGAGACCTTCTTGTTTAAAAGCAGCACTGCATCTTGCCACCTCTTATTGTTAACATGAGTAAAAGCAACATTTTCTGCAAAAGATTGGTCTTGAGTAAAACAATGGTGAAACAGACTGTATATTTACAATGCAACTGGTCTCACAACACTGTTTTCCCAACTCCTCTGATCTGTTGTCTCCAGTTAAGTTGAATCCACCCAACAACCTGACAGTCGAGTATAAATCCGACTCCAACTTATGGTTCGAATGGAGACAGATTTCTAAAAAATGTATGGAGACTGAAGTTCGCTACAGAGTCAACAACGACAACTGGGAGGTAGGCACAAGAACATATAACACACGTGTCTCTGGTACAGCCCTGTTTATTCTGCTTTATTTATGTCATAGATGTCCAGAGTTAGTACAGGACACGAGGATTACTGCATTAACTTACCCTCCAAGTCTTCGCGCTACGAGCTGCAAGTGAGAAGCAGAATGAGTGACAACTGTGGCCAGTCGATAGAGTGGAGCGACTGGAGCGAGCCGGTGGTCTGGGGGTCCAACAACAGCACAGGTGACACAGAGCAGATGAGACATGTCATTCTAATACATTCTGCACAATATAAAGGTAAATCATGCCCAAACACTAATCTATGAGATGTAAATGGCATGATATAATCAACTAAATAGTCCTTAAAGTGATGTGCAATAGTCAGCTTATTATATAGACATACATTCCCTTCCCTAAAAGCAGGAAAAAAAGAAAATAGTAAAACATAAATGAGCTCAAATGTAATCTACAAGTACAAACACAAGCTTTTAGTGTGTATGTTGCCTGTGTGACACTATTAAAGCTGCATGGACCAAGTAGAAGTGCTGTTGTGACATCTGCTGGCTACCAATAGCATTAAAAGCAAACTACAAATATCGGACAAAACCCTTGTGACATCTATTCAAACTGTAAATGGTTATCGCTCAAATGCATGTTCTAATACAGTGGTGTCAAACTCAATGTGGTGAGGGACCTCAATAGTTAGTAAGAATCCTTTCGGGGGCCGAGGATGGTGGCATTTGGAAGCTTTTAATTACATTTTGAATGTGGCATTTCATCTTCATTTGAGTTTTACAAAAGTTATCTTTAACATTAGTTTCCTCCTTTTATGGAAACTGGTTTTAGTTGGATTTGAACAGGTTTTAGATGGATTTGAACAGGTTTTAGTTGGATTTGAACAGGTTTTAGATCAATTTGAAGAGGTTTTAGTTGGATTTGAATAGGTTTTTAATGGCTTTGAACAGGTTTTAGTTGGATTTGAACAGGTTTTAGATGACTTTGAACAGGTTTTTGTTGGATTTGAATAAGTTTTTAATGGATTTGAACAGGTTTTAGATGGATTTGAACAGGTTTTAGTTGGATTTGAACAGGTTTTAGATCAATTTGAACAGGTTTTAGTTGGATTTGAGTAGGTTTTAGATGACTTTGAACAGGTTTTGGGCAGGTTTTATTTATCTTTGTAGCAAAAAATCCAACCAAAACATGTTCAAATCCAATTAAAACCTAGTGCAAAAATCCTACTAAATATGTTGAAGGGTCACATAAAAAATTGCAAAGGGCCGCATTTGGCCCCCGGGCGTTGAGTTTGACATGTGTGCTCTAACACTTCTATGAAACTAAACATTATAACCTCCACTAACTGTGTCTCTCGTTCTGACAGACTCTAACCAACTGCATGATTCGTTGAGTGTGTGGACTGTAGTGATGTATGCAGTGGGGGGTGTCACTCTTGTCTTACTGGTCGTTATGTTGTTGCATCATGAAAGGTGGGTTTTCACATGTCGTACTAATCCTGCTAATCACATCTGTCACTTGTACCTGGGATTGCACTGTATGTCATTAAAACATTTCACTTATTGACACCAGATGGCAATAATAACATAGATAATGTGTGTAGGTATAGGAGGACACCTTACTGAGCTGTGTTATTGTATATGTTATTATTATTATTATTAGTAGTAGTAGTAGTAGCAGTAGTAGTATTAGCAGTAGTATTAACATTCTTATTATTATTGTTCATGTTGTTATTGTTATTATTAGACAAATAGGCAGCAGAAACAGAGAATTCACACTGACATAGCTCTAAAAAACAACAACTGAGAGGCTCCTTGGAGAGGCCTTGCCTAAGAAAAATCTTTTCCCAGTCCTTTTTGTAGCAATGTCTCCTTTTTAGATGTGTCTTCAGTGTTTCATTCTGAACACAGCTCAGAGCTGGAGCTAAATCAATCAAACTGCACACTGCCCTTGAATAAAGATTATTATTATTGATTATACAGAGCCAGGTCGTTCTATAATTAGCTGCAACTGGTCACCTTATTTAAGTTATTTTCAAATCACAGCTTTTCAAGTTATATAAATATAATAGAATTTAAAGCAATACACTTTTTGTCAGTTGCCTTGACCCAGTTCTACATTTTTTTTAATAAAAGTGTGTTTGTCAATTGTCACAACAAGTTATTTTTTGTGTTATTTACATTGCCAGTTCCTGTAACATTCCTGTGAAAAAGCAACATAAAACAACAATGATTTTATATTTGTGTAACTCTTCACATAAAACTAAGACTGCACACACAGACATCACACAGACTTCACAAACTTCTGATCCTCAGGCTTAATATCCTACATTTTGGAGATAATTAGCTTTTTTACAGTTAAAATGCTGCACATATTTCCTTTAAATTATGAGAATCGTGAAATTTATTTTAAAGAGCATTTGATGTATTTTATTTTATTTGTCTCATTATTCAGAATCCGGATCATCCTTATTCCCGTAGTTCCCAAGCCATCCCTGGTGCCTCAAGACCTACAGGTTAGTGAAGAAAAACATATTAAACACTATATGACAGTGGGGCTCTACTTAACAAACAACCTTTTGATTGTTTTAAAGGAGTGGCTTGACAGCTCTAAAGGTCTGAAGAAGGTTTTTAAGGCAAACTACAATGAGCGAACCTGTCCTGTCAGAGAGTACAGCCCCGTGTCCCACTCCGACAGCGAGAGCTCTGACAGCTCCAGCATGTCCGTCAGCACTGATCAAACTGACTGCTCCGTCTCCATCCTCAGTCCTGACCCCAACGACTTGAGCTCCTCCTCAAGAAATGTTTTCGTCCCACCAGAGGAACATGTTCCTGTTTAGCACAACATTTTTACTCACAATTCATTCATTTGGAAGAAAATTATTTTTATGAAAACAATGAAACACAACTGAATCACCACATTTCAATATACATTTATACATATTCTCCATGTATTTGTATGATGTGTGAATTCACTCATTGGATTAAGGTAATACAGTGCCTTTAATGCCATGTTGTTTCAGTAAGTAAGTACGTAAGTCATTATATGCAGCTTTACACATTGTTCATGATAGAAGCTAGCTCTGTGCCAAAAGTGCAATGTACTATTTCAGCTAAATGTATAAATCTTCCTGCTTGTAGAAGAGACAATCACAATCTTGCAGTTAATCATGGCCACTGTTACGGTAAGACAATATAACTGATGTGTAGCTAGTTTTTGTTATACTGACAAATTTTTACATTTATTTTTTTCAAATAAAAGTAAAGTAAAATACATCTAACTGGGAAAATGTGTTGCATATTTATTTATATACACTGAAAATGTCACATAATTATGGTGTATGATTATTATGCATTTAGATTTGCTGGGGAGGCTACTGTGTTTGTGTTCATTATCTAGTTTATCTTGTGATGTGCATATATTTAGATGGGCCTGTGTCTTTAATACAAAGTGAAATATTCATTATTAAACATATTTGTGAGGACATATATAGTAGTAGAGTTTTAGCTGGTATGAACCAAAAGCTTATGGCTGTTCTCTTTTATTCTATTGTATTTAGTTACAGTGATTTTCAAAAGTTTTTAGATTAACTTGTGTGGCTTTTCATGTTGCTTTTTCACATGGTTGTGATTTGATCGTAATGAAAACCATATTTTGTGACTGCGATGAAGAAAACGTGTCTTTACATTTTGCCCATGTATATATTGATGGATCTGTCGAAGTTACTGACAACTAAACCACCTTTTTGACACATAAAGTAAATGTTTTGGATGAATAAGGCCGTTGGGGCCAGCTGCCAGTGTTCACTCTGCCCAGTTCAGGCCTTCTCCGCTGGAGGGCGCTCCATTTGTCCCGCTCAGCACGGAACTGAGTCAACGAATTTTTCACAGTAAGAAGGGTAGGGCGCTCGGCGGTGGCCCCTGCAAGAACAGGCACACAACTTAGCCACTTCCCTAGCTAACCCGCTGTGGTTTCACAATCCATTAATGTCTTCCGATGAGAGTTAAGATTTACCCGCGCATTTAGTTGGTTTTACGCTAATTATCTGCTGGTCGTCTAAAACATTAACCAAAATGTCCCAGCCTGCGGTGGCCGACACTCGCCGGTTGAACTCCAAGCCCCAGGACCTCACGGATGCCTACGGGCCCCCCAGCAATTTTCTGGAAATTGATGTCAGTGATCCACAAACCGTAGGAATTGGGCGAAACCGATTCACTACTTACGAAGTCCATATGCGGGTAGGTTTGTTACGTGTCAAGGAAAAACACGTTGTTGTTGCGCTAGCTTTTATTTGCTAAGCTAATATAAATGACAGTGTTGTTAGCCTTGTGATTAGCATTAGCATCGTTAGCTGCTGCGCCAGTGCTAACCGAGCGGCGTGTGAGTGACGTAAAGCGAGCCGACTGAAGAGGCTCAAAATGGCGTCCTGCAAAAATGGAGAGGCGGGGATGAAAAGCGGCCTAGTTACTGTTGGAGAATTTTCGTGAACATTTTTTTAATTCAGGCAAGCTTTTACGCTAGGTTATTTCAAACCCCGCTGCTGCAGACACGCCCCACATTCAGAAAAATATATTCATAATATAAGATAGATACCAAAAATACTTAGCTAAGTTACAAACATCATGAGAAGAACAGAGAAGTTGAAAAACATCAAGACTTAGTTTCTAAAACAGATAACAGCTAACCATCCGTTTACAAATTATGTTTGTATTAAATATTCTTACATTGTCTTAAATGTTGTAGTTATTAATCATGGTTAATTTTAAGAAGAAGAATTTTAAGTCAGTATTGACTTTTCATGTTATAACACATGAATGTTAAAAAATGTAAAGTCGACAAAAACAAAAGTTTAGCAATCATTAAACGGATGTGCATGTTCAATTCTGATAAATTAAACCTATATTATATTTATAGGCCTTTTTACACTCTTGTAATACTCGTACATGTTTGCTTTATGAACTAAAAGCAGAGTCTTTTATGAAATAAAAAATTACTGACACAGCTGAAGTTTGAGAAATAATTTCATCAGGAAGCTAATTGCTCAATTGCAGAAAAAAGACTTTCTTGACCACTGTTCCTCATTTTTGTTTTCACTGTTTCCAAGAAGCATACAGTGACTTTCGATAAATGAGTGATTTAATCTTCATTAATTACAGCTTTCTTTCAATCATAATGAGATAGACAACATTTTAAGGAAGTATTTGCACAATCATAGTAGTCAGCCGTTTAATCAGCAGCATATACAGGATACTACTGTAAAGTTTAACATATGATTAAATTAAAAAAGTCTTAGTTATTAATTGCCAATAACCATGATTTATCCAACAATTTGCCAGTGTATTACACACATATTTCACACATATGCTTGTGTCTTTTCTGACATCAAAAGCTATAAATTGAACATTTCTGGCTCTGGCTGTGAGGATATAAATGCTACCATTATGTGTTGGAAAATATATGAATTATATATATTATATTTATATTTTCCCTGTAGACAAACCTCCCCATTTTCAAACTGAAGGATTCCTGTGTCAGAAGAAGATACAGTGACTTCGAGTGGTTAAAGACTGAGCTGGAAAGAGACAGTAAGGTGAGATAAATGGGAATCCGTTCAAAATAACAATCAAGTTAAGATATTGGGGTAACAACAGTGTTTTATTGGTGTTATACCAGGCCCAAGGGTTTCAATCAGCAGATATAGAAAGGTCATGTATATATGCAATGGTATTTTACATTTGTCATGATCTTGCGTCTTCTCTGTTGCAGATTGTAGTACCGCCTCTGCCCGGCAAAGCCCTAAAGAGACAATTGCCATTCCGTGGAGATGAGGGTATTTTTGAAGATTCCTTCATTGAGGAGCGGCGAGTGGGCCTTGAGCAATTCATCAACAGGTTAGCCATCTCAAAACATATACTTCTGGTTTAGCCAATACATGATCTTTTGAGTTTTCTGCATTTAAGTGACAGTTTGGGTTTTTGAAGCAGGATTGTATGAGGTACTTTTAAGGTGGTGCTGACAAATAACACTGCATTTTTTTGTCAGACCAGTTTAGTGCTGGTACATCCAGGCTAAGGTGTGCACATACATATTTAAAGGTCTCTTTTTAGATGGACAGTAATTCAGTTTTCCTAATTGTTGTGGAAATGCACTGTTAGAGTTAATGATTGAATATCAACAGGGACCCCATGAACCACTTAAAGGCACAATATGCAGGATTTTGAGGCAAACGTTCGGATCATGCTCCATGGTTGCTCTGTTTTTTAGTGCTCAGTAAGTGCTCATTTCTTCTGTAACCTTCAAGCTGCTCAAAAACACCCCTCCAATGTAAACAAAGGAGGAAAATACAATGAAATACAGGCAGAGGAAAATTGGTTTACAAAATCTAAGCTGTATTTTATTCTTTTGGAGGTTTTAGGTAGACCGAGACAGTAAAGCAATTTTCTCAGATGCTCAATTCACTGTTAGTTCCCTACAAATCACGAAGAAAACGGAACTATCACTTAAATTTTAACAGTAAGGAAAAGAGGAGTGTAAGAACTCCCTTTTTGTTAATCTCTGTCTGTTTTTGTAGAATTGCAGGTCACCCTTTGGCCCAAAACGAGCGCTGTCTTCACATGTTCCTGCAGGAGGAGACCATTGACCGAAACTACATTCCTGGAAAAGTACGACACTAGGGTTACTTAGATGGGCAAGTGGGGGGTGGGGGTATACAACACACTAACTCCTCTCTTTTTCTCTCTGCCTGGCTCGATCTTTATTTCAATCTGTGTATACTATTGTAAAGTCTTATTTACTTGGAGTTATAGTATGTTCTACTAATATACAGCATTGATAATAGATTCAATTCTATGACTCCGCTCTCCCTTGTGCGTCGGTTTTTATAACTGTAAAATAATGTTCCTCAGTACCTGTGACTATCGTGGAAAAAAATGGGCTTTTCATCGCAACTTTCGGAAAGAAATGTACGATACATTCCCTCTTTACTTCTATGTCATGATTGTAATATAATGTGAATAAAGTAGAACGATGTCTACATTTGTGTGTGGGCACTAATGTATATTTAGGTGTAAATATGAGTCTGACTCTGTTTTGTTCTCTTTTTTTTGTTTTGTTTTTAGGTATGAATGAAGTAAGTGTGTTTTATTCAATTACGTTATCAACATCATGTTTCTGAGAGCTTTATGGAAGGTGGTTGCATGAGCACTGTGAAAAAAATTAAAAAAGCAAAGCTGGTTAAAAAAGAAACTTTTATCTTGCTAAAGTTCAAGCCATTGGAAGCTTTGCTTCTAAAAATATTCTGCCAGCCAGTTTGTAATAGTTATGACATTAGATATAAAAACCTAATTGACTCCCATTGTTATGTCATAAACTGGTTTGCAGATGTTTTTTGGCCCATCAGTAAAGTATAAACCACCAGTAGTCGAGCTGTTTGAACTACTGTTTGAGACATAAATACAACCATCACAAATGGCTAGAGCTCTTTGAAACATTTTTTTCTGAACTAATTCTGAACATTGTCATCAACTGCACTAATCATCAAATGCATGGCAAACTTGCACGCTTGGGATTATACTGTATGTGTAGTGTCACATCCAAAATTTTGTAACATGCCTTTGATCATTGTCGTGTCACTCACTCTGTCCATGTAGATGTCAGTTTATCTAAAACTTGGCATCGTTATTGTTCTCTTGCCCCTCTATTTAAGGTAGACCCAAATAGAGCCATGGTCTTTACCTGTTGCTCTAAATCTATGAATACAACATGTCCCAACTCCAATCACAGTGGGACTGATTATGCCAAGGTCAAGTTCAAATCTAATTTTTAAGTGCCATTGAACCACAGCAGATGATTCAGATCATTTATGTATCATTGTATGTTAGGGGTCACGGGGGACTGGAGCCTATCCCAGGAGCTTCGGGTCTGGGGTGGGGTACACCCAGGACACTTAGACACAGACAACCATTCACTCACATTCATTGACTAACGGCAATTTTAGATTCATCAAATCACCTTTGGACGGTGGAAGGAGGCCGGAGAGAACCCATAGTAGCGACATCAAGAGTCATGCACCTCCTAATGTTGACCTATGTGCCTCGAAAAAGTAAAACTTCAGTTGGGACAGGCCCAGTCGCATGTTAGAGGGCAACACTTTAGACACAGTTTGTATTAATCTGTCTGCAGGGAAGCCCATAACATTTCTCTTGGCTCATGTTGGTCACATGAGAAGTAGTGTGAATAACATGCCCCAAATTGACACAATCCATTAGTGATGGAAACATAAACCATTGCATGATGTTTATTGGTAAGTTTCACAAGATAACACCTTTTTCTGTCCACGTCACACTTTTCCAAAGCTGCATGCATCCATGTGTCTAAGTCCTGAAGTGAGAAGAAGGCTTTTACCCCCCTGCCCAGGCTAAGGAGGCAAGGGTGTAAAAGGGACGGCCAAATTTTACCAAAGTCAACCAGAATTCAAGTGTACAATGACTCATCTGAGAAATAACTGCATTAGTACTTTGTAAAAATGAAAAATATCAGTTGCATTCGATTGACTCAAGGCCAGAATTACAACAGACGTCTGGACTTCAAGTAATATATTGCAGACTCAGACGACATGTATGAAAGGAGGATCTGTTTTGCAATATTTGTAATTGTGATATATTTATTGTCTGTCTCTCTCTTTTATTCCAAAGATAATACTGAATGCTGCACCTGGCCCTTGTACATTAAACTCTACATCACTTCATGTTAAGATGGTGGGAAATATCAACAGAGAAACGACAAAAAGAACCAATGTGTACGTCTTTTTAAGCCATTCCTCATGTGCTTTGATTTATTAATCAATTCAAAGAAAACATATTCCATAACTGAGCTTATAATCTCAGCTAGGTTTATTTTATAACGATCTTTATGTTTTGATTGATGTCTTTTTATTTGATTAGGTCAGGGCTGATTTCCTGATTTGTCTTTCATTTTGATGGTAACCCCCAAAGTCGAGCAACATGTAGCATCATGACAGTTACTGGTCCATTGTGTAGACAAAGCTGCAACTCTCAGACATGATCTTGGCTGTATCATGATGTTTTAACTCTAAAGTCCCATCATTTGGCTGTGGGTTTTAAGTCAGCCACCGGCAAGTCTTAGTTACACATCACCATATCCTAGCACTGTGACAAAATAAAATTCCATGTTGCAATCAGCGTCCAATTTATTGACCAGATACGAGGCTTTATCGGCTTTTTGCTATTCAAGACAACTGTAAAGTGTTGACACCATGCAGTTTCAATATAAGCAAAAGGAACAACCTTGTCATTCCTGTCTACTGATTAAATTTCTTGCTGCCTGCTTTTTGTGTCTATGTCTGTATTTATTGTTTTAAAAGGAAAAGTAAGACACCTTTGGGTTGAGACAATAGGCAAAGTGACAAAGGTTGGTAAGTGTGTAAAAAGGCTGTAAACATGTCAGTGTATTCTTACTGGATAGACTGAATAAATTGAATAGATATTTGACAAATTAAGTTTCAAAATCTTTGACTCTACATAGAGATAAATATATAAACTAAGCAACTTTATCTCAGGTCCTGTACTCATTGTAACTGCTGACTCTCCACTGGGTGCAACTGATGAAGTCTACAGCAATCTCCATTCAGGTGTAATATCCATTCAGGTCTAAGTTATTAGTTCAGATTGGACATGAACGTTAGGTCCCAGGAGCAGAAGAGGGAGCTCAGCCTCAGAGGCCTGATGTAGTAAACCAATGAAGGATCCACATTTCACTATTTTACATTAACGATACCACTTTGTAATTATGGATCATAAATAGCTTATACACTGTGTATTATTAGAATTGTACCATTTATAAAACATTGAAAAGGTATTACATCTGAAAAAGAAAAGCCAAATTGTGAGCCACTTTAACCTAGTCAGCCCCACATCATAAAGTTCAATGAACTTTTTGGCCACTCTACCTTTACTTTCAAGTGTTAATACCAAACCAATGGTACCTGAGACCTGTTTGTGTGTATAACTTCTGTAAATAGACATGTGGTTCATGTGGCAGGAAGGAAGCAGCACAAAATGGCAACACTTGGTTTTGCAGACTTCAAATTTTAAAACCTAATCTTTTTGTTGCTGTTCAACTTCAGGAAATGCCGCAGGATTAACAGGGAACAGAAAACTCCTCGCTACAGGAATAGTTCAAAGGTACATAAACATGAACCGAGACAACATTGGTAAGACAAACATCAGAGCATATAGAAAAAAAAATTGAAATATGAGTGAACTCTGAGAAGAATATGTCCCACTTTGACCCTGTCGAAGGCTGTGACCTACAAACTAGTGCTTTGAAGTGCTGGCCTTGTCCGGAGTAATGAAAGCGGGCAGACAGAATGAACACGGCGGGTCAGGGCAGAGATTAGCTACTGTTTTGATAGAAGTTTTAACACAGGAGCCCCATGTGCAGCCGTGACGCTTGTTGTGTTTGCAGAGACACCCAGTGGGGTTAGTTTGATAAAGTGGAAGTAAATTGAAAGAGCACCCCAAAGCAGTGTGACTAGACAAGGACAAAAGGTGAGACGGGCGAGAGACGGCACCGGGGAGAGAAGAGAAATGAAGAAAGAATGAGAAAAAGAAAATGAAATGCTATTACAATTACATTTTAGCTTAAATCATTTATGGTAAGCCTGGCCAGAAGAAGAAATAGGATGGCTGACCAGGCTTGTTTGTGGTAATCATTAAAACAATATAAAACACATATAAAAATCACATAAAGCACAGCAAATATCATCAAGCAATTATTTTAAACTTCTTTACTGTATGTTCTTTGTTGTCCAGGTTTTGTCTAAAAGCAGGCCTCATTGGATATTGTTAAAACTCAGTGTATATAAGCAAACAGTCAAAATGTCAACACATAAATATCCAAAAGCTAGAAAGGAAAACAAAACTTTGACATTAGACACGTAGACACATTAGTTTAATCATGGGTCAGCTATAGTCTGAAATCACATTGCAAAATGAATAAAACACAAAATACACTGGGCGTTGGTTGCGTTGCCGAGAAATTATCTTTTTTTTTTTTTTTTTTTTCCACACTGATGGTAAATGAATAAATAGAAAGTTCTGCTTCCTATAAACTGATGCTGAGTGACTCTATTGTTAAAAAATATTGGTTTAATCACTTGTGCAATCAATCTCCAACACCGAATGTTCATCCTTCCCCATATTCCAGAAATGTATGTATCATATATTTTAATTATTTTGTTAAAATATCTTATAGCAATGTCTGTCTAGGTCTGTGTGAAATAATTCTCACTGAATACAGCATGTCATAATAATAAAAATAACATGCAGCAAAGTAAATCTTGATGCAGTTTGACTTATAATTTTCATTTCATCAAAATTTTATTTCAATCCTTTAAATAAAATTGAAACAATTACTTATTCTCTTTGGTCTGCTCTTTTCTTTCTATGGGGTAAAGAAACAAATCCACATAGTAAATATATACATAACTTTTAAAATTCTGATTTTTTCAAATTTGATTGCATGCCAACTTTACATTAAAATATTATCATTTTTGTAGGCTATCCATCAATGGTGACATCAACTGTAGAAATTTTGCATCATCAAATCAAAGTCATGAGGATGATGTAACCCCAGAGTCATACTAACTACATTTTATTAAAGTTAATATTTTATTCCCAAGCCTTTTCATTCACACAAAAGGAAAATCTGAAGTAGCAAGAGTAGGCTACATTTTGTTTTACATTTTGTTTGTATTGTAATGCTCTAAATATAAAGGTTGGATTTAATTCTTAGTCTGAGAACAGGGTCACTGAGTGCACAAAGCCCATACAATATAAGACTTGAAAGAAAATGTTTATATTTCCCTTCTTTTCTTTTATCTGGGCGACTAACACTGTGGTCACAGAAGGCTGCCGTCTGGAGCCAGTACCTATCCATAGCAACAAGGGGGCGGGGCTTATACTGGGCTTCCATATATGGGCATTCCTACTACAGCTAAGCACGCGCACTGTACACATCCTAAACACAAACCGTCGAGTCGGCGTCGTGCACTCTCTTCTGTCTTTCCCGCTACAAACAGTTTAAATACAACTTAAATGACTATATTTGATAAATACACTCACTTATCTTCAAAAATACAAAATATTCTGCCGAAAAAGCACCCATTCATGAGTGGAAAGCTCCACCCCAAGTCGTGTGCGTCACGGTTTGTTTACACGCCCCTCCCTCCGGTGGATTAAAAAACCACACTAACGCACGACAGAGCGGGATATTTCATCAGAGAGCATCGGCTTCAGCGTCAGCCTCTTTTCTGTCTTTTCTGCCCTTCAAACAAGAGTAAATACAAGACCACTGAAGGTAAGGGCATTCACACTTAATACATACAATAGTGAATTTTTAAAATGGAGACTTGAGCGGCATTTTGATCTCTAAGGTGAGGCTACTCGCCGAGTGAAAGTAAAGTGATGCAATCGTCCCTCGTGTCTTCTTGGATTGGCGTACAAATTTGAATAGACATTGTTTTAATCATTTCATCTGCCCTATAAATACTTGTTAAGAACTATAATGTGTGGCCAAATCTTGTGGGGAAATACGTTTTTGTCCTTTAAATTGAACATCGTTGTTCAGTTTGTCATTTGAGCGGGCAATCAGCTGATACCGTCTACTGTATTTGGGAAAAAGTGTACAACCATTGTTGTTGTAATTGGATCCATTTAAAATTACTTCCAATGTTTTAAGGAATAGACTATGACTTGTCTGTATTGTTTTGTGCCATTTTTCATTCATTGTTTTGGTGTGTGCCGGTGTTAGCACAGAGCTAGCAGGCTGAGCTACAGTTTCCTTAATGCTGCTTTCAATGATCCCGAAAAGCGCCGAATTTACAGTATTACTGTATTAATATAACCATAACAAACTGTGTCTAAAAGCCCGCGTATTTAGCACTACATTGTCCATTATTGCATGTAACAACGCAGCTCTACGTTGCCATGCATGGCTTATTTAATCTACCAAAACATACAAGAGCATGCTAATATATAAACAGTTGATTTTCATGCTACAACACGAAAAGCTGATGCAACATTGACTCACGCAGGCAGCCCCCTGTTGTCTCTCGATCAGGTATGACTATGTAGTGCGGGTATTTCATGGGGGTTTCTTGAAGGGTTCTACACACATTGTAATTGTTGCTTTACTGAAAATTACAAAGGCAACATTAACACAACGCGAGATCTACTCGGCCACGTCGCGGCTCCTCGGTGTCAGCGGGCGGTAGGACACTTCAACATCGTCCAGCATGAGTGGCACCAGCGTAAGTAGGGTTATTTTGAGAGGACATTGTAAAACGTAGTGGACTTAGTGTAGCTTTTATTGCCATCATCAGTTTGTTTAAGTGCCTTTGCCTTGAGTCAGTCCTCCACTTTCAGCTGGTGCTCCCTGGTGCCAGTCCCACCACGCGCGTGTTGCATCAGCCGGCAATCACAATTAATAAAGGCGACAATCCGCATTTATTTTTCTGGTTTAGAAAAATTATGTAATTTACTGTAGTTAGAGTGAGTCCAGCCTGCATGTCAGTGGTTGTGAGTGGTTGCTGGAGTACAGACAGTAGAAGTGCCTGAGCAGGTGGCCACATGTCAAGTTCGTTTCTGAAATTTAAGGCTTTGCAGCATTAATTACACCCACACCAACTAAAGAGAAAAAAGGACAACGCCTGATTGAGCAGCTTGTCATTCAAGTACATGCCACATTTTATTAAGTCATTTAAGAAAGCCTTTTCTTTCTTCATATGAGGTAAATAATAAAGCTGAATATCGATAACCAATATCTAACACAGGGCACGCTAGTGTGTTAAATATATACTTACCATTTAATATTAATGTATTTTCCATGTCTGCTAAACTGACACAAGTCTGTGTCATTTAATGTCTGAGTCAACTATGCGTCACAACTGTGAAGTGTCCACAAAGTCAAAATCAAGTCATTTTAAAACAAAATATAATAATATCAAAAAATAACATATAATCATTTAACAAAGTAAGTTAGGGTTATTTGAAAATGTAGTTCGTTTTTCGTTCAGTTATATGTTAATACATGTTCTTGTCAAACTGGTTGGTCTCTTCCTGGTTCTTGTGGGTGTTTTTGGGGTCGGCCGTGGGAGACTGAGCAGATTTTTTTAGTTTGTCACATTCCATTTCACAGTGGGAGCACTTTTTGGCAGGTGCCCAGGTGAGGGTCATCCAGTTTGGTGTGAGTGGTCGGCACCAAGCACATACAGAGGTTTCCATCCAATCATGAGCTAGTATACCATCAAGCATTATGTAAGAGTCACACATACTGCTTTTTAAGTTTAGTCCAGTTAAACAGGCTACTGCTTTGTGTTGTATAATTGTATAGCAAAGTGTGTCTTTACTAAATGGCATCTAACATATGTCAATTTATGTTCAAATGCAGAATAAATTATACTAATGTCACAGTCATGTAACCAGAGTCCTCCGAACTTGCTGACATCAGTGGGAGTCACAACAAAGCTGTGCGTTGTTTATATGGATGGAGCAAGCAGCTGCTACAAGCTGTAATGAGGTTAGCAGGTTTGTTACTTCTGATAATCTTCTTAGTGCTGTGGCAGCAGTTGGAGCAACACTAAGTCAGGTAACAGCACCATTATCCGGCAGCCTGTTGTAACCGGAGCAGTTTTGGCCCAAGTATCGATGGTCATAGTCCTGGATGATGAAGGAGCAAGCAGCTAATCCTTATTTGAAAGTATGAATAAGAGCTCATTGTGGTTCCCATGAAGAAAAAAGCTAATCAAAGCGGCCCAGTCTGATTGGCCAATCATTTTGGCTTAAATGCTCTGGAGTAAAGTATTATTATAGTAGCATCATGAGCAGTCGTAGTAAAAGCAGTAGTGGTAGTAAGTAGTCTTAACAAATACTGCACACATTGATTCTAATGAAATCTATGCAATATTTGTTGCAGCCCCAAACTAAATGCATGTAAAATATTTCAGTAAGTAATTATTAAACAGTTGTATAGTTCTGGTCTTTAATTTGGGTGCAGCAGTTTGTTACATGATGGAGCCACCAGAAATCTGTCCATGTTAAACTCTGGCACCTCGTGAAAAACCACAAGGAAAAGATTAGCAGGTGGCTGACGTGAACGAAGCATTGACAGGGGTCAGTGAGGCCCCTACACTCGGCTTTAGGAGACCACCCTTAACTGAGGTCATAGTAGATTGTAGTTTTATAATCTTATGGTGGGAACTGTGCCACACATAGTGTGTGTTATGTGGGCCATGCTTATAGAGCCTTAACGTCCGAACCCCTGAGGAGATCATAAGGACAGGGCACTGTACATTGGCGATGACTGTTTATTTGCACATTAATATATTCCTCAGATCTCAGTTCCTGGTGAGATTGGAAATGCTAGTGTAATGTCACGCTAAGTGGGGCGCGGCTAAATATTCACTATGTACCAATTTCCCACCAGCCTCTGAAGCTGTAATGTTTATTATTGTGGATGTTGGTCGCTCTGTGTCGTGTTTTTATTGCATTGTTTCACAGTGTTTGTAGTGTTCGTCACCTGCACTAGACAGGACATTCCTCATTGTAAATGTGTTTTATTGTTTAAATAGTATCAATAGGATATTGCATTGGTGTAAGACAATGTAGAACCATTTCTTTTCTGCTTCAAAAACGAAACTTGCCAAAATTACAATAGTTAATGTATGGCCGATGTGCTGACCTGAAATTAGGATTTATAAACCCAGAAGTGTAGATTTTGAGTTTTGCTTTAATTGAAGATTAAATATATTTGCGCCGTTAAATTCTTCAGTCAGGTGACTTGGCGTCTTCTTGGTTGCAGGCTTGTGTTTCACTTGTTCTCATTGCCTCCGACTGGGACTGACCTGAAATGTCAGTGTGCCTCCTCAGCGCTCACAGAGTCAGGTATCAAGACTTCTACACGTGTCATGACTTGGTGTAGCATTACTTCACTTTTTTCCAGATTCTTTGTAGAAAAACTAGGAGTAAAAGTAGCATGTATGAAGTAATTTAATACTTCATACAGTTCATTACAAATAACCACATCCTGGAGTTGGACATCCATCAAAGTGGAACACAGAGACCTGTCAAACACACAATAAATATCTTTATCTTTATATTATTTGGTCTTTTTAGTGATATGGACCACATTTGTTGAAGTGAGAATGACCCAAAACTGTTGTTTCAAAAGAATAATGGCCTCTAAATATTTAAACAAATATTCATCCAGGGCCACATTTATCTGTGTGTAGACACAGTTCAGCTTGATCCAGTCCGTTATTGTTCTTGATAAGATAAACTGCCCTTGACATTTGAAAGCATGGCTTTGCTTAGACTCACATGTGCTTTGTCTCTGATGTCAGTAAGCTACATTTACAAGTAACATTTATGACAATGCAAAGGTCAGCAATGTATTCACTCTGCCGTTTTGATCAAATAAAGGTCCAAGCAGTAACATTTGTTTCCTCATTAAACAATGTGAGGATATTTGACACACAGTCAACTGAGACAAGTGTCTTTTGTGACTGACAAACATTCACACTCACTTCATTTGAAAGTTTTAGTCTCTGTGTTGAAGTGTTGTTCTCAGATCTGAAAGCTCACATTTTAGAAAGGCCACATTTCAATGCCTACTTATTAACATCATGGGGCTATTATTGATGCTTTAATGAATTAAATCATATCAAGACAAACCAATGTCTTATGACTTGTTTTTTTTATTTCTTTTCACCCTTTATTTCATAACCAGCTGCTTGTTAAGTACAGTTTGCTGAAAGTAAATGCACAAATAATAAAACCTTGTTTAGTTAAGGCGGATTAAACCGCAGAGCAAGCCTGTTCTTTCTTTACCATGTGTGTATTTTAATGTAGGGTTTTTTTTAGCAGAAACGGTCTGTTTTCTGGTCCGTGTTTGTGTCCTTGACCTGTTGTCTTGTTGTGCACAGGACTAACTTTTTAACTAATCTTTATCATTGTGCCTCCTCTAAACTGAAACACTTTGACACTGACGTACGACCTGCTGTCACTGACCTTGGAGAACTTTGCGTGGTTTTAGTGTCAATAGTGTTTCACCTGACACTGTGCTCTGTATTGAACTAAAACCTAAAATACTGAAGAAACAGAGGCATGTCCCTTTGAGCTGATGCTAATGTCAACTCTTTCAATGTGATTTAGGCTGAGGGTTACATATCAGCCGCTCTGAGCAGCTGGTTCATCTTATCGAGCGGCTGGTTCTCGCTGTCCTCGTCTGCGTTGTTGATATTAGCTCACACAAGTCCAACCATATCTTCCCTCACAGCCTTTGGCGTTCCCAGGCTTCTCGCTGTCAGCCTCTGTCTTTAATAAAACAAAAACCATCCTTTCTGCAGTAAAGGAGTGCTGAGGGCAAGGTGGTGTTCTATTGACTCAGAGGTGTGTGCCACGGCAGGTTTATTTGTCAAGAGAAAATTAAAGTAAAAGCTTAGTGGTAGAGCTTTTCTTTGGTCTTCGTTGGGTTCCTTGAGCTCCGCTGTGTCTCATGATGTTCAAAGCTGAAAAAGGTAGAAGAATGAATTCCTGGAAGTTGTGTAACTGCTGCTTATATGAGTTCATGTAGTGAAATGTATTTTTTTCATACCCCGGATTATCTGTTAAAGGGGGGATTTTCTGAGAAAGTTTCTGGCAGCTTTGGCCTTCACATGAAATGTCTAAAACCTGCTATGTGATAATGGCTTCTGCAGATAAACTGGGCTACTTAAACTACAAAAGTGGCCTTGTTGCAGCACACTCAGAGGTATAATATTGTCGACATATCTATTTGAACCCTTCAGTTTATGCACTGCACTTTGAGCAGCTTTTCAGTAGGATGTCTGGACCTGTAATCTTGTTATAAAGAGCTAAAAGTGTGAGCGCTCTCTGAATGTTCCCTGTTTTGAACTCTTGTTTTGTTGTGTTTCTTCTCAGGTCTTAATCTGCTGCAGAGAAACACTGTGACCACACAGCTGCTACTTCCTGTTCTGCTCCTTCAGAGGACTGTTGCCTAAGTGAGCACGCCCACGACAAACGGCGATATTAAACTCGTATTTCGTTTACCTCCACCATCTGCCCAAAGGACTCGGAGTCCAGTCTCAGCCGTGTCAGTCACACACCCACGCTCCACGCTTTAAAACACATAGCTGCTTCAAACCCACACAGTCACAGCAAACATGGTCAGCAAGCTGTCCTCGTTCGGCAAAGCTCTGCTGCGTCGCAGACCCCTGGACTGCTCCGGAGAAGAGACCCGTTTCGCCCGCTGCCTGTCCACTCTGGACCTCATCGCGTTGGGAGTGGGCGCCACTCTTGGGGCAGGTGTCTATGTCCTGGCTGGAGAAGTGGCCCGAGAGAAGGCGGGGCCCGCTATCGTCCTCTGCTTCCTCATCGCTGCGCTGTCCTCCATGTTGGCCGGGTTGTGCTACGCTGAATTCGGTGCTCGTGTCCCAAAGACGGGCTCTGCCTATTTGTACAGCTACGTCACGGTCGGAGAGATTTGGGCCTTCATCACGGGCTGGAACCTCATCCTCTCGTATGTCATAGGTGAGCATCCAGGTGTTGTCTTTTCCTTTTACTCCAAATCAATACAGTTTGTAGTCACAAAGTCATTACCATTGGCTTATCATAAACTTCACTGTCTGAGCTATTTGAACAGTTTTAATGCTATGTATTTCAGTGTTATAGTCATTTTATGGTTAAAAGTTACTTAGTGATGCTTTAACTCAATATTGAACATCATCTGATCTCGTTTTAATTTTTTTAAAAGGTACGGCCAGTGTAGCGAGGGCTTGGAGCTCCACATTCGACAACCTCGTGGAGCAGAAGATCTCTGGGTTCTTCAAAGCCTCGATGGCAATGAAGGTCCCCGGCCAAGTGTTAGCAGAGTACCCCGACCTGTTCGCCCTCATCTTGGTCCTGCTGCTGACAGGTGAGTAACGTAAAGTAATGCAAGTCAAGATTATTTGGTAGAACAAACAGTAAACTTTTGTTTGTATTGGTATTACAGGAAGTATATATGTCCTAGTTTTGAAAAGAGAGCTGAAGGTTTTTTTCCTCTTGCATCTGCTGGGCGTGGAGTAAGCCACATAATGCCTTCACCCTTGACACTCAAATACCTTATTTTACAACCTGGCATAGCTTTTACCTGTTACATAACCTTAGGTGTTGGCCATAATCTGGAAGTTTAGAAAACAGTCTGTGGTAGGTTCTATAACTGTTGAATCAATGAATAATTACAAAGTGCTGCCCTGAATCAAATCAAGAAAGTGCTGAAAATATCCCTTTACAAAGAGCAGGAACCGTGTCTTTAACTTCCTTTTTTTAGTCAGGTTTTATTGGTCGAGTGCCCTATATCTTCAGTAGGACTTTACCATATTAAAGCATACATTTAATTGCATGTAAAATAAAGCTGACAAAATAAAATACGGCTTTATTTACAACACCACTGTCCAATTGTTGTGACTTTAATGTGTGATGTTGTAAACTGTGGTAGTATCAGTGAGGTTTGTGTGCAATGACGTAATATGAACACATCCGACCACACACCGGAGCATGTTTGCATTTGTGACAATTCTGCTGCTTTTATCTTATTCTTTTCTTCTTTTATTTAAATCAGGACTCCTGGCCTTCGGTGTGAGTGAGTCCGCTCTGGTGAATAAGATCTTCACAGGCATCAACCTGGTGGTGCTGGGCTTCGTCATTATCTCTGGGTTTGTGAAGGGCGACTCGGCAAACTGGAATCTTACAGAGGACGATTACATCGGCTTTAAAAATGCCACCAACAGCAGTGGATCCATGAAGTCAGTGTTTTTCACAGAATAAAGCCTCGATTGTGTGACTGTTGTGTGTGGATTTCTTCGCTCACAAGTGTGTTTTCTTCTGCCTGTTCAGTATTGAGGAGCAGTTTGGCACGGGTGGTTTTGCTCCATTTGGCATCGCTGGAGTCCTTTCTGGAGCCGCCACCTGCTTCTATGCCTTTGTGGGCTTTGACTGCATCGCCACAACAAGTGAGTTTGTTTTTTTATTAGAGCCCCACTGAGAGTTTGTACAATATTGTTATTTTGGCTTTTCTCACACACAGAGCTTCATCAGTGGGTATTACTTAAAACTTGAGCACATTTTGGGCTTTTATTGCAGCAGCATACTCTCATGGGACAGCTGTTTCTGCATGTCTTTCACCAAATGGGTGTGCACACAGGAGAGGGTGTGTAAATGGCATGTTTGTAGGTAAAATGCTAGTCAGGCTGAACACTGAAGGGAGTGCCCTTTGCTTTAAAGATTACTCAAGTGCAAATTCTTTTGGCTTTTTGGCAGAAGGATCTTTTAAAAGTCTTTGACAAACATTACACATCAGTTCTTTATTCACTGTATTTAGATAATTTACTTAATGCAAGAAACATTAGCCAAAAAACTTGAAAGTTCAGTATCAGTTCAGTATCGACTGTAACTAACATTCATAGGAAGAGTGGCACATGTCAGGAAGTTAGACAATGTTGCTTTACCCTTGAGGTTTATGGTGTTCTTTTGACACAAAATGCAAATATGCACCATTAAAATACGTGTGTGTCCAACTAACTACTGCTATGACTAACACTGTTTTACAGTTGACCTGGCACATGACGCATGAGTTTCACTTCTTTGTTGAAAACACCACTGACTCCACCTAACTTTCATCTTTTCATGATGATTTACTTTATTTAATCCAACACTTTCTTTCCCTTCATGTCCTCAGGTGAAGAAGCGAAGAACCCAATGCGGTCCATCCCTATCGGCATCGTGGCCTCTCTGCTCATCTGCTTCATTGCATATTTTGGCGTTTCGGCCGCTCTGACTCTCATGATGCCGTACTTCCAGCTCAACACTCAGAGCCCCCTCCCCGAGGCCTTCTCGTACGTCGGCTGGTCCCCGGCTCGATACATCGTAGCTGTGGGCTCTCTCTGCGCTCTGTCTACAAGGTGAGGAACGGTAAATGGTTAGAAAAAAACATACTAAAAATATCAGCGAGCAGCATAACTTATTTCACTGTGCCATTATTCGTTTAACAAAAATCTAGTACCTCTCAGATTCACCGTTAACAGCAATAACAGCAGTAACATTTCTCTCTGTAGTCTCCTGGGTTCGATGTTCCCAATGCCCCGAGTTATCTACGCCATGGCGGAGGACGGACTGCTGTTCCGGTCTCTGTCCCAGATGAACGCTCGCACCAAGACCCCTCTCATGGCCACAATTGTGTCTGGGATTGTTGCAGGTAAACCCACACTGTGTCAATGGATTGTTACATCAACCATTTACCTTTGTGCGTTATCCTTCCGTCTGTCTCATGTTATTTCTTCAGCCTAAGGTCACACATTTAACCAGAGACCATTTCACAATAAAATAGTTAATAAATGGGATCCGTGTCTTTGCAGCTCTGATGGCTTTCCTGTTTGACCTGGCAGCTCTGGTGGACCTCATGTCCATTGGGACTCTGTTGGCTTACTCTTTAGTGGCCATCTGTGTCCTTATCCTCAGGTATGCAGCGTTTATTCATGTCATGTGCAGCGTATTGCTCTACACTAGTAGCCAGTGAACAATGAACGATGGCCCGTGTGTCCAGATACCAGCCCGGCACTCTGAACTCTTCGAGCCAGACGGAGAAGCTGGTGGAGATGGTCGGAGGGGAGAAGGTGGCTGTGAGCGGAGGGGACAGCAGCGACGAGTACGGCATGGAGGCAGACGAGAGGCCGCTCAGAGACACTTTCACGTTCAAGCTGCTGTTCGTCCCGAGCGGAAAGAACCCCACACAGATCTCGGGGAACATTGTCTACTGCACCACCGCCATCATCTGTGAGTCTGTCTGAAAAAAAAAACACATCCTGCAAAATGTCCGGTTAAGATTGATTGAAGGTTTTTGTCTTGCTTCTGCAGCCATCCTCATCACAGTCCTGTGTGTGTTACTGGCCAATTGCCTGACGCAGCTGCTGGCCGGAGAGCCTGCTGTGCTGGTGCCCTGCATCTTTTTGACTGTGCTTTGTATCGTCTGCTTCATCATCATCTGCAGACAACCCCAGAGCAAAGAGGCTCTCACTTTTAAGGTAAATACCAGATCCTGCAAAACAGAAGAGGGTTATTATTGTCTGTACAATGTGTTGTTTATTTACAGTGTCACACTAAAAGACAATTAAATTATGCCGCTGTATTAGTTTAACCTTAAATCACATGGAATAATTTGATCATCTGTCATTAGGAATGGCCATTTCCTTTTGTTAATTTCATTTATCACAAAGGCTTATGAAGTTTATGCACATTCACTTGTTGGTTATTACATGCTTAAATGTTTTTGTTTTTGGTATCTACAGATCTAATAATAATCCTGGCTGTATTGTCTTGCTCCTGCAGGTCCCTCTTCTTCCTGGTCTGCCTTTATTTAGTGTGTTTGTTAACATCTACCTCATGATGCAGCTGGATATGGGAACATGGTGTCGATTCACCGTCTGGATGATTATCGGTGAGACTCGTGCCGTTCATCTTCAGGGAGCTGTTCAGGCCTTTGTTGTGTAATGTGTGTGTAATTTCCTCATTTCTTGTCACCTTTAGGTTTTGCCATCTATTTCTTCTATGGCATCAAGAACAGCAGTGAAGCCGCAAACCGGGCATCTCCGCGCAAATACGAGCCCGCGCAGACCAAGAGTCCCATTTACACAGGGGCGCCTGACGAGAGCGACGTGGAGGGGGGCAACAGCGCCTGATATGGACTCACTTAGACCAAGGCAGCGTGCCTGACACTCATTTTAGCAGTGTCTACACAGCCCCGGGTTTAGAGGAGGGCATGAAGACGCCACACACTCGTTACCTCTGACGTGAGGCTGAATCACTCAAACGCAGGACACTGTTACGGTCATTTTGTGGCCCGTGTGTCTGTTAATTTGTCTGTACTTAGCCTTAGCCCTCGGGACACATTTACCTGCCTCTAACAAATGCTTTGAATGGACCTCGCTAACAGAAAACCACATTACCAGTCATCTACTCTCCTTTATGTGAACCAGAACATTGTTACGTATTAGCCGTCTTGTATGTGCTTCTCCTCTGAGCTCTGCTGCAGGGGAGAAATTAATCTGCGCCCGGCTTTAGCCACTGAGTTTACGCCTGTTAGGACACTTGGATCTAGACTTGAATCAGTTTTTGTAACAAACGGTGTGTGTGTGTGTTCATTAGCGTGCATTAGGGCTCATTGTTTCGGCTTGTTTGTGTGTAACCGCTGTGTGTGGAAACAGGGTAGTGCTCAAACTGCGTCGTTTACAGTCAGTGCGTCCGGGTCGATGGCACGTGTTCGACTCTGACGTCATCTACACTGTTGTTGTGTCTTTGCACTCTGGTAGATTTTTAACACACTGTCCTCTTTACTCCCACCAAACAGCCGTCCAGTTCTTATCAGCTGCTTATTATCATCACTTTTTCCTCGCATTTGTTTGGCTTTTATTTAATTAAAACCAGACTTGGCTGCGTTTGAAAACTGAACCAGCATTTAAAGGCGTAATATGCAGGATTTCCATTAGAAATGTTTGTAATCCTCACATTAAATCCTTTATATGCCACAGGTATAGCGCTTTAGAACAATATGGAGGTGAAAACTGACTACCCTCTGCTTGTGTTTCACTATTTTTACTCCTCTGTTTACACAGGAGGGATGTTCTGAGTGCTCCAAGCCAATCCCAGCTCACAGAGGAAAGGACAATACATTAAAAGCAGTAGTAGTACAGTTCATTCAAAAGCCAGAGTAAACCTGGATTTGACTGAATAAAGAAGACAGCATAGTCCACTGGAAATCCTGCATAGTGTAAATGTATAATAAGTTTGTTTCCTTTAAGACTGAGGGCATTAAAATCTGAAGCGACTATATCAAAGCAGCAGCATTATTCATGCGACAGAAAAATGTCTGTGTGAAGGTCTGGTGTGCTGTAATTTATTCTGCTAATGAATCTGTTTGGCCGTACCCCAAAATCTTTGCAGATCTGACGAGACGCTTTGCACTTAAGAAGCTAACAATCACCAACACTAAACCAGAAAGGGTTTAAAGACGACTTTCACAAGGATTTCTGTTGGACTCTTTTCTTGTGAAAGAGACTCTTTTTTTTCAATTGAAACATGTCCTTGGCAGCTTCGCCTGTTGAGCTCCCTCCCCTTTAATATTTTAACACTTCTATTCACTCTTTTTTTGTTAGAGCTGTTAATATTTAAGTGTTTATTATAGCTTTTTGTTTCATATCAATCGGTTGGCTTAGGCCTTATGTATTTTATGTTACATGTGCAGTTTTAGTGCTTTGGTCTCAGTTGCTGCTTTATTTGTTATTATTCGTTGTAAATCTCTTAATCATTGTATTTTTGTGATCTTTTTTGACCAAATGAAATTGTTTTGGGAAATTTTCCAAAACAAAAATGACCACTAAAGTCGGTCTCTAAATTCTTGTAATGTTTTACCCCAAAGAGCTGGGTCAAAATGAAATATGTTCATAGCTTTTTTGTGGCTTTTTTGAAGTAATTTTACTGTAGATTGTACAGTATTAATGTTTGACTGTATTCTTTTATATAACACTGTAAATTATACTTAAGTTTATGAATTGGCAAGAGATATGTTTTTTTGTAAATGACTCTTATTGAAACATGCTGCTGAGAAAATGAAAGGCCCTTTGTCGCAGAGTGAAAGTGGAAGCACAGATTTATGCTTCTTTTAAGGAAGGATTTCATTTCTGCAGCTGTTCTGAATTATCACTTTCAGAAACTGTGCCTGAAGAACCCTGTTTCTGCCTAAACAAAGGCACCAGGGCTGAGCTGCTGCTGTTTATGACGGTTCATGTGTCGTTTTGAAGAAGATTAATCACTGGTTTTACAAAGTCTTGCATCAATGTGCTTTTTTTCCCAGTGATTACCTTTAGAAAGACTTGATTTGTGAATAAATAGTGTCTAGCATTCAGCCCTTGTGCCTTTTGATATTCAATGCTCTATCATCTCCCCTGTATGTGCTGTTTTTAGCAGCAATTATCTATTTTTGTCTGTTTTTTATCCTGTAAATATGACCACCATGTAAAAAATGAGCTGTATTTTCAGTGTTTTTTTTTTTAAATAAAATGATTCATGCTTACAGAGAATGAAATACTTGGCATTTCATTCTTGGAAATTAAAATATTTAACCTTCTGGTGACTAACATAAATATTCATTAGCTATGTGGCACAGCAAGCTTGGCCTGTTTAACCAACTGAAAAATTCACAGGCTACTATTTACTATTTCCTGAAACCATCTCTTAAAGGTCACGCATTTTCTTTTTAACTTGTAAAATTAATTAACTACTGTTCCTGGTCAAAGAATAGATCCCATTTTGAACCAGATTAAACATAAAAATCCATAAAACAATACAGTTTGTTAAGGCTGCCCTCTGTTGGTCAGATACAGCATTACATCATTTACAAAAGCTGTGTTGATTAATTATCCATGCGTGCTTTATTGATGATACATGTGCTAAAATAATCCCAGAGTCAGAACGCAGGACAGTTCACTTTGTCTGGGTTTAGTTTCAAATCAATAATTTACAGCCTGTGTGATGCGATGTCAATGGTTTTTCCACTTCTTTACAGTTTAGACGCCACCAGGACCAACACACACAGGTCGAGTCTGTGCACGTCTCCATAAACTCTCTCACACGCTCCATTCGCTTTGAGTAGAGTCTGTGCTTTGACTAACAATGGAATGGCCTTCAGCATTTTTTTTTTAAACAAAATAATAGTGACACAAGTTTAGATATGCAGGATCTCCCTTAAAATACAGTCCTTTCACGTTCAAAAACCTCCACAACAAGAGTGTCCAGTTCATTTTAGTTCATACAGCCCACTTTTAGAGGCCTGTGCAATGTAAAGGTAAGTCACTTTTGTATCTCCATGGAAACTGTGAGCCATGTTTTCCTTCTCTTACAATGTTTTTTACTGAAATGACACTAAAAAAAAGGATATTCAGCTGTAGTTTGTTAATAAACAGCGCCCCCTTTCTGTATTGTGTCAAACTACACAACTATACAGCCGAGAGCCTTAGCAGTAGAAAGATAAAAAAGATTAAAAATTACACTTTGTTAGGAATGCTGGAATCACATAAACCATTGTTGTTTTTTATGTTTCTAGATGAACACAAGGATGATCCCAGCAGACGAGCAGAGCCTGTTATTTACAGTTTAGGATCCATTTTTCAGAGTAAAACAACCTGATGTTGATCAATTGTAAAGTATTAATAGAAAATGTTTGCATCAGCACCATTACCGTAACTGTGCATAAAGAGACGCAGCAAAGACCTTGCACTTCAATGACACTCTTACTGGTTCTTCATTGTTTTTTGCTTTTGATTTTAATCAGCTCAAAAGTTAAAGTTGAAATCGTCTCATAGATGATTTTAAACGAATTTCATTTTGAAATGTTGTTATTATTTTACATTGAATCAAAAATCCAAAATTCCAAACACTAAGGTCCATGAGGCTCAAATTGTTAAAAACTGACTTCGTCTTGACCTTCCATGGTCTTGGTCTTGACTCGGTCTTGATCAAAAGTCTTGGTCTGACTTCAACACAACTGAACGGACTGTAAGACCCTTTGAGACCAGTGTTGATGTGGGCTATATAACATTTTCCAAAGAAATATTATCCTTCTAAATTGTTAATTCAACTGTTGCTGGGTCAGGCCTGAAGCTCTGATTGTGAACAAAACAGATCCATGACCACGGCCTCCTCTAATATGTATATTACTACTATTATGTCTAGATTTCTCTCGTGATTATGACAAATTTTGATGCAATGACTGCACATGATTACAATAGAGCGAGTTTACTTGATGCACCTGAATGCACCACTAGTTTCAGCTCACATGAGTTGGACTAAACTCTCAGTTATTTCAGATGTGACTGTGGACTGCACCGTCATGAAGTCACAATAAAGAGCTTTTCTTCGTGTTTACTTTTTAAATTGTGGATATTATTTTCTTTGGACATAAATCGACCATTTTATGACAACAGACTTTGGAGTTTTAGACCCGCAGTCCTCTTTATGACCACACTATTGTTAGTTTTCTCGTTAACTGCGGTTTGCTGCAGGGACCATGCAGCAGGAGCTCCTCTTCAAAGTCCTGGTCATCGGGGACCTGGGAGTGGGCAAGACGTCCATCATCAAGCGCTACGTGCACCACATCTTCTCGCAGCATTACAGAGCCACCATCGGCGTGGACTTCGCCCTCAAAGTGATTCAATGGGACCACAACACAGTGATCCGGCTGCAGCTGTGGGACATAGCAGGTCTGCCCCAGAAACTCTGCTTCATAACTCATTATAAAATCTAGACTCATTTACAGAGTGGAACAGGATTAAACTAAATGCAACCGGCTTGAATGAATTACTTACTATCAAGTCAAACTATTCCTAAAGCACATTAAAACAACCTTCAAGCCAGATATACATTAAACAAATAAATAAAAAGTAAAAGGTTTGACTAAAATCACTTTGAAGGAGGTTTATGCAGAGTGTAATAAATGTTAAAGATCTTATCTCAATAAGAAGTCAAAAGACAAAGAAGGGGAAATTCAATATTTCAACAGCAACATTATCCCAGAGCTACTTAAAATTAATTTGGAAACAATATGAAGTGGGCCATAAAGCTAATGTTCAACACAATGAAGCTGTCATTAGTCTACAGCCTTCTAATTGCATGAGGATAATTGTATGATTCTGCCTTTTCCAGATATTTAAGCTCTAAATGAGTGTCCAGAGGACAGTATGTGTCCACTGTGTCCCTCCCTGTGTCTCAAATCTGAGGAATGTAGATCTCGTGCCTGCTGTAACTCTACTGATCCCATGCTCATAATATCAGTCACATGATGCGCCGGCCGTAGATTAACGCTGTGCAGACATACACTTGGCCTGTGGTTTTACAGGGTTTTACGGTGGTTTTTATGGTGTGTTTTGTCCCTGTGATGAGTTTGTGTGTTACCAGGACAGGAGCGTTACGGGAACATGACCAGGGTTTACTACAGGGAGGCTGTGGGGGCGCTGCTGGTGTTCGACGTGACCCGGGCCTCTACGTTTGAGGCTGTGCTCAAGTGGAAGGACGACCTGGACTCCAAGGTGAGGAGCAATTAGCCCCAATAATTACCCCCACTGTAATACTTTAAACCAGGAGGGTAGTTCAGGGGCCACATTCACCCCAGTTTGATCTGAAGTGGGTCGGACCAGTAAAATAATAACATAATAACCAAGTCCAATTTTTTCCCTTTGTTTTAATGGAGACAAACACTTACATGATAATGTCAGTGTTCTCATCAGTCGTAAAAACAAAAACGCTAATGTTGACTTTCAGCATTTATGTTTACATAAACTCACCCCATTTTGTTCTGTAATAGTTAGCACAATAGCCTTAGCATCAAAGCCATATTGTGAGGTAGCTTCTTTGCACTAAAACAATGGGGAAAAAAACATTGCTATTATTTTTCTGTTCCAACCCACTTTAGATCAAATTAGGCTCTATCTGGCCCCTGAACTAAAATGAGTTTGACTCTCCTGGTTCATGGGTTGAAGGGATTTGAACCTACAGTGAGAGGAATGACACAGAGAGACGTTATTTTAGCCACTTTGCTCGCACAATATGAATCCATAAAAGCCCTCACTGAACAGAGGAGGTCGTCTGAGGCACAACAGTGTATCAAAACTTGAATCAAAACAGTTTCTCTCTAAAAGGACATTAACATCTGTAGCAGCTCAATCACAGCAGTCTCAGGTTAAACCCCTCCCTTCGAATGATATTAAACTCCCATTTGCCTTCATTGAAACCTATATACCTTTATAACCATGTTTCCTGCATAAACACAACCATAAAGTCATATACATTGTTATAATGTTATATGTTACGAGCTTGTTTCTGTATAAAACGGCACAAACCTCTGAAATACACAGTGTTATTTACTGTACTGCCCTTATCAGCAGTGTAAATATGGCACTTTTAACTGTAGTGTTGATATTCTTTGTATCCACATTAGATTTCATTTGGAGATTGGGTTTCTGTGTGCCTGTCTGTATACACAGTGTAATCACAGCGAGCAGTTGCCAGATCAAACATTGACACGTCTGCAAACCACAGATAATGTCCGTTTAATGAAAGTGACGTATCTGAAACCCTTCCTCGGGAGGCACCTGCAGAAATGTAGGACAAAACCTGTTTTTAGAGTGTATCTATCACCCTTCTCATTGTGATAAAGGCTGATGTACGTTCAGCAGGGCAATAGTATTACTTTTTATCCATAGTTGGAACAAGAGCTTTATGAGATCACTTTTCTGCTGTAAGCAAAAAAACAGTTTGTAAGAAGTAAGTCAATTTATGTGGCAGCTAATCAGAACAAAGTAAAAGCTTATGCAGAGCTGAGGGGAATTCAGAGCTAAGCGATTTTTCTCTGTGGTTTTATGAGACGACAAGTCCAGTAACCTATTTTACTGAGCCCATTCATTCTCTACACTGTTAATACACTTGTCCTAAACATCTTTAAAGTAAACACTCCAGTCTTTGTGTGACTCATCTTTCTCTGTTAAGGTGACACTGAATCACGGGAGGCCGGTCCCCGCGGTGCTCTTGGCCAATAAGTCGGATCAGCTGCCTTCACAGAGCCCCAAACTGGACTCTTTCTGCAGAGAGAACGGCTTCGTCGCCTGGTTCGAGACCTCAGCGAAGGTACGGCATTGAAACTGAAGCAAAGGGACAGTTACTCACGTCATAAACAGTAAAATCAGGTGGGAATTTTATGATCTGGACGTGGCAGTGGTTCAAACTGTGATAAAACACTGACTAATATCTCCAGGCAAAAGAGTTTTGAAGGAGATTTTTCATCTGATGACTGTTTTTTGAGTCAGACACCAGCTGTTTCACGGGGTTATTCACGGTCCTGTCCGAGGTCAAACAGTGGAGGAATATCAGCTCGGTGTGAATTAACTGTGTGTTTGTCCTTTTACTCAAAGCGTCAGTGACTGTCTAATGAGTTACACACCAAGGTGAGAGGCAGACGGAGCCAAACACAACAAAAAAGAAGTCAATAAAACCAGATTAAGTGAGGTTTTCTTGAATATTTACATGAAAAAACGCCACACACCACTTTTATTCAGCTGTATTCATGTCTCATTACAGAAGCATTAGCAAAGACACTCAGATTTAATAAAGAATGTAATTATTTATCCATTTATTTGGCAATACCATGGTCAAAATCCATCCATTTGTGTTAATATTTCTGTAGCAAAGAAGTGAGGCGTGCAGTTGCAGTCTCCAGAGTCACCACCAGATGTCGCCAAAGATAACACACGGCATCAACACACTGCTACACTGACAGAATGACAGAATATTTTGTGCAATGCTACAGATTGATTTTGTTTTCGTCCTGCAGGAGAACACAAACATAGAGGAGGCGGCTCTTTGTTTGGTGGAGCACATCCTGAACAACGAGGACAGCCCGGTCCTGGAGCGAGAGCCCACTTCTCTGGTCCTGTCCGGATACAATAACTCCAACAGGGACCCCTTCAACTGCTCATCGTGTCACAAATGGTGACCAGGTGGGCCATGTGACTGTAAAGCCGGGAGCTGATTGGCTGTGCCCAGTGTTCACAGACAGCACTTTGTTTGATGATGTTATTTATCCTTCTGCTGCAAAGTCTTTTTAAAATTTAATTTCTGTAAATGTTTAGGTGAAGTGTGTGGTTTTTGGCGGGATCTGGTGGCAACTTTGCAGATCCATACCTCACACCTCCACCAGCCTGCTGTAAACAAACCCAGTGGAAATAGATCTAATAATGGGTTCACTTTGATATTTTAGGATAAAAAACATGAATGCTCTTCTCCTCCTGCAGCACTTAGTTTATCCAGTTTGAGGAGTTGGAGAAACAGAAACAGGAAGTAATGTCTCATGGGCTTTCACACCTGAACAGTTTGGTCCAGACTTTCAGACTTTTCTGTTTGGTCTGAACCAAATCTTCAGGTGTAAAAGCTCCATTAAACTGTGGTTTTGGTCTCAATCCGGACCAAACTGAACCAGAGTGAAAGAGAGTTTGCTGTTATTTTGGACTTTTGGACCAAATGCAGGAAATCACCCTTAATTAAACACATGAAGAAGAGAGAAAGGAGGGAAATGGATGTCAGTGGGGTTTAAAAACACATAAAACACTTACATTAAGCTGTTTTATGTTCTGTATGGCTCTATTTTTATTTCTACACTGCCTCCTGTGAAGTCGACCGTTTCCTAAAGAGCGCTATAGTGATTTAAATCATGTCTTAAAAGGTGCATTTGAATTTTCATCTGTTTGTATTAATTCTATATTAATAATAACATGTCTCTATAGGCCCTGCTCCAGTCTGATTATTGTATTTCTCCAGTTCAACTGTAAAATGAGCCTCTGCTGAGACACATTCACCAAAGTAAAGGCCGTTTAAAGTCTAAAAAGTACTTAGTGCAGACCTTGGTGTGGACTTCCAGGAGAGAAAATGCAGTGGATTCTATAGAACTATAAATGTCGATATCTTTTTTTTTTTTTTTTTTCAAGATCGATAAATGTATTTTGTGTATTTTGAGGTGATTATACACTACATTCAGTTGCAGCAGTGATGGACATTTATAGATCTGTCCATCGAGTCCAAACACTTCAGTGTCACTCTGCAGCAGCCACAGTCTCCTTCAGGTTTCTAATGTGGCTCTGATGATGAGAAATATTGTGTTTACATCTGCTTGGATTTCTGTGTCATTATCTGTTTGATCTCTAGCATCTGGGGCTCAGTTTAAATCATTTAAATCCTCCGCACACAGAGCAAACACATCCTGCCTCAAATGTCCTACTTTCTCTCCTCAGTTTAATCACTTGAGTGTCATTACCAGGCTTTAGTCCATGTTGTGGGTCGTGTTATTTATCAGACTCCACAGATATAAGTTTGTTCTCTGGCTCTGTAAACTCACTACAGAGCCAGGGCTTTCATGCAGAATACAGCCTGTTGTCTTAATGGACCAGCAGCTGCAGTTTTTAAGACAGAAAACAGGGAGCGAGATTCAAACTCTGGTCAGTAGCTCACGGTATGGGCTCTTTCAGGTGAACAACGCCCTCATGAGTGTTATTCCTTCATTTTTTGGCTTTCCCAGATTCACAACATTATCTATATTGTAAAATAATATACAATGCCTTCAATGAAAAGCACAAAATCTATATTTCTCAACAAGATAATTGTAATAAAATACCAAATCTGACTCGAAAAGTGACGAGTCTTGAATCCCTTTCTCTACATTTTGGTGTGGCTCATTTAGTTAGTATTAATGCGTTGGTTAAGACATGTTTCTTTTCCATATTTCTGTCACAATCAGGGCTCACTAATTCTGTTCTTCTGTTCTCTTTGAGCCTTTATTTAATCTTCCAACAAACAGCATTTGTCCACAAACAGGAACAAACATAAATGTTGCTGTGATGAAGGCTATTAAAGAGATGTGTCCATTATTTCAATTAGCTCAAGGCTGTTTGTGAACAGAGACACAGTTTGATTAGGAATAGCAGCCATAAAACCACTCTTCTCTTCATTTCACTCAACCGTTTTCATTTTGCACTTCATCTGGTTTTGAATTCATTTCCAGGTTCAAATATGATGTGTCCATCTTTGTGGGGATTGTGTCTTTGTTTGCAGTGTTTGGTTCAGCCCTAAACCCCACTTCCTGCTGTCAGCATTAGTTCTACTCTGCGCTCCTCTCTGTCCCAGTGACGGCAGTAACGCGGCCTGATCCTGCCTCGAGCGTTGTTTAAAATTCAGTGTTTCAAATTATGCATCTGCTTTATTTTTGACGGCACGGCCTTTGATGTGTAATAACCCCGACTTGTTCTGCAACACATTGGAAACTGTGTTCTTTGTACAGAAGGTTACATGTAATAAAGTGTGTGTATGACGCCACTGTTTAATGTTCTGTTTCAAAACATACAGTCCATTCATGAGTAAGATTCACTTCAGTCTTTAGAACCATATCTTTGTCAAACCCTGGTAAAGAAAACATAAAATCAAATCACTTCTAAATGAAAAGGCTTCTAATAATTTTGGATCTCATGGAGCAAGACTAAAAATCAATCAGTCAATAACAGTCAGATACTGTTTACTCTCGCCCTCACAAAGCTCACACCTTAATAATGATTTTAAAATTGTGCATTTTTAAATATGTGAAGCATGGAAATAGACTGAAAGTTCTTGCTTGAATCTCATCCTGTGCAAAGTGTAAAAAAATGTCTTTGTCAAAAAAAAAAAAAAAAGAAAAAGAAATCACAGTGAAGAGTTTTCTCACAAAAATGTAGCACTTCCTATTTATTCACAGAGGAGAATGTTAAACCTGTGTGTTTCATGTGTTTGCAGCAGGTTTCAGAGATAAAGGAACATACAGCCGCTGCAAGAAAACTGAGAAGAGAGAAGATAAATGAATTATTATCAGGTCTGAGGAAACCACGGTCTGTTTTTACCTGTAGCTTTGTTAGATCGCAAAATAGCATTAGCATCAAAGCCATGTTGTGAGGGTGAGTTTGTGAAAAGATACACGATGAAGGCTTTTGTCAACATCAGCCTTTTTCAGTTGCAATCTGAGAGCACTGACATTATAATGAAATTGTACTTCATTGAACTAAAACAAAGGGAACATTCTGAGTTAAATTGTCAATATTCAGGGACTATTCTAATATATTTAAATGTGTGAGTGAATATAAGACTACAGTAAGTTGTGGTATTTTTTTCTTTATATCTGTTTAAAACATAAAACATTCTTCATGATGAATGGCGTTGTGTGACAGCTATTATAGTCAGTATTACAGTCACATTGTCTGAATTGAATATACAGAAGTGTGGTCTACTGTTACAGAGTTGTATATAGTGTTAACTTGTGTAATGTTAATCTGAGGCAGTTTGTGCTCGATGTTATCATCTCCAGAAGAAAGAAACAACCTGAAGAGACTCTGTGGAGGATGTGTGTGACCAGGACCATCGCTGAACTGCTGCATTCTGGGACATACTTTTATACACACATCATGTATCAGCTTTATTGGTAAAGTCTAAACAACTTCTATCGTAATAACTTGTGCTTTTGTGTCATGTTCTGCAGGTAAACAGTAAGTAAAGACTACACAGCACTTACACTTTAGGTATTAGAGTCATTTAAGCTTTGGCTGGACTTATCTTACATGTCCCTGTGTGATTGTCTTGGCCCCAGTGTCCTCTCTATTTCCCTTTGGACTTTATCAGGTCCCGAGGTTCCTTTTATACCAACACGACTCTGTGTAAATCTGCACACACCGTGAAGCAGCTGCTGCCTTTTCTCCCCTTTACCGCCTTCAAAAGGGGGCATCCTTCTGCTTTAAGATACCCTCCCCGGACACGAGAAGTGTGGCCCAATCGCCCTGCTTTCCCAGTCACCTGATTCATGTACTGCCATTTTCCACACACTCCCTCTCTCCCTTCTCTCTCACTCACACACACACAAGTTTGACTGAAAAAAGGGGGGTGAACACAGAAATACACCCTCTTTTTTTTGTAGGAAATGAAGTAGCCTGCCTTTCACTGCAGCCGGCGTTTGCAGTGGGATGTGACAGACTCCGGAGGGAAGACAAGAAGAAGAAGAAGAAGAAGGACAATGCCTTTTTATATTTGACAAATGAAGATGCTGGCGCTGTAGATTTGTGCCATATTGGGATTTTATTCAGGGATAAAACGAGCTGTACTGTAGCTGTTTGTATGTTTTAACGCAGTCCTCTCCCTGATGCCTTCGACAGAGCCTGAAATGGTCGGTGTGCGCGCTCGGATTTGACCGCCCTATGAATGAATCCATTTGGCGGATTGTCGACGGAGCAGCAGCCCTCCTCGCCCCGCTTCTAAAGACATTTTGATCGTCCTCCTCCACACCCGGACTCGACCATCATCACTCAGCCTCCTCCTCCACCTCCTCCTCTTCCTCTTCGTCCTGTGTGTGTGTGTGTAACATGTCGGGACAGTCTTTGACGGACCGCATCGCCGCCGCGCACCACAGCATGACCGGCTCTGCCATCAGCAAAGCGGTGTGCAAGGCCACGACGCACGAAGTCAGCGCGCCCAAGAAGAAGCACCTTGACTGTAGGTTAAACCACACTACACCGCCACAAAGAGACACCCACTGAAGCTAATTACACACCATTACATTCCCATAGACACACGCTAATGGGCTCCACGGCGCTACAGTAGCCGCTCGTTGTGGGGCAGCGGTACAAAGGCAGTAAATGGAGAGCCAGGCAGGTGCTTTATGTATGTGTGCGTGTCATTCAGGGGAATTAGGCCACTCCGCTATAGGCTAATCATATTGCGAGCAGCGGCTGTACAGTGTAAAGGCCTATCCATTATTAACGCAGCGGCAGAGACAGCACTTCATCTCTGGAGACACCTCAGTACTTAATGTGCCCTTCTCCTTCTGCTTTTCCTTCGTCTTTTCACGTCATGACAAGGCTGCTGTTGTCTTTACTGTCATTAAAACGTCCTGTCAGACCTAAAGATGTGCGCGTACAGGCCGTAAAGGGTGTTTGTACATCCTTTTATCTTCATATGCCCTGAACTGGAAGGGCACTCAGAGAGCACACATCTTGGCTGTTCACTCTGCCTCTGAATAATGTACCATTAAACCACAAACAAGCATTCAATTAAGAGCCAGTTCACTTCCTTTTGTACCATTTCCTTGGGTGTTTTAGGTTTTTATAATAGTAAATATTAATAATTAATTCAAAGAAGTGTTCATTGTGAAGCCTTTTCTGTGTTTCCAGCTGATGCCGCTTCCATGACAGTCGTGTTATAGACTTGTGTTGAGTTCAGCCTGAAATTAGCTCTGTTTTTTTGTCGGGCTGTCCGTGTACTCGTCAGAATCTGAGCCTCTTGACGTTGTACTCGCTTGACCTTCTCAGATTCTGCCATACAAGTGCTCACTGGAGTGTGAATGTCTCTATAAATGGCTCATAATATCAGTTGCTGGGTAGTGCTTAAATGTTAATACTGCATTCCTCGTTTTTTGATGTGTACATACATGTCCAGGTTGCTGATACTGACCGAACAAGCTGATCTTTAAGGTATAATCTGTAGTTGGATTGAAGCTGGGCAGTTTAGAGAAGATGCTGGACTAAATCAGTGCCAACCTCGTCCTTCTTCTGGGGCTAATATTCAACGTATTGAGGCACAAATTCAGATACGCATTTTATCTTATGATTAAAATGCTCGGTCTCATACTAAAACTTTCATCAATGTGAATGACAATGGCTTTTAACACTGAACAATATCAGGTTTCTTCATTTAAATCCTGTCAGGAGCTGATCCTATTTAACATTACATTAATAAAAAAGCCTGAAAACTGATGTTAAATGTAAAGCCGGCTGTCAGTGTGTTACTAAAAGTGCCAAAGTACATCAGCACAGTCCTTGTTTTCCTGTCGCAGTTGAAAAGGTATGATTAAAGATGAGAAAAAAAATGCCTAAGTTCAATGTCAGCCTTGATTTGATTAAATAAGTTGTGGGCAGCAGCAGTTTTTATATTATACCTTCAGCTTATGTTTCTACCAAATTTGATCTAATCAGAACAATGTGGTTTACACAGACAATGCGAGTGATTCAATAACCCGTCGGTGGTAATTAGCTATGTCTGGAAACAAGAAACTAGTAATTATGCAGCCTACGCTGGTGAAAACGAGAGGGAGGACACTCCACATGCAGATTCAACCAGTGATTATTTGGTTAGATGGCTTTTCTACCTCACGTTAATTACTTGACATGATCAATGAAGAGTGGAGGTAATCAATGGTGCTGCCAGTCACACACATAAAGAGGAAGTCTACGGGACAGAAAACAGACAGACACACAGAGAAAAACCCAAAATGGCTAATCAATGGTTCCCAACGCCACAACAAGGCAGCTCCATCCAAGCAGCCTGTTGGTCAGTCATCCCTCCGCCCACGCAGACGCCCAGCCAGCCGCTCCGTCAGACGGCAACTTTGGCACTAGATTAGTCAGTCAGCAGAAGGGATGCTGGGAAATCTGGGCTCTACACTGACTCTGCTACGAGGCACAGTGCATCTACATTAGCCGCATGACACAGAAAGCCCATAAAAGCTCTGACGTGTTTGGCAGGAATCACCCAGCGGAGGTGTCAGCGAGGGTTCAGAGCCAGGTTTATCAGGTTTATATTTAAGAGCTGCCATTTCCATCTAAAATAACCTTTCTGTGTCTTTTCATCTTTAGATTATGAGAGAAAAACACATATTGATACGTATTGATTGTATTGATTTCAGATTGAACTTCATTGTAGTAGCACTGGTTGAGTTTCTGTGTAGATCAATGCCGTCATATGATTCAAAAGGTTGAAAAGACGGCATCAGGACAGTTTTTGAAGGTAAAAGATGTTTCATTCTTCATCCAGAGGACTTTGTCAGTGCTAAAACAAACTGGTTAGTGAAGTGAGTTTAAATGAGAGGCAGATGTTTAACCTGATGTTTATTGTCAGTGAGAAGCTAAGAGCTGGTAACGCTCAGGTTCATGAGCAGCTGAATGGTTTGTCTGTGGTTACACAAGATGGGTTTCTCTGATACTAAAAGCAGTTCAACATTTGATTTGGAAAAGAAACAGCACCAATTGTCTTCCACCAAATCAATGTGTTGGCCTCATTATCCTTTTATTGACATTTCCATTCATTAGAATGAGCAGGTGGACTCCTCTGTTCAGTCTCTCATAAACTGATGAGTGTCCCTAAACTCAAGTACAGAGAGGTCTGAAAATAGAAAGCCCAGAAGGAGCGTTTACATGACGAATTTTCATCTGTCAGATGGATTATAAAAAGGTTTCTGCCAGACTCAAGGACAATAAAGTTTCTCTGTGAAGTGTGTTCTGCCTAAACAAGGCTTTTGTTCAGATCTTCTGATCTTAGTGCAATAAAAACATCTATAACTGTACAGGCCCTGTTCAGCTCCTGGAAGCTTGAACCAAATGTTGAGCTGAATGAAGGTTTTGTGCTTGAGTCATTCAGAGGCAGCTGTTCTGATCTGTGTAGTCTGCTTTCACAGTAAAACACTTTCTATTTCCTGCTAAAGGGCCTTTCTGCACTAATCCACAGCCTCCTTTTACACATGACTCTGGGATTTACAGAAGCTGCATGTTTAAAACTTCCAAAAAGTCCATTTGTATAGAAACAGGACAATATGACCTAAAATCAGTAAAATGATGAACTGAAATGGTTTTTGTCTGTATTAAAATCCATTACAATTTTTGCTCTTATGTATATGTATTACATATTGGCAACCACTTTATTTAGATTTTACAGATGTTTGTTGAGCAGTTTATGAAGGACCTATAGTAACAGAATGACATTGAACTCAGCGTCAGGGAAAGTCAGACCGTCTGCTTTTCAAACTGTAGCGTGAAAGCAACATTTTCTGAACTAAACAAATACTGTGAGCTCTAAGTACAGACCTTGGTGCAGACTTTCAGGTGAGAAAACACTCTCAGCTGTCACTATAGACAAACCCCTTTCCATGATTTTGGTGGCAATGTCCCATTAATATGCCATCTCAGTTTGCCTTTTGCCCCATTTATGCTCCAAGAACAACACAGAAAAAGGCAACCTGCTGTCTCCTTTTACACTGCGTCCTTACAATTGGTAAAAAAAGAGGTAAGAAAGACAGAAAGTCAAAGTTAATCATACAATTTTAAACTTATAAACACCATGTATTTAGATTATATTGTGTATATTGTGAACCTTTTGGCTGTGCTCTTGGTCTTGTCTGGTTTTATTTCAAATGTACACAAAAAGCCATTAATCTTGTCTGAGGTTATTTTGGGATTTAGCCGTCAGACGCATGAATATCTAAGTTGAACCCAGTTCTTTTCATGACAATAAATCATCAGCATCCTGAATGTGACAGCCTTAAATGCGGCATTATCCCTTGACTTGATTGTAATGACAGGCTGCAAACTAAATGTGCCATGAAACAAATATCTATCACTCTTATTGGGCTATAATTTTAATTTTATTAGCTCTGATGCGCATGACGTCTGTCCTTACGTTACCTTCCAGGTTACACAAGGTTATTAAAAAGTTTCATGAATATTGGTTAGTGTTTGTGATAATGAAGGGATGCGTAATCAGTGTCTTCGGGAATGACAGGTGAAGCAGAGCGAAGTCGATCTGCGTAACAATGCTACAAGATACAAATTATAATGAGGCGCAGGTTATTAGTACAGAAGCCCATCAGCTCGGATCAAAATGACTCCAGCTGTGTAACGGGCAATAGGGTATTACTACAGCAGCTACAGCATAAGGATTTCGGCAAATAGCAACCGACTGACTACGTGTGTGTGCTGTCAGTGAGAGGGTGAAGAACATTAATGAAGGTTATGATAGTACTTGACGTGAAGGTTAATTTAGGATGTGTGCTTCAAGATTATAGCGATGACACATTCGTAAAGCTGCAAAATGTACATTAAAGTAGCACTGCATAACTTTTAGCTCAAAAATACACGTTATAAAGATCATTTTGATGGTTCTTAGTCATAAAATCGGTAGAATCGCATCTATCTCACTGACACAGTACCCTCAGCTGGACACAAACCTCTAATTTAACTTTCCTGTCGCGGGACGAAGACTTAGTGGCAATACACTGGACAATAGCAGAGTCGTATTCGTACAAAATACACTAAAATTACCGTACAGTTTCAGAAGACATGTTTTTTTCTTCCAAACTTGCCACTTGGATAGTCTCCTCTTGTAAATGATTGACGTCAACACAGAAAGTCTTTAGATTCTGCACCCTCGACTGGAGAAAAGTCATGCAATGGCTCTTTAAGGTAAAAAGCATAGAGTCAATATCCAAATACACATATATGACACATATGAGAGCATGGACAGGAGGACCCATTATATTTTTGGAGAAATTTAAGTTGTTAAGTTAAATCAGCAATATTGTGTTACCATCAAACTGTTGAAAAACTAAACGTTATCAGTGTCAGAATCTCATGTCATGCCTCTTTGAGAGATATGATTAAAAATGTAAAGCCTCTTAGCCCTCTGAAATCTGCTAATGGTAAACAGCAGCAGCCAACCTCAAGTCGCTCAATCAAATATTGACTCTAACATGGGACGGCAAGGTTTTACACCACTTCTAAGGAGCCTATTTAGTGTTGTTCATTTTCACACTCTTTAAATTAATGTTTGTTTGTGTTTTTGACACTGTGGGTGTGCATCTATTTGATGACAACCCTTTTACCTAAACTGAGATTTGATAAATTGAGGAGTCATCTCACTTTCCTTATGCCTTTCTGTTCAATCCATCTTCACCGAGCACAGTGGCCATTTGTCTAAAAGAACCGCTTGATAAATCAAGAGCAGCGTGGGACTCAGAAGAGCCAGCGTCCCCAGGTCTCAGAGCCATGTTTCCCCATTGTGTCATGACCTTGACAGACTGGTCGCTGACATAAATGGCCAATGCTGATTATTTACTACCCATAGCAAATGATGAGCATGACAGACGGAGTAATGGGATTTCACTGGGCAGTATTCTGCAGGGCTGAGATAGTAGGCACCGCCAGTACAAACCAAATTCATCAAACGGGGGAATACTAATCGGGACTAAAACGACCCGCTGCCCTGAAATAGCAATAAATAGCATTCCAGCATATGTTTTATCTTGCTGTGTCGCGAAGGTAATGGTGATGCGCTGTACTGTAGGTGTTGGTGAAAGTGCAGACATGTGTGAAGAATAATCATGAGCGTTTTGTCCTTGGTAGCTAGGCAATGGTCTCTAAGATGAATTAAGAAAGAGCAAACAGAGAAAAAGAAACAAGAATGTGAAGTCTGACAAGGCAGTGGCGTTAAAAAGCAATGAATAGATCCACGCCTACTCCCACCTCAGTGTGTCACGAACAGAGCAGTGGAAAATCAACTAAAAGAGTTTAGAGAACTGTATGTGTTAAATGAAGTCTGGTTCCTATGCAGCCCTCTATTTAAATAGTGTTGACTTACTGAGCTTCATTAAGCCTCCTGCTGTTTATGTACACTGCAGACCTCACTTGAGTTAAAACAAGAATCCAAAATAAAAAATATTAAAGGGAAATGTTTTTCAAATAAATTACTTGTTTATGTGATAAACGTCATATTCAAACTGAAAACATGATAAATGTTGTACTTTTTTCCCGATGACAAAACTAGAGTTTATTATCAACAGCTGTTTCTGGTTTTAAACAGTGTCAGTGTCGTACGGCTCTCGCTTCATGAATTTTATTTATCGCCTTCACTGCATTAAACACAAGCAGAACCTGTGCAAAATCAAATATTGAGTCCCTAAATTATTGGAAATTGGTGCAGATCTGAATTTAATTTTGAGAAAGATGGAAATAAACAGAAACAGTTTAATGTTTCCTGCAGCAGCTGTAGCTCCAGCCTCTCGCTGCTACAACAGGATTTATTCTCTTTTTGTATTAATTATTAATGCATCCAAGTTTCAAAATGTCTATATCTCAAATAGAGACAGACTTTTGAGGCATTTCGATGATGTATTGTAAGGGTTTTGTAGCTCTGGGCAGTTTTAAGAACAGAAGCTAACTGAACTAATGGGTCTTTATGAAGCGTTTTATTTATTTTATTTTTGTTTTGTTCACATAGACTGATGTATTTTATTTTATTCTTTGGTTTACTGCAAGATTTCTGCTGCACTTTATTTGGTGGCGTCATTTTGTGAGAAGTTGAGATGCTTTATATTCATTTTTAATCAGAAAATGTATAACGTAGTGTCATATATAAATCTGAATGGCTGTGTTTTCCAGTGTGCAAGTGGCAAATAACCTAAACTGAAACTGCAATATGGCATAAATTAGCAAAATATATTAATCATAAATTTGAACATTTTTATCCCAAAGCCTCTAATTGTGTTATTGATGTACATTATATTCTACACGGACTGCAGCCTATCAATAACGCTGACTGGAAATCGAGTAGTCCATACTTCATCACATCCCTACAGCTCTCTGTGCTGTCATATGTCGATGACACGGTCCCGGCTGATGTATTATTACCCATGGGGATACACACCGCGCCGACGTGTTTGACTGAAGAGCCTCCTTTATTTAAATGTAAATGTCCTCAAGTACTTGCACCAGCACTTCACAGTTACTCTGCAAAAAATGAGTTTAAAAACAGGCGTCTGAGGAAGTCCCGTGCACTGACCTCTCATCTGGAAGAATTCATTATTGGACCAAGAGGAAATTCACAAACAAAGCATTAATAATATTCAGAGCGTGACTGGAGGGCTTCATTGCGGTCAAGGCAGTGATATTGATTTAATTGCAATCAGGGGCAAAAATGAATGATACTAATTGTGACTCTACGTTTAGAGACATACACAAGATTTATGTTTAAAATGTGTTTCAAAATACTACATTATAATCTAAGGTTACACTGCACCATTTTGGTCAGTTTGGGTAGAAAAATGCATTTTGATCAATAGTTCACATTAAAGTAACATCACATTTGGGACATTGAGTTATAGCAAAACAACTTCTACTTCACTGGATATTGCTGCAACTGTTTTTATGGCACAAACAAAAAGTGTCAAAAATAATGCTCAGAGACACACTGGAGCCATGCTTATATTTTCTGGAAAAACACAGACTCCTTTAAAGCTTAAAAAAAGAGATGATTTTAGGCTGACTTTATGATTTCACTGTAGCACTTATCAAAAACCTTTCTGATGCTATGTTGCTAATGCTAATTAATGCAAACAATGCTAATTAAATTATATGATATATCCTGCTCTTTCTGTCACTTACCCTCCACACTCAGCCTGTTATTGTGTAGATCTCTGTTTTTGCCTAAATTTAAGTCTCTGGGCTGAATAAATTTAGCCCCAACAGTCAATAATACAAGGGGGCGGGCCTTCACACCTGTCAATCACCAAATCAGGAAGATGATTGGTGCTCAGGTCACATTGTGCTGGGGCTGTAAAAAAAAAGCCTTTTTTTTTTGTGGCGATTTAGAGATTTCAGTGCCATAGAAAATGCTTACTCAGGCAAAAATGAAAAAGGAAAAAACACAAATGATTAATGCTGCATGAAAGTGAGGAGATAACACTGTTCCAGCCATTATGTCATTATGGTGTTTGGGTTTTGGATTTGTTTTACTCATTTTTTGCTGCACAATGGTGACTGCAGGTGCTGTGAATGGGACTGGGTGAGAAGCTCTAGTCAACAGTTCTGTATTAACAACACTGCTAAATGAACTTAGGTAAAATATATTATCAGGATCCACTGGTTCAATTGGAGATGTTACTTATTTTTCTCTGTACTTTCTAATTTCGGAGCCTCTTGTATTTATTTGTTTGACCTCCTCCAGTGATGCCAGGTGAGTTTGTGCTCTCCCTTTTCTACATAAGGCACGGTTTTGAAATATTTGACTGTAAATAAAGATCAAAAGTAGAGCTAACAGCAAATGATCCTCTGTTGAAGCAGCCCTGCGTAACTTTTAACCCAAAAATATATATTCTCTCAAAAGTCTATCTAAAGAGCCACAAAAAACATTTAAAAATCAAGATGGCTCTGAATTTTTTGTATTTATTTATTTTGTGGACAGTCTTTTAATGCTGCTGTTTAGATTAAATCACAGTGATGGTTTATAGAGAGTATTTTCAGTGGTGAGGTTTAGATTCAGAGATAACACCAGATAACTCTGTGGGCTGCCTGGACTGAAGCATTAGCACTGTGCCCAGCGCCCTTGACGTGCATTAAACATTTAGCCGCGGAATGAGCCGGGACGCTTTGGTATCCTGCGTTTTTTTTCGTGCGGTGAACATCACAGAGCTTTCAAAATAAACCCTGATAACCTCTGATTCAGACACAGTATCTGCCTCTGAAACCAAAACGCTTCAAGTTTTCCTTCACTCCAGGTCTCTCCATCCGTCGGTCTCTTTGAAAACGAGCTCACTTCCTCAGACTCCTCTCCCACTGCTTCAGCTGCTTTGATTTCAGCCGCTTTAGTGTTGATCTCACGGAGCAAGGACCAGGTTCACTTTGAATGTAGCTGGTTTTCTCCTGGTTACGGTATGATAATTGATTTAAAGCATGTCACACTAATATGCTATACATTAATATATATAGATCACATTTAGGGAAGGTTTTCTTTATAGTAATCTCTATATTTGTGATTCACAACTGAACATGTCTCCACAAATAGATAGGATTTATGAATTTCCATCTCAATATGGAGCATACAATATTCATATGTAAAGAGGTGTGTTAATGCTGTTTGATGCTTGGTTCATTTCTGTGGGGCTCAGACATTCTTTGAGGTTTAACAGATGCCGAACATACTTAGAGATCACATATTTTACTGAAAATCCTCAAACAATTTAAGGCACTGGGATTTCAAGTCCATTTGTGTGACCTCAGATGAAAGCACAAACTGCAGTGTACATCTATATATATATATATATAAATATACAGTATAAGATCTGCCTCATAGAGTTGTAGTGTTGGCCTTTGTCAAATGCAACCAAACCAACCACATGAAGATGAGCAAAAAGGAGGAAATGAGAAAAACAGAAAACAGAGATTAATCGGGTTTAAAAACACGCAGATTATGTTGTTTTACATTTTGTATGGCTCTATTGTTCTTGTATACTTTATGGTAGAAGCCTCCTGTGAAGCCGGGCTTTTCCTAAAGAGTGTTACAGTGATTTAAACCATGTCTTAAACAGTGCATTTGAAGTTTCATCTGTTTGCATTAATTCTATATTATTAATAACATGTCTCTATAGGTCCTACTTCAGTCTGATTATTGTATTTCTCCAGTTCAGCTGTAAAATGAGCCACTGCAGAGACACATTCACCAAAGTAAAAGCAGTGAACAGGAGGAAGGTTCCCTGTTGTCTAAACTGTTGAGTGAAACCAAAAGTTACTGAACCGAACTAAAAGTGAGTTCTTAGTGCAGACCTTGGTGCAGACTTTCAGGAGAGAAAATGGCCAGTCTTTCACAAAAGTTAACTTTTTTCTCAAAGAATTCTTTTGAGGATTGTATCTTGACATGTTTAATTTATAACTTACTCAGAAAATGTGTCTTTTCAGCTGGTTTATTATCATTGACCATTTACTTTTTGTCCAACTTCTTTAGGACAACATCATGTACACCCTCTCGTCCTGGTTTCCCATCGCATCAAAAGAGCAAGAAAGTCTAGAATTCAGACGAACTCGAACGAACAGACGAACTCAGCAAGAGAGAAAATAAAACAATTCACTGGACAAAAGCAATGATCATCTTAAAAGTGGACTACAAACATAATTGTTAGATTCAGGAGATGAAAACAATCCCATAGACAGCAGCATTTAGCATTTTTCTTGAATCTGTTCCTATTCTTGCTTGTCATGACTTAATATTGGTTACTGTCTTACACTACTTGCTCTTCGACATTTCTTACTATACTCCTTTCTTAATTTAGGGGATCAGTTGCAGAGCTAAAACACAGAGACATACACTGACAAATGAAACACTCACCCTCTTTCCAGTGATCTCCAGTTCACTTGTACAGCACTTGCATGTCTTTGGTGGGATAAGGCTGGAGAAAGAACCAGCTACAGGGTAAAAAAAACCCAGCAGTATTGGCTTTGAAATCACTTTTATTCATTATTCTTTATGTCTTGTATTCTTACACACATTCAAATGCAATAAACAGAGCTGCTTCCCCTTTAAAAATACTTTCAACACGGACATCTCCCTCTCCATGTGACTCTCAGAGGGTAATGGCTTGGGTCATCTCCCTTTTTAGTCCATCTGTGCTCACAGACAAGCGCTGTATCTCTAATCACACTATTCATTCGACAGATTTCCTCGTTAAATTATTCATCCGTTGGAGTTGATTGTGTTGAAATAGCGTTGACCTCGTAATGCACCTTTCCATCTCCGCAGCTGATATGGTATTGACATCTCGGTGTGGTATTCTACTGTAGGTGGCTGTGTCCAATTACAGCCACCAAATGGATTGGGTGATACAGTAGCTTTGATGCTGATTTATCCAGCCATCATTGTATAATCATTTGTTTATTGATTGGTGTGCTGATATCGAGTGGGTTCAAATTAATGCACCGCTCGATTGCACTGCATTCATTCCAGCTGTTCACTCATTCAATCGATTATTAATAAGTCATTCTCTGAGCTCTCGGTGGTTATAAATTATTATTTGTACGCCGCTTTCATTACAACAGGTAGATGTATTGTTCGAAAAAAACACAAATGGGGATTAAACCTCCAAACAAACCAGGAAATACTGTGCATCATTGCATTGATGGTGTGTTTTTCCTTTTGTCCAGACCTGATCCACTGCACCAATGAGCTGAACGTCAGTATCCCTCACCTGGCCGACACGCTGCTGGAGCGCACCGCCACCAACAGCTGGATAGTGGTCTTCAAAGCTCTCATCACCACACATCACCTCATGATGTACGGCAACGAGGTGAGGATGGTCTCCTTTAACTCTCTCAGATAAATACTGATCACCACACGAGGAGTGGTGTCGCGTGGCATCATTTATGAAGTCATTATGTTGAGATATTTAAATGATATATGGCCTGAGACAATATTGTTTTCATGTTATTGCTGTAATTCTGTTCAGCGGCCATTTTAATCAGTATTCCTTCATGTGGAGGATGTGTGGATAAGGTAGGCCTCTCACACTTCGACTGAGATGCTTTACATACTTTACAAAATAATATAGTCCTATCCTTTCAATGAGTTATAGCCTCGAGTTGGTTCAGCGTAAATTATTGTATTGAGTAAGACACGATCAGCGCCAGTGTAGATCTACAACAAACAGACTTCATTAAACACTTTATTCCACAGTTATTGAGCTAAACTTCATTAAATCCATTTCCCTGAGCCTTATCCTGCACCAGACAAGAGTCTAAACCGATCACACAAACCTACAGCTCACAGACATGAACTATTATCTCTGTGCAGCTCTTTACCTGCAGCTGCTTTACTCCAGAGTCACTGAAGCAGCAGGACGTGTCAACATTTCTACAGCTGTGGGTCTGTAAATGTAAAATAACAAGATACGAACAAAAGGAGTTGTATTTTATAACGTTACTTGGTCTGAAGTGGTTATAGTAGGATCCGATCACTGCTTTTTCCTAAATATGACGTTTTTTTAGTAACAAGCTAAAAAATCTGCACTAGTTCTGGACTCCACTGCACAATCACAGAAATAAAAAACATTAACCTCTTTAGCTTTATTTCTAACAATAATGGTGGGTATTGATTTATGCTAATGACCCAAGCTCTGTTTTTATCCTTTTTTCTTCACTAAATCAATCAACTTGTGCGGTGTGTATGTTTTACATCTAGACTCTAGAAATGAATCTCTGTTAATATCTGCAGCTCACTAGTCTCCAGTCGGCTCTTTTTACTGACACGTCGCTAAATAAAAACTAACATCTATCGTCTTGTTGCTTTGTATTTTCTTCTCTTCAAATGGGACACAGACAGAGAGGTGTTAGTGGGAGATGTTACCACGAATCTACTGAAAACTGCGTAAAAATGGGAAAATTACTATAGTTCTAGTCCAGTTTTTTGGTTGTGTTCATTGATCTAGTCTATATTAGTCTACAGTGGATCAATGTTGAGCCCTCGTGTTCGGAGCATTATCAAACAACATTATCACTGCATGGCTCTCTGACATGGACTGATAAAAATAATGTCTCCGAAGTCCTTTCATCCATCAACAAGGACCGATGAAGAGTACACATCTGACATTTCAGTGGCCGCCTCATTCGTCTGTTCAATTTACAAGGGCAACAGCAAAACATCCGCCATGTTTAAATGAAAAGCAGCAGAGGAAGTGGATGACGTGGCACAAATTACCGTAGGCAGGTTGGTTCCTATTAAAGTAATCACCAAAGCAGTGACGCACTCATCTGGCAAGAGGTTGTGAGACAATGATTCAGGTCTATTTATGCAGAGAGAGTGTAAATTAATGTCAAAACAACCAGAATCATACCTTTACAGATCCCAGCTCTTTGTACTGGTCTGTGTTGCTGCTGTAGGAAACACATGTAAAGGTCATACTGAGGAGAACGGCCATGTTAATACGCCTTGGGTCAATAGTGTCAGAGAAATCGACACGTTTTTGACAATAATTACAGTCCTCAATCCCAAAGTTTATGATTTAAAGCCACTTCTACCTGCGTCACTCTTTCTCTCAGTCTGTAGAAGTCTGTCCTGTCAACGAATGAACAAAACACTAGCTTTTGAAAGGTTTTAGTCAACAACTTTACTACTTCATAAATAGTTACTTTTTGTTGTAATTAGCTCATTGTACATAAAGTTGTCTTGCCTTGCTTACTTTTCCAGTCCTGCACTGCTCTGTATAGCTTCACAAAAAGGAGCTCATTCCCATTGTTGGTTAGATCTGTCTTTGGTGCAGCTCAGACTCAGTAAAACCTCACAAAGCACTGCCTCCTCTTTCCAATGACCTGATCAGTGCGTCTGTGTGGACATGATGACCGGGTATTGTCAGGAAACTACTTCAAATAATCACTAACATTGTTGTCTTCTCTTTTTCCATCAGAGATTGATGCAGTACCTAGCCTCCAGAAACACGCTCTTCAACCTCAACAACTTTCTAGATAAGGCCGCACTACAAGGTGATTTAATGCCATTTGGCTGTTTGTGAAGTCAGCAGTGCTGTACATCTCACAAAATGACTTTACGTCTGACTCTCCTTGGCTCTGCTCACTATCAATAAGCCTCTTTCAGGGTTGATTTTAAAGGCACATCACAGTCCTGAATAAAGAGTAGTAGACACTTGTTTTACTGTAGAGAACGCTAAGAAGCAAGTCCTAGATCACACGTGTCAACTCAAGGCTCGGGGGCCAAATGTGGCCCTTTGCAATGTTTTATGTGGCCCTTCAATGACTTTAGACGGTGATATTTTTGGCACTAGTTGGATTTGAATCAGATTAATTTGTTTATGTAAATCTTAAACCCGTTTTTGCAACAAAGATATATATAATTTGCAAAAATCCAAATAAAACATGTTAAAATTCATCTAAAATCTGTTCAATTCCTCCTAAAACCTGTTCAAATCCAACTAAAACCAGTTCAAATACATATAAAACTTGTTCAAATCCATCAAAACCTGTTCAAATTCAACTAAAACCTCCTCAAATTTATCTTAAATCAGTTCCAATAAACAGAGGAAAATAATTGTTGAATATAACTTTTGTAAGACTCAAATCAAGATGAAATCTCACATTCAAAATTTAACAAAAGCTTCCCAAATTCCACCATCTTTGGCCCCTGAAAGGATGAGTTTGAGTTTGACACTACTGTCCTAGATGAACTGAAAAAGGGTTTTATCTTTGTTTCTGTATTTCATATTAAGTTAAACAGAGGAAATCATATCTTTTCTGTCACACAGGTTACAACATGTCCACCTTCATCAGACGCTACAGCCGCTACCTGAATGAAAAAGCCATGTCTTACAGACTAGCAGCAGTGGACTTCACCAAAATGAAGAGAGGGTAACACTGTCCCACATAAACATCTCAAAAACCCTTTATAATAGCATTATGAATATGGCATCCAGCTGTATACAGTTACCTAAGATTGGTAAATGGAGCGTACACAGTTACACAGCACTACATTGTTTAGCTTAAACTTGTGTGGAATATATACATCTTGCCAAAACAGGATCCGGGAACTCTCTTATTTTTAAATGGTGTGTTCTGGTCACTGTTTGATTGGATCCAGCAACTCTCGGGCAAAAAAAAAACCTGTGCTCAGACTCAATCCCCAGTCTCTGCTGATTCGGCTGTATTCTGTGATTAATTTCCAGCTAAATAAGATTTCAACATGGATAGCAGTCCTGTCCAGTGTTAAAAAGGAGGTATAAATGAGCAATAGCTGTTTTTTGTGCAATACTATGAAAAATGAGCAGAGTTCAAACCACTCCAGGAAAAATATTCTCAAACGAAATGGTGCTGGTGTTATTCCTTTCTCTCTGTTTGATCTAAATGTATTTGTGTCAGTATTTGTAAGCCTTTGTTTGGGTGTGTTTTGCAGTGCTGACGGTGTAATGCGCACCATGAACACTGAGAAGCTGATTAAGACTCTGCCCATCATTCAGACTCAGCTGGATGCACTGCTGGATTTCCAGGTAAACGTTTGATTGCACACAACAGATTTAAATCTCAAAACCTGCAGAAAATCAACACAATATCTCAGCAGGAGCTCACACAGTGCTTTTCTATTAATTCTTCACAGCCAAACTCCAACGAGCTGACCAATGGAGTGATCAACACGGCCTTCATGCTGCTGTTCAAAGACTCCATACGGTTGTTTGCTGCTTACAATGAAGGGGTCATCAACATGCTGGGTAAACCAACCACAAGAGCTGTGTTTAGTCCGTGTTGTGTTCATGCACTAATCTGCCTCTGAAGTCTTTGCACAGAGCAGAGATCACTGGACACTGACTTCACTCGTCTTCCTTTTTAAAGAGAAATCAATTGGCTTCCAGACTCGCTCGAATCTAAATTAAAGACTGTAAAGTCTAACTTCTTTTTCTCCATTAATTATTTAACTAATGATGTAAGACCATCGCACTCTCAACCGTGAGGTTTATTAAATGATTTATCCCCAAATTGACACCATCGAGATGCTTTATGAGAAACTGAGTGGGTTTTCTGGGATTTAGTCAGCGTTTCCTTCAATCTATAACATCATTAGTTTTTACTGCTCACCAATTTCATGCATTTTTAAGGTAATGTGTCAAAAATACAGTATTCTACATGAAATAAATATACTCTTATTCTACTGTACACTTTTCACTGTAAATGCATTATTTTAATCTTAAATCCCACACTTTGAGCCTTCAAAATGTTGTTTACAAGGAGGTTTTTTTGAAAATAATTTTTATGTTTTATTTTTTGTACAAAAAACACATAAACACAAACATAGATCAATACATAAAAAGAAAACAGGAAGTGATAACAATAAAAAAGAAGACTATGAACACAGCCAAATAGGATAAAAAAAAATTACATAATACAATAAACGAGCCATGAATGGGAGAGCAGGTTATAAAATAGATGGATTCACATTTGACACAAAAGTGGGATGCAGAAATGACAGTGTAGATTCATAGATGGTTTTACACAGCATTCTTATCTGGTGTTGTTTTAGCTTGTATGCTAAATGCTAATTGTGTTATCCCTACTCGCAGAGAAATACTTTGACATGAAGAAGAACCAGTGTAAAGAGGCTCTGGAGATCTACAAGACGTTTCTGAACCGGATGACCAAACTGTCCGAGTTCCTCAAAGTGGCAGAGGTAATGTCTGTTTGTCCTGCTGCTGGCCCAGAGGAAAAACAGATCCAAACACAGCTGACGAGGGCGGGCGTCCTTCTGAAGTTAATCTCAACACTGTTTCATTCTGTTGATTTGAGATCTTTGTAGAAAACCGTGTGTTGAGATTTGCTCCAGACCGTTTCTTCTCTTGTGCCTGATTTACCGTCAGTTTTTTAAGACCTCTTTATGAGGAGTTTAAAACTGACCGTACATCGGTTTCACGGCTTCTCTCTTTAATATTCAAGTATTTTGCTGCTACACTTTCTCCTGTTCCTGTCCTTCTCTGGCCCTGACCTGGGGAGGGTTGACTCCCGACAGAGATTAATGTCTGCTCGGTAGCGGCTCGTGGAGTCACTGGTGTAGAGCCTCCGGTCGAGGGACCCTCGCGTGCTGCCTGTTCACATGCCTGCACTGCATGCCCAAGCAAGCTCTCTCTCTATCTCTGTCCCTTCTTCCTCTTTGATTTGTATTTCTTTCTCTTTCTTCTGATAAATGATCAGTCCTTGCTAGGCTTCGCAGTGAATTAAAACAGTTGTGTCCTCTGTAGATAGCTTTACCGTGCACCATCTTCAAAGGCTTTCACTGCTTGGTTTCCCATTCGGAAGAAGGTTTGGGGTGCAGCCGCTCGATCAAAGACTTCAATAAAAAGAAAGAAAACCACAACCAGACTAACGTTGACTTTAAGGACCCATTCATTTTACTTGTCTAACAAAATGTGTGTTTGTCTGTTTGTGTGTCATCTGTGCCCCTCCCTCCTCTTTGTGTTCAAAGTCAACATTAGTTGAGTGTCTTCCTTTTTGGATGTTTTGGGACCTCAGTCATGTGACCTGTTGGCCTGCCTGTTTCGATTGGTGCTTGGCTTTCATTTCAGACCAGTCTCCAGGTGTCACTGTGTGTTTGTGTTCTTCTGTCTGTCTAACACTGTGAATATCGATGTTTGCCAGTGCACGCCCCTCCCTCCTCCTCTGTCGTCTTTCAGTTGTTTCCTTCCACTGCATGAAGTAACGAATGCTTGAGTTTGATTCTTCTTTCTCCTCCTCCTCTTCCTCCTCTTCTTCCTTCACATGCCTCTTCCCTCTTTTTACTCTGTGGGTTTTTTTGTTTACTCCTTGTTTTATTTTATTATTACATTTGGTTGATTTGATTTCGCCTCCCTCCTCCCTCCCCACCCCTCCCTCCTTTTTGTGACACAGCGAGTTGGGATAGATCAGGGCGACAGCCCCGATCTCACACAGGTCAGTCCACATCTCATCTCAATCAGTCAGTCTCCACTTTATGAACCCGTCCAGTCAATCCCATAATGCTTCACTGTAGACGCTCCGTTCCCTACTCACCCTACAGACCTGGCCACTCTGCAGCTGCCCTCTCTTCTTCTCCTCCTTCTCCTTCACTGTCTCAGAGTAGATATAGACAGGAACCAACAGTTTTCCGCCTCAAACTCATTAGTATTACACTTTTCTTTATCTGACTCACTGCAGAACAAATTTAACTCCGAGGTGAGATTTTAAAGAAGCATTTATGCAGCTGGATTACAAAAGTTTTCCCTCATATTTCTATTTTAGATGTTCAGGACAGAGGCTTAGGATCTGTCTGCATTTGCGTAAACAGACAGACTTGTCTCTTAATATTTAAGGCTTATCACACAAAATTAGTCATAAAATATGTTTCCTTCTAAAGCAGTGTTGAAATCACGTCCTTGAAAAGATTATGTCCCTTTGCATTAGCTGTGGGGAGAGCAGCGAATGGTTTTATTAAATAGGTTTCTGCAAATAAGACTTGGGTAGGTGTGCATAATGCCATCATGAGTACTGCATGTCACGAAGAAGACACACTTTACTTTTTAAAAATTAGTGCCGACGTGATAAATCAAACTGAAAACGTTTTTTTTCCCCCTGTGCCGTGTTTGCAGTGCTCATGAAGCCCTTATTTGCTCCTATTCAACCACAAGACCCATGCCTCTACTGAGCTCTAGATATGTGTCTGTTTTACTTTTAAACCTTTAGCATATCCTAGATTTCTCTGAAGAAGGATACCCAGAATATTACTCTCTGTCCCCTCGTTAAATAAGTATACGAGAAATCTTTTCTTTGCTTGTCGTGGTTTGCGCTGTTTCTTGAGTTGAGCTGAAACACAAAGCTCTGAGTGAAAACCCGCGCTGTCACATGACGTCACTACATCCATCCCTGTGTGTTCTCAGGTTAAGAGTGCAGGCCAGCCGCTCGATGTGCATAGCGCGGTTTTCACCAGAGGTTTGCGTTTCTCTGAGTTAACTTCCTTGGTTTCCAGTGCAGTCTTTTTGCAGCTCTTAAAGGTCCCCTGCTCTTTATGCTGTTCTTATGGCTTCACATGAGTTTATTTTCTCTATTGTCTGCTTTAAATAGCTTTTGTTTTAGATGTTTTTCCAGTATCTGTGCCCTTAAAGGCGAGTAAAATCCGATCCAAACAATACTCTATACTCCTTAAAGGCAAAGTCACTCTCTAAATCACATTGCAGAACTTCAAAAAACACAGAAAAAGCAGAATAGGGGACCTTTAAAGTTAATCTAAAACAATCACTGGCGTTGAATCAGAAGCGGGATCCATGAGTTAACTCTTCCTTCCTGATTTTTGGTGATTTCTGTGTGTAAAAGTGTGTGTCCATGGGAGTGTTTGTGCCGCTGGCCTCTGCATGGGCTCATTAGATGTAGTTTGTGCTTGTTGCGTTTCTTCGGCGAAGCCCTGGAGAAACGACAACAACAACAACAACAACAACAACAACAAAAAGTCGCTCTGCTGCTGTTGTGTCCTAAACCTGTCAGACTCGCTCGCATGATCCACGGCTGATCTGTGCATGCTCGTCAACCAAACCTGATGAAACCAAACAAGAACGACGACGAGACAAATTAAAAAAAAAAAAAGTGGTAGAAAGTGGACCAGTCAGATCTCAGAGTGGTGTTGTAATTCTGCTGCTGCTTGTGTCTGTATGAAGTTAAACAGATAAGAGAAAGCAGTGTGTGTGTGTGTGTGTGTGTGTGAAGCGTGTTGTGAACTTCGTGGATGAGGTCCTAATATCTCCCTCCTCCCTGACCCCTCGACCCCCGTTACAGGCGCCCAGCTCCCTTTTGGAGGCTTTGGAGCAGCATCTGGCCTCTCTGGAGGGTAGGAAGCTAAAGGAGCTCTCCAGCGCCAGCAGGTACGCTCATCCATGAGGGGGTCGGGCCTGTTGGGACGTTGTTTACACCCTGGACAATCAGCATTTGGAGACATTATTGACACTTAGCCATTCATTCTTATATTTACTCACTATCTGCACAGAAAGACTATCAGGCAGGAATGCACTCAGATGATTACTTCCACAAATATATTTAGTAATTATTAAAGATGTACAATATGAACCACAGATTTAATTAAAAAATAACATGACAAAAAGTCAGGCTGAAAGTAGCACCGTGAAACTTTTAGCCCAAAAATATCCAAATATACAAAGTTTGATTGTTCTAAGCTGGACAGAAACCTCCAGTGTTTCTTTTCTGTCCCAGGACGGTGATGCCCCAAGCTACACATATAATGAAGAAAATAGGCCAATACACTGGACTATAGCAGAGTTGTATTTGTACAAAACAGCACACACTGGCCTGATGTTGATGGAGAGGAATATTTGAGCTGAGAAGAGTCACATGGGAAAGACAGACGGGAGACTTTCTGGATGTCTTAGACTGGAGAAGTTTATTTAACATCAAACATGGGACAGAACAGTCAACACAGTGTGGGACTATTGAACGTTCAAGTCTACTTCTGGAGTAATAAGACTATATAACCTCTTATTGCAATGTGGTGTTTACTGAGAGATCTAGACTTGGCATAGAGACAGTTTATTAGACAGGTTAAGGACACTATAGCCTAAGTTCCCCAACGGAGGGTACATTTGAAACGATGAAGGCAAATCTAGAGCAAAATGTTACATGTTACAAACGCCAAAAAGTGACTAAGCTACGACTCAAGGACACAGCTTTGTTCGATATGACGACAAATGGGATTTAACTTTTCACTGTTACTTGGCAACTGATACTCACCCATTAGACCACCTTCCCCTCGTCTCGTCCTCTAAATGGACTATTATGCAACTTAAAGGTTTTCTCTTTGTAAATGTTGAGTAGCAAACACACACAGATTTCTGAAAATATTGATCCTTATTTAAAATCCAGACAGTCAAAATTACAAATGCTGTTCTGTTAGCCTCTAAAATAGCATTTATTCCAACCATCTTCACGTATCTGTCAGTGTTTGATTTGTTCAGTTTCCTCAAAGACATTTTATAGCCGAGCCTTTTATGGCCCACAGTTGGTTCGTTTTATAAAGTATTTTAATTATTAATTTATGCCTTGTTTCTGTACTGCAGGCAGCACTTGTGTGTGTTACTTAAATTGTTCAAAATATGGTTTGTCAGAGTGGTGCTTGGAGATAACAGCTGTAGAGAGTGGTGTCCTTTTGGTGCTCTTCCGTTTAGGGCAGAGGGGTCCAAACTTTTTGCAAAGAGGGCCACATTTGATGAGAGGACATTTTCCAAGGGCTGGCACTCTCTTCTGATTTTATTTCCTTTTCCACAAGTACATGTTTTAGTTGGATTTGAACAGGTTTTAGTTGGATTTGAAAAGGTTTTAGTTGGGTTTGAGGATGTTTATTTAAATTTGAACAGGTTTTTGATGGATTTAAACAGATTTTAGATTCATTTGAACAGGTTTTAGTTTGATTTGAAAAGATTTTAGATGAATTTGAAAAGGTTTTAGTTGGATTTGAACAGGTTTTAGTTTGATTTGAAAAGATTTTAAATGAATTTGAAAATGTTTTAGTTGGATTTGAACAAGTTGTAGTTTGATTTTGAAAGATTTTAGATGAATTTGAAAAGGTTTTAGTTGGATTTGAACAGGTTTTAGTTGGATTTGAACAGGTTTTAGTTTGATATGAAAAGATTTTAGATGAATTTGAAAAGGTTTTAGTTGGATTTGAACAGGTTTTAGTTTGGATTTGAAAAGATTTTAGATGCATTTGAAAAGGTTTTAGTTGGATTTGAACAGGTTTTAGTTTGATTTGAAAAGATTTTATATTCATTTGAAAAGGTTTTAGTTTGATTTAAAATGATTTTAGATGGATTTGAAAAGGTTTTAGTTGTATTTGAACAGGTTTTAGTTTGATTTGAAAAGATTTTAGATGGATTTGAAAAGGTTTTGGATGGATTTTGACAGGTTTTAGCTGCATTTGAACAGATTGTATTTTGAACCTGTTTATACAAGGCTGCTGTTGGCCATAAACAATACATTTTATCACAGAAGCTTTGGGCCAGATAAAATTTCACCTTGTAGGCCACAAGGTGAAATTTTATGGACATGTCTGGTTTAGGGATCTCTCTGTCTGGTCAAAAGCAGAACACTGAGGAACTCAAAAAAGGTAAAAGTATTAAAAAACCTTTATTAAAACATAGCTCTTTGTTTAAATCATTGCCAACTCAAGATGGCTGCCAGATACAGACGTTTGTACCTGTGGGATATGGTCACGTGTCCAAAGTGGGAGTTGTAAACAGTCATGTGACATTACAAAATAATCATAAAATTCATCATAGGAAAACATCTTAAGCCTAATGTAACATAAATAAGCACAATAAGCATCAGGATACACTAAGATTAAAGCCACAATAAACAAAGAAAACAAAGAGGAAGGATACTGTAGCTATATTAAAGGTTAAACTGTGTGTTTATTTTCAGATCCAGTACTCTCTCCAGTGCGGTGTCCTCTCTGTCCAGCACTGGGATCTCTCTGAGCCGAATGGACGACAAGACAGAGGACAACAGGCTGCAGCAACACAAGGCAAGACATTTATTACTCACTAAAAATCTGTCATTAACAAGGTTGGATCAAGTCCAGATCAGATGTATAAACACGATGAGCAGCATGTGGGTTGTCTCATTGATAGATATGTCTTCTCTCTTGTTTTCACCATAAAATAAAATATACTTTGGCAGAACTTGGGCAGAACTCACTGATAAATACAGATACAAGCACCTGATATTTATGAATCATACACAGACTTCAGATATTTTATCACTGAAGTGTTTTGAAGGAGCCTTTTTGTTCAGCCACAGAGCACTATTTACAGTTTGCTTCACTTTAAATATTTTCAAAAAACTAACAAAAAAAGCCCCAAACCCTCTAACAATCTAATCTGCTGGATTTATACATATATAATTTACCCTCCACAGTTTTTGCTTGTGATGGAATGAAAACAGGGAGAACTAAAATCTTACTCTATATAAATAATAATAATTTTACAAGCACTTACCAGAGACACAGAGGACTAAGAAGTAAAAAAGCTAAATAGCCGTTCTGAATCTTAACAAAACTCCATCTTCTTCTCCAAATAACTCCGCCCAAAATGCTTAACCTTTTTATAGAACACAAGCAAAGAGCATTCATGAAAGATACGGTTTAGCGTCGTGGATATTTCTCATTGGTCCAGTCTTTCATGTCTTTTAAGTGGTGTATGTGAATGGCCTTCGGTAGCCTGTGGATTTCCATCCACCGTGTGGCTCTCAGCAATGATCTAGGACAAGTTTTCATTTGTAATAAGTCCGACTACCCTCCAATAACCAGCGCTCGGGTCTTGGGAGGTTAAGTTACATTTTATTAAGAGCAGAGACAGGCAGCTCAATGATGGTCCATGACACGGAGCTAATAAAACATACAACAATGGAGCAGCGGGACTCGATTAAATGAAAATGATTGTCAGCGCACAAACAGGACGCTTCACAAAAGAGTCCTTCATGTGCATTAAATAAACTGTTTCTGCTTCATGTAGGATTACGACCCAATAAAAAAGCCGGAGGCTGCGTGCGCTGTGTACAAACAAGGCTGCACCTCAAGTGTTTTTGTCCTGCTCTGTTGTTGAACCTGAATGGACCAGTGCATTAATCCTCATACGCTGGAAATCAAACTGTCGCTCCCTGGCTGCCGGCCCACAGTCTGCAGAGAAGCCTAATGAATTTACAATCTCCAAACCTCAGCCTGTCGCGGGATTTTATTAAACAAAAAGTCATCAGGGGCATTGTGTAGATGTGGATTTACAGTAATATTTGTCCTGACAAACTCAAAAAGGGTTGTTTTTTATTTCCCTGGGGATGTTATTACCTCAAAGTGAGCAGGAAAGCATTTGAAAAACATTGAAATGTCATAAAACACTGTCACCTTTTTTGCAGGAGGATGGTCCTAAAGTGATTGACATCCAGACGCCCAACGTGTCGCCCAGCACTCAGTCCGTGGGCAGTGCCAACAGCAGCGGAGGAGCCACAGACCTCTTCTCCAACTCACCCATCGTTCCTGTCAACAACCAGTGAGACTTCAGTGTTTAGCCTTGGGTCGTGTTTTGCCAGAGACATCGGAAAATCGTTTTTTTACAAGTTGCAAAAAGCACATAAACAGAAAAATGTGGTTTATTAATCGTGCTACTTTACCAACGTTATGAATTTAGCAGCTAGAGAGCTCTGGGAGATGACGGTGCCACAGCTCTAAAGTGAACTATTGTAATAAAAAAAGCTGTAGAAAAGCACTGAGCCCATTTTTGCAGAATATTAAAAAAAATACAGAACAAAAAGACAGATGTTAGCTTTTATTTAGCGACCTTTGTCAGTAATAAGAGCCGGCTGAAGCCTAGTGAGCTGTAATACAGAGATTAACTGAGATTAATTTTGTATATGTAATGTAGTTTGTAATTTGTCTATGTATAATAAACAGGCTACATAAGGTCTTGATATAACGAAGAGAAATGGATCAAAACAGGATCAAAACCAAAGACCACATGGGTCATTAGCATAAATCAATACAGAGAACACACTATTGTTAGACATAAAGCTAAAGAGGCTAATTTCTTTAATGTCTGTGAGCTCTAGGTTTGTGTGATCGGTTTAGACTCTGAGTCTGGTGCAGGATAAGGCTCAGGGAAATTGATTTAATGAAGTTTAGCTCAATGACTGCTTAACTATATTATATATGGCTGCTATAAAGATTACATTTAATTTAATGTCTAAAGGCCTATTAGGTCTCTTCTCCCTCCTCCTTTAGCCCTTGGCAGCAAGACAAACCTAGGTTTACTCCGAACAAACTTTATCAGCATTTTGTTTAAATTGTCAGTGAACACCCAAATACATTCATCTCCTCACGGTTCAGGTCAAAAGAGTGAGAAAAGAGGGATTGAGGTATACTTTTTAATGCAAATCCTGCAGAAAATGCCTCTAAGGAGACCCTACCCACTGTCTACTCGCCTGCAATCACATTCAAGTCCTGTCAAAACTGGCATTAGCAGCTCAAAATTCACATTATTGTCCACTTTTTACTTTTTTAAGAACCCACACAAAGCCAGCCTCCGACAAGAAGCCTCTGAGTGGCTCTCTCGATAAATAAAAGTGTTTTATTGATTTTTCTTGTTCCACAAAATCAAATGAATACTATCTCTGTTTGCCTCTCTGCCTCCGTGTCCCGCAGTGTGCCAAACCTGACCAGTGAGCTGTTCACCCTGCAGCCTAATTTCACCCCCATCCCGACCACACACACTGTGCCCAACAACAACAACGCCTGGGGAGGTAGGCACTCACACACAAACACTCACATATTCATGGCCTCGCATCGACCTGTCTCACTTCGTTTTCTCTGACGTTACCGTGGCAACCTCCTCACGTCAGGTGATCTGTTGAAGCCAGCCCCGCACGCTCAAATTCACAGCCCCGGAGCCCCATTGCACTCTGGGAAGATGCTGCCCAGTGATTTGGACTCGTCGTTAGCTCATCTCGTCGGCAGTGAGTACAGTCTTCGTGGGGCTGGGGTCGCCCTGATACAGATACTTGGTGCTCTTTTATCTGTACAGCACTATTTGGACATATTTTACTGTAAATGAAGATTATAAAGGCAACGCAAACTGTAAATAATGCTTCATGAAAGTATCTGGAGGCTCATCGTGGCTCTGAAACCTGTTGTACTTTATAAATATTAAGTACTTGTTTGTGTTTGCTTGTACTCAATATTAAAAACTCTTAATTTAACAGAGACCTCTTTAGTATTTACAATTAAGCACTCGCTAATATTAAGTACAGATAAGAATTCTTAATAATTATGTCTTCTACATAGATTTTAGTACATTTTTGCAGTAAAATAAATAAAAATATTCCCAAATACTGAGAAGAACAGAAATTGTGCTGGTATTGGAATCCGGCAACAGAGCTTCATATTCAGATGTCTAAGTATTAAGCACTAAACGCTGCCTCACTTTTGCTTTCATTTCAGCACCTTTTAAGCTTTCCTATCAGTCAATTGTTCATTTCACTTTATTTCAGCTTTGCTTAACACAAAGAAGGAAAAAATGTACCAAGTAAAATAACTTTCAGGCCATAAAATGACCACCACTGTATTCGGTATTCAGCTAATATTTCCCTTTCGTTTTCTTCCAGATTTGCATTTCGGGGGAACATCAGCTAAAAAGTGAGTTTGACTTGAGCTGCTGTTTCTTTGTGACACGATACTTACCTAAAGCTGTCGTTCTTTCGTCTGTTCATCAGACCAGAGCTGCAGTGGAGTCAGCTGGTGGAGAAGAAGCCGACAGGAGGAAGCGGCTGGCAGTCGAAAACCATGTGCACCAGCACCAACTGGGCTCACAGTACACACCCCATGGCGCCTGCACCCATGCCCGTCCCACAGATGGTCAGTAACACCAGCTCAAATAAGGTTTACTGTTGGAATTTTCTGCACACAGTGTAAAGTCTCCAATTTGGATTTGATTTTTAAGGAAACACAGGACTCTAGTAGTAACTGTAAGAATTGTTTGTGTAAATGGAAGATACAGTCAGGTGTTCTTTACAGAGCCTTTAAAGTCCTAACCTTGAGCTGCAGCTGGATACACGAGAGAGAAAATCCATCTTGAACTGCTCCAAGCAAAGTATTTGTGACCAAACCCTAAATGCTAAACTTAGACAGTGTGTCCAATGATGCGGCGTGTTTTAAGTTTGAAGATGTAGCAACTGTTTTACTGGTAATAACGTGAAAAATAGTAACAATAATAGCACTGCTCTGATTGGATAAGCTGTGTTTGTAAATCCAGTCACAAACCAGTATTTAAAGAACCTTTTGCAAATGCTTTCATCGAGAGCCGTCCCAGCTGGTTCTGTGGAGCAGTTCAATCTGGCAGAGTCAGGTTGTTAAAGTCCTAAAAAAGGTGAAAAATTGAAGGTAAATATTATTAAGATATTTATATAATATATTGTAAGTTTATTACATTCACAATATTTAAAAAGAGAGTTAGGTTTGTCTGGAGGTCTGGTTTGATGCAGAATGGAGGCCCAAAACCATTTCTGTACACTTCTATATGACTCACCAATGTTTTTTAATCACAGCAACAATAAACAAGGAAGTCAGCAGCTGTTGAAGCCCATTGGTTGAAACCATGGATATAGCCTTTTATTGTCAGAACAACAGTGGCCTTAAAAGTTCTCAGTGCATCTCAAAACAAATCTGTGGCGCGTTTTCTAACTGTGAATTTGAAGTTGCTGCTGCTTGTAGTAATTCCATATAAATGACATTTCTAGTTCCAGTCAGGTAAACTCACACCTCTGTTGTCATGACAACCGTGAACAGAGTCAGGAAAAGACTCTGTTATAAAACAATCTGCTAATTGTTGAGACTAATTTCTGCTAATGAAGTTTCTATGCATTATTATGTAATCAAACCCTTTATCTTGTTCTTACACAATATAATGAACATGTTTGCATTAGATCAAATGTTCACTTTATGTAGGACTTAAGGAGTTCTGTATTTCTTAGAAAACGCATGTAGACTTTTAACTGCTCCGCAAAAGCACTTCTACAACACCTGCAGAGTTTCACAACAGACAGCTAAATAAACACTTTTAGTTGAATACACTCCATTATTCTGTCAGAGTGGTAAGTTTCTTATATTAATATTAATGTCCTATTTTGTAAAGTCCACCCCTCGGTTAAATGCATTCAGGGCTTTTGCATAATCTTCAAACTCTGTCGGCTTCTATTGTGCTCAGTACTAATTATCTCCATGTCTCTTCTGTTCAATCCTTTTTCATTTTTTAATTTTAAACTGATTGACCTCTCAGCGCTCACTGCTCATTTATTCAGGAGATAGCCCTGAAAGCCGTGTCATGGCGTGAATAAAAAAGAGACTGGGTCAAGACAAATGGCCAAAGATCGGGTTTATCTTCTTTTCCTGTTAGGAAAACCCAACTTTTATTCTGCCGTTGAAATGACAAAACACTTCTCTCTTTGTGTTTTTTCCATAAACTCTCCACAGAATGGGATGATATATACTGGCTATGTAAGTATTCTCAACTTTATTCATGAAAAAAACTCTTTTTTACATTAAAGCCCCAGGCACATTTTACGTTGCCGCTTGTATTGCATTTGACACATGGATTTTTAGGAGATACTATTTTGCTGAGTTGGAAATTGTTTTAAATTAGATTTATCTGTATTTTACTGTAGGGCAGAGGTGTCAAGCTTATTTTAGTTGAAGCCCAATGTGATCTGAAGTGGGCCAGACCAGTAAAATAATTGCATAATTTTGCTTTAGTGCAAAGAAGAAATGGCTGTTACCTTTATTTAAAAATTTACGTTAATGTCCTCTGTGTAATTTTCACACTTTCCAAATTAATTTCTCAGGCTGGATTGTACCCTCTGACGGGCTGTTTTTAGCCTGCATATATTTGACAGCCCTGGACTAGTGGCAATTTTAAGTTTGTGAAGGCCTTTTATTCTTAGTGGCTTCAGTCATTTGTTATTGAGGATATACAAGTACGTCTAGGACAATAAAAAACACAGATTTTCCACGTGTGGGTTTACAAAACTGGGTTAGACCTACAGTCAGTTGAAATAGTTTTTGTAAAAATATATTCACAATTACGTGGATTTGTAACCGTTTCCAGACTGATGTGCAGCAGGAAATACTTCTTTAAGACAAGTTTGATTGAAATGCCTCTTGGCGTTGTGTTAACTCTCACCCAAGCCTCTATTTTTAACAGGAATCTGTAAAAAAAAAACAAACTTGAGTGTATTTTGAATTGAAATTAGATTAAATAAGTTCATACTTCTCACTCCTTTATGGACATTTTTTGTATTTGTTTTGTAGCAGCTGTTTTGTATGTTTCTTTACTGTTTAGAAGTGGCAGGGGTACTCTTTTTTCTCGACTTTTTCTCATTTATTTTACTGATACTGTATTCACCTCATATCATAGATAGACCTGCTATTATAAGATCATTTTTAGTTTGTTTCTTCACGAAAAAACCCATTAAACAGAGAGGGGGGTAATAACTACTTCACATGACAGTATAAGGAGGCAACAGTGTATAAGCTAAACATATTTACAGTATTATTGACACTTTATGTAAAAATCTAATGTATTTTCATCGCAGGCTCCAGCACCAGTGTCTTTTCCTATGACGACACCTCAAGTGCCTGTGTATGGAATGGTAAATATCATTATGTCACTAGACACAATAAGATACAATGCTTAATATTTACTTACACTGTAACCAAAATGCTGCAGAACTCTGAATTACACTTCCTCTGGGAATACCTATTGAAAAAGAGAGTAATATTGTTAGATACTAAAACAGAAAAGGCTGTAATGTGTGATTTTCCCATTTATTATGATTTCTGTGCTGATGCTGTGTGTGTTTCCAGCTCCCTCCTCAGATGGGTCATCAGATGGGAGGCGTTCCCATGATGCCCCCTCAGCCTGTCATGTACAACCAGCCTGTCCTAAGACCCACCAACCCTTTCGCACCCATCCCCGGAACACAGGTAAGAGGAAATTAGACTTTTAATTGTCCATTTCCATTGTGATGCAGTCATTCTTTTCGCGTTTTTATACATTTATCTTAGTCACACAGAAAAAGGAAACACTATAAAGCGCTGCAGAAGAAGGATTTAATGGACAAAAAAAAACATTTGAATTGAAATATTTTCTGTTTAATGATAGAGCTGTCACATCTATGTCAGAGTGGAGTGCTTTTCATTTACATGAGCACAAGGCTCTTCCCTAATGAATGCTTTCAGCCATTTCTTGGAAATCTCAGTTTTCAATAAAAATACGAGGATGCCAGAAGAAATGACAGTCAGAAGGTAAAAAAAAAACATTTATGTGAATAATAATAGCGTGTAATAGTTTTGTGTTTTGACTTTTGGATGAGCAGCTTGTCTAATAGTGTTATAATAAAAAATATATCAACAAGAGAAAGAAATTAAATGTAGATTCAGCATTTTTTTTGCCTGTAATTGAGAGTAGATAGACAGGAAAAAGGGTGAGACAGGGGAATGACATTAAGCATATGCCCTGAGCTGGAATTGTTCCCAGGTCGCATGAGTACGTGAACCACTGAGGTGCCCCTAGATTCAGCTTTTTAAGTTCAAAATTGGGAAACAGGATGAATTGCCAGATCATTTTAAAATTGCCCTTAAAGTGTGAAAAGCATGTCTTCCTCAGTACAGCCACAATAAATACAATCCATTATATTTTGAGCAATTATTCCAAACACTACGCAGTGATATGTTTACTAAGTGAGTGCTGATGTTGCTGAGAAGCTGCTATTCCCGGCGCTGCGGCAGGTAATACACCCGTCAATAGATGCCTGAACAGTTGATGAGCTGTTTTGTTGAAGTAAATTACTCCCCTTTCTCTCTGCAGATGCACTTCATGTAGGGATGACATTGTAACCATGGCAGCAAAGATGTGAGAGACGAGGCAAGAGGAGAGAACCAAACGGCAGTGCGAGAGAAAGGAGGAGAATGAGCGGACTGAGAAACGGGAGGGGAGAGGAGCACAGGCCGGAAGCCACACTGATGTCTTGTTTTCCTGGTTCTCTAATCTCTCCTCTCTTCGTTTGGCTACTCTGTCTCTGAATTTCCCCAGGACACAAGAAGCTCTGCATCAACCACGCTCATATTTATTTCTGAATGAGTAAAGTGCTGTCATTTTCATTTGACAATTAAACCCAGAAATGATGCTACAAAGAGTGACGACATTGGCCACTCCACCACTTCTCCTTTCCCTTTGTCCTTTTCCCTCAAATGAATCAAACCCGGAGGCGTCCCTTTCTCAGATTGGATCGTTTGCTGGCACTTTACTCGATGTAAACTTTGCCAAGGTTGTGTGTGTGTGTGTAGACGACTGATGCATCTCCTTTAGATCGGTTCCCGGTTGTGTGTCATCCGTCACTTGATGTCAGGAGTGACTAATTCGAATGCGTGCGACTCATTTTCTACATTAGTGTGCTGCATCGACATTAACTGTTAGTTCTTGATTGCCAACTAAACATTCGAGGGCATATTTGAGTGAGTGTGGACGGACATACTGTATGAAGTAGCTGTTTCTCTTTCGGTACCTGTAGTCATTAGTGTTGCCAGGTGCCCATCTGTTAAATGCACTGGAACTACTATCGAAAGCACTGAGCCAGACCCAGGCCTCGCATTTGGATGTAAAAAAAACACACCTCTGCTGTACTCACTGTGTATTTAGTTTCCTTCTCCTCCTCTACAGCTGTGCAATATCATGCAATTTGTCTTTTCCACTCATTTGTAGACCTTTAATAGGCTTTTATTTCTTCACGTAACCTTCTTCTTTGTAACGATTAGGATTGTTTTTGAGCCAATTTCACTCTTTTTGTTTCCTTTTGAGTCAAAAAATGCACTGAGAGCCAGACAGAGAGAGGACTTCATATCAGCAAGTAGGCTATTCTCAGTCTTTGCAATCAGAAACTCCCAAAAAATATGATGTCCTTCCTGTCTTGAGCATTGTTCAAAATAAAAAATCCCCTTTAAATGCCAGAAAACCTAGAGCCGATGTCTTATCATGGCTCAGAGGAAGTAAGGACACTGCAGAGAGGGATTTGCTCCCACAGCGTTAACATTTATGGATAGGAAGGTCAATTGGAGGTGTCAGAAGACGAAGAAAAGCAAAGGGGCTAATGTCTGTCGATCACGACCCTGCCGGCAGTGACGACATTCAGATTAATTCAGCGAGATGAGGCTTTAATGAGACGTTAAAGGTTAATGTAGTATTTTCTGGCAAATCCAAGGTCGCGTTTGACCCACAGACAGACAGACAGTATTATATATAGCACAAACCTTCAAAGAGGGGACAATGCTCTGCTGCACAAACTAAAACCATTGCTGGGATGTACAGTTGAAAGGGGCAATAATCGATCGGGGGTGAAGCTGTTTTCTATTGTCTGTTTTATGTACATGTACTGTATGTGTGTTTGTGTGCACTTCCCACTGAGATAAACAGGGTCATGTTCTTTGACATGAAACACAAGCTGGTAGAGAACGTAAAGGTGAATATTCTGTCTTTTGGAGTCCATTCAAGGTGGCTCTAGGATCACTCATCTGCTCAAATACAATGCAAAAAGCCCTAAAAGTCATCGGAATCTGTGAATGAAAGCAAAGTGAATCTGAGACGAATCTCTCTGCGAAGCTGGAGGTGCATACGTCTAAAGGATCTAACAAATGAAAGACTTGGCATTTTGTGATTTTGAACCGTGACTGTTGGCAATGCAAACTTACTCCAGCGACAACTCGACTACCAGCCAAGAGAGATTTGATTAATGTTAGAAAAGTCACCTAAATAAGAGGTCAGTTGGCGTTTGGATATCTCTTCCTCTTCATTCCTCTTCCTCGTCCCAGTGGTTTGTCTTTCTCCGTCAGCTCTAAGCTCTTTTCATTGTACACCTCACCTCTCAGCGCAGCTCGATCCACCCTGGGCCAACCTCTTTGACTGTTACCGTGTCCTCTGTATATAGGTAATGCCGTTCATGTGTTTTAGACGTACTCTCTCTGTAAAGTGATCAAAGCCCCATTTGGACGACGTACTGTACGTGGGACAATTAATTGCTGTTTCTGTGTTTGAATGGTTGTATTTTAAAGTTGTCATCATCCAGGGAGGGGCGGGGGGCGGGTCGGGGTTGATGTTTGTGATGTTTGTGTCCATCTTTGAGGAGGAAAAGGGATGGGACTGTTGGGTTTTTGGGTGGGGTTTAACTATCACAACTGGTCTATACCAAGAGTGTCTTCATCAAGGAAGTGGACAGGGCAGGGTCTGTCCTCTTCGAAACAGGAACATTTTTTTGCACCAAAGTCATCATCAACGCGCAGCTTCTTCTAATTCAAGGTCACTATGGATGGATGATATCTGAACTCAAACTGATTTTCTTTTCTTTTTAGAGACAAGGAAACTGTCTTTTTTGCATGATTAAGTGTCGTCTTTTTATTGGCTTGTGTGCCCGGTAAAAGCATGACCATTGTGTGAACTCTCACTTACCGGTGTGTTTGGGAAATGTTAATGAAATTTCTCCATGAGATTTTTTACTTACCTCTTGACATGAACGTTCATTGACATTCATAATCAACTGTTTTACAAGAGAGGGTCTGTAACTGTTTGAAGGCTGCTGCATGCAGTGACCCATCATCTTCAAAGCCAGTTACCATCACTGCGTCTTTGTAAAACATCATGGATGTCAATGCCAGTCATCACCTAGCTAGCTAGACATTGCAGTCTTGTAAAATTGCTCTTTATTAAAGCGTTGCTATTTTCAATATGTGTTTGAATGCTTGCTCTTTTTTCATACTATGCCAGCAGTATCTTGGGAGGTTGTGATGAAGGTCAAAGTACTGTACTATATGTTTGGTCTGGTCCACTTTGTGTGGTGTTTTAAAAGTGTTTGACAAGTCTCGTCCCGTTTGTCGTCATCAACTGGACTGTGTCATTTCTCATCCTCCTTTTGGGCTGGTTTCCTTAATACGGGTCTGAGTGCCTCAAGGATCATTTTATTTCTGAGAACAAAGCACGAGCAACAGATCCTCTGTTCAGAATAAGTAAGTCGAGTCTCATTTTAGCTCATCTTCACACTGTAATAATATCTTCATGTGTGCTTTAACTTTTAATTCTGCACTGTTCACATTGTCCTATTATTCATACATTAATCCTTTGTAGGAAATTTTAATCTGACATCTTCTCAGTTTTATTTACACTTGAGTTGATAGAACTTATTTTTAGGATTGAGATTCTTTACATACAATGGCTGCTGGAAACCAGTCCTAGACGTCAGAGCAGTAACTGCTTCTGTCCATTAAATCTCAGTCCATTGTTTCTGTCCCAAAATACTCATTACCTCACTAAACGTTAAGCATTGTGTAAACTGCGTCCTACAGGATTTCTGAATCCATCTGTGATCTATTGTCGAGGGCTCAGCAGTGTCCATGAAACAGTTTTCGCAGGGAGTGAGCTTTCAAAGCTTCAATTGCTTCTCATTTCCTCTTTATGTATCTCAAAGTGACATAATTAACAGGTTTGCATTGTTATTAAAATGTTTTTATTTGAAAAGCATAGGTTGATGTTTTTCAAAGAAAGCTCAATAAAATTGTCATCTGTTGCTGACCTCTCATTTATTTGGTCCCTTTTAAAAACACAAGTCTGAAATACAATACAAAATACAAACTGAATTCTGATTGGTTTCATTGAAATTTATTTATTGATTTAATCATTTCAAAGAACATAAGACAAAATTATATTCATGTTTGTTGTCATTCATACAAGTCGAATGTGGCATCAACTACCGTTGCTTTGGGGCAGAGCGAGAAGAGTCGAGCGTTGAACCAGCAACCGATCCTGAGCCAGCGTGATTGAACTGAAACGAAGGGCCTATGAATGTGCTCTTGAACAAGGCACTTAACCCCAAAGTGGCCCCGGGGCACGAGTACAAAAACTAATGAACCCATCCCATTTACACCTCCAGCTCTGTTCGGATGAATATTTTGACCTAGACTAAAAGAGAAAGACTTACGAGTCCTTGAAGCATTGCTCTTGTCGTTTCTGGAGGAATGTAAGGAAAAATGAAGAAAAACTCAAGAGGAAAAGTGATCTCCCCCAGGGAAGAAGGGAAAATCCAAAAATGCAAAACCATGGAAGAAAAATCCTTGAGACGTTGAGGCTTATGTTTGACTGTCTGGGTGTGTGAGTGTGTTTTGGGAGGGGCAGGAGTGTGTGGTCTGAGTGGTTACCTTAGCGAGGGGACACCCCATCGTCCACATCAGTTTCAGGCCTAACGCTGCTGTTTGTCCCATCCCACGCTACAGGTGCGTGTGGCGCACGTCCAGGGCAAGGGCTCAGTTTGGCTCCCTCCCACTCTAGCTGCAATAATCAGCAAGAGGAAGAAGGTGGCTGGAGCAGCAGCAACAACAAGGCATGCAACTAACAGTTCACATGGAGGCAGTGTGGAGGCTGTGTGTGACTTACGGCTAACTCGAACAGGGCTAGACGTGGAGTTTGTTTTAGTTTCCACATGTAGACTGCTTCACATGTGTTATCTGCAGTAAACCCAAGAAGACATCAAGTTGTGTCAAAGTAATCCTAACAAATGTGTGTGTTTCATTCAAGAGAAGACTGGGGGAGTAAAGTGCCCTTCGGACTGCTGCTCGGTGAAACCAGTGGCCCATAGAAAACTTCATATCAACCTGTAGGAATATGGTCACCTCACGATCACTCACTCAAAAAAAAAACAAAAAAAAACAAAACTGTACACTGCCAAAGCATTTACAAAACCCCCTTGTACTCCTCACTTCAAATGATCAATTGTTGCTTCTTAATTTGAGGAAGCCATGTTTTTACATTCTCAAAGGTCAAAAGATGGCTGCCTCTAGAACGACTGCACTGCAATGTTTCAGCCCTAAACACAAGCTCTCATTTTCAGCCACACCTAAAAACGGAACTGTCTGAATTCCCATCTTTAAATACAATCGCTTTATATTAACAGTCTTCAGCTTTTAACCAAATGTTGGCCGGCGTTACTTACAGCTTAAAATTAGGTTTATTTATAGGTACCTCTGTGAAAACTAGTTGAGATTTCCCTTACAACACCCCCAATGTAATGACAGCCACAAAACAAATACATCTAAAACAAAAAAAAACAAAAACGATGTGTCTACAATTATTTTGGGTCAAATAATGGTTGGCTGTCATTCTTTTGGCTTTTACAAAATCAAATATGAAAAAGACAATTACAAAATCATCTAAAGGTGAAAATGTGAGTTTACTTATTTTGCTTTCCCCATAAACATCCTGTTATTGACACAAAATAATACGTAACTGTGTACAGTCTAAGCCGCCTCCTGCAGAGCAATGAACACCGCCTTCTGAGATTTAGGCCGAAATGAATCCCACCTTTAACCCCATTCATTTTTTTCCCCACTGTAATCGCTCACAGAAAAATTATACTTCCAAGTCTGGATACCTTGATTCAGACAGTTCTGAGAAACCAATGTTTAAGAGATTTTTGGTAAATATTCTCAATCGTAGAAATGGTTCAACAGCTTTCTCCTGCAGATCCTACAGTCCTGACCCAACTCAAAACAACATCAACACCTGCCATGTCCACACAAATGCATACATTTTCTGAAAGTAATACCGAGATCAATTTTTGAGCCTCTACTACTTCTCTGTGCACAAAGATTTAGTTGTAGTTTTACCATATCTCTTAGGAAAAGAAGTATTTCATTATTTTTTTCTCATTGAAAAAAATAGGATTGTACTGACACTTTATAAAAATATATGCATTAATGTGGACTAAACTTTAAGCTGACGGTTAATTCAAATCAATGCCTGGAAAATCCTCAATAACCGCTCACTTAATCTCTGTCAATAAAATCCTGTACAATTACTGTCCTCGATTCAACAGACAAAGGGCGAAGTTTTAAAGCCTGTTTCATAAACTCTCTCCCTGTTCATTTTCCACTTTGCGCTGTCTGTCATGGCTCTACACAAACACACGTCTGCAGTGTGGAGGAGTGTGGGGTGGGCCTATCGATAAGGGGGCTCTGGCGTGTGGTAAGGGTAATCGTGGCGCTGGGGCGTGGGTTGCCCGTGTGCGGGTGTCTGCTCATACGGTGTGGATGCGTAAGCTCCCGTTGAATCATATGCTCTGGATCCGTAGCTCCCAGACGTGGAGTAACCCCCCGCTGAGGCGTCGTAGTTCCCAGATGTTGTGTCGTAGCCCGATGATGATGAGTCATAGTGGCCCGCAGAGCTGTTGTAGCCTCCGGACGCATCATACATTCCCGGTGGAGGGTAGGACGGGGCGTAGGTTTGGGGTGCGGTGTAGGTCCCTGGTGGTGCAGGGCCTGTAGTCGAGGCCTGGGCCTGAGTAGAGGCGGGAGGAGGTGGTGGAGGCGGAGGAGGGGGGTTTGTGTAAGCGTACTGCAGGTACTGGTACTGCTGCTGGTACTGCTGGTACTGTTGGTACTGCTGCATCTGCTGACAGTACTCTGTGTATGACCTATAGACAAAAGCAGAAATATTAAAATTACATTATAAACATTATCTAAACTGTTTCATCTGTTACAACATGGTCTACTTGTTCCACAAGGCAAACGTGGTGGCTTCAACCCGAGCTCTGATTTTTAAGAGACAATAAAAAATAGCTTCATCCTAATAATTTTACCTGGCGACAGGGTCAGATCCTTCAGAAGTGGCAGCTGGGGCAGTGGCAGGATCTTCAGGGGCTCCTGGAGGAGTAGGCAGCAGTGCCCTGCGTTTGGGTCGGTTCTGAGCGAATGAGCCCGGGACAGGGTCAGGGAGAAGAGGAGCTCGATTCCCTCTGATCGGGCTGCGGTCACGTTCATTCTCTGATGTGGCCTTTCTCCCAATCTGCTGCTCGGCCAGTACCTTCATTTGAAATAGTCAGTGATTACAAACAAAGACAACAAATCTTCAAGAACAAGATTATACATCAAGTATAGACATTATCATTAAGTAATAATTAAAAGACCTTCTGTCCATCTTGAAAAAACTTGGCCCTGGCTGCTTCGAACAGTGTAGTCGGATCAGGACCAGGCTGAGTCTCAGTTTCTTTAACAGCAGAGTTGGGTACTGAATTGTGATTGGACAGTTCACTGTAGACCTGGTCCGCGACAGCTCCATAGACCTGGCTGGCAAGAGCCCCGTATATAACACCATCTGCTCCTTTAGAGCTTGTGATGCCTTTGAGGGCAGTGTAGGTAGGATCCAAAGGTGTTGTGTTGTAGAATGAATTATGGACACTTTGTTGAACCTGAATCGTGAAGATTGAAGTTAAACACATGTTTTTTGATTTTCAGACTTTACATTGTCTCAAACTGAAATGCCACAGAACACAGTGTATTTGTTACCTGAATGGGGAGTCCAGCAGCAGCCGCAGCAGCTGCAGCGAGAACAGCAGCCTGACTCTGGTGATGCTCCAGTGAAGGCCTGGGAAGAAGACCCTCTCTGCCTCCTGCAGGACATATTGAACATTAAGAGATGACAAGGATTTAATTTTAATTTGACTTTTAGTTACAATTGTGTCTCAACAATGAATGGACCGCACTAGTTTGAGTTTTTACGTACCTGAGCCTTCTACAGCTGCAAGCTGATTGGCTAGAGGCTGAGCCTTTGACAGCTCCACTGCCAGCTGACGGCCTTTAAAGATGCTCCCATTCAAAGCATCGATCGCAGTCTGGGCCTCCTCCTTCCTTTCCATATGCACAAATGCATAGCCAACATTTGAACATAATCGTGCTGTAGCAGAAATACAAATCAGTTTGCAATAATTTAACATACAACATACAACTAGTAGCAACCACACAACATAATAATTTAAGATTTTTGGTTTATTTAGGTCGCTGAAAAGTTCTAAACTAAAAAAATATCTGACAAACCTTTGACTTTGTCACAGTCTAAAACTCTCCCATAATTTGAGAACAATGTGTGTAAATCATCTGCGGAACATGTTGCACTGAGGTTTCCCACAAACACTTTGATGGAGTTTGGAGGCCGAGCACGTGACTCCTCCACCACCAGGGGCCGGCCTCTGTACTCTTTACCGTCGAGATGCCTTATGGCCCTGTGAGAATACACAAATACTTTCATCTGCGGTAAAGCAATTAGGCAGCATATGTAACACATATATATAACATATAAAGAAACTGCTAATGGAAGGAAAATTAACATTGGTATTTATTAAAAAAAAAAAAAAAGTACCTGTCTGCAGCCCCCTCTCCCTTCAGAGTCACAAAGGCATACTGTCTGAGCAGTGAGCAAGTGTTAATTTCCCCATAAGGTGCAAAGAGCTTGTTGAGCTCGTCTTCTGTTGCATCTAATGGGAGGTTCCCCACAAACAGTTTTATGTTTTCACTCATCTCTGTTTTAACCGAACATCTGTAAAAAATAATCACAAAACAAAGAAAATAATTTAAGCATGACTTTATACAACGACCGGCGGGGGCCATAAAGTGATATTTTTATAAGAAAAACCTCATAGATTGTTGGCAATCGTTATTTGAACTCATTTTTAGGCATTATAATAATAACATTTAGACATTGCTGGCTCTCAGTTGCGCGAATGCAAACGTTAACGCCAGATTGTGTCCGACTGTAACGTAACATGACAAAATGTCTCCAGTGATGTCTGCTGTAACTAGCTCCGAGTGGGCCTGACTGCTGACGTGTTCAAAGCTAACGCTGTCTAATACGAAATAACAAAGTGTGGTTTTATATAATATATACCTTAGCGTTTAATAAACAGAGTTAAGTTTTTGTGCTAACAGCTAACGCTAATCCAGATGACACTGGACACAGATAGAACGCCATTAACGGTTTAGCTGACGTTAGCTCAACATGTTAGCGCTTTGGACAACGTCAATTCAACAAGCTGTTACTCTATAATAGTGCAGTTAACGTTAAATAATGATAACTACATTTGTTATTTTTCTAGAAATTATCTATCAATCCAGTGTGTTCAATGTTCAGATAGATAAACGAATATAAAATTGTAAAGCGCTAAGACTCTTACCAAACGCGAGGGAGCGTTGTTCAAACCTCACATCCGCTTCCGGTTTGAGTCGCGTCAACAGTTCTCCAACAGAGGGCGCAGTTTCTCCAGGGTTGGATTTCTAATCTTTTAAGTCTGTAGGTTTGTAAAAGCTGTAGCTAGAGTTTTTGTATTTCCATGTTTTAATGGGAAATTAACAAATAACTGCTTTAGCCAGGTTATTTTGTTACGTTTAGCAAAGTAGGCTATCAAATAATTAAAATGCATGCGCAAATGACAGAAATAACCTAAAATGACAGCCTAGCTGATTACAGCACCATATTGAACACCCAGATCTGTTATAATACCTCTATGTAAACAAACAATTAACAATACCAAGTTAGTAGATATGTAGTTAGTAGTATGTAGAAAATTGATTATTGGAAATTAAATTGGAACCAAATTTCCATGACAGCATTAAATATGTGAGTTAAGTTATTATAATTACAGAGGAGAATATCTATCAGTTTTCAGAAGAACCATTAGAAATAGCAAAAAATACTGTCTGCATGGTAATGGTTTAATAAACTAAAAAAACAAGAAAAGTGTAAAGAATATAGGTCTACACGTTTCAGTTCATAGCCTTCATCAAAGCATTATTAAATCATTACCCAAAACATTACTTTTATGTTGTCCTATTTTTTTTTATTTTATTTTTACTTTTACTGATGTCTTAGTTGTGATTTTCAAGCTGTTCTCACATGGGTAAAAGATGGTTGGACGTGGGCGGAGCTACAGGTGAGGTCAGGTGGGACGTTGTGGGAGGAGCTACAGAGAAACACGGAGGCATTTCAGACCTGAACACACGTCATGACAGGCCAGCGGTGCAAAAAACGGACACATTTACCGTGTTTAAAGTTTGTGGAAGAATAGTGTGCATCAATAACGTGAAGAAGGAGCGGGGAGATGCAAAGAGGTAACTACAACTTCAAATTAATATGAGAATCTTTGAAGAGGAGGTAAGATTTGATGAGAAAACTTTTAGTTTACAGAGGAATGCGCGCTCTGTTTCAGATTTTGTTGTTGATGGCGGTCAGACATCTTAATATTTCACACTGATAGTTGCTAAATGGCATCCTCAGTCCAATTGGACCAACTATTTCATTTCTGTAACGTGTAATAGACTGTTCATCTTCATATCTTTTCTTTTCATTTTAGGTCTGTCTGGGCTGCTGCACTTCACCAAGTCCAGACTTGCTGTCTCAATCCAGGCAGATTTATTGCGCAGGTGTGTGCAGTGTTTTAAAACTACAGTGGTTATGATTGGGAGCCACCAGGACAGGTAATTACCACTTGAGACATGCTCAAACTGTGGGAGGGCCTGTTATTAACTAAATCTTCTCTGTGCAGATGGCAGAGCAAGAAGAACCTCTGTATGATTTCCCTGAGCCGTCCCAGACCTCAAAGTTCATGGGGCATCAAAGGAGCCGCAGTTCACTCAGGAGCATCAGTGTCTTGGACCGGCTGCTCCTCACTGTCCCAGTCTGGCTTCAGCTGTCAATCAACCCAGCCACAGCACTACACATTTTACAGAGGGAGCCTCCTGGGGTCAGACACCAACACACACTTAAATCAGACAGGTTATTCAGGAAGGGTACAGCACATGGGGGCCTTGTCTGGCCTGGGAATGGGAAACAGGAGTCAAAAGCTGAGAGTGAAATACATCTACATTGCTTTCTGTTTTATTTATGCCTAGAGGAAAGGAATCTAAGGGAAAACAGCATAATGGGTTACCTGGTAAAATGGGTACCACCTGATTTAAAGCAGCTTGGGTTGAACAACAAATGTTAATGTGCATTTGAGATGTTGTTTTGCGTGCTTTGGAGTAAGGACTGGGACCTGATACATATTATATTATATTTTTAAGACATTTCTGGTTCGAAATTCTCGCACGTCCCAGAAGAAGGTGCTGTGTGTCCGTTTGGCCGACGACAGCGAGCCGTCCTTCGTTCAGCAGTTTGGCATTCAGGAGGAGCACTCGAGTAAGAGTCTTGTAAATGCCCATTTCTGGTAAAACATTATAACTATTAATCAATATTGTGAGTTTATTAATAACATTTCATCCACAGCTTTGTGTCTGGAGACTTCAGGCATCAGTTTCCCAGACCTCCCAAGACTAATTTCCTTTTACTGTGTCAGCAGGTAACACATCATTACTATTCAGTGCTGTGTAATTGTTGTTGTCCTAATGCCACCTGTGTCTGTGTTGTTCAGAGATGTGCTGCCCTTCCCTCTTGAGCTTCCTGAGGCCATAGCAAGAGCAACATCCCACAAAGAGCTGGAGTCCATCTCACACATGGGAATAGGTCTGTGATTAAAACTGTAGCAGATGTAATGTTGCTCTATGGGTTAGATGCATTTATTTTTCACATAAAATACAGCAATTCCACAATGGAAATCTCTTGTAGACCAGACTTTTGGACATGATCAGTGCAGTGGTTATTGTGTCTATAAACATGTTCTGTGTCATTTTTAAAGGTTCGTCCTTTGTTTACCTGGAATTCACGTGTCATTCTGTCAAAACAGTTTACCGTAGACACAAAACACACCAAATCTTACTTTTGGCCTTTAGAGGGCGCAGATCCCTGTACATCTGTTTATAAGTAGAGACTGTCAAAACCGACAAGTTTGGAATAAAAAAACATGTCTTCTGAAACAGTGGGATAATTTTAGTGTAATTTCGTACAAATACGACTCTGCAGTCCAATGTATTTGCCTATTTCTGCTCCCTATATTTGAGCCATAAAGCATGTCACTCACATGAGTCTTCGTCCCGACACAGGAAAGTTACATTTGAGGTTTCTGTTCAGCTGAGGGTACTGTGTCAGTGAGATAGACATGATTCTACCGATCTCATGACTATGAACTATTGAATGATTTTGAGAGTATATATTTCTGGGTTAAAAGATGAGAGGTTCTCCTTTTAACTTGGCTTAAAAGCAAATCTCTTTTACTGATTTGTAAACGCTAAAACAGAGGATGGGCTGTTAGTAATTAGTTCTTAAATGCATTAATTATGTATAGCATGTATAGCCTATAATTTTCAAATTATACACATTTTTCCAGAATTTTGGAATTCTCACTTGAACATCCGTGGGCCACGAGAAGCTCCTAAACTTCCGAAGGATCCACCAAAGAAACCAGACTCTGCTCCCTCTGTCCCAGCCCCAGCTGTGCCTCAGACGGCCCCCGACAATCAACCAAATTCAGATAATCAGTCCAACCCTGAAGGCCAGTCCACAACAGAATCTCAATCCCAGCCTGTCAAAGAAGAGTCCAGCTCCACTACGGCGCTATTCAATGAGTTTTGTCCCATCAAGACTCGCAGCCCTAAAGAGTTGAATTATGGCTCGGGGATTGGCGGACTCTGCTTCATCAACCCTCTTTTCTTGCAGTCCCTGAACGCCTGGTCCAGACGGCGAATGTTTAAGCGCAGCATCAAAGTTCGGATTTCTACAGAGACGTCAACGTTACTGTCGCCGCCGCTCGCTCCCCCTCCTCCACCGCCGCTAATGCCCAAAAAAAATCGGTGCAAAGCTGGGAAGCAGGTACCAAAGGCAGTTCAATCTAATGAAGCGACTACCCTTTCACAGGATAAAACCTCAGATACGCTAGTTCAGAAATCTCAAACTAACTCAGCAGTTCAGGACATTTATAGAGAGGACTGTGTAGAGCCCTCATCTACATCTCTACCAAGGACACAGGAAGCCCTCGGTGAAGTTACTGAAGAAGAAGGGGCACAGCTACCAACCGTCGTGGAGAGTCTTGCAGAGGACTCAGACTACATGCAACCTTCCACTCTGGTCAATCCTTCCTCTTCTCCTTCACTCTCTCCATTTCTCTTTCCCAAAACAGCGCCCAAAAAGCCCTTGTGCCTCTCTCCTTACGATTCTCCGGGCACTTCCCCCTCTGTATCGCCCTATCAGTCCCCATCTCCCTCTCCTAAGGTCCCTTTTCCACTTTCTCCGTTCACTTCTCCTTTATGTTTAGCTCAAATGGCTGAAGAGGCCTATCACACACCAGCAGCTATTTTAAAATCAGATAAACAGATGTCTGGAGCTGAGGATGTTGTGGATGAAAAGGCGGAGGAACAGGATGAAAATGAGTTGATTCAGCGGATTAACACTGCTTCTTTAAACGACAAAGACAGTAGTTCTTTGAGTAGTCAAGAGGAGACCGAAGAGACTCACTCAACAGTTGAACAAAACAGCGCTTCAAGATAGTGTTGTTTTTGAGAGTGCGTGATGCTTTCAAGATGCTGCATTCAATGTGGTTCTCAGAAACTGCAATATCAATACTTAAGTTGGAAACATAGCTCAGAAACTAGGGTTAAAAATCTGTGCGTGACTTTTTTGCATCATCCACATGTCAGCAAAGCATTTAGTAATATAGTAAAATGACTTACTATTAGTATGGTATTTAAGTTTAACAGTCAGGGACACTAGCCAGAGTATTTATTAGCATTCAGATTTTGATTAAAAAGAAAGAAAATGTGTGTTTAATGCTAATAAGTTAGTAGCCATTAAGTGAGTGAGTGTAATTTATGGATGTCATTTGTTTTCAAGTGGAGACCTTCCAGTTTGGAAGTTTGTAAGAAAAAACATTCCTTCATAAACAGTTTTAGTGTATTTTGTGCAAATCTGACTCTGCAAGGGTCCAGTGTATTGGCCTATTTCTGCTCCCTCTGTCACTCATATAATCTCCCGGGACAGGAAAGTTATATTGGAGGTTTCTGTCCAGCTGAGGGTACTGTCAGTGAGATACACATGATTCTACTGATCTCTAAGAACCATTAAAACATTTTTGAGAAGATATATTTTTGAGCTAAAAGTTGGGCTGCTTTAACTAATATTCTGACATTTCAAATTAAAAGCACAAGAACCAAAGTCAGAAAAGACATGACCTAGACCAGAATGTACTGAGATTTTTAGAGACTGACAGAGTCAAGACGAGTGTAGGATGCACCAGGTAACGTTTCTAAAATCGCTTGAGTATGTCATATCCGCTCTACAGTTATGGTCTTGAATTGATTTACTGTATGTCCATTATATCTCAGATACAACAGTAGCTCAAGCTCTTAGATTTTACCACAAGTATTTGATTTTATGAAGCACTGTTTTCTTTTGTGTAGCTGTAAACATTGTAGATTTCTTATTTTAATAAAGATTATATCAAAGAAATTTATTTGTGCAGATTTAATACCACATACAGTAATTATGTCAGTTGCTTTTGACAATATATGTATCATTAATGTCATTTTTTTTAAAAAGGCATAGCTGAATCTGTGAAGCATTAAACACCATACATACATTTAAATGAAATGATAGGTTTCACAAAGTAGTTGTTAATTGTAATTATGATTTTGTTGGCAGCTAAAACGTGACCAAGTACAACAACTTCACCTTGTTTTGAATCAGAGTTACTTTAGCTGCATACATAAGCGCTCCCTTTAACATAATTATGCTGAACATTACACATCCATTCACGTTCCCATATAGAAATAAAGCAACCGATTTCAGTTTATATCTTGCACAAAAGAAACCGTGAGACACGATCAGCACCAACAGGCAGCGTCTCTTCTGCTCAGCTCCAAAAGTTGGGCCTCGAGCTGCTCAGCGTCTTCTTGAAAGCGCTCGGTGAAAGAAGTAATTAAACCGGCCGCACTGCCTTCATATTCAACCAGCTCCACATTGTCGCCTAAAAAACATAAAAAAACAAGATTATTATTATTATCTGTGCAAGTAAGTAGTATTTTATTGTGTATTGTAGTAAAGCCCACACAGAAACAGAGGCAAAAGGAGAGCAGTGAAAATCAATACATACCATTAACTCTGGTATTTGCCTGGACGAACATCTTACGAGCTTCTTTTCTTAGCAGCACTGTTTCTCGCAGACGCAGGAAGTTGTGAGAACCACTGTCGCTCACCGTGGAGTATTTCTCATAAAGTGCCCTTCCTCCTGCAACATCCGCTGTGGCTTTTAACACCTACAAAATTGTTAAACAGATTAAGGAGCATGTTTTATAGCTAGGGTTCGTGAGCAAGTGTCAAAACATGGCACTGAACAAATACACCAGTACCTGCAGTTTACAGAGGAACCTGTTGATGGCGTTCTTGCCCACAGTGTGAATCTTACTACGGTCCAATGTGATGCGAGCGTCCGGTTTGCCGTCTTGTCCGGTCACTTCTTCCAAACCCACCAGGCCCTCCCCAGCCTCCAGCAGCACACTAAGGATGACGAATCGGGCCTGCATGTGAGCCTGAGACAGAGGGACACAGACAACACTGATTATACTTAGTCCTACACAAATATAATGACTACAAACTGAACTGTCACATATGATGAGTATGAAGCCAGATGAGGCAAGAATTTACACCAATCAAGCATAACACTAACTGTTGTAATAACACTGATTATCTCTTCATCACGGCACCTTTTAGTGAGTGGGAAATATTAGGAGCAAGTTAACATTTTGTCTCAAAGTTGATGCGTTAAAAACTAAAAAAAAATAGACAAACGGAAGGATTTGAGCGAGTTTGACAAGAGCCAAGTTGTGACAGCTCGACGACTGGGTCCGAGCGTCTCCAAAAAATTGGTCCAAGGAAGGAACAGAGGTGAAAAGGTGACGTTTTGTCATATATTGTGATGTAACCCCTTTACATTTACCCATTTGCAGAGATCACACTTCTCCTTTGCAGATTGACAAGGTGTTTAAATCTGGATAAAGGAAATAAATGAACAGATATACAGCGGTGGTTCACAACAGCTTCTGCCCCGTCATACAATAAATTCAGTGGCAAAGTGGGGAAATTTGATCATATAGTGGATTATTTTACATAAACTGTATTAATAGTGTAACTGCATTTCTTTTTTTCAAACCTCACAGTCCAGTCCAAGTCAAAAGACAAGAGCAGTGTGTCAAAAAACAGACTAATTAGGAGAAAGTACAGAATGATACCTGTCTCCAGCTCTTGCTCTCAGGGGTGTAAAACTCCAGACCCAGCAGCCCCGCTCTCACCATACTGAGCCAGTTGATGTACACTACATCCATCGCATCCTGACCCTCGTGACCAAAAATACTGCAACAGAGACAGGGATGTTAAGAATCAGTACCTAAAACAGCACTCTCAGTTTAGGTCAACCAAGAGCATCTGGAGATCACTCTGCTTCATGCACTGTGCTCTATATATTACTACACTGGCATTATTATTATTATACCTGAGCACTTGTGGGTTAAGACACAAATAGAGTCCCACACATTCTGCACGGCACTCCTCGTAGGACGACGCAATAGTGGTGAATTTACTGTCCCATGTCTCACTGCCCCGGTACCAGCTGGACACCTAAAACAGACACAGAATGGAGTAATTCACAGCACTGAATGAAACCAGGATTTATAACCACACAATACTTACCGGTTCACCTGTTTCTGGATTAATCACCTTGTCCTGGTCAAAGTTGAACTTGCCCATGTCGTCCTGGAGAAAGTTGATGGACACACAATGAAAAAGTGTCACAAACAGTTGCTGCTGGAATAAAAGTAAATACTTACCTGGACAAACAGCTTTCCACTGCCATGTCCCAACAGCTCATGAAGACCAACCTGCACTTCAAAGGAAGGGCCTTTCCACTTAATGAACAAATCCTAAAACAGTAGTGACATTAGTGAGCAAGAGTCTGAACTAATATTTACCATTATTTGTCCAGAGCCTCACCTTATCCTCCTCTTTCAGGAACGTGAGTTTCTCTTTTGTTGTGGAATAAGCTACAGACAACACATTGCCTAGAGACACATTTTTAAAGCCCTCCGACTGTCTGATATCATCATCTGGATAGAAATAGAACATAATAGCAGGTCAAATTATTCAAAGTAAGTCTGTTAATAATTCACTTTATTGAGTTATATTTGTGTCTGTGTGTACGTACAGTTGGGGATGTTGATTCCAGCTGGTATTCCACTTCCAGCAAAAGTAAGAACATCCAGTGAGGTAAAGTCTGGTTTAAGAAACGTGTCCTTCTCAAACTCTTTGGGCCACGGCAGCTCAGGAAGCAGCACCTCAGCTGAACTCACCAGCTTGGCAAAACGTTCACTCATCGCTTTGTTCACAACCGCAACAAAACCTAAAGTCAAATAGTAACAAGAAAATAAACAGATGCAAACACAACATTATAAAATGTTATGGCTGACATTTCAAACATTTTATTTATGACCGTTTTTTAAGACACATTCAATTGTTACCTTCAAATTCTCCTCTTGACCCAAAGGGATCTCTATAGCTCTCAATGAAACCGATGTAACTACGGAAAAAAGGCACAAGTGAGAAACAATAAAGACATATAAAACAATAAAATCTGTTGGAGGTCCAAAGTACTGTTACCTCTCAACAATTGGTCCCTTGTCTTTGATCCAGTAGCGGGAGCCCTCTTTATGTGCATCAACTGAACCCAAAGTGAAGCTACGTCTGTACTCCTCAATCATCTTCCTTTGATTCTCATTGGCAGCGTATGACTTTGATTAACAAAGCATAATTATACATAAGGTCTTTTTCACTAACAGTTAGACAACTCTAGTAATACTGTAGATCACACATCCTCTACAGTATCTATAAAGGTCTCACCTGTGCTTGCTGCAGGTAAAAACAGACTTTCTCCATAAGAGAAGAATAGTCTCCTCTAGTCACAGAGAAGTCTTTGTCTCCAAAGCTGAAGGTGCCACAACAGGACTCACATTCTCCGTTAACGGCACAGTCTATAAAAGAGCACAGATATCAGCATGAATTCAATTCAACATTCATTTGTGAGTTGAGGTCCCTGACTGTACTGACCTTGCTGCACAGCTGAGGCTAAGCGCACTTCATAGCAGGTCTTCCCTCCATCATCTTTCTTGAACAAACGGGTGTTGTATGCAGAGAGTTTCTAGAGCAAACATTAAAACAGATGTGAATAAAGGAGACTTCTCAAATCAACCTCAGATCCATGTCTTTGGATGGTGGCAAAAAGCAGAAGAGAACCCGTGGAAAACTGCAAAAATGCTAATCACTGGCCTCAGTGTTTCTGCTCAGGTTTAAACCCAGCTTACCTTCGAGTCAAGGAACTTCTGTGCCACCTCAGCATCCTCCAGACAGCAGTTTCCTGAGAAGTATGTCGTAATGCCCTGATTGTAAGACAAAAAGCAAGCTGTATTTAGGGAAGTTACAAACTTTTTTTCCCATTCAAATGTATTCTTTAAACTTCTACCTTCTTGCCGAGCCCAAGTTGTTTGTGTTTGTCGTCTAAAGAGTAGAGGAGACAAGAACAGCTGTCCCAGAGAGTCTTCATCTCAGTTGGCTGCTCCTGAAATGCCTGGCTGGCCCAAATGAGAGCTTTAAACTTGTCCTAAATGAACAAAACACAAGATGCATGTAGAAACATAGCTTTCATGTGGAATATGTACGGTCAGAAAGTTTCTAAAGCAAAGATACAATTTTCACCACTTAAAGGCCCATACCTTGGGTAGATTTGGAATAAATTTTGTGTCTCCAAAGGACTTGTAGTTTCCCATGTTGGCATATAGGCCTGCTGCAAACACCAAAAAGGCCTAGCAATCACACACAAAAAGAACATTATTTTCATTGGCTGCACTGCCTACTTTTGGATACAAGTATTAAGAGAGAAACCAAAACTAAATACAGTGAGTTAACCGTACTGTTCACCTGGTATTCCTCAGAGCTGAGCCCAGCTGCTGTGGCAGCTGTTTCCAGCTCGGCAGGTGTTTGTTTTCTGAAGACTTTCTGCAGCAAAACGAAAATGTTTGCAGACTCTGGAGACGTCTGCAGCAGCACCACGAGGCCGCCATACCTAAACCAACAACATTTATTACAAGACAAAAATAATAGATTTGACACTTTATGGGGTACATTGTGATTTTGTGAGTCAACATACCAAGCTGCTCGGGATAGGTAATGAGCGTACTTCTTTTCATGTGGTGAGAGGAGGCGAAAGGCTTCGCCACAGTTGAGGGATGAGATACCGATGTCATTTGGGAGGTAGTACTGTGAGTCAACCATCTTCAGCCTGTAGCTTGAAACTGCAAAGTAAGAACTGTGTGGACAGAAAGAGAGAGTGTTTGTAAATTATACTTTTTTGGTAAAGGTCTGCCATTGCTTTTATTTATGTATGACTAGTATTGTAGTCTTACAGTCTTAGTCTTACTGCTGGATCTTTCAAAATTTGGAACGCCAAATAGAAAAAATATATATATTTATTTTTTTTTTAAGTCAAATAAAATCATGCTGATTACTTTACAGCTGATATTTTAGACTTTCAGATTTCTCTTTCACTTTCGATTAATCAGTGAGACATCAAGCTATTTTAAATTTAAAATGGCATTTATGCTATTTAAATATTATCAAGTGCCGTCTCTGTGAAATGTGCCACACTAAATTAGGTATGTATCACTTATAGTGGATAATAAAGGTAAGATGAACCCAAGAGTGTTGAAAATCGAGAGGGATAAAACAGTAAAAACTTTGTAACAGGTGTAACATTTGGTCGTATTTATCTTTCACTTTTGATATGACAGGGTAAGTGAGTAAAGTTGACAGAATTTAAAGTAAAGAAAAATCCCTTGCAGTATGCTCAAAGCAACTACAGCTAATACCACGTTTGAGACACTAGTTACCCTTAGCCCATATTTAGCAAGATCGCTTCTAAACAGAACAGAAGAAATCTCAGCAGTTTAAATTAGCCCTCCGAGTTTACTTAACGAGAATGTCTTACAATGTAAGTCACTCATAGAAAAATATCGACGAAAAACAGCAGTGTGTCTGACTTACTTTGCTTTCGACCAGCGTCAATTTGCAGTCTCACGCTGCACACTTCCTGTATTCATTCAATGAAAACCCGCCCTTCAACCAATCACAGCGCGTAAAATATGACTGACGGAATATGTAGCCAATCAGAGAGAAGATCTGCCGGTAATTTACACACGCTTTACAGGTTTAGGCTTTGTGCTACGGTTTCTTTAAATCCAAGAACTAAATAGGTACGTGTCAAAAATAATAGATTATCTACTTATCTACATTTCCCACAAAACCATCTATAGAAGAACTGTTTCTATCAAAAATGTAAAATTACATTTGTAACCTTCAAAGTGAAAGTAGAAGTGCTGAAGTTTGCGGCAGTTTGGTTTCGCTGGAGTAAATTTTTTTTTTTTTTTTACCTTATTTGTATTGATTATTTTCACTTCTTGCCGCAGCGTGGCGCTGTATTGGTTTTACTATACCTGGATTTGCGAAGCTCCGCAAAATCCCACGGAACCAAAAATACTACAATGGAAACTTTCAAACACCCACGGAAATTATACCTCTGCTCCATTTTCAAGTCATAAACAGAAAATATCTAAAAGAAAAACTGAGAATCCGATAATATAGTAACTTACAGATGAAAATAATAATGTTTCCGCCCGGTTTCGAACCGGGGACCTTTCGCGTGTTAGGCGAACGTGATAACCACTACACTACGGAAACGAACTGAAATGTTCCAGGACACAATGCAAATTTCACAAGAGTTCCTACGATCTTGAGTAGGATCAGAGTACCTATGGTCTTTTTGATGTATTTGCCTTTGAATTATTTAGTTCTTATATCAAATACGTGCCCAACAAAAATCGACGCCCGCACTGTTCATTGAAGGTAGATTAAGCGAAGAGCCTCACGAGCTCCTCCTGAAAACAGACTAAAACTGAACTATTCTGCAGCGCGACGCAAAAAAAACCCCACAGATCTGAAACTACCACAATGAATACTTTCAAAGACTTGCGGAAATTGTACTACTACCAAATTTTGGGTCATAAACAGAAAATATCAAACGAAAAACCCAGGATTTCCAGAAAATACTAATGTATAAATGAAAATAAGTGTGTTTCCGCCCGGTTTCGAACCGGGGACCTTTCGCGTGTGAGGCGAACGTGATAACCACTACACTACGGAAACTAGCTGATGCATTCAAGGACACTATGAGAATATGAATTTTCACAACTCTCGTCTTGTCGTTTTGTGAGCATCAAATAGCCTATGTATGGTCAATTTATGTTTTTCTTGTTTATGTAATATTCTTATTCTTACATCTTGGGTCTAGTGGCTTCTATTTATTTACTCACTTACTTGCAAGACAACGACAATAACATGGACACCACTGAACTGTAACACTGTAACGTGCACAAAGAAGCCACAGCCTTAAAACGATCTGAAAGTTTCTTTTGAGCAACAGCTCATTCATAATTCAAGAAAGACTTACGTTTGTTGAGGTTAACATGCTTTAAAAACAATTCTCGGTGATTCACGACATATCAACAGCAGCGGCTTCTTTGGTCTTTCCTTAGACTTTAGGAAGAGGGCGAAACAGCGCCCCCAAGTTTAAGCTGGTGGCCAAAAATATATAGCATCCGTACTTTAAAATGAAGAGGAAAAGTTAAGAGAGTCACAGGCTTGAAGATGGATACTTTCAAAGACTTGCGGAAATTATACCACTACTCAATTTTCGGGGAATAAACAGAAAATAAAGACAAGCAAAAATGAGATTTCGATAATAGGCTATTTTACACACACACAAAAAAAAGGATGTTTCCGCCCGGTTTCGAACCGGGGACCTTTCGCGTGTTAGGCGAACGTGATAACCACTACACTACGGAAACTGGGTGATGCTTTCAAAGACACTATCAAAATATGATTCTTCACATCTAAGCCCCTTGATTTGTAATATGATTATGATTATATAGTATATCCTCTGGTGTCTATGAAAGTGTCAGTAAACACATACATTGCGTTAATATCCCGTCTGAATGAGTAAATACGAAACAGAAATAAGTAAAGACTTGTTAAAACACATTTTCATTCTGACCTCGAAAGCAACCCGGCCGCGTACATCCATGACAATCTCATCCACAAGAGCACAAAAATAGGGAATTAAAATGTTTCCAAACCTCCAAAGTGAGACAACTACATTTTCAACAAAACCGGAGGCCTGATGGCAAAAAGTGTCAACCCAAAATGCAAAAAACACACACTCTCTGGCTTTAATAAGTGTCCCTCGGACAATCTTTGAGATTTATTTAATTTTAATATGACATTTAAAAATATAGCCAGTGTGATTTGACGATAATGTGTTTGGACCATTATCATAAAATTAAGCTTTTGTCCTGGATAAACCCTGTGCGTGGTTTAGACCTAAGCCGTTGCAGCAGAGTATAGCTACAGTTATAGGCCTTTTATTGGACTACACGTAATACTTTCTTCATTGCTAGTAATATAACACAGAGGGTGGTACTTAGTGAGAAAAGTTAAAAAAATCACTGCCACAACTGACAAAGAGATTAAACTGAAATTCAATTAAAAGCTAATAAAGAAGCTGCATTTTACAAAATGTTGCAGTAACAGATGAAGAAAATTGAACTAATTGGTTTTAATTGAAACTCTATAGAACCTTCTTGGAGCCATTTGAATTCCTTTACTTCCTGTTCTTCTTCTTACGGGTGCCTAAAGGGGACAAATTGAACACTGCTGGAGAAGGAGGCCTTTTGTGTGTCTGTTTAAACCCATTTTTACTGAAGGTATTGTGAACCTAAATGACCTCCATCAGACCTGTAGTTTGTTCATAAAACAGCATGTCCCTTCAGGGCTACCGTAGCTGCTCACATGCTCCAAGAAGGAGGACTGTAGACAGCACTTTGACGCCAAAAAAGTGCGATAAATACACACCCCACTTTTGATGTCAAAATGAAAAAAACATGCAAAAGGTTATTGAACAATGACACAACTCACTCCAGTAGGAATTAACCTTTTATTTTTCTCGTAAGATGCACATTTTCAGATTCATTCAGGCATTTTGAATCAGTCGTACGCTAGTTTTGCAGGAAAGTGGTCATCATCAGCGTTGATCGCCTTCTCCTTTAAGGCCTTCTTCCATTGTGCGCCCCAGTCTTTAAGGCTGTTTTACAAACGGGGAACAGAATAAAAATCTGTCATATCAAGTCATTGAATCCTTGTTATAAAAGTGAAATATTAAAGTTTTGTGTAAAAATATGTTTTGTGGACCTGCACTGACCCCTTTATAAACTCCTCCTTGGTCATTTTCGGTGGTTCGTCAGAGACAACTGTAAAATACAGAGACATTATTTAAAAACATGTTCAGTGAGATTTAAACAGTGATGTCTATGTAAAGAAAAGAACAGCCTTTACCTGAAGCCACAAAGACAAGGGCCAGCACTGAAAAACAAAAAGAACTACTTTCAGAATGTATATTTAGGGATATTTGTGGAACAGTTCCACTTTTAGAGGGACTACACTGCCCCCTAAAGACACAGGGCAGTGCTACAGGTCAACTAAACTCAATCTGAAAAGAAGCACTGTCCTAGAAGTAAATTCTGCCCAAATCAGATGAAAAAGACTCCAGCCCTGCAGCCCATAAAGAATAAGAGGTAGAACAATAATAAATGGACTAGGACTAGTCTACTATAGTCCCGTCTAAGCCTTGGTCTGAGTGGTGCAGATACTCACAGGTCAACGCGGTGAACTTGAGTGAAACCATGTCTGAGTTTTGGAGAAACTGCAGAAGAAGTGAAGACGAGCCTCGTTCAGCGGCTTTTATCGTTCACTGAACGAGCCTGAGGTCACTCTTCAGGCTCTGTTTGAATAAAGACTGGGTTATACATATTTATCTGCCAACAATCGAACTGTCGTCTGAGCAGCTGCCAGCTCAGTTTTATAATTAAAAAAGACATAACAGAGGCAGGTGAGTCTACAGTGGGCTTTTCATCATTGAAATAAAAGGAAAGGTCCAAACCAAACTGTGTCTGGTGTAGTTTCCACTGAGTGGCACTGGTCGGGTCAGTACAACATGGTTTGGTTCAGGTTTCTCTTAAAGAAACCGTATTTCCTCAGCGTTATGAGCAGAGGAGCTGAGTCTGCTTCATAAACACTCATGAGTCAGACGCCAAAGTGCCACCGAAGTCTAGTTTATGAAGAGAAATGTATTTGAATCAAACTTTTAAAATCTAGGTGCAATGAGAAGAGAGATTAACTTCTCTTCTTCTGTTTGGTCTTTATTACTTTTGCAGAAGTCAAGAATATTGGTTTATATCTGTAACTCATAGCTGATCTATGTTAATTAATTCATATCATTGTACTTTGGATTGGGTTTTATTTGAAAAAAAAAAAAAAAAAAGACAGACAGACACCGCTCCCTTTGTCCACAGTCAGTGACAAACATCCTGCTTTAGGTTTGACTTTGGAGCAGCTCATTAAACTCATCCATTTTTATAAGATTCATATTTGAATTGCTCAAACCTTGAGGGAAAACTAATTTATCACTGAATTATGACGCATCTTGTAGAATCAAACAGCTGCTCACTTTACACTAAACCTTTCTGAGAGTGGGTTTAATGGAATACATGCTAAAAATACAGGGCAATACTCAGTCTGGTTGTTATATTTAATAGAGCCACATTTGTCTGCGCAAAAGCAACTGACTCAAAAACTGGTGACTCGACACTGGACGTTACCAAAATCCACACATAATCCAGTAAAAGGGTCCAGGGGCTGGAGTTTTGGGAAAAACATATGCTTCCTATTTTTGTTGTGACACAAAAATACAAACACGGACATTAATTGGCCCCACGTTGAGTGTTTTCTTCTCACCTTTGATTAAAGTGATGCAAACACAGTACTTCATCTGCGAGGCCTCGAAGGATGTTACTCTTTTTCACAACTTTTACTGTTTAAGTGAACTCTAGGGACACTTCTGACACAAAACAATGGCAGTGTTTACGTCCAGAGGCTAATGCAATAGTTACATGCATTCATTACATCAGATTTTTATTGCTCTGCTTCATTTTTTTAAACGGTCTTCGTTCAAAAGCGTCTGATCCATGTTTCTACCCGTCCACCTCCAGGGGGTGTGATAATGCATTTGAACATTTTTCAAAACTGATCAAAGCCTTTTGCTGATGAGGCACAAACAATGAAACTCTAAATATATTTTGTGAAAACTCTGATGATTACTCAAGACTCAGATGTTCAGTTTTGATTAACGAGTCATAAACAAGTGATTTTTACAGATTTGTGGAGAATTGTTGTCTCTCTTTTGAAAAACATGTCACAAAACAATGACATTTGTCTAAAACACTGAGAAAAACTAAACAGATTTGAGCTGAAGGTGAAGAGAAATGCTTTTCTATATCCCCTGAGTTTGTTCATAAAACAGCATGTCCCTTCAGGGCTACCGTAGCTGCTCACATGCTCCAAGAAGGAGGACTGTAGACAGCACTTTGACGCCAAAAAAGTGCAATAAATACACACCCCACTTTTGATGTCAAAATGAAAAAAACATGCAAAAGGTTATTGAACAATGACACAACTCACTCCAGTAGGAATTAACCTTTTATTTTTCTCGTAAGATGCACATTTTAAGATTCATTCAGGCATTTTGAATCAGGGGAGCGGTAGTTTTGCAGGTAAGAGGTCATCATCAGCGTTGATCGCCTTCTCCTTTAAGGCCTTCTTCCATTGTGCGCCCCAGTCTTTAAGGCTGTTTTACAAACGGGGAACAGAATAAAAATCTGTCATATCAAGTCATTGAATCCTTGTTATAAAAGTGAAATATTAAAGTTTTGTGTAAAAATATGTTTTGTGGACCTGCACTGACCCCTTTATAAACTCCTCCTTGGTAATTTTCGGTGGTTCGTCAGAGACAACTGTAAAATACAGAGACATTATTTAAAAACATGTTCAGTGAGATTTAAACAGTGATGTCTATGTAAAGAAAAGAACAGCCTTTACCTGAAGCCACAAAGACAAGGGCCAGCACTGAAAAACAAAAGGAACTACTTTCAGAATGTATATTTAGGGATATTTGTGGAACAGTTCCACTTTTAGAGGGACTACACTGCCCCCTAAAGACACAGGGCAGTGCTACAGGTCAACTAAACTCAATCTGAAAAGAAGCACTGTCCTAGAAGTAAATTCTGCCCAAATCAGATGAAAAAGACTCCAGCCCTGCAGCCCATAAAGAATAAGAGGTAGAACAATAATAAATGGACTAGGACTAGTCTACTATAGTCCCGTCTAAGCCTTGGTCTGAGTGGTGCAGATACTCACAGGTCAACGCGGTGAACTTGAGTGAAACCATGTCTGAGTTTTGGAGAAACTGCAGAAGAAGTGAAGACGAGCCTCGTTCAGCGGCTTTTATCGTTCACTGAACGAGCCTGAGGTCACTCTTCAGGCTCTGTTTGAATAAAGACTGGGTTATACATATTTATCTGCCAACAATCGAACTGTCGTCTGAGCAGCTGCCAGCTCAGTTTTATAATTAAAAAAGACATAACAGAGGCAGGTGAGTCTACAGTGGGCTTTTCATCATTGAAATAAAAGGAAAGGTCCAAACCAAACTGTGTCTGGTGTAGTTTCCACTGAGTGGCACTGGTCGGGTCAGTACAACATGGTTTGGTTCAGGTTTCTCTTAAAGAAACCGTATTTCCTCAGCGTTATGAGCAGAGGAGCTGAGTCTGCTTCATAAACACTCATGAGTCAGACGCCAAAGTGCCACCGAAGTCTAGTTTATGAAGAGAAATGTATTTGAATCAAACTTTTAAAATCTAGGTGCAATGAGAAGAGAGATTAACTTCTCTTCTTCTGTTTGGTCTTCATTATTTTTGCAGAAGTCAAGAATATTGGTTTATATCTGTAACTCATAGCTGATCTATGTTAATTAATTCATATCATTGTACTTTGGATTGGGTTTTATTTGAAAAAAAAAAAAAAAAGACAGACACCGCTCCCTTTGTCCACAGTCAGTGACAAACATCCTGCTTTAGGTTTGACTTTGGAGCAGCTCATTAAACTCATCCATTTTTATAAGATTCATATTTGAATTGCTCAAACCTTGAGGGAAAACTTATTTATCTCTGAATTATGACGCATCTTGTAGAATCAAACAGCTGCTCACTTTACACTAAACCTTTCTGAGAGTGGGTTTAATGGAATACATGCTAAAAATACAGGGCAATACTCAGTCTGGTTGTTATATTTAATAGAGCCACATTTGTCTGCGCAAAAGCAACTGACTCAAAAACTGGTGACTCGACACTGGACGTTACCAAAATCCACACATAATCCAGTAAAAGGGTCCAGAGGCTGGAGTTTGGGGAAAAACATATGCTTCCTATTTTTGTTGTGACACAAAAATACAAACACGGACATTAATTGGCCCCACGTTGAGTGTTTTCTTCTCATCTTTGATTAAAGTGATGCAAACAATTCAATTCAATTCAATTTTATTTGTATAGCCCAGTATCACAATGACAATTGCCTCAAAGGGCTTCACAGTAAATGAACACTCAAGACAGTAAATGCACAACAGGCAGAGCATGACAACATCCCTGTCCTTAGACCCTCCATCAGGGTGAGGAAAAACTCAAAAAACCCAGCCGGGGGAAAAGAGAAACCTCAGGGAGAACCACAGAAGGAGGGATCCACTCCCAGGACGGACAGGCCGTGCAATAGATGTGTCACTGACAAATACTCAATTATATGTACAAGTGAATGAAGTTAATTAGGATAAAGTCCATGGTAATCTCAGCAGGAACAGTTCATCTGAGAGGGACTGGGTCAGGATGGGTCCATGGGTCGGGACGGGATCACCGATGGGCCACAGCTAAGGTCCAGTCATCACTGGGACGTCTAACAGCAGCTGGACATCTGGGAAGAGTGGGACAGAGCAACAACTTGTGAACAGTAATGAACTGAGCGGAAAAGTAAATAATATATAACAGAGGATAGAAGCTCAATGTGTCCTTCCTCATCATGTAGGCCAAGAGAAATCACAGCTAATCTATATATCCTGACCATAAGCCCTATCAAAAAGGAAAGTCTTAAGCCTAACCTTAAATATAGAGACTGTGTCTGCCTCTTTAACGTGAGCTGGAAGTTGATTCCATAAAACAGGAGCTTGGTAACTAAAGGCTCTACCTCCCATTGTACTTTTGGAAACTCTAGGAACGACTAGTAGCCCTGCATTTTGAGAACGAAGCGCTCTATTAGGACGGTACGGCACTGTGAGGTCTCTGAGATAGGACGGGGCCTTCCCACTGAGGGCCTTATAAGTGAGGAGGAGGATTTTGAACTTAATTCTGAATTCTATTGGAAGCCAGTGAAGAGAAGCTAACACTGGAGTAATGTGCTCTCGTCTGTTTGTTCCTGTTAATATTCTAGCTGCTGCGTTTTGGACGAGCTGAAAACTTCTCAAGGAGTTATTTGGGCATCCTGCCAGCAGAGAGTTACAGTAGTCTAACCTCGATGTAACAAACGCATGAATCAGTTTTTCGGCATCACTTTTAGACAAGATATTTCTAATTTTCCCTATGTTGCGCAGGTGAAAAAATGCAGCTTTACAAGCTTGGCTAATATTACGCCAAGATTCCTGACAGTTGAACTGGAAGCTACACTAACACCATCTAAATTGACTATTTGGTTTGATAATGTGTCTCTTAGATTCCTGGGGCCTAATATAATCAACTCCGTTTTTTCTGGGTTTAAAAGAAGGTAGTTTAACGTCATCCAGGTCCTTATGTCTTTCACGCACGCTTCTAATTTGTCCATAGGATTGATCTTATCGGGTTTAATCGACAGATAAAGCTGGGTGTCGTCGGCGTAACAGTGGAAGTTAATTCCATGTTTTCTTATTATACTGCCTAACGGGAGCATGTATAATGTAAAAAGAATAGGGCCTAATACAGATCCTTGTGGTACTCCATGGCTAACTTCTGTAGATGCAGATGATTCCTCATTAACGCTAACAAACTGGTATCTGTCTGTTAGATAAGATTTAAACCATTTGAGAGCTGATCCTCTGATTCCAATGTCGGACTCTAACCTCTGTAGCAGGAGACTGTGGTCTATCGTGTCGAAGGCTGCGCTGAGATCTAAGAGGACTAGGACAGAGACCGGTCCATTATCTGAAGACACCACTGAGATCTAAGAGGACTAGGACAGAGACCGGTCCATTATCTGAAGACACCACTGAGATCTAAGAGGACTAGGACAGAGACCGGTCCATTATCTGAAGACACCACTGAGATCTAAGAGGACTAGGACAGAGACCGGTCCATTATCTGAAGACACCACTGAGATCTAAGAGGACTAGGACAGAGACCGGTCCATTATCTGAAGACACCACTGAGATCTAAGAGGACTAGGACAGAGATCGGTCCATTATCTGAAGACACCACTGAGATCTAAGAGGACTAGGACAGAGACGGGTCCATTATCTGAAGACACCACTGAGATCTAAGAGGACTAGGACAGAGACCGGTCCATTATCTGAAGACACCACTGAGATCTAAGAGGACTAGGACAGAGACCGGTCCATTATCTGAAGACACCACTGAGATCTAAGAGGACTAGGACAGAGACCGGTCCATTATCTGAAGACACCACTGAGATCTAAGAGGACTAGGACAGAGACCAGTCCATTATCTGAAGACACCACTGAGATCTAAGAGGACTAGGACAGAGACCAGTCCATTATCTGAAGCCACCACTGAGATCTAAGAGGACTAGGACAGAGACCAGTCCATTATCTGAAGACACCACTGAGATCTAAAAGGACTAGGACAGAGACCAGTCCATTATCTGAAGCCACTAACAGATCATTGGCGACTTTGACTAAAGCTGTTTCTGTGCTGTGGTACGGTCTAAATCCTGACTGAAAATCTTCAAATAAGTTGTTGTCCTGCAGATGATTGCGTAGCTGTGTAGCTACAATTTTCTCAAGTATTTTTGAAATAAAAGGAAGATTAGATAGAGGTCGATAGTTTTCTAAGGCGCCTGGATCGAGGGTTGGTTTTTTCAACAGAGGTTTAATCACTGCTGATTTAAAAAACTGTGGGACATAGCCTGTTTCCAAGGAAGAGTTTATTATATTCAAAATAGTTTCAGTGATAAAAGGGAAGACCTCTTTAAAAAGTTTGGAAGGGATCGGGTCTAAGATACATGTGGATGTTGTAGAAGACACGACGATTGAGGCTAATTCATTTAAATCTACGGCGTTGAAGCGGTCTAACATTAAAAGAGGTTTGATTGAGGAATGAGCTTTTAGGGCACTAATCTGTTCTGAGCTAAAAGTGAGGTGGATTTGGTTTATTTTATTTCTAATTGTGTTTATTTTATTATTGAAAAAATTGAGGAAGTCGTCACATCTAAGGTTTGGAGGGATGCTAGGTTCTACTGAGCTGTGACTGCTTGTCAGCCTGGCTACAGTGCTGAACAGAAACCTAGGGTTATTTTTGTTTTCTTCTACCAATGTAGAATAATACGTCGTTTTAGCCTTACGCAGGGCTTGTTTATAAGTTGATAGACTGTATTTCCAGGCCTTGAGTGACTCCTCGGAGTTGGAGTGACGCCATTGTCGTTCTAATTTACGCGTGGCTTGTTTGAGGAGACGAGTTTCTGGGTTAAACCAGGGTGATTCTCTACAACTTTTGATGACCCTCGGTTTAAGCGGAGCTACACTATCCAGAGCTGTTTGCATTGAACGCATTACAGTGTTGACAAGCTGATCAGTTCCACTTGGACTGGAGCTGTGGAGGCTGGTCTCATCTGCGAGGCCTCGAAGGATGTTACTCTTTTTCACAACTTTTACCGTTTAAGTGAACTCTAGGGACACTTCTGACACAAAACAATGGCAGTGTTTACGTCCAGAGGCTAATGCAATAGTTACATGCATTCATTACATCAGATTTTTATTGCTCTGCTTCATTTTTTTAAACGGTCTTCGTTCAAAAGCGTCTGATCCATGTTTCTACCCGTCCACCTCCAGGGGGTGTGATAATGCATTTGAACATTTTTCAAAACTGATCAAAGCCTTTTGCTGCTGAGGCACAAACAATGAAACTCTAAATATATTTTGTGAAAACTCTGATGATTACTCAAGACTCAGATGTTCAGTTTTGATTAACGAGTCATAAACAAGTGATTTTTACAGATTTGTGGAGAATTGTTGTCTCTCTTTTGAAAAACATGTCACAAAACAATGACATTTGTCTAAAACACTGAGAAAAACTAAACAGATTTGAGCTGAAGGTGAAGAGAAATGCTTTTCTATATCCCCTGAGTTTGTTCATAAAACAGCATGTCCCTTCAGGGCTACCGTAGCTGCTCACATGCTCCAAGAAGGAGGACTGTAGACAGCACTTTGACGCCAAAAAGTGCAATAAATACACACCCCACTTTTGATGTCAAAATGAAAAAACATGCAAAGGTTATTGAACAATGACACAACTCACTCCAGTAGGAATTAACCTTTTATTTTTCTCGTAAGATGCACATTTTAAGATTCATTCAGGCATTTTGAATCAGGGGAGCGGTAGTTTTGCAGGTAAGAGGTCATCATCAGCGTTGATCGCCTTCTCCTTTAAGGCCTTCTTCCATTGTGCGCCCCAGTCTTTAAGGCTGTTTTACAAACGGGGAACAGAATAAAAATCTGTCATATCAAGTCATTGAATCCTTGTTATAAAAGTGAAATATTGAAGTTTTGTGTAAAAATATGTTTTGTGGACCTGCACTGACCCCTTTATAAACTCCTCCTTGGTAATTTTCGGTGGTTCGTCAGAGACAACTGTAAAATACAGAGACATTATTTAAAAACATGTTCAGTGAGATTTAAACAGTGATGTCTATGTAAAGAAAAGAACAGCCTTTACCTGAAGCCACAAAGACAAGGGCCAGCACTGAAAAACAAAAAGAACTACTTTCAGAATGTATATTTAGGGATATTTGTGGAACAGTTCCACTTTTAGAGGGACTACACTGCCCCCTAAAGACACAGGGCAGTGCTACAGGTCAACTAAACTCAATCTGAAAAGAAGCACTGTCCTAGAAGTAAATTCTGCCCAAATCAGATGAAAAAGACTCCAGCCCTGCAGCCCATAAAGAATAAGAGGTAGAACAATAATAAATGGACTAGGACTAGTCTACTATAGTCCCGTCTAAGCCTTGGTCTGAGTGGTGCAGATACTCACAGGTCAACGCGGTGAACTTGAGTGAAACCATGTCTGAGTTTTGGAGAAACTGCAGAAGAAGTGAAGACGAGCCTCGTTCAGCGGCTTTTATCGTTCACTGAACGAGCCTGAGGTCACTCTTCAGGCTCTGTTTGAATAAAGACTGGGTTATACATATTTATCTGCCAACAATCGAACTGTCGTCTGAGCAGCTGCCAGCTCAGTTTTATAATTAAAAAAGACATAACAGAGGCAGGTGAGTCTACAGTGGGCTTTTCATCATTGAAATAAAAGGAAAGGTCCAAACCAAACGGTGTCTGGTGTAGTTTCCACTGAGTGGCACTGGTCGGGTCAGTACAACATGGTTTGGTTCAGGTTTCTCTTAAAGAAACCGTATTTCCTCAGCGTTATGAGCAGAGGAGCTGAGTCTGCTTCATAAACACTCATGAGTCAGACGCCAAAGTGCCACCGAAGTCTAGTTTATGAAGAGAAATGTATTTGAATCAAACTTTTAAAATCTAGGTGCAATGAGAAGAGAGATTAACTTCTCTTCTTCTGTTTGGTCTTCATTATTTTTGCAGAAGTCAAGAATATTGGTTTATATCTGTAACTCATAGCTGATCTATGTTAATTAATTCATATCATTGTACTTTGGATTGGGTTTTATTTGAAAAAAAAAAAAAGACAGACACCGCTCCCTTTGTCCACAGTCAGTGACAAACATCCTGCTTTAGGTTTGACTTTGGAGCAGCTCATTAAACTCATCCATTTTTATAAGATTCATATTTGAATTGCTCAAACCTTGAGGGAAAAACTTCCTTTTTGTCTGTGCTGCCCTCGTTGTGGAATTGTTGTCTCTCTTTTGAAAAACATGTCACAAAACAATGACATTTGTCTAAAACACTGAGAAAAACTAAACAGATTTGAGCTGAAGGTGAAGAGAAATTCTTTTCTGATTCAAGAACTGAGCCAAAGAGAAGGAGAAAAACTGCAATGTTTTTAAATGAAAATAAGGTTTACTTTAGTGAAAAATGTGGCACAAAAACAAGGCTGACAGTAATATTTTATACCTGTGACACTGCAAACATTAGAATCATGTGACTTCTGGCCTTTAATTGTGATTCACAGTTTTTTGTAATTGCTTAGACTAAAGTAAAATAAATGTTAAAACTTGACCCCAGTGAGCAAAAGGTCTTCTCAAAGGCACAAACATAAACACATTCTCAGCATTGCACTGTGTTTTTCAGTGTCACATCGGTCAAAACTGTAAGACAATGTTTGTATATTTTTATAAACTGCCACCGAAACTCCATTTTCTTTTTCACCTGAACTCTGACCTCAATGACACTCACCTGACCAAACGGAGGCACTCAAATCAGAGCCTGATCACTGTTAATACACTGGAGCTGGTCTCATCCAAAACTGGTTTCGAGGCCATACTTCCCTCGATGTTTGTCCAGAAAAGACATTTTTGTGACGAGGCCCTGTGTCTGATCCACGTCGGTGATAAACAGGTTTATAATCTTGTGATAGTGTCACATTTAGACAATAAAGAGTCATTTTTACAAGAGTTTTTAATGTTTGCTTCATTTTGCAGGTGTTCTGAGATGTTCTGTCACTTGAGTAAATAGTTTGAGTTTTTGTGTGAACATTAAAAACATTAAAAAATAGATACAAATACACAAACACAAAACATTACGTTAGAACACCATTTTAAAGGACATTACAAAGACATTCAGGATGTGACAGTGTCTAATCCAACTTTTTATTTAAACAAATGGTTAATTTCATTTTATGTTTTTATTATTTTATGTGAGAGTGAAAGGTGTCTGTCTCGAAGTCAAATAAGCTCCAGTCCCATGACGCATTAAAAAAAAAAAAGAATATACAATGGCAGAGACTTGCAACAACAACAGTGCATCTGATGAAACAGGCTCCAAAGGAATAATAAACCGTATAAAAGTGTCAGTCCCTCGGTTCAAAAGCTGAGGAGGAGGATGGGGGCTGTTGAAGGAGAGCTGTGTTACCCTGAACTCAACACGTCCTGCAGAAAACCCCTGCGCCACATCTGGGACGCCCTGCCGTACCACGTCCTGATCTCAGCCCTGTCTCTGCTCACGGTGGTGCTCAACCTGCTCGTCATCATCGCCGTCTCACACTTCAGGCACTGCACTCTCAACACTCACACACACTTTTATTTTCATTTAATGCACCTACAAGCTTTGACACGGTTGATTTTGACTCTTGATGTTATTTCCAGCAGCTTTTTTTTGCAGCAACAACGTATTTACGAGCCTTTTGAACTGTCTTTTAACCATTTTGAACTCACACAGAATTGTCTTTTTATCGATTTTACAGCACATATGTTTCTTGCTTGTACAGTGTCAATATATCATTTATAAAACCCATAATCCTTGCTGTACATGAGATTTGAAGCAGTATTTTTGCAGCACACATGCCTGATGATCCTTACAAACTGAACTTTCATGTTATATTTACTATTGTCGTTCATTTACTTGAAAGATTTTCAAATTTTGAGTCTGTGTTTTTTGTTTATATCAGTGTGGGCTTGTCATATATAATCTGATAATTTGTCATTTAGGGCAGCCTTTAAAAATATTTACAGTGCACAGTTCATCCTTATTCCTTCTGATCTCATGCTATTGTAAAACTAAACCACATGTGGACATTCAAACACTTAATCAAAGGTATCATTTTAACTTTAACCTAAATTAAATCTCTTCTTTTTGTTATTTCTACTGCACAGATGCTTCGTGTTGCATTTACCTGAGATGTCAATGCTTATTGAAAGTATTTTAACCATTTTTTGACATGTAGCAACACACATTCTGCTCTATTTTTACCATTTGATTTTATGTCATTCCCAGCATCATGTTTTGCAGCATTATGTGGTATATTAAGCCTTTTTAACTGTCTTTTCAAATCTTTTACTTGACTTCAATCCTCAGTCATCATTCTTGTTACTCTTTTTAAACTGCATTTACAAGCCTTATCAGATAAAAACAACATAGGTCACTTATTGGACCTTTTTATTTCTATATTTATTTATTTTTGTCATTTCAGGCACCTTTGTTTAGCAGCATAACTGTTTTTATCCATCTACATTTACAGCGCTTGTGTTTCCTGCTTGACCTAAACTCACCATGAACTGCATATCTGTGTTTTAGCTTCTTGTTCACATTGACTGACCGTTTGCTGTTTTGTTTTTTTATGTGTTTTTTATGTGATTTCTGGCAGCTATGTTTCAATAGAACCTTCAATGTACAATTCTACAACATCTTTCCATCTTCTTTTTTACCCTTGTCTCATACTGAAATGTCTTTTTGTCTCATTTTTAAAGCCCATATGTTTCATTCTTGTTCTAAACTCAAAACTAATCGTGCTTTTGGTGTTTTGATTCTTACGGAGCGTGCATTCATTCAATAGTGTAGAGCCTTGATTTTCAACCACTTTGTTCAATGTTACCAAACTGCGTCTGTTTTAGAAATTTGTCTCTTCAAAAGTTGAAAATGAGTTTTGTTTTGTTTGTGTTTTGTTAGAGTTAAGTTTTGTTTATGTCTGTTATCTCCCTCAGAGACAGGTCCCAGAGCCTTCAGTCTGTATCTGTCTCTGCACAAACACTGCCCAGTCCCTAATTTAGGGCTGTAAAATTAAATTACTGTATGTGTCCTGTAAAGATGTGCACAATTATGACCACGTTACAAGATGAAAATGAGACTAGAAGCAATAAAACTTTGCACATAATAGTTTTCTCTTTACTTTTTTGGTTTAAATTATAGTTTTGAGATGTCTTTATGTTAGATTTTATTATCAGTAAAGTGTCTGAAACAGTGTGGTAGGTAAATCTGCAAAAAAGTAAAAATAAACTAAAGATTAAAAAAATGATTTCAGAGCATTAAAGTAGAACTAGTTGTTTGTGAGGGTTTTAAGACTCAGCTGTAGCACTTTTCATAACACACCAGACACATTTTGACAGTTGTTTTTTTTATTATTGCATTGTTTTTAATCTAGGTATATTTTTATTCTTTCTTCATATTCAAATAAATGAAGATATATTTATTCATTGATGCAACACAGATGTGTGTATTAGTCTGTACTGTTTAATTTACTCTGAGCAATCACCAACCATTGCTCTCACTGTCAATAAACTATTGAATCTTGAGTCTGGGATCAATGAGACACAGAGTAATATGACTCAGTTTGGTTGAGTTTCTGTTTCCAGACAGAGACGTGTGCCATAGAAACAGGGAAGACTCATGGGATTTAATTAAAGTGGACGTCACTGAATACAATAAAGATGCAATCAAACCTTCCCTTTGAATAGAGTAGACTATTGCTTCATTCCCAGCTTTTATTTTGGGCAATTTTGACAATGAAAACTGAGCTTTACCAACTTAGCAATGAACCAAGAGCAGTTACACACTCCACACAGAAACAAAATTCATTCAAATTTGGGATTAAGCCGCTATATACTTGGCTATATGTACTACTAATACAAATTCTACATAGATTGTTTGCTAACATTTGATTGGAAAAGAAGCACAAGAACATTTTCCTTTATTTCAATCCTATTATTCATCTTCTCTTTTCTTTTTCTTACAGACAGCTGCACACTCCCACGAACCTGCTGCTCCTGTCTCTGGCCGTGTCCGACTTCCTCGTGGGCCTGGTGCTGATGCCCGGAGAGATACTGCGTTTCACCAGCTGCTGGTTTCTGGGGGACTTCATGTGCAATATTTACAATTTCCTTTCCTTCGTCGTCACCTCGTCCTCGGTCGGCGACATGGTCCTCATTTCCATCGACCGTTACTGCGCCATCTGCGACCCTCTGCATTACTCCAATAAGATCACCATGAAGCGAGTCACGGTCTGCGTTTGTCTCTGTTGGTTCTGCTCATTTGGCTTCAGCTGTTTTTGCATAAGCGACCAAACTGACCATCCGCAGAGGGTTAATTCATGTATAGGCCAGTGCATCATCGTCATAAACGTCCTCGGAGGCGCCATCGATTTGGTCTTGACCTTCATTCTTCCCGTGTCGGCCATTATCGTCCTGTATATCCGAGTGTTCATCGTCGCTCTGACTCAAGCACGAGCCATTCGGTCAAACGTCACGTCCGTACAGTTCTCGGTCCATTTCTCCATTAATAAGTCCAAGTTAAAAGCGGCCCGGACTCTGGGGATAGTCGTGGTGGTGTACCTCCTCTGTTTCTGCCCGTATTACACCATCACCATCGCGATCGGAGAAGAGGCGGCCCTGAGGTTCGCCCTGTACCTGTTTGGGATTAACTCCTGCATCAACCCCATCATCTACGCCATGTTTTACCCCTGGTTCAGAAAAGCAGTCAAACTCATCGTGACTCTGCAAATACTGCGGCTGGACTCCTGTCAGGTCAACATGACATAGACAGATTATCATCCCGGTTACGACAATATTATTCTTAAACGGAAAGGGACAAAAACACAGCAAACACTGATAATGTAAAGAAACAAAAACAGGAGACTTAAAAAACCTGATTAAAACAGGGATACTTCTTGTGTTTTTAAACCGTTTAATCTGTTTTCTCTGTTTCCTTCAGTTTACTCTTCTTCTTGTGCTTAATCGGCTGTGATTTTCTGCATTTGGTCCAAAAGTATCTGAAAAAGATACACACACACAGTTTAGTCCAAACCACAGTCGACTGGAGCTTTCACACCTGAAGATTTGGTTCAAACCAAAAGAGAAAGTCTGAAGGTCCGGACCAAACAGATCAGGAAAGGTCTCAGGCTAAAGTGAGATTCTGTCATTCATCTCCCATAATATCTATTCTAGTTTGTTCTTTGTGTTTGGTTTATTTAATTAGAATAAAAACAGCAAATGAATATGTCCTGAATGTATATGTACAGAATATCTCTGCTTTAATAAACAACATTTATAGTCGGTGAGTCATGTTTTTTTCTTCTACTAAACTTCTTCAAACATTACAGTTTATTTTTCTAAATGAGAAACGTTAAGTATATTATATCCTAGTGATGCAAATATCAGCTTTTTGAGGCTCAGAAAATAAAAGTACAGAATCATCAGTGTATAATAGAGTAAAGCTCTTCAGAGACTTTTACAAACCAAAAGATGGTCAAAGGTGTTGCCCTCACCTCAGTCTGAGACCCAAGTGTTGTTCTCTTTCTGTTTGTTAATAGTTAAATATAAAAATGTATCCGAGACACATAAATAATAATACAAATGAGCAATTAGCATTAATATAATCAAAGAAGTGAATGTTCGCCAATGTTCCGCATCGTGAACATGAACCGAGAGGAAAACAACAAAACCACGCGGCTTTTTTCGGGAGACGCTGCGTTCAGAGAAAATCAGATGTGGGAAATCACACTGACAAGTCAAAATTAATCGGCGGGAAAGAAAAACAATAAAAGGGTTTAATTTTAAAGAAAAAAAAACATTTGAAGGAATAAAAGAGAGTTATTCGAGCTGCGGCTTCTATCTGCGGCCTGCTCTGTTTCTGAGTTTAACAAAAATATTAACTACATTTACAAAGCGTCACCTTTTGCAGAAATGTACATTGGACAAATTTACGAGTAGACAGTGAACGCTTCATGAGCTCATGGGTTTCCGTAGTGTAGTGGTTATCACGTTCGCCTCACACGCGAAAGGTCCCCGGTTCGAAACCGGGCGGAAACATGTCTGTCTTTTTGTTTCTATCTTCCGTTTATCTTGACACTGCTCAAGTTTTATGAAATAAATTAGAGCAGTATATGTTCGAATTTAGACAATTGTAAATTGACATCAATTATGTACATAGGTTATTTTGAGTAAATAGACACAAAATACTGGCCTGCTTTTTATTCAGTCGTTTATTTAATTAATTAAGGGACAGATCGCAGGACTGATAGTTTTCATCTCTTGTAGGCCTTAGATGAGAAAGAGTAGAGCTGTGAAAAGATAAAAACCTGTTCTACCTCTTATTCTTTATGGGCTGCAGGGCTGGAGTCTTTTTCATCTGATTTGGGCAGAATTTACTTCTAGGACAGTGCTTCTATTCAGATTGAGTTTAGTTTACCTGTAGCACTGCCCTGAGTCTTTAGGGGGCAGTGTAGTCCCTCTAAAAGTGGAGCTGTTATAATATACCCTAAATATAAATTCTGACAGTTCTCTGTGTTTTCAGTGCTGTCCCTTGTCTTTGTGGCTTCAGGGAAAGGCTGTTCTTTTCTTTACATAGACATCACTGTTTAAATCTCACTGAACATCCTTTTAAATAATGTCTTTGTATTTTACAGTTGTCTCTGAAAAATCACTGCCACAGACCAAAGAGGAGAGTACACTTTTAGACTCACTTAAATGATCACTGTCTTTACATAAGGTTACATTTTCTTTAACTAACAGCTTTTAATTCTGTTTCTTTTAAACCCGTATGTTAAGGGTATTTGAGGCAAGTATATCACTGAAGTGTTTGGCAAATGAGGCAGAATTGTAACATGATTTTTGATTGAATATAAAGTGTGTGAGGTTTTCATTCAGTTTTAAGAACAGGTAACTATGCCATTTTTGGTCTTTGTTGGTTTTAATGTCCTTTACAAATTAGTCTTAAGACCGGTCTCAAGTACAGCACTACATTTAACTTACACTTGAACTGAAATGATAATGATTATCACAATACATTTTTTATCATAAAAAATTGAAGTGACAGTAAACAACAGATTTAAACAAGATTTGGGTTGAATTATGGGTATTGTAGTTCTAAAAAGATACCTCATTTTATAAAGCACTTGTTTTATAGAAACCTCTGCAGTATTTATTATTATTTAGAACAAATTTTATTCTGTCTCCTGTGTCAGGATCAGGGAGGGAGTCTCAGGGAAACCTCTCATTCAAAATGTCTGAATGAATCTGACTGAAAATGTGCCTTTTACAAGAAAAATAAAAGGTTGATTCTCCTTGGAGTGAGCTGTGTCATTTCTTTTATTGCACAGAGTAAGACTGAAACACTTATTAACATTTATTATACGATTCGTCTGTGACTCGTCGATGTCGGTGAATAATACAGCATTTAAAAAACAACAACGAGGGAATAGATAATATTGAAGTTGTGGACTTTTAAGGTTTAACACTGGAATTATTATAAAATATCACACAATCAGGGAGTAGACCACACAGACACAAACTCAAACTAATTTATCCAGTCAGTAGCGAGTGTAGTTTGTCCGAAAAGAAGCATGTGTCCGAAGAAAAGACGGCGGAGCTGCTCATGGATCAGACTCAGTTAGGGTTCAGTGTTTCGTGAAGGAGGCAGAGTCAGAGTGAAGATCTTTTTAACCAGATCCCATAAAATGATTTAAGTTTTCATCCAAACACATGATAGAAAGTTGAGGTCTTGATTTGGCTGGATTTGATTTTAAATCCCACTACAGTCCAATAAAGACAAGACCAAGTAACACTGAGTTTAAGTCCAAGACAAGACCAAGACCTTTAGGATAGAAGTTTTCATCCAATCACAAACATGACGTGAACAAAAAAATCAGATGTGATCTTGATTGGTCTCTATGTCCGAGAAAAGACCTACTTCAACACTACCAGGTCCCGGCAGAACCACTAGATCTGGACCAAAGAGACTCCGCTGCCTTTGATAATCCAGACGAACACTACAGAGTTGCGTTGGTTTTGTGAGACGGTGCATTCGTGTGTTTCCCGTTGGCTCCGTTCATCAGAGCTTTATGTTTAGGGTAGTTTGGAGCCGGGCTCAGTCGTCTTGTTCCCATCGAGGTCCCGCCGGGCAGCAGCAGGTTTCGGTTCGTACGGTCAGAGGAATGAAGGCGAGGAGCGGCGCATCGAGGACTGGGACTGACCGAGGACAGCGTCTGAGAGCTGCCGTTCATGAACCACGAGTTGTTTGACCCTTGGTGGCTTCGGTAGTTGTAGTAGGCCTGCCAGCCCTGACGCTTCCTCTTCCAGCGACAGCGGAGGATCCGGATAAACGCCTAAAACACAGAAAGAGTCATGGGTGTTAACTTGTTTTGGTTTAATCCTGGGTTAGTCCAGCTTTATTCTTGGATTAGTCCTGGTTTAGTACTGTTTAAGTCCTGGTTAAGACCTATTTTAGTCCTGTTTAAGACCAGTTTTAATGCAGGTTGTGTGCGGAAGGCATGAACTAGCTAATCCAAAAAGCCTGACTTAAGTCTGGCTCATTTTGTTGTCATTTCGATTCCATAAAACAGTCTCTCCCTGAGTCAGACTCAATCAAACAGAAAACTGAGGCTGCAGCGGAGTCTGGTCTGGAGCAGGTTATTTTTACCACAGTGTTATTGTTTCTGGAGACATCATTTCATTGAAAAACTAAGTCAGATTTTGAAACGCTTTCTTTCTTTTCTCAACCCGAGTCATTATTAGCAGATTAAACTATGCCTGGGTTATTGTGCTCCTCAGTTTACTCGTCTACTGCTCCATCAAACGGAGAAAGGTGGCGTTAGTTTCTCCTCGTCAGCTTCATTTACTTATGTTTATTAAAGGGATGTTGTTGTAGGTGGCTGTACTTTTTCATTGAGGGTCGATTAAATCCGTCCTTGTTACTGGCCCTGGCCTTACTTCTGCTACTTCTTTATCTTCTTCAGACACGGCGTTATCGTAGCTCATTCAGTCTGACTAGTATTAGTCTGGCTTTGAGAGCCTAGACTGGTCTTTATGAAAGGTTTAGCTCCTACTCCATTTGTTTACAGAGAATTCAGGCTGTGAGCCGCACTTAACAGCCCCAGGTTTAGTTCTTAGTATAGTCTGGATTTTTTTCCTGGTTGAAAAAATCTTAGTCTTGTATTCAGTCCTGTTTACTCTTGGTTTAGTCCTCGTTTATTCCTGGGTTCAGTCCTAGTTCTGTCTTGGGTTTACTCCTGTCATAGCCCTGCTCTAGTCCTGGTCTAGTCCTGTTCTAGTCCTGTCATAGCCCTGCTCTAGTCCTGGTCTAGTCCTGTTCTAGTCCTGTCATAGCCCTGCTCTAGTCCTGGACTAGTCCTGTTCTAGTCTGGTGTGCGTTACCTGTTTGAACTCGCGGCTGTAACAGGGATAAATGACAGGGTTCATGCAGCTGTTGAAGTATCCGAGCCAAAAGATGACTTTGAAGAAGGTTTCAGGAGGCCTCAGGCTGGAGTTGAACGAGCCTTTCAAAAGACAAAAAAAACACAAGACAATACAAGAATTAAAAAAGATGTATTCATGTTCACACCGTTTTTGCAGACATAATCCACATAAAATTAATTATTTTTTATCTGTTAAAACAGGTGAATGTCACAAATGGTTTAGTCCTCGCATAGAACAGTTTTTTCCTGGATTACTCCTTCTTTAGACTTGGTTTAATCTTGATTTAGTAATAATTTAGTCTGAGTTTGAACCTTGTTTAGATTTTCCTGTTTTAGTCCTGGTCCAGACCTGTTTTAGACCTGGTTATACCCTCAGGTCCTGACCTCTTGCTGGTCCTGATCCCGGTCTTTATGTGGATTTGTGTGGATCATAGTGCTGATGTTACTGCAGATCGTGTGGATTACTTTTCCCTGAGTTTGGACTTGTAAGGCCATCGTTCGCCTGAGGCTGCGTTCTCTGACTATATATGAACACACATGGGACACCTGAACGCCGCTCACTCAGGTAACAGCAGAGAGAGAGAACCTGAATGCAACACTTAATAAAAAGATTCCCAGTTTGGTGATGAGTCGTTTGGAGCCGAAAAACCTAAGCCTCGGCAGCTGTTTCTGACTAAATATGAACATGTTCACACCAAAAGAGATAGAAGACACCTGAAGGCAGTAGTTAGATAAGTGTTGGTGAATTAAATACAAAAAACACAAGAAATATGGAGTGGGAAGGTGAGGATTCTCACATTTTTTATTGCGTCACTGCATTAAATCAGGAAAAGAATTAACAGTGGGACAAAAGTAAGGTTTAAACAAAGACTAAACTGGTTCTAAACCAGAACCAACCCACATACTAAACCAGGACTTAAAATAAACTGGTAATAAATCAGGTCTAAACCCAGGACTGAGACCAGAATGGACCAAGACCCGCTGGAAGATGAATGTCAAACTGTGCGATTACTCTTCAACTATGGTCAAAAGTTAACAATTGTCAACTTAAGGGATGCTCTTGTGATTGAAGAAGAGAAAAGACGAGAGAAAAGAATGAGGATTAGAGTCTGGACAGGTTTATGATTTGAAATAAGTCGACAGCGTTAACATAGATTTGGTTACAACTGCTTTAAAAAGATACAATACTGCAGATAATCAGTGTTTTCCTTGCATTTTACAGAGCCTGCCATAATCTACTTTGCCCCGTCATACTCTAATAATGAACTAGGAATAGATTATAACATTAAAACATTTCATTAACAAATGTAAAATGGCGTTTGTTGCATTGACTCAGGTCTGTGTCTGTTACAGGAGACTCTGCAGACTCTGGAGCAGCTGCTGCCGTGTTGAGAACTGAGGACAGAGGGCTGACTAATACTTTAACAGATATTCACCGTTGAAAGGGTAGACAGGTTTGTGGAATTTGAAGAAAAACTATTAAGAAAACCATCACTGCCTTGTCTTTAGCCTCACTGCACGAGCAACAAGCAGTGGATGGTTCTCTTATGAAAGTCTCTTAAAGTTACTTTCTTTGTATCTTTTATCTGATATCTATATATATATATATTTGTAGATCAATGGTGACTACGTAGGTTTTACTTTGTTTGCAACTCCATATGTATTTATATCTATATTTGCTTTGTGTATAACTTAAATACGACCAAGTGTATTTCCAAAAACCTTGCTTTTTATGTCATTAAAAATATTTTGACCAATTATTTCTTCAAGAGTCTTACACTCTTCTGGTTTTCTAAACAGTAGAAGACTCTGACTTCAGAGTGAACTCGGAGGCAGACAGGAGTTCACGTGTCGTGTTAAAAAGGAGCAGCTCGGTTCACTTCGCTCCTTCATAGTTTTTAAAACGAACACAAACAGAGACCGAGCTCTAATCCTGAGACCGGCCTCAGGGAACGACGCTTTGTGGGAACACAAACTAACTCCGTCCGTAAAGCTCTGGTTTCTGATTGGACAGAAACGTCGGCCGCGCTCAGTCACACTTGGCCCCAAATATTTCAAAGATGAGGAAAAGAAAATAGTAAATGTGATATTAAAGACAACCAGAGTGTGACATAACATGACAGGACCAGGATATTTGGGGAAAAAACACAATCACAATCTTACTGACTACAACTAACTACAACTAACTACAATCTTACTGACTACAACTAACTACAATCTTACTGACTACAACTAACTACAATCTTACTGACTACAACTAACTACAATCTTACTGACTACAACTAACTACAATCTTACTGACTGCAACTAACTACAATCTTACTGACTAAATCTATTTGGACATTAACGTGCTCATACTTTTAAATATAAGACTTTCATTTATTATCCTCTAAGGTTAATAAAGGGCTAAAGCCTAAAATTGTTTGTTAAATGTGTGAAGAATGTTGTACACAAAGAAATACTATAATACAAATAAATAAATGAATTCAGAGTAATTTTCTTCTTTCAGTAATAGTTTGATAGAGGGATAGAGGGTGTCTGGATCAGCAACAGTTTTGGGGAATATATGTATGGAGGCTATATTCAAGAACATTGATAGACCTTCATGTACATTCTCTAATGGCCTCTGCTGCTGTACTCTGGAGCTTTTTGAAATAATTTGTTGATGTGGCCGATTAAATAAGAAATACCCGTGCAACCAGTGGAAAAGTGAGTCTAAAGCCTGAGAGAACTACATGCATTCATTTGTAAGAATTGTTTCAGTATTTTAATGAAATAAAAATCCTTAAACATTTGCTAATGCATGTTAACAGCTTTTATGCAGCATTTATTCTTTTAAATCACTGATAAAAACACCTGAAGAGTCCAATCACTGTGTTTTTGATGCTTTGCCCTGGGCTTTTGAGATTAAATCAGTTAAAATGCCAGCCTGAACAGGACCGAAGCTATAATGAACCTTTTTTTTTTTGTTTGGCTTCGATGCAGACGAAACACCAAACAGCAGCAGTTTCTTCTTTATATTCTGTTTGTTTGAGATAAGTGTCAGATCTCTGGTGTAAGGCAGCGTGTCCAAGTGAAGCTTTTCGATTCATTTATCACAGCAGCTGAAAGTATTAGCGCACAACGGTGACGATATCTAAACACTGTCTCGATCTGCGAAGCTGCTAAATGATGATAAATGACAAACTGAAGTGAAAGACGTCAGAGTCAGGAACGTACAGCGTGTTTCAGAGTAACATAAGGTACAGCTGTTTTGCAGGTGATTTATAGAAATATTTTCAAGAAGAATACAGAAGGTTATAGTTTTGTTTGGAATCAAGCTCTGGCAGTGACTCTGTAGGAAACTCTCTTTATCATGTTTTATAATGGACTTTCTGTTTGCACTAAAGACGTAATAAAGCAATTTAAATAGGCACTTGTAGTGTTTCTTGTTTTCAGTAAAACAAAGCCATATACCAGTAACTCTGGACTAAACCTGGACTAAACAAGGACTCAACCAAGACTAAACTAGACTAAACTAGATAAACTTAACCAGGATTAAACCTACAACTAAACCAGGACTTATCCCAGACTAAACACGCACAATACCAAGTCTAAATAAGGACTAAACCAAGACAAAAATGTGCACTAAACCAGGACTAAATCAGGACTAAACACAACTACCAGACTAAACCAAAGACAAACACACACTATACCAAGACTAAACTGGGACTGAAGGCTTAAGGGGGTCTAAAGCAGACCTGTTCTTGGACTAAAACAGAAATAAAGAGGCTGAAAGTCTTAATCCAAGACTTAACTAAACTAAAACAGAAATAAAGAGGCTGAAAGTCTTAATCCAAGACTAAACTAAACTAAAACAGAAATAAAGAGGCTGAAAGTCTTAATCCAAGACTTAACTAATCTAGGGCTGGAGCAGCAAAAAACATCAGGACTAAAGCCAAGACTTAACCCAGGAATAAAACCAAGGATAAAATGGGACTAAATCAAACCAAGACCAGAACTAAACAAAGTATAAACAAGACCTGAACATGGCCTAAATCAGGACTACACAAGACTTAACTTAGACTAGTCTACACCACAGACCCAAACCAGGACTGATCCAAGACGCTATCCAAGACTAAACCTGGACTAAACAAGACCTAAGCTTGGCCTAAATCAGGACTAAACCGGGCTTATCCTTGACCAACCCAGGTTTAAACCCAACATTAAAACCAAGACTAAACAAGGACTAAACCAAAACAAGACTACACAGGACTTAACCTTGACAAACTCAGGTCTAAACCCAAGACTAACATAGGATTGAACCTGCTCTAAACATGGCCTAAACCAGGACTAACCCAGGTTTACCCAAGATTAAAACCAAGACTAAACAAGGACTGAACCAATACTGGACCAGAACCTTACAAAGATTATGCTAGACCTAAACTTGGCCTAAACCAGGATTACACAAGACTAATCTTTGACTAACTCAAGACTGAACTAGGACTAAAGACTAAAGCAGGCCTGAACTTAAACCAAGCCTAACTCAAGACTGAATCCAGGACTAAACCAGACCTAAACCCGTCCCAGACCAGGTCTACGTACCGATGGGCAGTGTGAGGAAGAAGGGCAGCCAGCAGAGGATGAACATCCCGACCACGACCCCCAGCGTCTTGGCGGCCTTCTTCTCTCGGCTGAACTTGAGCAGTTTGACGGACAGCGTGCTGCGTCCGGCCGAAGCCCCGCCCCCTGAGCCCTTGGGGGCGGGGCTCGAGTCCTGGTTCCTGCAGTGTATTCTCAGAGTGAGTTCGCTGGAGTTCTGCATCCGCTCCTTCATGACGCCGGCCTCCAGGTTCTTGGTGGTGCGCTTGGCCACGATGTAGACGCGGCAGTACATGGCCAAGATCACGGCCAGAGGGATGTAGAAGGAGCCCAGCGACGAGAAGAGAGCGTAGAACGGCTCCTCGGTGATCAGACACACCGTATCGTCCTGAAATCACAGGGACAGGGTTTCCCAGTGATTAACGTGTGTCAAAATGATCAGTACACAGTGGCCTAAATGGAAAAAGAACATTTTGCATTCATCATGGAAGCCTATTTTAAGTAACTGCGCCTTATATGTGTATTGCTCTGCTGGACGCCAGTATTTTAAACCTGTCTTTGTTGGAAATGTGGCATGTATTTCTGGTTTATTCATGTGTTTAACAGTGAAGTCTCTCACCCTGATTCCTGTTTGTAAAAAAAGTAACACTAATTCATGAAGTTATTTTAAAGATCTATGCAAAAAATGTATTGTAGTCATGAAACAATACAAATCTCAGATAATTTATCAGTGTTTTTATTTTAGCTTCTTAAATTTGCTTAGTTTCTTAAGCAACATAAACATCTGTTTCTAACAGTACAATATACAGTGTAAGCCTGTTACGATATTGTTATGAGAAATACAAAGTACATTGAGAGGATATTAAATACTGAATAAATGTTGTTACTGTACAGATCATGTTGTTGTCTCTGTTCCCACAACAGTCCAGAGAGGATAAATATATTATAGTGTATTACTGTATTACAAAACCAAGTCTGAGAACAAGAAACATACAAGCTCCATGTGTTTCCACTGCAGATGCACTCTACATTGTGAACTTTTCAATAATGTTTATATTTTAAAAGCCTGCACTTTGTTACATCAATGATTTATAACTTACAACCTGACTTTCCAATTTAAGTCAATAATTTACAACAAAAGGTCACTTTTCACCAGCTTAGCTGATCAGAATCTTATTACTTTTCACTTTCTCTTTTTATAAACACTTAAAAATGTGACCTTTTTGGTATCCTGTTCTCTGTTTCCTAATTAAATGTTTAAATCTAACATTTTTCAGAGAGTGAAGGTGGTCCAAGTCTTTTGCAACAGAAAGACAATGTTAAATAATGTTTCAGCGTGAGCCAGCCTCTGTTAAAGATTGATTTTGTTCATTTATGAAACTAGGACTAAACAGGTTTCGAAGCTGGTGAGGCTCACAGACTGAACAAACAGATCAGAACGACACTGTGCCATCCTCCACAAACCCCTCACCACCCACTCACCGTACCATAAACTGTGGCAGATGGGACGCTTATTCAGCACCAACTACTTCAGATGAAAAGTAAACTGTGGCGTTAAGTAGGACACATTAAAATCAGATCAAACCAGGACTAAACCAAAACTTAGGGAAACCAAGGACTAAAGCTAAACCCTATACTCAACTGGGATAAAAAACAACAACAACTGGGAATATATATACAGAAAACTAGCATTAAATTAAGACTAAACCAAGACCAAACCAGGACTAAACTTAGACCAAAGATCACCACTGGTGCATGCTGGGAAGCTTAGTCCTGTGACCTGTGAGGGTGGCTGCTAAAACAGTATTAAACATGGACTAAACCAGATTAAACCATAACTAAACTTGGATTAATTGAAATCCAAGACTTAAACCAAACCTAAACAAGGGCAAAACCAGAACTAAACAATGACTAACTGAGCACAAACCAGGACAAAACCCAAGAACTAAACCCAAAAACAAACCAGAACTAAACCAGATCAATCCTAGGCTGAACCCGGATTAAACAAAACCCAGGACTAAACTAAGACTAAACCAGAATTAGACCAGTTCTGTACATAAAATCAACAAGGACTAAACCAGCACTAAACCTAAGTCTAGTGCTATACCGGTACTAAAACTAGAAGAAATCCCAGATTAAACCAGGACTAAACTAGGACTAAACCAACTTTACCAAATCAAGGACTAAATCTGGAATAAACCTGAACTAAACCTAGGAATAAACACAGGGCTCCAAAAATGGTTTAAGAGGACCAAACCAGGACTGAACCAGACCTAAACCTAGGACTGGAATCTTGGACTAAAATAGGACTAAACCGGACTAGGAATTAAGGTTGAACCCGGAACTAAAACCAGTCTAAACCAGGTTAGATCAGGACTACAGCAAGACCAAACCCGGATATAAACTTGATCAAGACTAAATCCATCTTAAACCAAGACTAAACAAGGCCTAAATCAATCATATGGTCGAAAACCAAGGACTTAATCCAGTCCAATGTTGAGTGTTTCTGTTTGTGGTGCATGCTGGGTAGTGTAGTCACCTGTGAGGGCGGCTGCTTCCACCCCAGCAGCGGGCCGATGGAGATGACGATGGACAGGACCCAGACGGCGAGCATGGCCAGCAGGGCGCGCCGTTCGGTGACGATGGTGGGATACTGCAGCGGGTAACGCACGCCGATGTAACGGTCGATGGAGATGACGCACAGAGACATGATGGACGCCGTACAGCACAGGACGTCCACCGCCGCCCAGATGTCACAGAAGATACGTCCAAAAACCCACGAGTCCAGCACCTGCAGCGGGACGAGGAAACAGGAGTGAGGACGAGGAGGAAACAGGAGTGAAGATGAGGAGGAAGGAGTGAAGATGAGGAGGAAACAGGAGAGAGGACGAGGAGGAAACAGGAGTGAAGACGAGGAGGAAGGAGTGAAGATGAGGAGGAAACAGGAGAGAGGACGAGGAGGAAACAGGAGTGAAGACGAGGAGGAAGGAGTGAAGATGAGGAGGAAACAGGAGAGAGGACGAGGAGGAAACAGGAGTGAGGACAAGGAGGAAACAGGAGTGAAGACGAGGAGGAAACAGGAGTGAAGACGAGGAGGAAACGGGAGTAAAGACGAGGAGGAAGGAGAGAGGAAGAGGAAACAGGAGTGAAGACGAGGAGGAAACAGGAGAGAGGATGAGGAGGAAACATGAGTGAAGACGAGGAGGAAGGAGAGAGGAAGAGGAAACAGGAGTGAAGACGAGGAGGAAACAGGAGTGAGGACGAGGAGGAAACAGGAGTGAAGACGAGGAGGAAACAGGAGTAAAGACGAGGAGGAAACAGGAGTGAGGACGAGGAGGAAACAGGAGTGAGGACGAGGAGGAAACAGGAGTGAGGACAAAAGGAAACAGGAGTGAAGACGAGGAGGAAACAGGAGTGAAGACGAGGAGGAAACGGGAGTAAAGACGAGGAGGAAGGAGAGAGGAAGAGGAAACAGGAGTGAAGACGAGGAGGAAACAGGAGTGAAGACGAGGAGGAAACAGGAGTGAAGACGAGGAGGAAACAGGAGAGAGGACGAGGAGGAAAGAGAGAGGAAGAGGAAACAGGAGTGAAGAAGAGGAAGAAACAGGAGTGAAGACGAGGAGGAAACAGGAGTAAAGACGAGGAGGAAACAGGAGTGAAGACGAGGAGGAAACAGGAGAGAAGACGAGGAGGAAACAGGAGTGAGGACGAGGAGGAAAGAGAGAGGACGAGGAGGAAACAGGAGTGAAGACGAGGAGGAAGGAGAGAGGAAGAGGAAACAGGAGAGAGGACGAGGAGGAAACAGGAGTGAAGACGAGGAGGAAACAGGAGTGAAGACGAGGAGGAAACAGGAGAGAAGACGAGGAGGAAACAGGAGGAGAAAAAAACTGAACTAAACTAAACCTTTACATAAATCTAAAGCGGGTTAGATCAGGACTACAACCAGGAATAAACCAGTCTGGACCAGGGCATCTACTGTGTGCTTTTAGTCAGTCTTTAAATAGATTCTGCCCTGTTTTTAATATTTTAATCACAAACTCCTCTTGGACTCCATCTAATAATTATCTCTAGCTATGATTACGTTTCCCAAATAAAAAATGTAAACTTTAGGATAAGAGCTAAACTGGGATTAGTGCAGATTCCCAGCCTCTCGTTTATCTCGATGTGAACGAGAACAAGCTGCCAATCATTTCTGGACGAGCGACGACCATTAAATATTTCACATTTTTTCCCTGATAAATGGATTTAAAGAGCTTATGCCATTTATTATCTTGTTATGATATGACCCATGCCTAATTAATCGAATATGTGAGCTCCTGATCCCTTTTTGTTTGCTTTGGATCCGTTATTTTTGCTCACACCATCAAAAATTAAATTCCCTTTTTAATTTTTAAAGGATTATGATAGCTTTTAGCATATTAGCTTGTTTTGGCTTTTTCAGCAGGATTTCGGACTAAACCAACCTCTGAAACCAATCTTAAATCATGTTAGATCAGGACTACAGCAAGACTAACCCCTGAATAAACAAACCCAGACTAAGTCAAGACACAAAACAAGGTCTTAATCAGGACTAAATCAGGACTAAATGAAAAGGCTAGATCCAAGATTAAAGCAAGACTAAACAAGAACCAAGCCAGAAGTAAATTGGGTTTAAATTGGGACTATATTGTCTTACTTCAGGACTAAAACAGTGGTAAACCTGGACTAGAGTGAAGCAAGACTAAACCAGCACTGAACTAGGTCTTAATCAGGACTAAATCAAGACTAATTTGAGTCTAAACCCAGGATTAAACTAAAACAAAAGCAGATTAAACCAGGACTCATTCTAGGACTAATCTAAAACCAACTTCAGGGATTAACTGAGGACTACATTAAGATCCTGACTGATTAGTTTTGGCCACATTTAGAGACTGTGCTTCAACACACAGTAAAATTCAGAAATGAATGAGGCATTAATTATTGAGCAGCTCATAAAACACAACAAGAGAGACTTATTTAATCACAGTGTCAAATCTTTAGACCTTTCAGCATATGAAATTTAAGAAATGCTGAAAAAATGAGCACAAAAACCACATAGGACTGACTGAGCAGTTGGTAGAAAAAGAAACCAAATCAAGTAAACTAAACTAAAGGAGGACTAAACCCAGGAATAAACTAGTACTATAGACCAAACTTGGACCAATACTCAGGAAAACTCAGGAGTAATATGAGTTTTAAATTTTAAACAATGTATAAAACATCTTTACCAGAAACTGATGCGCTGTGTTGTGGCCAGTGTCCATTTTGTTGACAAATAGTTTTCGTCAACAACATATTTTTGCTTCGAAAACGAAAACTAAACAAAAAGTAATTAATGAGAACGAAAACTCTGAGTAAAAGAATCGACACTTTCGTAAACGAATAAAAACAAAAATAAAAAAGACACAGATGAAATCCTATCAAAAGGAGGAGGAGTCGGGATCCAATCAGACTCAGGTTTTTGAGACGAAAAGAGAACGGCTTTTAAATACCAAACAATGGCTTATCGCTTGGGACCTGAATACCAGCCGGAACAGGTAGTTTCAGGTAGAAATTATTACTTCAGAGAAAAGGAAAAAAAACATTGAAAAAGCATTATGACAACATTCTTATGATATTTAGTCGACTAAAACTAGACTAAAACTAATAGGGATTCGATGACTAAATTATGATTAAAACTAAACTGCATTTTAGTTAAAAGACTAAGACTAAAACTTAATTAAAATTTGCTGTTGAACTTAACACTGGGTCTGGCTAATGCTGCTGCTAGTGCCCAGAGCAAATTCATTTCTGTGGAGACTCTGCAGCTAAAGCTAATGACTAATAATTACCAGAGAACGGTTAACATAATACCTCTGTAATCCTTGGTTTAGTGAAGTGGCAGGAAATTGTCAGGAAAACACTGGTATGACCTTTGTGCAGCTACTGATTAATGTAAATTAGCCATGTGCTTCAATTTAACGAAGAATAACAACAAGAATAAGAGGAAAACACTGTCTGGAACTAAATACTGAAGAGTTAACAGGACTAAACCAGGTCTACCCCGGTCTGGACGCCCTGTTGGACTGACCTCCAGCGTGGCGGACACCGGCAGGACTGTGGTGCCCAGGAGCAGGTCTGCGATGGCCAGGTTGATGATGAAGTAGTTGGTGGGCGTCCGGAGGTGACGGTTACAGACCACAGACAGGATCACCAGGATGTTCCCCACGATGGCGAACAGTATGAACGAGGCCAGGACCATTCCCACCGGCACCGCACGGGTCAGGGCCAAAGGGGCCGCAGGGGCACCGCCGAGAGGGGCCCCGGAGCTGTTAGAAGAGGCGTTCAAGGTCTCAGACAGATCCGGGGTAGAGTTGGTCAAATGACTCATGGTTTAGTTCTGGTCTGAGGAAAGAGAGTGGAGTCAGATGAGTTTGGACATAAAAAACACTGCATGAAACCAGAACTAGACAAAGACAAAACCTGGACTAACCAGGACTAGATGAGTATTAACCCAGGACCAGTATATCAAGACTAAACAAGAAGTAAAACAGGGCTAGACCAGGACTAACCAGGACTAGTAACGCTAGTAGAGTACGACAAAACCAGAACTAAACCATAACAACTTAGGACTAAATCAAGACCAATATATTAAGACTAAACAAGGAATAAATTATCTCAAAACTGGGATGAAAGTAGAGCTGGAGAAGAACTAATCCAATCCAATCCAAGTAAACGTAGCACTATCTCTTAATGACTTTACAGAAATATAATCCTAGTTTACACCTGGTTTAGTCCTGATTTAGTTCTGGATTGGTTTGGGTTTATTTCTTAGTCCTGGCTAATTGAAGTTTTTCCCATAATTTGTGGAAATGATTGGTACAATATCTTACTTTTGCAGCATGGTTTAATCCTGGCTTGTTCTCCTGGATTAATCCTGATTTAGACTTTGTTTTGCTCCCTTTTCAGTCTTTAGCCCTGGGTTTGACTTCATTAGACCTGGTTTAGACCTGGTTTAGTCCTGGTTTAGACCTGGTACTGAATTGCTTTGGTTGAGTGCAGTTTAGTTGATTTACCTGTTCGTTTATCCCTCGAGTCCTGGTCTAATATGTGGTTTCCTCGTGGTTATGGCTGTGTATTTAGGTAAGTGACAGTATTTGGAGTATGTGTCCATAGATGTAATAATAGACAGACATACGAGACCGTGTTTGTCCTGGATAAACTGGAAATAAACAGGGCTCAGAGTAACGTCTGATGTGGGCAGCTATTTTTTATTTATTAATTAATTTATTTTGTTTTTTCTTGTTTTCAATAAAAATAATTAAATTATGTCAACCAAATAATAGCATTGGATGAAACAGGATAAACCAGGACTAAGCAGGAAAAATGTGACTAAAAGATGGACTAAACCAGGACTAAGCAGGACCAAAAACATGCCAATAACCAATCAGGACTAAACCAGTCCAGGACCCAACCTGGACTGAGCAAGACTAAAACCAAGACCAAACCTGGATTAAGAACTAAAACCTGGACTAAACCACACCTAATTAGGGTCAAATCCAGGTCTAAAGCTTGGGCCAAACCTGGACCAAACCAGACTAGAACTAAAACTGGACTAAGCAGCAAAAACATAGAACTAAAACCTGAACTAAAACTGGCCAAAACCAGACCAGGACTATAGATAAACAGGATCAAATCTGGGGCTAAACAGACTAAAAAGACTAAATTGTGTTTTAACCAAGGCAAAAACAAGGACTAAACCAGACAAAAAAAACAAAAACAAAAAACAAAAACATGACGATGAGACTTATCTATGACTAAATCCAAACCCATTTTGGATTTGTTGCAATGAAAATAAATAAATAAATAAATAAATAAAACTTACCAGATATCACCTCTTATCGTAAATCCACTTTAATATTTCAGTTAAAATCCGTTAAATTGTCGCTTTTAAATCCCATAATTCACTGCGGTGTTTGGAGGCAGCAGCAGGTGGTCGCGGAGGTCCAGGCGGGTTCCCGGGACAACCTCAGAGCCTCACGCCGCCCGAAGGAGCTCCTCCTCGGGGTACAGAGCCGTTCGAGCCGCGGGTCGGGTGTCCGTGTCCTTTTATGGTTCAAGTAATGTTTAATGTGGGAAAGTTCCGAGCGGAGAAAAAAAGATACGGACTGCTGCATCTTTCTCTGACAGAGACCTTCCCCGCTCTGCGCTGTTTAAAGGGATAGTCCAGTCTTTTTAACACCATATTCTGTAAATAAAAATGGACCAAAGGACTGAGGCGGAGTCACGCAGATGTGAGGGCTTGCTCCTAAAACAGTGGCTCCCATTGATTCCAGTAATAATAATAAAAAATCTTCTAATATTAATACATCTGGTCTCATTGACTTTATCTCAGTCTGTTTCTCTATTTCCACTGTCTTTTAAAATTCACTTTATACAATTTACAATGACAACTTGGTAGTAAGAGGCAGCTGCAGGATTCAAGAAAGTCAAGAACAAAAAAGGTACAAAATAGACATGTAAAGTAACAATATCACACATTTAGAGAGGAACAACTTTAATTTTACTACAACTCTATCCTACATTGACGGGCATCTGCTAATTTAATAATAAATCAATAATAAAGATAAAGTAGATGGCTTTGTCACAACCTGATTAGACATGTTAATATTTTATAAAGTACCAAAACAATGGCCATGATTGAGGACCCTTATTCTGTTAGTTTTCCCATTAAACTTGACAATTGTTTGGACAACTTTATTATATTATTTTGGGTTTTATGAATGCAAATGGGAGCCAGGCTTACAGTATTAATCCTCCCCTAGAGGACAGTGGTGGTATTACAGCCCTTCAGTGAGTTTAAAACCTTATGTTGGGATTTAGGTCTTTTCTGGAAGATTCTCTACATTGTGATCCAATAAGGTAGTACAATAATGAACTACAAGACCTTGCATCACTGCAGGAAATAAAATATATGAAATATTTCTATAAAGGACTGTTGATTTATTATACAGTGTGACAATTGATGGTTACAGTCCAATATTTGTTGTTTACACTCTGTGCAGGAATAGAGTGAGATGTAGCCTACAGTAAAGGTGTCCAATTAAGTCTAAATTTAGCAATCAGGTCAAGTGCAAAAGCAAAATACAAAACTGAGCATTTAAATGACCCCAGGGCCCTATGATAAATTAACAATATCACTGAAAATTTAGGCTAAAAGTATGATTAGTAGCTGTTTGAGTGTTAGTAGTGTTATAATAAGACTTAAGCTAACTTTAAATATTTACACAACCAGAACCGAATCGATTAGGAAAGATAAGACAGTAAATTATGACCAAAATAAAAACACACCACAGCATGACTTAAATTTATGCTAACATTAATAAATCACAAGTCAGTGCCTGGAGCCAGGAAATACTTTAATGAAAATAGGAGATTTTGAGGGAAGCATTAGGGAGCCACGTTAAAGGGACTTAGTTAATTTAGTTCTGGTTTTATCCCTAGGTTTAGTGCCCACCAAGTTCCAGTTTAGGCCTATTTTACTTCTGGGTGAGTCAGGAATTAATTATTGTTTAGTCCTGGTTCAGTTCTGGCTTTGGCTGTGCTCCAATATTAGTTTAGCCCTTGGTTTAGTCCTGACTTAGTCCTGGTTTACTCTTGGTTTAGTCCTGGATTACTTCTTGTTAAATCTTGGTTTATCTTTTCTGGCTCTGTCATAGGTTAGTCTCAATTTAGTCTTGGTTTAGTCCTGGTTTTGTCTCAGACCTGATTTGTTTTAGGCTTAGTTTTGCCCTGAGTTAGTTTTAGTTTGGTTTAGTTAAAGTCTGGTTTATTCCTGGTTTAGCAGAGGTTATGTCTTAGTTCTGGGTTTATCTCATATTTCCTATCATTTTTTGTCTTAGTCCTGGTTTAATCCTGGTTTAATCCTGGTTTAGTCCTGGTTCAGTCCTGGTTTAGTCCTGGTTTAGTCCTGGTTTTGCAAAAGTCAGTGCGATACATTTTTATTATTGCTCACTGCAGTGTGATTGGAGCCTTCCTCTCAGCCGTAGAGATCCACAGTTGGACAAACACAAACAGAGCGTTGCAGTGGGATATAAAAGGAATATTACAGTAGCCTCAGGACAATATTTCCCATAATCCCCTGGGAACTCGCTTAAATACCAACAGAGCTGGATAAACAGGACTAAATGCTAAATACAGGCATCCACTACAAATTTGTTTCATTTTTATTCCAAGAGATTTGTCGTTAACACCAAACATCTGGGAATACAAAATCGACTTGTTCTTCGTTTAGTTCTCTTCGTTTAGACCTTGTTAGTCCTTGTTTAGTCTTGTCTTAGTCTTGGGCTAGTCATAGATTTGGCCATGATTTAGTGCAAGATTTAGTTTTAGTGGTTTAGCTCTGGTTTGTTTCTGTTTTTTTCATTGTTGAGTCTTGGTATAGTCCAGGGTTTAGTCCTAGATTTGGAGCTGGGTTAAGTGCTAGTTTCAAATTAACCAGGACTAAACCAGGACTAAACCAGGACTAAACCAGGACTAAACCAGGACCAGTAGGATGACTTCTGAGTGAGAGCTGATATAACCGAGCCTCAGGGATGTGTCCTTGGCAAAGTGACGGCTATTTTCAGGGCAGTTTGACATGTGCCCCATTCCACGACAACACATCAACAATAACCTGGTCATGTGACACAGCGACAGCCAATCACGGCTCAGATTCCAGGCTTCCCCCACTTTCACTGACGATCATATTACAGGACATTTTTACTGATGACTGATTTTATCTGCCATTGATTATAAACATACAGTGAGCACAGTATCAGTGGCTTCAGTTTTAATGAGGTGAATGTGTTTCTCTAGAGGCTAATTTTACCGTTTAACCAGAAAAATACAATAATCAGACTGGAGTAGGGCCAGGAGACGTATTATTATTAATATAGAAATAACAGAAACAGATGAAACATGCAGCTCTCAGGGTCACAGTCCAGTTCAATTAGGACAGTAAGAAACAAAATGAAATGCACATGTGTTGACATAGACGAGGAAAGGAATAAAGTGGAGGCAGAGGCTTTAGAGGCTTAAGATGCATATATATATATTTTTTTTAAAGTTGTATTGATGTTTAATTAGTTTGAGGAGTGTAGGATTTTGTTTTCTTGGTTGATTTGTGTAGCTTCAGTTGGTGCGTCTTATTGTTTCAAGCTTAAAGTAAAGTCCAGTGAAGTAAAGCTGAGGCTCTGACTGAAGCAGTACTTGGATGTAGCCATATTAATGCCTTTTTTTAATTGACTGCAGTGTTTCTAAGAGTACTGCAATACATTAAACACCGATCAGTTATTGGAGCAAGAAGACCATCCAACCACAGAAGGTAGAAGAAAGACCAACTAAACAGCACCAAAATGCACAGAAGAAAGTGGTTAACTTTGGTCCAACACAGAAGCTGAATGTAGATCCTTATTTGTAATGCGTCAATGGAAAACATGAGCTCACGGCTGCGGTTGTTTGTGGATCTGGGTCTCGTTTGTGGAAAATGCCAAATGGAAAAGTGAGATGCAAATGATGCGCTTGACGGTGTCAGAGAGGAATGTGAAGAGATGACAGTTTATCTATAGATGCGCCAAATGGGAATATGTTAAATACCGACTCTAAGGGAGAAAAATATACACTGCATTGGGTTTTTTTTCACAAACAGCTCAATCAACCTTCACCCCACTGTGATTGGTTTAAAAAGCAACCTCACTCAGTTTGTCCCTGACACCAATATTACGTCGTGTGATGAAAACAGTCGTTGATTTAAAGCTGTTGCTATAAAAACACTGTGAGTCAGAGGCTACCGTCGTCTTTATGAAGGATAACAGCTCAAAGATGGCTGCTGTTTCCGCAATAAAACACCGCATCGACCCAAACCCCGCCCTGGACGCTGGGTTTCTGACGCAGTGAGACGCTTTTCCCATCATCCTCTGGGGGTTGATTTGTGTTCGGTGGCAGAAGAAGGGGAAGATGAAATCGTAAAGATGTTAAAGCTGTGCAATTATCAAGAGATGGAGAGATCAGCCTCATAACACTGCATTTTATGAAAGATAGAAACACTCTTGGTCAGTCCTGTCGAGGGATTAAAACAATCAAATCAAGACTAAACAACATCTTAACACATAAGACATATCAGGGGCTGAATCGGGACTTAACCAGGATCAAGACTGGAATGAAAACTTCTCTTTAAAAGGGCATCAACACCTGAAGGGAGCAGTTAAGATAATGGGCAACAGGAGCATAACAACTCCTCGCCCAGCGCTACTGCTCTTTAACTCTTGACGTCATGAAAACCAGAGTCTAACTTTCATCAGCTCTTACCCGAACCCGTCCCTGATTCTTTGACCTCCTACACTTTTGGATTTTGGACTCCCCTTTAAGAGACAGTTATCCCTGAATATTTACCTACCCCTGGGCTCCTCACAATAGTTCACCTTTACAATAAATACATACTTACCTCTGGTCCCTCCTGTCCATCACAAATAATAAAGTTATTAGGACATTTTAACTTCCTCTGCTTCTCTCCAAACAGAAAGACTTTCCATCTATTTTTTGTATCTCTCTGAGGTTTTATTGGTCTCTAAGTGTTGTACTTTTGGTGTCTTTGTTGTGAATATTGATCCATATTAATGCATTTGTTCGCCCACCCACCATCAGCCGACACTGAATACCTTCATTAAATACAATTAACTGCTCCTATAGTATCTGCTGCCTGTATTTATCCATGAAACTAAGCTGGATCACTGTTTTCCAGATACAACATGGAAAAATATCATATGACAAATTAACTCCAGTGGGATCTTATAATTAAATTTATAACAATTCCTTCACTTGTTCCTCACAGAAGCTCTACTTCGAAGAGATGACAATAAAATGAGGCACATCACATGATTAAAAAACTGGGCCACTTCAGATTCTGCAGGTTTTTGGACCGACTTTTGCAGACCTACATCGGGATTCACACAGAGTTTAGAGGAGATTATATTCAGTGATGCTCCCGTCACTATGGCAACGAGGAGAGAAAAGGGCAAAAACAATTCAATTAAAGCACATTAAAGCACATAGAGAGCAATAATGGCACCTTTATGGATTAAACGGGCTCCCGTAGAGAGATGTGTGGTACATTTTCTGCAGAAAATGTTGCAGAGGTTTTGTTCTGATTTATTCTTATTCAAGGTGCAATTGGTGAACTGAAACTAATTTCAAATGGTGCGTTTAATGGTGATTTTTAGGCCATAAAATAATAATGAGTCTGTTGTGGCTTTGTGTCCGTTTGTTTTGACTTTTTCTCTGTTAAACTCTTGTCTCTTAGGGTTTGTCTCTAGTCTCACTCTGTTGGTCTTTGCTTGACTCCTGGTTTAATCCTAATTCCGTCACAGTTCATTCTTGATTTAGTCCTGATTTAATGCTGTGTTTTTAATGTCCTGTTCAATATTTTTTCTAATGCCCTTATCCCTTTGTATTAGACACATTCTTCTGTTTCTCTGTTGTTTGTAGAAATGTTACATAATAAAGAAAAACGTTCTCCGAGTCTGTCCTGAATCGTCCGGAAATACCTCCCTCTTCATTTCTGTCCACAGTGATAACACAGAACCATCTAATTTATGTCCTCTATGTTTTATATGAAACCATTTGAATCAGAAGAGGCTCGTGTTCAGAGAGCGGCCGCTTATGGATTCAATTAAACTCAAATACTGCACAGATTCCTTTGGTTTAGAAAAGACATAAAGCTCCTGAAAACACAGCTCCTCACTGGCCACAACATTGTTTTCACAAATCCAATAATGTCAAAAGTAAAACTAGGATTAAACCAAGACTAAAACAGAAGTATAGCTCATCAGTTAAGCCGACAATACATTTTTAATGAAAGAATTAGCATAAAAAATCGCAAATTGTGCATAAACAAGATGGTTTTGGCAAAAGTTCCCAACAGAGAAATGCAACCAGCTCGATATTAAGCTAATGTACATCAGTGGACAACATTTGTGTTCTGGCCTTGTGTAAATGACCTCTTAATCCTGATTTAGTCCAGGTCTTTTTCTTGGTTATAATCCTGGTTTACCTCTGACTTTTGTAGACTTTTGTCCTGGGTTAGTCCAAGAATTAGTCCTGACTTCGATTAGGTTTCTGCCTGTTTTGATTTGAGTTTAATTAAGCTCATTCCAAAGATAAGTCCTGGGTTTGACCTTGTTTAATCCTGTTTCAGACGTGTTTAAATCCTTGGTTTCATTCTGGTTTGTCTCAGTTTAGCCTCATATTTCTTGTTCGGTTACACAGCTAGTTATTTTGTGAGGTTTGCCCAAGTATAGACCTGGTTTAGACCTGGTTTAGACCTGTTTTTAATTCCTGCACAGCCTTAAATGTAGTTCACAGCCACGACTTGGAAGCGCTCGGTGCCAGGTTCCTTCGGAGTCGTTCCACCCTACAATGGATTATTCAGCTTTTATCGAGACAGAATGATTTATCGTCTGGGTTTTCCTCCTAAACCTCGAGCTGGTCTTGAATACGTCAGACTCCAGTCGCTCACAGAGAAACAGAGAGGGCCATTAAAGCGTCAGTCTCTCTGTTAATTATTATCTGCCAAACTCCAAACAGCAGTGCGTCCCTTTAAATCTCAGACACACATTTATTACAGCTTCGGGATTTGGCCCTGGTTTCATTCTGCTTTAGTCTGTCTATTTTCAATTATTTGCCAATAATTTAAAGGCACCAATAAAATGTCTTTAAAGGTGAAATATGTAAAAGGTTGTTGTCTATAATGAAACATGATGACAGTATGTGTAACGACTGCTTTGATTGTGAACATAAATGGAGAATAAATGAGCCTTTATTCTAATTAGGAGTCTCAATGGAGCCTATCCCAGCAGCTTTAGGTCTGAGGTCCTGTTCACTCTGACATTGTTTGTTTCCAGGACGAGCCCAGTGTTGAAAAAGGACTGACTTTTGCAGAGAAATTGAGTACTGAGTGATTAAAGTTTTGGGACTATTTTTACTCTGCGTGAACTTCAATCGTGGGTCGTGGGTTGTGTTCGGAGAAAACACAGAGCATCCTAAATCTAAAGCTGAACAGGCACTTCTCTTGTAATAAAAACATCATCTTCTGATTCAGTTGGACTCACAGTGAAGCCTCAGTTCAGGTCTGCTGTAAGAAGGTTTTTGGAAAAAAGGCTAAACCAAAGTCTGAGTAAGGCCCTGGTTTATTTATTGTTTAGATTAACACTTAAATTTTGTTGGATCTGGTTAATATGTTTATGTGTATATGACAACAGATGTAAACAGAATAAATATTAGACTAATATTAGATTAAATTCAAAGAGCTGCATTAGGTTCCTACGTTTTCACTCGCTCTGTTACATAATGCTCAGTGAAATGTATTTTTGTACCAGACAAAAAAAAAGTAGATTTTACGTTGCACAAAAACAACACACAAAAAAAACAACAAATATAGATCTATAAAATAAAAAAGCTGGATAGTTATTGTGATTTGTACTCATGTGAAATCCAAAGCTTACCACATACAACAAAAATCAGTGTTATTATCTCAGAAACCATGTATTTTTGAGACCATTACATAGTCTGTGAAGTCAGTCTAGTGTTTATCATTTCTGTTTTCATTTCCACTGCTCACTGTGGACCATAGCCGTACGTTATCCTTCATTCTAACACTTTGCATCATAAAATTTCAGTGGAAACATGTCGCATAGGTTTATTTTTGTACCATGTATTCATACTGACTAGAACTATTCTGCTTTGACTTTTATTACACAGATAAAACCTAAAGAGGATTTGGGTAAAACCACAGCAGTGTTTCTTCATGTGTTTGTCTCTGAGCTGCCACAGAAAACCTCAGATGAAGCGACAGAAGGTAAAACTGTTCGGTCTCTGCAGAAAACATTAACAAGGCACACGGTGTTGACTCACAGCCAGAAATGTGTCCGAAACTAAAGACAGATCAGCCCCAGATGGGTTTGACACTGAGTCGAGAAAACGCTGAACCACAGAGAAGCACCAGCTGCAAGAAAAGAAGAAGAAGAAGAATTTTATAGACTCGAGCCAGAAGTGATGACCATATTTGGAGAAAGGCCAGCTTAGTCACTTTATAATGCACTATAGTGACTCAAAGTAATAAAAGCCGACCGGCGAATAGTGCGCTGTAAAACAAAGATTAACACAGATTCATTTTCTTTTTTTACTAGTCTTTTTTATAAAATACACGCCACACAAGGTCTTGATATAGTGAAAAGAAACAGTTTAGATTCTTGTCTGGTGCAGTATAAAGGCTCAGGGAAATAGATTTAATGAAGTTCAGCTCAATAACTGTGGAATAAAGTGTTAAATGAAGTCCGTTTGTTGGAGATCTACACTGGCACTGATCACATCTTCCTCACTTTTTCCTGCCAACATGGCCGACAGAAGTCACGTGACGTCCGGAGCTGTATCGACTACTTTTATCAGTATTTTTAAATGGAAATGAACGGGAGCCGCTAAAACCCAATGCTCTCCTAAAAAGGCTGCTCACCTGTGTCTCCAGGACTCCAGCTCAGCCTCGACGTGTTTCATTTGGACACTCTCTCCTCGCGACCTTCGACCTCCGCTTTCTGATGAATCCTGGTTTAAATTAGCCGCTGACTGGAAACTATGCACACCTGATTTAAAGTGGAGTTATGTAACGGCAGCAGCGGCGGTGAATCACAGAGTCACGTTTTTGTCCAAATACAGACAAAAAGCACCTCCTATATTTCAGATAAATCACCTCCACTTTTTGTGTTGTGACCTTTTCTCTTTCGGGATAAACTTTGTGTCTTTAACTGATCGTTTAATCACATGATGTCGACCTCTTAATCACCTCAAACTGCAGGAAACAGAGTTACGAGAGGATATTGTAAAAGGAGGTCTATGAGACACTATTTGAACATTTTAGGGAACATTTGGCTTTGCTCGTGTTCGATGAAATGTAAATGTTTAATTGAAGACATTAGAGGCACACAATGTTGTCTCTAAGTAAAACTAGAAACAGCTGTTGTTAATAAATGCTTCTTTGCTGTTAGGAAAAAAAAACATCTTGCATTTGCTCTTTTTGGAAAATGTGAGATTATCACAAGAACAAGACGCTCACTTCTTGTTTTCGCCCAAAGTGTGGATTATCAGTCGTTCAATCAAAAGTCTCTCCTTTTCAAAAGTGGACCACACTGAACCAAAGGCCAAAGCTTGAGACTCATTTCCTCTGGAGTGGTATCGTACAGAAAATCTTACATAGAAAATCTACTGCACATTTGATGCTCTTTTGATTCCACACAGCCTTCCTCCATGTTTATCTATATTTTCTTAAGACCGTTTTAAGTCTCGTCACAGTCTTGAATCCAACCAAAACGCAAATTATATAAATATTTATTCTTTTATGTTCAATTAAAAATCTATAACCCTGCCTCCCTACTTGGTCTAAGACTGGATTTGGATTCTTGCTTTATATTGAAAGCAATATATCAAACCCTTGGTCTCGATACTGTCTGGTATTGGTCTTGACTTCAACACCACTTCCTACTAATATTTAAAGTGTAGTAATAAACACTTGAGGCTTGAATGAAGCATTTTTCTTTTGAAATATGTTTTTTGGTGGAAACGAGCCAGAACCGACTTACATTGTACCATCACAGTGGAAACAAGGCTTTAGAAACCAGAGAAACCATCAAAATTATGGCTAAAGTCTATGTTTTTATGGTGAAAAGGTGCTGACAGTTCCTTTCAATTTGCGTTACATTTTACAGAAAGAACTATTCCTCAAATAGACCACTTCTTTTTCCTCTTCTTTGTCAAGTTCTAAAAGTAAAACTCCTCACATTAAGAACATTGGACCTGTTTTATTTTGATGTAAACCCTGTTCTTTTGTGTTTGAGAGCCCTGTGTTACTCGATCCCTCACTGTAAACACAGGCAGGAATGTTCGCTCGGATGCACAGGAACAGAAGAATAACGGAGGAATAATTGAATAATGAACCGCACTTCACATCAAAGACACGAAGCACTAAAACAACTTCAGCTCTCTGCCTCTCGGGTCTATTTTTAGTCCGACGTGTGCCCGAACCTGTAACACGTGAAACAGTGTCCATTTATTATTGTTTTCTCACAAAAAGAAACATGTTCATTCGTTGTGTTTCCATGAAGTACCTTAACTTTACATGACGTCAGAGGTTGCAGGTCTCCATCCAAACAGAAAAATCAAGACACTGCACCAGTTTTCTACTTTTTGAGAGAGTCACTAGCAGTTCATTGTTTTTAATTCAACATAAAGCAAATGTGGTGGTTTTAATCTTTAAATCAAGGGCCACTGGATTCAAAGTAAAAGTGTAAACATATATAAACCTGTGGTCTATATTGATTGCAGAAAAAACTCTTTTTCTCGTCCAGTAGAGGGTGAACCACATAAACGGAGCTGCATCTGTTCAAATCCTGTGTGATTCTCTCGTATCCTGTACATCTGTCTCTATGGCACTGAAAATAAAAAAAAACAGACTTAAAGGTGCATTGTGTGATGTATTGTAGTACATAATTGAACATAATGGGGCACAGACCTGCTGTATTTTTTCAGTTGTGTATTATCACTGCAAAATAACACTAGTTGCACACTTGTTGCATTTGTTTATCTTGGACAAATATATTTAAATCTCAATAGAGCCTAATAGATAGATCTACAGACTTCATCATCATTAATCAACTGTAGTTGGCTGAATGTAAGCCCTTAGAGTTTATGAATCCCTCAAATTCTCCACACAAAAGTTTATCATTGTGTTTGATAAATAATATAAATCTTTGTTTTATGACATAGTTGCAAAGTACAGTAAGCAGAAATCCCTTTTGTAAATTTTTCAGTATAATAAACGTAGACTATTATCAGGACAACGAAAGAAAACCTCTTCGTCAGCGCTGACTCAGGTTCAGACAAACCTACTGTAAATAAGAGGGAAACGTGTGGAGCAATGGCGCCACTCTCTGGATTATACAGTTGACAACAAGTGTGCAATTTTTTTTCATTATTATCTTTGAATTTAACCATCTGTATCTTAACCATCGTTCAGTGACTTATTCTGGGGGTGCTGTTAGTCCTAATTTTCAAAACTTCTTTAACGTATGTTTTCATTTCTCATCTGTTTATTTACTTTATATTACTGGTGTTAAAATTATAATCTAGTTAATTTATTTCTTGTGACCTTGTGGTCGAGTTGTTTGCTTTTCTCGATTTCGGTTGTGTCCAGCAGAGGGAGGCGTTCACTTCAGAAAACATCACCGGATCATCATGAAACAGCGCCACACGAGAGACCGGGGTTCGATTCCCCGACAGGGGGGCATTTCATTTTCCACAAATTACTCACAAATGTTAATGGGACTGATAAGGATTTAGAATAGATGGATAGCTTGTTGATCCTGAGTGAAAGTGAGGTTTTTAACAGCAGCGTCACAATAATTACAAAGGGGCACAGCTGCAATAGTAAGACGCAAAGCTACAAAAAAACAGAGGGCCCCGGGCCCAAACTCCCAGAGCACCTTTTACAGGAGCCACAAGAGAGACAGTTGAAGGCCTCCAGATCCTGAAGGCCATGTGGACTGTGGGCAAACTTCAGCCCCAGGGTCTAAAGCTGGTCCAGTCTGAGTCCGGGCAGAAATCCGCATTGTTCCTCCGGTCCCCTTCTTAAAAAGAGGAACGACCCCGGTCTGAATTGCACTGTCCTTGAACTCCACACAGTGTTCCTTGATCGACTTTTTGCTCTGGTTTTCCTTCTGTTCAAATGGGACACAGTCAGAGGGATGTGACAAAAATGTATTGGAAACTGTATGGAAATAGGCTCCATGTTTTTTTTTACAGATTATTTTTAAGCTCCATGTTCAGATGGGGCTCTTTCCTGTTGGAGGTCTAAATGTGAGTTGGGTGACATTGCCTCCCAGGCCTCTAAACATTTAGATCTATTAAAAACCTTGATATTCAAACTTGATGTTAAGGCTTTCTGTATTAAAAGAAAGAAAAATACAACACTGTTTGTTTAATTGTCCCTTTTTACCCATATTTTACTTCTATTTATAATAAGAATAGATAAGAATCATGAGATAAGTGACAGAAAAAGACATTTAGAGAAATGAAACCTGCTCGAGGCTGTGATACAGGAAGTGGCTCAGAGGAAGTGAACATGACCGAGCTGTGATGTGATAAACCGCGCAATAAAAGTGGACCCAGACCCACCAGGGTTTGTTTGGAGTCAGGTTTTAACGCCTCTGTGGCTTTGAGATGTTGTTGAAAAAGATGAAACAAGAAGCAGGTGATTTAACCTTCCAACAACTTTGTTTGAAGAGGTTTTCTACTTATTATACTGAAATTGAAGCAGAAAATAAAGAAAAAAAAGGTCTGTGTTAAGGTAAAATGAAGCTAAATTAGTCAGTTGTCAAAACCAAAAACTGCTGTTTGGTCTGAGCCTTGATCCGTTGGAGCTTTTTCTCCTGAAGATTTGGTTCAGATCAAATGGAAAGGTCCTAAACAAACAGTGCAGGTGAAAACAGGACCTTAGGAAAAAGTATTAAATAAAAAGTGCAGGTGTGAGCGGGCCCATAGGTAAAAGAATTAAATAAAAAGTGCTCATGAATATTTTTAAATAAACCAATGATTACTGAGTAAATTTGTTTATTAGCATTAACAGTAAGAACGAGTCAGGTTTAACGTCAGCTTCTGTTTTTAACAAAATGAAACATACAATACTCTCTGTTGAAGTGTTAAGTGAATGTGATGAGTAAATAATTTGAATCAAAACTATATGAAGTCAAATGATTCATTGTTTTCCACCTGATTCTCTGCAAATCTTTCCCCCAATGAACCAAAGAAGAAAAAAAGGTTGACTGGTCAAATGGTTATTAGGACAAAATGCATTAGTCACTTGAAGATTTTATTAAAAATATCTTTAGCCTTTGTGTAAGTGAAAAACTCCAGAGTGAAAGTTCATGGTCAGCTCTAAATTTCACTTTGATGTATTTTGATCTGGAGATATGGTTTAGTTTTCCTTTTTTTAGTTTTAGTATTTGGGAAGCAGCATAAAAAAGAAAAACAGAGAAAAGAGAAGCAAAGTTAAATGAGACATAATTATAGTTTCACATCAGTTTGATACTGAGCTCACTTGACTTTTTTAAGGAAAGAAAAGCAGAAAAGGTCCATCTGCTGCAGCTGGGAGCGAGTAAGACTGGGAGAGAAAAAAGAAAGAAAAATGTGTGGAGGGGCTTTAAATGATTACTCTGTGATTATTTCAGTTCAAAAGGAGGAGCCTGAGGTTGAGACCTGCCTCTGAAAGAGTCTGAGTCTGACTCTGTGGCTTCTTCTGCTCAGAGTCTCACAGAATCACAATGAAGGGCATCTACTGCTGTCTGCTCACTCTGCTCTCAGGTACTAGACCAGGACTAGACCAGGACTAGACCAGGACTAGACCAGGACTAGACCAGGACTAGACCAGGACTAGACAGGATTAGACCAGGACTAGACCAGGACTAGACAGGACTAGACCAGGACTAGACCAGGACCAGACCAGGACTAAAACTGAATGAAGCCTTTTGCTGCTGTGGCACTTTATTTAATTGCATGTTTTTTTATTGAATCAAACCCAATTCAAACAAAACCAATTCCAAAAAAGTTAAAACAATTTGTAAAATGAAAACAAAATGCAACAATTTGGAAATCTCATAAAACCTTATTTCATCCACAGCAGAACATCAACAACATCAGGTGAAACGGAGATATTTAACCATTTGATGAAAAGTAATTGCTGTTTTTGAGTTTGATGGCAGTAAAACTTTGTGTTTTTATTTACATTTAAGACATTGCCCCAACTTTTTCAGAGTTGAGTTTGTATTTAAGTGCCGTCATGTTTATGTTGCTGTAAATTAAGAGTGCCTCAGTTGGACACTGCTGTTGGTTTGGAGACAGTGGCTCTGAGGAAAAGAGGAGGAAGATCTGGAGAGTTCGAGGTTTTGTTTTTGGAGGGACGAGGATGGACGGGATCAATGAGTCCATCAGAAGGACAGCTCAGGCCAGAGGTTTAGGTTTAAGTTATTGTATTGGTTTGTTATATATCGTCAATGTGGCCGCTTTGTTTTTATCCTCAAACTCCCGTCCACATCTCCGTCTGCTCATAAAGTCGGTTTGTTGTCTTTTTGAGCTCTAGACACAGATAAACAGTGGCTGCTGCTGCTTTTTTAACTATTACAGTCCTGTTTAACTCTGACTGAGTCCCTTTCACTTTCCTCTGGGTCAGTGTCAGCTCCTCTTCTCGTAATAAACTGCTGCTGTTGATGGTAACTCATCTTGTTCTGGTCCAAGTTCCACTTCCCTTTTCTTCTCTTCACGTAAGCGCCTTGTGAGAGGAGGATTTTGTGAAGAAACAAACACATTTTCCTGAATCTCCACTGTTTGACTTGAAATAACCTTTGGATGTGAGTTTGTGCAGCGTGGTCATTATTTGAGGTGTTGATGTAAAGAATCACAGAAGATATAAAGACGCAATAACATTTTCTGATTGGACAGGGGCGCAGATGTTAACGCCCCAGATTGTGGCTCATAGAAACTAATTAGAGACCAGCCTCAGATCAATGTGACTAAAGGCTCATGAACAGCCACATTAATAAACACTTCGAATGTATTTATTTCATCTCATTTAAGTGGCTCACACTTGATTAAAGGCATGTTATGTTTCCTGAGGTAGTCAAGCCCTGAGTTAGACCCGAAGCAGAAATAAACCAGGTCAAAACCAGGACTTAGCTTCTGTAAACTGGGAAATACACGAGGAATAAACCAAAGACAACACCAGGTCTAACCCAGGTTTGCTCTGTTATGTTTCAGTGAGTCACGCTTCACGGATCGTTGCAGAAACCGGTGAAAACGCCATTCTGAATTGTTCGTATGATATTTCGTACTATGGACCTCTAACGAGCTGCTGGACTCGCGGAGAGCTGCCTGGAAGAGGACTGTGTGGCTCAAACCCCATCATCTCCACAGACGGGAAAACGGTGACAGAGGTACTGGGTGTTTCTGGGAAATATCAGCTAACGGGACGTCTGGACCGAGGCGACGTGTCTTTGACCATCGTGAACGTGACGGCGGAGGATGAGGGGACGTACGGATGCAGAGTGGACGTCCCAGGCTGGTTCAACGACAAGAAACATCACTTCAATTTAGAGATTCGAAATGGTAAGAAGGACTTAATGGCTTAACTGCTGGATTAACACTTTTGTTTTTCAAGGATGAGAACAATTACAAGGAGGAGACTTTGTTCAATGTGAGATAAAGACTAACATTTTCAACAAAACCCTGTCCCACTCACAGATAATGGGTCTACACCTCGGACTCGGACTCAGAAAACAAGGCCTAAACTAGTTTTACAAAGCGAAGTCTTAATGAGTCGTCAATTAAAAATAAAGCCAACAACAGTTTTTATTTTTTGTGAATGAAATGTTTCAGCTGCAGAACCGAGCTCATCAGAGAGTCCTGACACCAACACAGAGGACATTCATCCTACAGGTACAAGGTCTGACCAAAAACCAGGACTAGACCAGGACTAGACCAACACTAGACCAGGACTAGACCAGGACTAGACCAAGACTAAAATTAAAAAAGTTGATCCTGAAACAAACCTTCTCCTTCTGTTTCCTCTCCCTCAGATCACATGACCCGCGGTGATCACATGACCAGCACAGTGGGCCTCTGGACTTCCTCTTCAGGCATCGAGGCCGAGGTGAGACACTTCCTGTTTACATCAGAACTGAACTAGGATTAAATCATGGACTAGACCAAGACTAAACCCACTCCTGAACCAAGACTGACTGGGACTAAATCAAGACCAAAGTCAGGGTTAAACCTACAGTAAAACCAGTACTAAACCAGGTCTAAATGAGAATAAAGTCTAAGACTATACAGGACTAAAGCAGGGCTAAACTGTGGACTAAATCAAATCTAAACCATGGACTAAACTGAACCTGGATTAAATTTAGGACTAGACCAAGACTAAACCAGGACTTAACCTAGGATTAAATCAAGACTTGGGACCCGGGTCTAAAGTGGGACTCGATGACCAGATCTAGGACGGAAAACTAAGACTGAACCTGGACAAATCTAGGATGAAACCCAGTCTTTTGTTTTGTTCAGGACAAGACCAGTCGGACTGTGGTTCTGCTCTCTGTCCTCTTCACTGTCCTCACTGTCCTCACCGTCGCAGTGGTCCTCATTATCGGTAAGTCCAGACTAAACCGGGTCTGGACTAGGACTGTACCAGGACTAAACAAGAGCTAAACCATGGACTAAACCTGAGCTAGACCTGGACCATAACCAAACACAACGAGGGCTACAAGAAACTAAGATTTAAGTAAGACTAGACCGGGACTAAACCAGGTCCAAACCAGGTCCAAACCAGGACTAAACAGGACTTAACGTCTGAACACATATAAGTTCATTTCAATGATTGTAACATTAATGTGTTTGTTTTTGCAGTGAGAAAATGGAGCCTCTTTAAGAAAATGTGAGTGCACTTCTCTTTTACACTTTTTTTTATGTTTTTCTCACGAGAAACTGTCAGCCCACTCGCAAAACCAACGACAGAGACCTAACGGTAAAATGCTCTGATGAGAAACGCTGAGTCGTCGACATGAGTCAGCAGTTTGACGATGACATTTAGTGGTTTTTAGGGTCTTCACAACGAGTATCTTTTAATTTAATGAAAAATATTTACGTTCAATTTCTTTTGCTTCTTGTTTTCGCTCAAGTGATGATTAACTATCGTCCAATCAGCTGACAGAGTTTAGCCCTTGTACCCCTGCCAAATAGGGAACTACAAAGTCTGACCTGCTTGAGACTTTTTGGGGACACTTAGACCCCTTTTGGTGGAAATGCGTCAGAAATGACCCGCACCATGGTGGATTTTGGATATTGTAATTATTGTTCATGCTTTTTTTTAACTAGCATGATAAGCTAAAGGCTACAGGCTAAAAGTCATTGAAATAATACGTGACACTGGACAAGTTCAGAAACCAAATCAAAACCAAAGCCAGCCATCTCCTAATGAGCATTAGAGTGACTTAAATCATGTTTGTATTAATTCTATATTAATAATAACATCTCTATAGGCCCTGCTCCAGTCTGATTATTGTATTTCTCCAGTTCAACTGTAAATGAGCCTCTGAAGAGATGTGTGTGCTGTGAGTGAGGGGGTAGAAGCTATGTGGAAGTGGCTCAGTATTCAATTGACTCTTTCAATCGAGGCACAAATCTGTATCGATTACCGGGTGTTGCTTTAATTTACCGTTGCTTAAGTGACTCATTTATTTCCGAAAGCAAAACTCAACAAACATCAACAGTTTAACCTGTGATTGTGTTTTCTTCTTAGCTACAAATCCACATTATCAGTCTGCAGTGCACTCGTCCATCAGTGCCAGCGTATGTCAAGTTGTGATCATCTTTGTGCTTTCTGTGTCATTTTGTTTCAATGCTGTGGTTGGATGTTGTTCCGGTGCATTCGACTGGTCTGGTCCTCAAGGCTCGGCTGGCATTTGTTCAAACTGAAACCTGGAAACCTCAAACCACATGACATTTTATCGCCTCGAGAAAACTCAGAGACGCCTTCATGCTGATGACGTGTGTCTGTGGTCATCGACACGTTTAGTTTTTAGTTCAGAGGAAAAAAAAAGACAAAAATACAATATTTAGGTTTGTGTCAGAAATGAGTCAGAAATTGTTAGAAAGGAAACTAATAAATCAGTGGATCTAAATGACAAAGGATCAGCTAGATGCACAATATACTGTATTTCCTGTTGGAGGAGACTCATAGAAATTATCTAGTAGTGTCTTTAGCACTGAAGTAATATGAGTCTTACTCCGATGATAAACCCACCCCTCACAGCGCCCCCTACAGGAGTCGACCCTCACACAGTCTCTTTGTCTGAGTTTACATTCACAGAGAAGCAATAATTCATACCTATGTGTAAAAAGGGTCTAAAGAGACTCAGCAGCTGCAGAAAATCTCAATAAAACTGTTACACATTTCCAGAAAACAAAGTCAAAGTCAAAATGGCACCCTCTGCTGGACAGGTCTCGGTACTGCAGCTAATCTTCATACTTAATTTAGATTAAAATCCAGATTAATTTGTTGGTAATATTTAAATGTTCGACTAATGTGACTAATGTTTATTTACAGATTATGATTATTTTTGTGTTTGTGCTTCAGAAATCATGGTGTGGACAAATCAAACCATAAAAAACATTCTCCCGTTTTGAGTTGTATAAACAGTACCAAGGATAAACCCTGAATAAATGGTGTCTGTTGTTTTGTCTGGTTCTAGGCCTGAGAGTCTAGTTCCAGTCCGGTTCAACTCCACAGCCTCCAATTTACAGCTTCAACACAGAAATTCAGCCATCGACAACATCTACAACATCGAGCCTGAGACGGACTACGAACGTTGTCCCTGAACCAGCAGTAGTCACACTAAAACCAGGACTGAACTGTTACTAAACCATGCTGAACCAGGATTAAACCTGGACTAAACTTTTGTTTGAATGTATATTCTGTACATATTTGAATGATTTTGTAGCTCACACTAAAGCTTTTTAGAACTTTCACAAACATAGAGGCTATTTTCAAAATCAAAGCATTTGGAGCATTTAAAACAATGTAAGATCATTCATAATAATCACATAATATTCTTGATTGGTCATTTACTCATGACGTTTCTCCAGAGACACACTAGAGGGCGCTGTCAGAGAGGAGAGCCTAGATAACAGTCTGCTCTGATTGGACCAAACACTCTGAATGCACTTGTTCTATTAGTTTCTCCTGTAAATTGTTCTATTTTATTTTTGTTGTGAGGCCTACCTGGGATGGACTAGAAAAGTGTCACTGGCTGTACCTGTAATGCTTGTTGGCGTCCAGCAGGTGGCAGCACTAACGAAGATATTTTGAAGCCACATTTCTCTGTTTGGAGTCTGGCTTTAGCAGACAGCAAATTACTTACAACAGACTATAAAGTACTTCTCATAGTCTTATGAATATGAATAAATAAATCATATGGCATAAAGAGTCTCTTTCTTTTTGACTGTAATTTCTCTTTTCAGTGTAACATTAGCATTTATCCACAGCCTGTAAACATCTCCTTCATAAACACAACACACGTGAAAACAGCCATAAAAAAACCTTCTTATTTCTTCACTGCAATGGTTTAGACAAATATAATTTATTGAATTTTCATATTTTTATGTAACCACCTCTAAGTGAGTTGATTTGGCTCCAGGGCCAAGTCTCAGGGCGACTGTGTGGGGCCACAACATTACAAAGGTACAATTTGTTTTTAATAAAATCATTCGATCCTTTACACACTGCAGAGCAAACTGTCACTAGTCCTGGTTCAGTCTTTGGTTTATTTTAATCTTAAGTCCCGGTTTTGTTGTGGCTTTTATCTTGTTTTAGACTAGTTCCATGTGGAGTACTTTTGTCCTCGTCACACTAACACAAAACTGTCCTGCGCTTGAGTTATTTTTTGACCTGGATTTAAGTCCTTATTTGGCACTCTTTAGTTTGTTCTCAGCTCAAGACTAGTTTCATTGTAGCTACAGACGAAGCCACTCAACCCTATTATTGGCATATATTTATTAGAATACCTTCTATAAACGTCTTTATCGGGTTTATTTTTGTACACTGACTACTGACAACTCAAACAGTTTACTGCTGTTTTCGTTGAGTGGAACAACTTTAACTCATTTCTGCCACATAATGGACCGTCCTTAAAATAAACCATTTAGTGCCTTTGTCCGGTTATGTTTATATTGAGGATGCATCAGAAAAAACGTGATTCGTATCAATCACTGTAACATGACAAACTGTAATATATAATATCAGGATGACACATTCAGGGTCTCTTCAGGAGTTCTTCTCAAAGCTGCTGATGCCAAACTCAGCATGTGCTTTCAAAAGTTAACACTGTTATTAACCAAATCATATCTCACAAAAAAATGTGCAGTTTGCCCAACACTTAACCACTTTTATGCAAAACAGCAGTTTCTTGAGGCTGTCCCGCTCTCATAGACTTTTAACAACACATAAACCCTTCCCAAAAAGTTTTTTCTAAACCCAATTTTGCTCTGGGACAGTGATACTCATCTTTTATCATGTGACAGTGATTATTAATAACTGGGTTTCTCTGAGGCATGTAAACATCATTTCCTGAATATTGTCATAACTGAGATACTCCAGTGCATGTAAACACACTCATGATTTCACTGTTTTGTCTCAGTGTAGCCTTGATCTAGTCCTGTTATATTCATGGTTCATTCATCCTGTTTTAATTCTCGTTTTGACAGAATTTAATCCTGATCAAGTCCAGATTTAAACTTACTTCAGACCTGATTTAGTCCTGGTTTTAGTTGTGGTTTTTGTTTTGAATTTTATCCCAGTTTGGAAGAGATTTAGTTGTTTTACTTCTGTTTTATTCATGATTTAAAGCCTGTTTTAGTCCTACTTTAGTCCTGATTTGGTCTTGAATTTCATTGTACTTTCACTTTAATTTAGTCTGGTTTTAGTCCTGTTTTTAGTCCTCATTTAATCTCTCTTTAATCCTGCTTCAGTGCCGTCCCTGTTTCTTTTTGAACAGTTTATTAAAAGCGTTCCTTCGTCTCGTCGAGCTCACTTCCTGTTCATCCGCCGTGGCTCCGCTGCTGCTGCTGCTGTTGTTGTCCTCCTCCGTGGGGCACTTCCTGTTTCCTGCCGGTAGCCCCGCCCCTGGCCCTATCTCCGCGGCAACGAAGAGAGAGCGCGTGGAGCAGGAGGAGGAAAAGATGGCGGCGTTTCCTCTGAGCTCGCCCAAACTGGAGCTCTTCTCCAAAGCACCGCTGGCCGGAAAGGGGCGGGGCCTGGAGGACAGTGGGAGGGGCCTGGAGCCGTACGGGCTTCGTGATTCGCTGAGAGAGAGCGGGAGGGCGGAGTCAGAGTCCGAGCGGTTTATTATGTCCCTGAAATAAAAGAGCACAAACCGATTTTAATGAAGCTTATGAGTAACATACTAGCCTAAACCTGGACTAAACCAAAGACTGAACACAGAATAAAAACAAGGACTAAACCAGGTCTAAACCTTCTACTAAAATAGCACTAAATAGCACTAAGACTAAACCAAGATTATAGACAAACTTTGACTACATGCTGTTTGCAAACACTTCCTGTGGTCTCTGATGGACCTTTGTTTATTTCCAGAGTTAAAGGGATGTTGGAGGAGGCCATAGCTTGGCTCATTCAGTCTGATGGTGTTAATCGGGCTGTGTGAGTCCAGACTCGTCTCATGGAACGACTTTAGCCCCAAAAACTGGAATTTGGGCTGTGAGCCAAGCTTTTCTGATTGAATTTCATGTGGAATACCCTCTTAACTCTCATCCAAACTGGTGAGAGCTGAGTTTATATCCGTCAGAGGGAGTGGTTTAACCTGAGTCTACAGTGATTGGTACAAGAAAAGGTTTTGGCAAGGCATCTGGACATAAGCTGGAAGGTGATGCATTGTTGAAACCTTCTTTTTTGAATCTGTCCTGGATGATTGAGAACCTCCACAGACAGTTGTTAGTTAGACCACAGACGGTTGTTAGAGGTTTTCCTATTTGTAGCATGCTGTTAGCCCTTGCCGTTAGCATGTTAGCTTGTGCAGCGGCGGCAGGTGAAACTACCCGAAGCTGCCGGATCTCGGCCTCTGAGCGGCCACAGCGCCCCCTTTAGGCTCCTGAGAGTGGACACAAGAGTAACAGCGCAGCAGCACAGCAGAAAACCCGGCCTCGGGGGGACAGGAAGTGATGTCAGAGGGGTGGAAGAGGGAGCAGGAAGTGGGGGCGGGGGCGCGGTCGATGGAGGGATGAGAAAGAGAAGAGGACAGACAGGAAGTAGAAGGCAGAGGGAGGAAGTCCAGTTGACCAATAGAACGGCTACGGTTCTGGCGGCCGCTCGGTGGGCGGGACTTTGAGGGCGATGATGTGACCTGGCCACGCCCCTTCTGTTCTACCAACCTGAAGGGGTCTCCCGTCCGCTGGCGCAGGGGCATGAGGCTCTGAGCTGAAACAGGAACCAGACAAACAGCAAGTTAGACTTGGTTTAAACTTGTTTAGACCTGATTTAGTCCAGGATCAGACCTAAGTTTAGTTCTAGATTAGTCCTCGTTTAGTCCTGATTTAGTCTTGGTCTATTTTTGATCTAAATCTGGTTAAGTCCTGGTTTTGTTATTGTTAACAGCTAGTTTACTTTTGGTTTAGTCCTGGTTTAGACCAGAATAAGTCCTTGTTTAAATTTAGGTTTAGTCGTTTTTTTTTACTCCTGGCTTTAGTTGTAAATTTAAATCTTTTTTTAGTGCTTGGTTAAGTCCAGTTTTTTCCTGTTTTAGACCAAGAACCACTCCTTGTTTAGTCCAGATTAAATTGTGATTTAGTCTTGTTTGATTCTGGCTATGACCGAGGTTTAGTCTTGGATTATTTCTGTTTTAGTCCTTGTTTTTTCCTAAACTTTTTGGCTTTATTATAAGATCTAATGGTAAACTAACCAGACTGTTTCCACGACGACTGGTCCGACAAGGCGCCGAGGGGCCAGAGGTCGCTCACACGTCGCTCCATCTGCCACGCTGCGTCTGAAGAAACCAATCAGAGAGTGATCAATAGAAGAAGAGTGTTTCTGCTTTATTCCCATCTTTCTGAACTTTAAATCCAGAGGCTGCAGCAATTTTCTACATTTTAGAGATTCACTCTTTTATGTCACATGTTCTGCTTCTGTTCTGAGTGTTTTTAATTCTCAAAGAGCCGTAAGATGCCCACTCTGTCTGAAACCAGAAACAGCTACTGAAAATAAATACTAGAGCAACATTTATAATTCTTTCTTCTGGAATGTAAAGTTCCTCACAAAACAAGACAAGCTTTTTTTTTTGAGAAAACATCTCTCATTTTGTGTTTTCTCTTGTAAGGATTATCTATCATCCAATCAAGGTTTTAGTTGGATTTGAGCAGGTTTTTGTTGGTTTTGAAAAGGTTTTAGTTGGATTTGAACAGGTCTTAGTTGGATTTAAGGACATTTTAGATGGATTTTAGCAGGTTTTAGATGGATTTGAAAGGGTTTCAATTACATCTGAATGGCTTTTAGTTCAATTTGATCAGGTTTTAGTTGGTTTTGAACAGGTTTTAGTTGGATTTGAACAGGTTTTAGTTGGATTTGAATGGGTTTTAGTTGGATTTTAATGGATTTTAATTGGATATTGGCAGGTTTTGGTTTGAATTAAAGTGTGTACACTCACATTTGAGCGTCCCAGGAGACAGGATGTCCTCGTCCATGTCGTCCAGGTCGTCCGACAGCAGCAGGTGAGTGGGACTGGGAGGTTTTAGGCCCAAAAAGGACGGGTCCAGGTTCAGAGACGCTGCCAGAGCCCCCAGACCCGGGTTATTCACCAAACAGAACCCAGTCAGAACCTCGATCTGCTGCCAGCGGTGCAGCTTCTCCCTCAGAGCAGCCGTCACGTCGGCCAGCGCCTGTCTGCAGGAGAGAGATCCAAGTCAAACCTGTTCAAATCCAACTAAAACCTGCTCACGTGTCTCTGGTTAAAATGCTGAGTGACTGAACAGGTTTTAGGTGGACTTGAACAGGTTTTAGACTCAACTGTTGTGAGTACTGACTTTGCAGAGAGGATTTTGTGGTCAACGTCGTCCAGTGAAGAGCTGTGAGCCACGTGGAACGTCCCGAACAGAGAACTGCGCTTCTTCTTTATCTTCTCAGCCTGAAACAAAACAGAGAAACTGATCCAAACCAGGTCTGATCCAGGTCTGAACCAGGTCTGAGCCAGGTCTTAGTCTAGTCTGGATTCAAACAAGTTTTAGTATTTTTTGATTGAGGTTCAACTGGGTCTTGACTAGGTTTCAGTGGGTCTTGAACAGGTTCTACTGGGTCTGGACTAGGTTTCAGTGGGTCCTGAACAGGTTCTACTGGGTCTTGATCAGGTTTCAGGGGGTCTTGAACAGATTTAAGTAGAATTTTGGTTTTAGCTGTATTGGAAGAGGTTTGATTGGGTTTAGATGAGGTTCTAGTGTGTCTTGACCTGGTTCTAGTGGGTCTTGACCATGTTTTATTGGATCTTACCCTGGTTTTACTCGGTCTTAAACAGGTTTTGTCTGTCCTTACCCCCTCCCGCGCCTGCAGCAGCTGTCTCTCTGCGCTCTGTTTCTTGATGTTGTAATACTGAACCTCCACTTCGTGAGTCAGTTGCAGCCATTTCTGCAGAGCCTCGGGCGGCGTCCAATCAGATCGCGACTCCAGCTCACGCTCCGCCTTCTTTAGAGCCGTGCGCATCTGTTTGTGCACAAGACACAGAGTTAAAAACAATAAAAAAACCAAAAACCTGGACGTCTGCTGTATTCTGACCTGCTGCAGCTCCTCCTCCACGTATTTCTGCCGGTTCGTCTCGTTTCCCGTTTGCTCTCGGAGCTCGCGCAGACGCTGTGCTTCCTGTTTGGCCGATTCGATCTCGATCTTCAGCTGTTTCTCCACATTGACCTTCTCCACCTGAACGCACCGCTGCTCCTCCTGGGCCTTCTGCAGTCTGCACACGACCCACACACATTATTTAGTCACATTAAACTCCACCAGACAATTTTCTCAGTTTATTGGGGAGTTACAGGTGTTTCACTGGCCCCGAGGAGCATGGGCGAATTTATTACAGTTATGTCCCACACTACAGCCCTGCTTCCGTCGGGGTCTCTTTGTACGTTGCTCCTGAATCCTCGACCAAACTGAATCAAAACTGAACTGACACACATGTTCAAAAAATCAATTGCAAATAAAAAAATAAGGGTCTTAATCCAATAAATTTCAAAATAAGCATTCTACAAACATCCATACATTCATACATTGTGTTCAACTAACAGTCTATAATTATTTCTGCATACGTTTCTTCAGGGAAGACCCTGAAAGCAGCAACGTTGACAGAGCGACGAGTCTTTGTGAAACTGGATCTGTTCGGACCTGAGCCTGTATCAGAGGAATGTGGACCGCTCTATTTTCAGACTCACACTGGATCAAAGACAGGAAACAAAGAGGAGTCCTGCAGCTGTCCCCGAAAAATCTGCGGCTCATCTACGTTTATTTCAACATATAGCGACGTACAGCCACAGCGGACGGGGTTTCCTCAGTTCCTTCACTAAGCAGTATATCCAGTTTTCAAAATAAGCAGCAGCATCCAGTTATGGAGTGTTGTGTAAAGTTAAGTAGGACTGTGTCACTGCAAACGTTTTAGTCAGAAGAGCAGCATTTCACTCACTCACTTTTTTTTTGGTAAAACCCACTCTTTATAGCCTCATGTTTAGGTCAAAATTTATTCCTGAATCACATTTACATTGTCCTTTGGTTGAATCGAGGCCTGGAGGGGACGTGATGTGAGGTGGGTGGGATTTGTAAAGGTCAAGGTGGGATTTAAAAAGGTCAAAGTGGGATTTATAAAGTTCAAGGTGGGATTTATAAAGGCGAATTTGCTGCAGGTGCCCGTAAATCTGGATTTGGCGCACGCACTTGATGAGTAGAGATCCTGCACACTCTTTTACTTACTACTCTACAACTTATAGGATGCTGTCCAGACAATCTGCAATTGCTCCAAACTGTCTGACTAATTGGGCCTATGTGTTAACTCTTAAACCCAGGAGTAAACGCAGGAGAAGAGCCAGTTTGTCAAAAAGTAAAACATTTTAATGCCCTTTGTCTGCTCAGTTACACTTGTTCTTTTGGGATTTCGTAAAATGTGCCTTATCTTATCTTTTTGTGTTTATTTTGTGGAGAGATTAATGTCAAATCTAAGTCTTATGTTTGTTTGATTTGACACTTAATGTTAATGTCGTTACAGTGTGTTTTGTAAAGGCTGTAAACTGAGGTGGAATTGTTTAGAGGAGCTGCTGAAGCAGAGACAAAGGAGAGTCTAAAGAAAGCAGCAGAGAGAGAGAATGAATCCAGCCTTTTATGGTCAAATACTCCTGAGCCGCTCGGTCTGAACACACAGTCGTCTGAACCTCCACAGACTCACTCCAGACCTGCTCCAAAGTCAAGTCCAAACAGTCATTAACCATTTTACTGAAGCCACAGGATATTAGGAAAACAATACGTGCAATATACTGCAATGTTATAAAAGTCACAATGACAATCCAGTCTCTAGTTTAGGTTTATATCTAGACTGTGTTTTCATTTTAATGTAACATTGCAGAACAAAAATAATACATAAGCCTTTTGTTAAGAATCACAGTAACGTCTTAACAGGCTGATTTCATGCTGCCGATTGAAATTGAGTCTCTGTTTTTAAGTTCACAGCGCTGACATTCCCAATTAAAATTACTGTGTCGCCAGCCTTTCTCAGACTGATGCTGCATTCACGTGCCTGGGATTTTACAGCATTATGCCTTTGTTAAAAAAAAAAGAGAAAAAAAGCTGACGTTAAACCTGATGCTAATATACCCAGCTTATTTACTCTTTACTTTATGGGTCAAAAAGATAAGAACACAACAAACATGTTAATTCTCGGTGACTGTGCCGTACTAAAGCACATGAACACATCGTAAGCAACATTAGGGGCTTGTTCTTTTAAACTTTTTACGACAGGAACAGAGAAAAATAACAGACAGGAGGCAGTGGCAGCGTGACCCAAAATATGTGTATTTGTGTCAAAAATGAGTGAGTCTGTCTCTAAACACTGCTGTTTTTCTGTTTACGTGTGTTACTCTGTGTCTTTGGCCGACGCTGGAGCATAATCAGTTCAGAAATCCGACAATTAACCTCATTATCCAGGTGTGTTAGTCCGACTTAAAGTAAAGGTACTGACTGTTTATTCACTTCCTAGTGTCTTATGGGAACAGTTTGTGAAAAAGACAAGTCTGGTTTTGGACTCACTTGTCCTGCAGGTCCAGTAGGCTCTGCTCGGCCTTCTGCAGACCCTCCAGGTCCTTCGTTAATTTGCTCAGGTCGTCCCGTGACTTCCTGGTCTGAGCGTAGGCGAACCAGCAGCCCATCAGAGCCAGGAAGACCGACAGGACCAGGACCAGGTCTTTCCACCGGTTCTCACGGCCTGAAGAACAACACCAAGACTAAACCCAGGACTTGTTTTGTATTTGTTCATTTGTAAAGTGTTCGAGAAAAGCGGTCCGACCTGGAGGAGGTCCGAACAGAACCGTGTCCAGGGCTTTGAGCTGCAGTTTCTGAGCGTGACTTCGGTCTGAGATCTTCAACATGGAGCCGGTCAGAGTGGAGTTCTTCACCGCCAGCCTGAAAAGAGACAGGAGGACTACCAACCACCTTGAACCAGCTCCAAATAAAGAATAATAAAGAAACAAGGCCAGTGCTGTACCTGGGTAACGCTGTCCCGTTGAGCTGGAGCTTCCTGAAGGAGGCGGAGTACTGAGGCAGCTCCACACTGAGGAGTAACCAGTCCTCCACCTGAGACTCCGACCAGTTATAGACTGAGCACACAAAAACAGGTTCATGAGGTTTATGTTGGGTTTCTGTATGAGATCTATAACCAATAATTAATATAAAGAAGTTGAGAGAAGAAGAAGTTCTTTCATCACATTTAAACCCACACTTCCTTCTCTTTCTCTCTCATTCCCTCTTTCTAATAACAAATTAGAATCTCTTCATAAATAAACCCAGTCCTGTTCCTATAAATAACCACCGCTCACAGATCTGTTTATTTAGCTTTTACTGATTCTGCCACAGCCTCAGAAACAGACCGAACTCTCAAAACCACTAACGTTTTCTACACTTGAAACACTTCACTTTTTTGTTTTTTGTTAGAACTTAGAAAAAAGGTAAGGTTTTTTAAGCACAGAGTAGGAGCTATAAGAAACCAAGACTAAACCAGGATTAATTTAGGTCTAAATCAGGACTAAACCAGGACTTTATTTGATTTGGGATTACATGAAGCACTTTGTAACAATGTTTTGAAAAATGCTATACAAATACAGTTACTATTATTTTTATTAAATCAAAACCAAATGCAGGATTTTATTTAGAGCAGGACTGACCTTTGGACTGTTTCCAGGAGGACCACATGTCCTCGACGCTGATGTGGAGGTCAACTCGGTGGAAGTTGCGTCGTTTGGCTTTGGAGTCGTCAAACTTAAGGTCCTCCCTCAAAAACTAAAAACACCCAGAACATTCAGGTCAAAACCTTTTACACAAATACTAATAAATACTCTGCTAAGACAAGTTTTCAGGCAACATGATATTAGGAAAACTATTCAATATCAGCAAAGCACTGCACGTGTCTGTCCCTGACCCCGTCCGTCTCGGAGGCGTCCACCGTCCCGTCTGCATCGTCGTCCATCATTTTGTGGATGCTGCAGATGGCCTCGAAGCTCAGCCGAGAGTTCTCATCGTGACACAGAGGAGGGTCGACGGTGCACAGGTCTGAGAGAAAATACATAATCACAAATAAATCTAATGTCATTCAAATGAGGAGCGTCTTGCTGCTGACGGAAAGTAAAAACATGAACCAGACGCTGGGTTTATTTCCTTCTAGGGCTGAACATCACAAAGTCCAAGGCCGTACTCAGGATTTTACAAAATACTGAGGTCAAACAAAGTATGTGGGAGGGGAAATAAATGTGTAAGAAAAATGTTCTGTCGAAATATGACTGTATTTTACTGTTTTTGTCACAAGACAGAATAAGTTCAGCATATAAGCAAATAAGAAGAGGTTTGGAGTTAAAGCCAGTGTAGAAAATGCTTAAAATTCACCTAAATTTGGAGGAAAAAAAGACAGTTTCACACACATTGACATATAGATAGACATTATTAAAGTAGCACTGTCATTTTTAGAGTAATGATAATAAAGATCATTTCACTGTGTGCTAGTGTGGAGTTAATACTGATTTTTTTTCCTATTCATTTTTATTTAATAGCCCAATATCATCACAGCACTTGTCTTCAGACCTGTTTTAGTGGAAACATAACCACTCTGAGCCGTATATGTACCGCTCCAGTGAAAACACGGCTCTGGTCAGGTCAAGGAAAAGGATATGAGTTGTATTATTTCTCCAGTGATTGAACAACCCTTCTTCTTTCATTAGATTCATCAAATCTAATCCTAATCCGTCTCTGTCTGATGTTTCATGCGTGACTTTAGTTCGACCTGGTTTATTCCTGTCTCTCAGCTGCTGACGCTAAGCCCCTCTTCTTCTTCTTCTGTGCCTCTACAATTAGCGCCTTCAGTGCAGCTTCCCACATTATACATATTCATCCCACATCTACAGACTGATGGATGTAAGTATGTGCCTGTTCATGTCGACCGGAAAAACAACAGAGATCTGATTGAGCTATGAATATAACTGGATGCTCTCTTTGGGACTGATAAAACTGAGCTCGAAAATAAACCGCCTCAGTGTGAACCACTTCCTGTGACATCATCAGCGACAGGAAGCTGCGGTGAGCGATTAACGGCACCAGCTCACACTTTTTTTTGGTTTCTGTCAGAATAGAGTTCATTTAAAATAACAATTTAGACAATGCAAACACAGTCTATGTTTTAATCTGTGGCAGGAGAGCTATTTTTCTTGCAAAGTAATTGTGCTTGTGTTGTTAATGTGAAAGCAGTTTGACATATTTAAACTTATTTTTTAATGTATGTATGAAAAGAACTGCTTAATCACTAATATTGTAAAGTAATGGAATCATCTGTGAATAAAAAAAGACCTAAAGACGTCATCTAGGCTTATTATCGAGGATTTAATAGAATTTTCAGTCCTGAACGGGAGCTTTGTCCAATCACAGCTCGCTTCTGTGAAAATTAAAGCTCCCATTGGTCGACACTGATGCCAATAAGAAAGTAATGGCTGCAGAGAAAACAGAAAAAGTGTATATTCAGAGCTGGATTTGCCTTTTAAAACAGCAAAAAGGCACGAAAAAGCAAAACATCAACAGAGAAAAGGGAAGCAATGTGAAACAGGGAGAAATATTGGGCTTTGGATCAACCAATGTTTAACAAGACAGAGTTTAGCTGTTCTCCGACTGTTATTTAATGAAAGAAAAGCAGGAGAGGTCCCTAGGCTGCTGTTGTGAGTGAGTGGTGTTTGAGACGGGGACAAAAAAAGAAAATCGGGTAGTGCCACTTTAAGAAATACATTTGCTAAAGTTCAAGTTCATCAGTCAGTGTCATGGCTTTCTACACATTTCTAAAGGAACACAAAAACCACAAAGGAACACAGCTGTGGACATTTAAAGGTGGATTTATATAGAACTAAGGTTAAAACACTGTTTATGAAGTCTGTGCTGAGACCAACTCCTTCAGTCTGTTTTTTTACAACGATGAGAGGAGACTTAAACACGACTGTTTCAGATCTGTGTGTAGTTTTCAAATGAAGAGCTGAATCCTGCTGCAGCTCAGATCGAACGGAGGAGGGCTAATTAGTGCAGTTCTACAATTATCACCACATTAACTTTTATTGATATAAGGGAAGTATATGATGTGAATTTGTGGATATATCTTAAAAACTCAAGAAAAGAATTAAAGCAGAACTAAACCAGGTCTAGACTGAACTAAACTAGACCAGGACTAAACCTCCAGTGTGGTGTATTTCAGTGAAAATGTCCGACCCACACGAACCTCCATGTTGTGTTCTTTACCTGGGGCTGAGTTGCCGTTGGAAACCGGGGGCTTGTGGTCGAAGGGGGCGTGGTCACTGTCGTCCAATCCGCTTTGAGCACGCACTGAGAGCGCGCTCAGACACAACAACCACACACACTGCATTTCTGAAACAAGATATTCACATCATTGGTCCTTAGATATGGTTAAGACCTGGATTAACCCAGGTTTAGACCTGGATTAGACCTGGTTTAGACCTGGTTTAATCCTTCTTTAAATCCTGGTTTAAACTTGCTTTAATCATGGTCTAGTCCTGGTGAAAATTTGGTGATGGCTTGGTATAGTCCACATTTAGTTCTCGGCAAAGTCCTGGTTTAGTCCTTGGTTTAGTCCTGGTTCAAACATGATTTTATCTTTAAGTTCTGGTTAAGTCCTGTAAGGTTCAGTCGTGGCTTAGTCCAGATTGAGTTGAGTACTTTCTGAGGGGTTTTCCACCAAGATGAGTTGCTTTATTTCTGTTTTTAGGTGTTCAGTTTCATCAAATGTTGGACTAAATCTAACCTTAAACCTGCTCAGGACCAGGACTGAACCAGGACCAGACTAAAACCAGGACCAGACTAAACTTACTTCATGAGTTTCTTGGCGATTGAGTCAGAACAAAATGATCCAGACTTACAGGTTGTGCTCATTTCATGAACGCCCCCGATTCCTAATTTAGTCCTGGTTCAGTTCTAGATTTAGTTGTGGGGTAATTGTGACTTAGTTTAGTCCGGATTTTGGTCTGTGATCCCAGCAGAATCAGTGTCTCCAGGGGTTTATTCAGATCCGTTCAAATGAGCTCAGAACCAGTCTCATAAAAACATAAACCAACACCAGAACCAGGCCACAGTTACAGTCTAGAGCTCACTTTTACAACTAGAGCTCAAGTTCTTAAACACAGCATCAAACCAGAGTCATGTTGGGGTCACACATCTGCTGCATTTCCCACAAACAGCCTCTGAACCTGGACTAGACCTAGAACTAAACCAGGACTAATCCAGGACTAGAACCGGACTGAATTTAGGAATACACCAGGACTAAACTAGAATTAATCCTAGACTAATCCTGGACTAGACCAGGATTGAACCAAGTAATAGACTAGACCTAGACCAAGGAATAAACCAGGACTAAACCAGGACTAGAGCAGGACTTGACCAAGGACTAGACCAGGACTTGACCAAGGACTAGACCAAGGAATAAACCAGGACTAGACCAAGACTAGACCAGGACTAGACCAAGGAATAAACCAGGACTAGATCAAGGAATAAACCAGGACTAGACCAAGGATTAGACCAGGACTAGATCAAGACTAGACCAGGACTAGACCAAGACTAGACCAGGACTAGACCAAGGCTAGACCAGGACTAGACCAAGGATAAGACCAGGACTAGACAAGGACTACACCAAGGAATAAACCAGGACTAGACCAAGGAATAAACCAGGACTAGACCAAGGAATAAACCAGGACGAGACCAAGGATAAGACCAGGACTAGACCAAGGAATAAACCAGGACTAGACCAAGGAATAAACCAGGACTAGACCAAGGAATAAACCAGGACTAGACCAAGGATAAGACCAGGACTAGACAAGGACTACACCAAGGAATAAACCAGGACTAGACCAAGGAATAAACCAGGACGAGACCAAGGATAAGACCAGGACTAGACCAAGGAATAAACCAGGACTAGACCAAGGCTAGACCAGGACAAGACCAAGGATTAGACCAAGACTAGACCAAGGAATAAACCAGGACGAGACCAAGGATAAGACCAGGACTAGAACACGACTAGACCAGGACTAAAACCAGGACTTTTCTGGTTTAAAAGAGAAACAAATCTAGTTTTATTTTAAATTATTTGTGATTTCGTGTAAAAATAAAAAACAGGAACTAAACTTTCACTTTGCACCAACTCGACTCAACTTAAGTCTCGACCAAAACCCAAAGAAAAAAAACGAAGAAAAAGCGTTAAGACCTACCTCTGCAGCTCCGAAAAAGAAACCGATCAGTCCATCGATTAATCCGTGAATCGATCCGTGAGTCCGTTCATGATCGATAAACGGAGAGAGAAAGCCTGAGATGTGCACGAGCCGCTGCTGTCTCCTCCTCTTTGACCCAAACACGCTCAGACCTGAGGAGACGCCTTCAGGGGCCGAGAACAGGCTGGGACTTCACAACACCAAACAGAGCAGAGGGGTTTAAACAATTGTAGTTTTTTTCTCGTTCAGAATTTCAGTACTGAACAGGAGCTTTGGCCAAAAGCTCACTTCTAAAAAAAAGGAGCGCTCCCATTGGTCGACACTGATGTCAATGAGGAAGTAATGGCTGCTGATGACACAGAGAAAATGTGTATTGTGTATAAGCAATAAAAAAGGGAAGCAACGTGAAACAGGGAGAAATACTGACAATTTAGTCACACAATGTTTAACGAGGAGGAGATAATTGTCGTTCGCTGAAGTCGAAGCTGAAAGTTTACGGTGAGCCATCACTCCTCTGTCAGTCATGAATCCCTCTGTCCATTATTATTCTCTTTGATCAGAACAGTTGGAGTTAGTGCGGTCGTGTCCGGGTCAGATAAATAACAGTCTTTTTATAGCTCTATAACAATCAGGGTCTAACATCTGTTTACATTGTACACATTCCTCTGGCCTCGTCCACACTTCTTAAAATGACACACACCTACAGAGCGGGCACCAGAGCGGGCACCGGGCGCCTCCGGAGGGGGCACTGGGCGCCCTGTTTTTAGGGACTTTTCTGTTTGTGTGATGACGCCCTCATGTGGCGATACAGAGAAAGTTCAGGAATCAAAAATACAAAGTTTAAATGAAGTTGACTCCAATGTAAGACAGGACTTCCCAAACTTTTCAGACCGTGACCCACAAAATAACGGGAGAGCCATAACCCCCAATGCCCCCTGTGAAGGTTAACATACACACAGGAGTGGTGAGTACCTCAGGAGACCCAGTGCAAAAACTGAAGTAACAAGTGAACACAGTCTGCAGGATGCATGGTTTATTTTGAGATAAACTACAGTTATGAGTAACATTTATTATTAAATTCATATTAAAACCAAAATTCTTTTTTTAAATGATTTCTGTCAAAAATCCCACGACCCCCGGTGGGTCCTTGACCCCCAGTTTGGGAACCCCCTGAGCTACAATCATTTCACTAAACCAGCTTTCTTATTCAGGTATGTTTTTGATGTGTCCTGGGCCACATTTACAAGTAGTCTATTTTATGAACAAATGAATTTAAATAAAAGTCCAAATAACAGAAGCTGGAAGAGTTCATCCAAGTGAGCGAGAGGAGGTGGGGTCAGGGAGGGTCCATGGGTTGGGACAGGGGCACAGATGGGCCACAGCTAAGGTCCAATCATCTCTGGGACGTCCCACGGCGGGACAGAGACCCCTGCAGTAAGACCTCTATCCAACTCCAAATGAAGAAGGACAGAGAGGGTCAGAGGGTGAAGAGCAATGAATAAATACAAATACTAGAAATAATAAGAGCCTACAGCCTGAAAAAGAGAATAGAGTTCAGACATACTTCTCCAGATCCAGACCCAACACACGCCTGAAACATGGACTGCAGTGAGGACTTTATCTAGGTCTTAATCTTTCATAGTTTTTGATAATATTGCCTTTAATAAAGCCAAAATCAATTCTTTCAACAGATAAATTTTGGTACTGATCTGATCCTGTAAAAATTGACTTCAATGTTTTCGTTCGAAAGCTGCAGTTCCTCTAATGCCCACTAGAAGGTCACTCCCATAGACCTCAACATAAAACTAATATTGCTTTAATAATAATAGTGTTTTTATATAAACCGTATTAGTTCTGAGCCAGACTGGAGAAAAAAACAGAGTAAATTCATTGTTATTTTTCTTATTTCACAATAAATGGTTTTGTAAAACGCTCTGTCAAAATGGACGGTCTTTTATTTCATCACTGACCAAAGACAGTTGACGCGATAAACTTCCTCAAAACCGCTCTTCCTCTTTTTCTGAGCGCGCACACACTTCCTCCTCCTCCTCCTCCTCCTCTTAGACCTAGACCCGGACCCAGACCCACACCGGTCCAGGCGCACGCACTGACGGCCGCGACCTCCAGAGCGAGCATCGGCAGCACAGCGGGACGAGGCGGAGCAGCGCGGCCGGACACAGCAGCTCCTGAGCGGTGAGAGTCCTTGACACGACCCGCTGTTCCTGCTGCAGCTCCGACTGTGTTTTTTAAATGAGGTAGATCTTTAGTCCCAGGTTCAGATCTAGTCTTATTCCTTGTCCAGGTGTAGGACGTTATTTATTCTAGGTTTAATTCAAGGGTTGGTGTAGTTTAGCTCCTGTTAAGTCCTGGTTTAGACCAAGTTCAGCCCTGGTCTTCTCCTGGTTATGAGACGGTTTAGTTCTGGACTAAGGTTTTAGACTAAGACCTGGTGATGTCCTGTTGTAGTCCTTGTCAAGTCTTGGTTTAGTCCTGGTTTTAGCTGAAAAACCTCCTTGGTTTTGAACATATATTTTGAACATTTGGTTTTTTGTCCAATAACTCAAAAGGACTTCAGTCTTCTTACAAATATTTTTTTATTTTACCAATAAAAATTACTTTAATGTCAAGAGTTGAGTTTAAATCAGGCATTCTCCTAAAACTAACAGCTATACATTGAAAAGGGTTAAAGACCTAAAAAGTCCTATTTAATCCTTTTTTTTTTTCCTAGTTCAGCCCAGGTTCAGTCCTGGTTTAAGTCTTGGTTTAGTCTTGGTGTAGACCTGATTTAGTCCTGGTTTAGTGCCTGTCATATAAGTCCCATTATGTTACTTTTCTACCTCACCATGTAACAGGATCTAGTCTGAACGAGCCTCTCATTAAAAACTGGAAATGCAGAAGTCACCTGACGCTCAGAGGTCACGTGACTGGACAGATCATCATTGTCTTTTGTCTGATTTATTCATTGATAAAACCAGGTCTAACCAGGTATTAATACAGTTCATTGCTTATTCACAGACTTCAGTTTCAGAGACAAACAGGAAGTGAAAAATGCACCAAAGACGCTGAGTCAAGATCTGACATCAACCGTAAACACTGAGCCTCTGGTCTGGTCTCACTCTTATTAAACTAGACCCTTCCACTGAGACCAAGAGGGTAGTATATTCTCCCAAAATGCATCTGTTTGTTAAAATCATTGGGTTCAGTTCTGGTTCAGATCGTTATTGGACCTCAGTATTTTTTAAATCCTGTGTCTGGCCTTGGATCTGTGAGTGTTGCGTAACGCCATGTTTCAAACACAGCCTAATCTCATTTTTTATCACTTGGCCCAAAAGTTTAGCCGCAGCTCGTTGAGAATAAAATGTTGTAAGATAAAAATCCAGGAAGCAAAGGCCGGTTTTCTGCCTGTCTTGGGTCAGCTGGGGAGTTTCTGGTTTGTAAAAGACACAGAAAGAGGAAGGAAGTAAAGTCTCGGTTTGGTGTGAAGACTGTTCCTAAATATAAAGAGAAACAGAGCTGACGAGATGAAACCGGGTTAAACCAGTTCCTCGATAAAAAAAAAAACGATACGGAAAAAGACCAATGAGAAGGACCCCAGAACACGTCCCGTTCGAATGTGTTCAATTAATAAAGCTCTTTATCTGTGTCTATGAAGCTACAATCTGCAGAGTTCAGCTTTATTCATGGATCATAAAATTAAGGGCCATTTCACACCTGAACAGTTTGGTCCAGACTTTTGGACTTTCCCGTTTGGTTTAAACCAAATCTTAAAAAAAAGCTCCTAGCGGACTGTGGTTTGGACCAAGCCGCTGCTCTTTGGTCTCGGTCTGGACCAAACTGAACCAAGGTCTGATTCATTTGTGAAACATGTTTAGCAATAGTTTGGACTTTTGTACCAAGTACATGAAGTCACGGACAATTAAACACGTGAAGAAGAGTAAACCGAGGAGGGAAACGAGGAAAACAGAAATCGGTCGGGTTTAAAAACACATAAAACTCGTAGATTATGTTTTTTTTACTTAAACAGTGCATTTGAAGTTTCATCTGTTTGTATTAATCCTATATTATTAATAACATGTCTCTATAGGCCCTGCTCCAGTCTGATTATTGTATTTCTCCAGTTCAACTGTAAAATGAGCCTCTGCAGATACACATTCACCACAGTAAAGGCCGTGAACAGGAGGCACAGTGTCAGAGAAAGTCCGATAGTCTGTGTTTAAAAACTGTGAAACCAAAAGTTCCTGAAATAACCAATACTGCGTTGCAATTTGTGAGTTCTTAGTGCAGACCTTGGTGCAAACTTTAGGCAAAGCTGCAATATACATTTCATTTTTAATACTAAGCAAAGAGGTAAACAAACAAGGTAGTTTCAAAAGAAAGTAATCTAACACTGGACAAATAAAAATGCATAAAAATGTATATATATTTGAATAATTGATGAAAATAATTGAAAAGAAAGATTCTTTTCAACATAGATAAAAAAAAAAGGTCATTGATTTAGTTCTCTTGTCTGAGCTTTTAGTTCTATGCCATTTAGTCTTTGGTTTTGTCCTTCATTAGTCAGGACTGAACCAGGTCTAACCCAGTTTTTCTCAGACCCTACAGTAAGTGTAAGTCAGATGTGGTCCGGCCCAGACTCTGGAGACCTCGGTCCTGGGCGGAGGACTATGATCTCACTCTGAGCAGAACACACCACTCTTGACTCAGACTGAGACTTTAGAAAACTGTTGTCCTGGTTTAGACCTGGTTTAGTCCTGGGTTTAGACCTGGTTGAGTCCTGGGTTTAGACCTGGTTGAGTCCTGGGTTTAGACCTGGTTGAGTCCTAATGTCCTGGTTAGTTCTGGTTTAGTTTAGCTTTAGTTCTAGTTTAGCCCTGGTTTAGATCTTTATAGGCCTAGGTTCAGAACATGTTTAGACCTGGTTTTAGTCTTGGTTAAATATTGGTTTAGTCCTGAGTTTAGACCTGGTTGAGTCCTGGGTTTAGACCTGGTTGAGTCCTGGGTTTAGACCTGGTTTAGTCCTGGGTTTAGACCTGGTTGGTCCTGGGTTTAGCCCTGGTTTAGATCTTTATAGGCCTAGGTTCAGAACATGTTTAGACCTGGTTTTAGTCTTGGTTAAATATTGGTTTAGTCCTGGTTTATTACTGTGTTTATTCTTGGCTGTAGTCCTTCTACTCCTTCCTGGTTTTACCCTGGTCTGGTCCTGGTTTTACCCTGGTCTGGTCCTGGTCTAATTCTGGTTTGGTGATGTTCTAGTCCAGGTTTGGTCCTGGTCTAGTTCTGGTTTGGTCCTGGTCAAGTCCAACCTCAAACCTGTTTCAGACTAAAATTCAAATGGAGCCTGTTTTGTTTAGGGACCGTTTCCTGAAGCTGTCATTTCCATAAAAACAAATCAGCCTCTGTCTCCAGGTGCATTATGGGAAAGGACCATCCGCCTTTGAACGACCTGTGAGAGACTTTTCTGGAAAAGAACCAGTTGGATTCAACGAGAAAAATCAAACCAGGTAAGGATTCATTCACTTATTAATATCCTTCAGATGTGGGAGATATAATTGTGATTAAATGTGGGTAAAAATAGTGTTTGTTCAAATGTTGAGTCACAAGGAGGGAGGGTACGGGATGGTACGGGTCAGTATGGGACGGTCTGGTTCAATAATCAGTCCCAGGTCCCTGGAATATGTGGTATGCACCAGGTGAGCCACTGAGGCACCTCTAAATTTAAATTAATTTAAATTCATGAAGCAAGAGCTGTACATTGCATATTCTGTTTAAAATCTGTAAAATTCGTTGCTAATAACTACTAGCTTTGTTGTTGGAAAAAAATACGTTGCTTAAGTCCCAGTTTATTCTTGTTTTGTTCTCGTTTTTTTCCCATCACTCATTTTAATTGATGAATATTCAGATAGTTTCTTCTTGTTTCTCAGGCTTTTATTCCTCCATTTTTAGTCCCACTTCTGTTTTTAAACCTTTAAATAACCTCAAGCCGATAAAAGGAAGTAAACACAGAGTGTAAAAAGGTGAATGACTCTGAGAAACTAAAACTAGCTCCACACGAGAGTTTCATGTGAGTCTAACTACAGTGCATAAGAAAATATATATAAATAACTAAAACCTGTTCAAATGCAACTAAAACCTGTTCAAATTTAACTAAAACTTGTTCAAAACCAACTAAAATCTGTTTAAATCAAATTAAAATCTGTACAAATCCAACTAAAACTTGTTTAAAACCTGTTCAAAACCAAATAAAACCTCCTTGATTCCAAATAAAACTGTACAAATCCAACTTTAACTTGTTTAAATCCACACACTACAGTCATGGAGAATACTTACATGAGCTTGTGTCTTGTCTCTTTTTTCAGGTCACAGAAAGGCAAGCGCAGAGTCAGAGGTCACTCAGAGGTCATCACGGGGTCAGGGGTCACGTGATGCAGACCATAAAGTGTGTGGTGGTGGGAGATGGGGCAGTGGGAAAGACCTGTCTCCTCATTTCATACACGACCGGAGCCTTCCCCCGAGAATACATCCCCACAGTGTTCGACAACTACAGCAGCCAGGTCCGAGCAAAACCAGGTCTAGACCGGGACTGAACCAGGACTGAACAGGACTAAATATATCCCCAGATTGTTCTACAACTGCAGCAGACAGGTTGGAGCAAATCCAGGTCTAGACCAGGACTAAATCAGAACTAAAGATAAAACCAAACTAAAAAACTATTCAAATCTAACTAAAATCTGTTAAAATACCATCTAAAACCTGTTCAAGTCTAACTCAAATCCTGTTCGGATCCTCGTAAACCCTGTTCTTCTTCAGGTGACGGTGGACAGTCGGATTCTCAGCCTGAACCTCTGGGATACGGCGGGACAGGAAGAGTACGACCGGCTCCGGACTTTGTCGTATCCTCAGACCAACGTCTTCATCATCTGCTTCTCCATCTCCAGCCCCGCCTCTTACCAGAACGTCCTGCACAAGTGGCACCCAGAGGTCTGAGCTAATCCATGTTTAGTCCTGGTTTAGATCTGGTTTTAGTTTATGTTAAGGTCTGATTTATTTCATGTGTGGTCTTGGATTTAGTCCTGCTTTTGGCTCCGTTTTAATTAGGTTTGCTCATGTCTTGGTCCTTGTCTTTAGTTCTGACCTGATTGGTCTTTGTTAAATTCTAGTTTATTTCCTTCTTTATTTCTGGTTTTTGATTGATGAGTTTAGTTTTTGGGTATCACTTTGTTTTCTGTCTTGACTTACATGCAGATGTCTTGAGATTTGAAGTTGTCTCAAGCACTATATTAATCCAATGTATTATTATTATTTATGCACAATAGGACCCATACCATTTGTGTTATACATGCTGCCCTTTGGTAATATACAGTAATAACAGTGAATGACTTTCTCCTAAACCCCAAAAAACTATACTATTATTATACTAGGCCACAGAAATCAGTTAGACAAACTATCAGACCTTAGTGACTCTAGATAGTATTAGTTTAAAGAGTTCTGCTTTTAGGAACCTTGAAGTTATATTTGTCCAAGATTTATCGTTAAAAGCACACATAACCTGGTTTATATCCTGATTTGGTTTAGTCCTAGTTTAATCCAATGTCAGATGTAGTCTTTGTCTGGTCTTTCAGGTGACCCACCACTGCCCGGGCGTGCCCATCCTTCTGGTGGGGACTAAGAGTGACCTGCGTGAGGACCCTGAGACCCAGAAGAAGCTGAAGGAGGCGAACTCCACCCCCGTGTCCCATCAGAGCGGCGTGAGCCTGGCCAAACAGATCCAGGCCATCCGGTACCTGGAGTGCTCCGCTCTGAACCAGGAAGGGATCAAGGAGGTCTTCACCGAGGCCGTACGCGCCTTCCTCAACCCCCAGCCCCCGCCCGGAAGGAAGCACTGCAGCCTGCTCTAGCACCGCACAGAGAACACCAAAGACCGGGTTTAGACCTGGTTTAGTCCTGGTTCTGGCTCAGACCAGCTGTGGGGTAGGTTTAAGGTCAGGTTTAGCCCAAACCTTTTAGAGAATCAGACTCTTTGATAACACTTGTAAATCAGGGATGTTGGAGGAGGCTGTAGTTTCTCTTTGAGCCTCGACTTCAGTTTCTGCTAAAGCTCGGCTCATTTAGTCTGAGGCTGTTAGTCTGGATCTGATCCTCACCGGTCTTTATGGAACAGGTTTAGACCAGACTCCCCTGTTTCAAGTCTAACTTATCGAGCTCATTTTATGGAATAACCCAGGCTTGTGACTAAACCAGGATTAAACTGTTTTCAGAGGAAAATGTGGTCATCTTTATGTTAAATGTTTAACCTATTATATGTATTTAACGTCATCTCAATAAAAAATTGCTCTGAATCAGCAGTGTTTTTTTGCTTTTATTAAATGTGAAGTATCAGGGCTCACTTTTCTTGTCTCTCTTCACTTTTATATAAAAAAACATGTTGCTTTATGTGAATCTGTCAATGACTTCTATTCGAAACTTAACCACTTCCGTTTATTACTTCTTTCCTCTTCACACCTTTAAATATGACCACATTCAAAATTTTACCTCTGCACTCTAGTTTGCATTTGATCCAACTACAAAAGGTCCCACAGTGAGCTTTGAACCAAGCTTTATTTTGCTTTTATTTCAACATAAACTAAATAAAAAACATCATAAAGAGTCAGTCTGTCTCTAAAAAAACTTAGATTGGTCCATTTAGAGTCAGGGGCAGTGTTGTGCTTTGGCTTCTCTGGTGATTTTTTGGTATTTTTCAGTAGCATTTGTCTTCAGGGGTCGTCTTTGTGCTGAGTTTTAGTATCATTTCACTTCTGCGGGAGACTTTCTTGGTGATTTTCAGTAGCGTTTGTCTTCGGGAGGAGTAGCCACCATCACCTCTTTGCTGCCGAAGTCCCAGAAGGCCGTCATGTGAAAGGCCATGTTGGAGAAGACCACCAGGTATTCGAACAGAGCGAAGGCCGTGTAAACTGCACAGAGACAAAAACACGAGTCAAACATAATCTCCCTGTTGCATGGTAAAGGCTGATCTAAAGTTTAGACTTCTGGGACTTGTGCGGGACGTCCTGCAGAGCTCTGTGGCCTCTGATCCTAAAGCAGGTACAGTCTGCGGGGCTCACCTCCGTGCTCGCAGAACTTGTTGTGGCGTCTGAAGAAGTACGCCGCACAGAGACAGCAGCCGATGTTAAACAGGAAGAGACGCACCTTCCAGCGGTATGATGTCACTTCCTGTCGAGAGAGGAAGTGACAGGAGATAAACACAATAGTTAATGGACTGGTGTTTGTGCTTTTATTCAAATAACAGGAAACAGTCTAGATGTGCCTTAGACCTGTTAAGTGCTTGTTTAGTCCTGATTTAGCCCTGGCTAAGATCTGGTTTAATCTAGTCCTGGTTTAGTCTGGGTTTAATCTAATGCTTCAACAGCACAGGTTTAGTCTTTGTTTAGTCCAGGTCTAGTCCTAGTTTACTGTTATAGAAATGAAAGGTGGAAAGAAAGGTTTAATGTTCTGGTTGACCAGTAGGGGGCAGTGTTACCTCGGAGCTGAGCGAGTGTCTCTGGATCACGTGCCACAGTCGACAGGTGAAGAGCATGTGCAGCAGCGAACTGGAGATGAACGCGATGAAGCCGTTTTTATGGATCGCTGCAAAGACAAACACAAGACTCCTTTACAAAGTCTCAGACTCAGGTCAATGTTTATATATTTTCAAACATTAATAATAAAAACAAAAGTATAGGAAGTCATTACAAGAATTGATCACTCTTCAAATTGCTCATAAAACTGCATTTTTATGGTTTTGTAAAAATGTAAATCTTGAACATTTTCCCATTATCAAACTTGGCTCTCTTTGAAAACGGTCTGGACACACCTGCCCTAAACATCTATATTAACATTCAGTGACTTTAATTAAAAGAATATCATCATCGTTCAGGATATAGTCTTGTTAATCAGCTAACAGATTTCAGTTTGGTTTCAACAGATGCCATTTACTGTTGCTATGGCTACACGGAGGGCTGACAGCCTCTGCTCGACTAAAATCTATTTTCTCTTTTCTTAAAGTTGTTCCAGTTGTTTATTGTCAGTGAATGCATCATAGCTCCAGTTCTGAACTGTCCCTCAGTGACAGAACTGCTTCTGCTTTTCTGACTGTTTGAACTGATGAGAAACTGAGAAACATGGTGAAATACAGACAGTGGGCGGTTGATTTGTAGATACTTCCTTCATTTTGTTTAGAAACACACGTTTGTTGAATAAATGAAATGGAAAATCTTGCATATAACTTTGACTTGGGTTGTCTACCACATGATATGACTGTTCATATGGTACACTGTTCATAATAATATTACAATATAGCAATTCTACAGACATTAATTTAGAATTAATAATGATATCTTTGAAAAGATAGTAGGAAGACTGCCCAGTTTAACTAAAAATGTACTTGCATTAATGTGTCAATTTGATGTAATTTGTCTAAAATGAACCAATTTCTATCACATACTTTAGTTTCTACTTAGTCCCTCTTCTGCTCATAACTCCCACATGCTTATATCCTCAACAGCCCTTCAACACAGGAATAAAACACAATATCTATTACGATAAAGCATCAAGAGCTAAACAATCCGTTAACAATCCGATATATCGTCACACCCTCTAACTTTTGACAAAATCTAAATTGTTACTAACAACTTTGAATTTGCAAAAGCTGAACAACATGACAAACATCCTTCAGTTGTGATTAAACTCAGAGCCATCACTCACTGTAGGTCTCTGTGGAGCTGACGTAGGTGAGCAGCAGGAGCCCGGTGTTCTCGGTCAGACTGCTGAGCAGAGTGAGCGCGCTCAGCAGCAGCTCCGGCAGGCGGCTGGAGAAACGGGCGTAGTAGAAGTTAAAGTAGGCCACAGAGACAAGGAACCGCGGAGCTGAATGGAGCCCGATGAAACCGCGCCAGATGTAGCGCTCGGGAACTCGGCTGATGGCAGCGCTGATGGACGGCAGGTAGTTCCTCACCTGAGACAGAGACGGGGGTTTTTATAAAGAGAAAGAAAGTATACTAGCTCTATTTTTATGAACATCTAGTGGCAAAAGCTTCCTGATGGAAACAGAGTAAACCTTGCAGTGGGTGTAGGTGGCGTCCTCATAGTGATACAGCAGGGAGATGGTCAGACAGACGAGGAGGCCCCCAAAAGGCAGCATCACGGTCCCCACTACGAAATGTGTGAACGGGAGCCGAACGAGGGGCCGGTCCCGCTCCAGACCACCGTACGGCCCCTGCAGCATCCTGATAGGAACAGACAGGACCACATCACACACGGTACAGTAACATATGATGGGTCCAATTATCTATCTGAATATATTTAGGATTAACAGTTATTAAGAGTTTCTACACAAGATGTTTGCAACAAATTCTAATATGTTAGATTTTCTTGCCAAAAATACTGGAGTTGGAGAATTACCATTAAATGAGAACTAAACCAGGACTAAAGCCAGAGCTAAGCTGTACAATATCTAAGCTATTAGTTTAAACACCAAAGAATAATTTTCATGGTTAGATTTTTTAAATTAAAACAACCCTTAGACTGACACAAAAATCCCAAAGTTTGAGAACCCCTCTCCACTTTATCTGTATGTGTCTGTATCTGAAGCACTACCAGATATGTTTAGCCCTTTAAGCTTGTCTAGCCTAAGCCAAAAAGCCAGATAGATAGAGGTTAATGAAACAGGTTTGTAATGTAATTCACCAGCATATCAGCCACATTATGTAGTTTTGAACTTCTTGTACAACAACTCTAACCATTTGCTTTAAAGTGAAATAAACAAATACAAATACAAAAACGTCATCTAAAACCACAGTGGCAACAGTAAGGGGTTTTCTGACAGGTATAATCTCACCTTTAGCAGTTTATCCTCTTCATTTATCCACTTTGTCTGCTGAAGCTACACCTGTTAGCTCGGATTAGCTCAGGTTAGCCTCTGGAGCTACATTCTCACATTTTCACACATTGAGGCAATATTGGCGGATTTAACTTGAGAAAACAGTTTAATAAAAGGTGTTACAAATGACTCTACAGCATCATCTAGTCGCTGACAGCATTTACAGTTTTGACTTTATAAAACTTTGATATAATTCTTATTAGCTTTGAAATCCACGTCAAGCCAGCGGCACCGGAAATGACCCCTTCACAATAAAAGCCGCTTTCCTTGTATAGAGTCTGCAGTGCCCTCTTCTGGTTTGAACTAAAATCGATTACCTATTACTTAAAACTTACAATAGATTACTTATTTATTGGAAATGTATATTTATAAATTCATTGATTAGAAATATAGCATCGCTGCTTCATTTTAATAGGCTAATTGGACAAAGAGCAACTGCATGAAAACAGTCAGTTGCCAATTAAATTTGAAGTTGAATTTAGCAATATATTGTTTGCAAAAGTGAATTTAGTTGCCAAAATATGTACTCAGGTTTAGTAATGTTTCTAAAATGAGCTAAAATTCTCAAGTTGAATTGAAAATTTGAAAATTGAAAACTTGCATTTAGTAAAAAGACTGTTTCAGCTCCAATTGATTTGCTTTCGTACTGAAGCACACAAAAAAAGCTCCAGTTTGTAAGAGTCCATCAAACCTCAGTCAGTCTCTCACAGCCGTTACATAAAAACTGCACAAAAAAAAGAGTCTGATATTAAACTGAATGAGTTCACTGTGAATGAGCGACGTCTCCACAGCCTCAGAGAGAGTCAAAGAAACAGAGGGGTATTGTCTGTGGGGCTTCCTCCGTCACTGAAAACACCATCAGAGCGGTTTATAATGTGACAGAGTGATGTGGAATTAAAGAGGAACTGTCGTTTAGCACTTAGAGTCCCCTGGGTAAAAACAGTATATAAAGCTAATCCAGGCAGACAGAACTAAATCAAGAACTAAAGAGCTCCAGGTGTTTCACAGGAATCAGGGCCATTTAAGGAAAGTACAGTGACTGAATCTGGGACTGAACCAAGTCTTAAACAAAGAGTAAAACCAAAGTCCAGAGATGTCTTTATTGTTTTTGTGGTATCAGTGTTAGCATTACACAGAAACTACAGTTAATGTCTTGTCAAATAATTAATGTTCAAAATCTAATATGTATAGTATGTTTTATGTTGACTAGACCAGGACTAAATCAGGACTAGACCAGGACTAGACCCGGACTACAGTAGTATTTAAATGATCTTTGTGAACACAGAGCCTCAGTGTGTCCCGGAGCTCCTCCTCTTTGTTTTGTCTCTGGAGTCACTTGTATCTCGTCTCAAACACTAAAACTACAATCTGTGGTCGGACTCAGGATGGACTCCGCGTGGACCCAGACCCGAGTCTTCAGCCTTGTCCTGGTCCTGGTCCTGACATCAGCTCGAGGTGGGTGAACTCTCCAGAACCTGAAGTAGAACTGCTGTTACTTTAAAAGAGAAAATACAGACTGTTTTTGATTGAATTGGATTGATCGTCATCACGAGAAGTTTAGTCCTGGTTTAGTTTTAGCTCATATTTGATTTAGGCCTGGATTAGTTCTAGTTTATTTTTGATTTGAAGTTAATGTTTTAGCCTTGCTTTAGACCTTGTTCAGTCTTGGTTTGATGATTTTATTTTTGCAGCACAATATCAATTTCCTTTGTGGGTTTCACAGACTGAACAGAACCATCCCCTCTGTCTTCAGAAAAACTGATCTATTAAGTTTTCTGAGGTTTAATTAATAAGTAATAAGGGGGGCGTGGCTACTCTGTCTGTTTAAAGGTGTGAGGTGTTACCGGGTCACTGAAGGGGGCGTGGCCTCTCTGTCCTGTCAGTACAGTGTGCAGAGGTTCGGTCTGAGCCGGGTCTGTTGGGGCAGAGACTGTGGGACCTTCTGGTGCAGTAACATCCTGGTCCAGACCGACCAGAACGGAGTCATCTCCAAGGTTTGACTCTGTAAACTTATTACAGACAATAATTTTCACACAATTTCTTAACTTTTTTAAAACTGAGAAAATAGGTAAAGACTGGACATTTGACAAAACTGTTCTTCTTGAACAGTTTGTGCTTTTACTTGAACTTGGTGTTTATTCTGGACAGACTATGGTCCTCCAGTTGAACGATGGAGTCATTTGGAGCACCAAAAAGAGATACTAAAAAACTCAAATTCCACTCAAGTCTCCTCTGAGATTAAATTCACCTGTAATTAACATTGTCTATCCGTTTACCTCTCAGCACATTTTTATTTTTAGATTTCACTCTCACTAAACAAATCAGAAGGATGTCCACTCCTGAAAGACTGACTGCAGAACAATGCACTCCATTTTATTTGGAAATAGTTTAATAACCTTTTCCAGTTTGATGTAAACCAGGACTAAACTCTCTTCTGCTGCAGGTGTCAGACCGGTACCGTCTGACCGGGGACGTCCTGGACGGGGAGATGGACCTGGACATTGTGGACGTGCGTCGATCGGACAGCGGGCCATACTGCTGCAGAGTGGACATCAACGGCCTCTTCAACGACAAGAAGGTCATCATGAACCTGAGGGTCGTCAAAGGTCAACCTGCAAATGACTTCTCTGTTAAAGATTTCCAGTAAATGTTCGGGTTCTTAATATTTCTTTCAAAAGTGGTTTAATCGTGTTTGTGTTTTAGCCCCAGGCACCAGTCCAACTACAACAACCACAACAACAACTACTACGATTATAACTACAACGACGACAACAACAACAGAGGGAGCACCAGATGAAGCCACTTCCACAGGTAAACGTTACTCTAAATTAATGTGAAATGTGTTACTCCATATTAATAAGACAAAGAAAGAGGAGTGTGAGGAGCTGAAGAGTTGGAAATGAAGTTTTTGTTCTGTGTGGTAGTGAACTGGAGAGCAGTGCTGTCGTCTCAGCTGGAGATTCTGAAGAACTCAACGCTGCTTCGATCTGAGCCCATCAACGTGAGCAACATCTCACTGCAGAACATTAACATTAACACAACCAAAGAAAAACATCATTTAAACAGCTCATTGATCTCTTGTGGTAACTGTGTTTAAGATTATGTTTTGTTTTGTTTCAGGTGGAGGAGCCGGTCCCATCTCTGTCTCTTCAGATAAATGTCCCCGTTCTGTCTCTGTCGCTCAGTGTTCTCTTCATTTTAGCAGCAGTCGGTCTCTTTGTGGCTTTGAGACGTGAGACGACATTTATTCATATTTTGTTTGCGTTTCAGTTGTACTTGTAGTTGATTTCTAAAATAGTTTCTCCCTCTGTTCAGGTGGAAAAGGGTTAAAGTCTGGATGGTAAGTTCACCTCATTGATTTTTTAAACTGGTTAAGACGAACTTCAGACTCTTTATCTTTGTCATACTTTATTATATGATGTTGCTGCAGTTTTTCTCCAGACGAGCCTCGCCACATCATCTACGAGATCAGAATGAGACGTCCCGTTCAAGAAAACATCTACACTCTGGACTGAACCTTACTTTATCATTTCCTTTATACATATGCTGATCATTTCCTTTCTGCTGGTGTTTGTCATCCTTTTGTACTTTTTTTTTTTTTTTTTTTTACAGAATAAAGATTTGTAAAAAAAACAAAAAAAACAAACTAAATCACTCTTTAATGAACCGTGCAAACAGTTTTGACACAGGAAAGTAATATTTTTAAGTTCATAGCTGTAGGGCACCTTTGAACGAAGACTGAGAAACTGGGTTCTTCCTTTTCCCTCTTTTGGAAATATGGAAATTTAATGGACTGAAAATCCTTTTGAACAAAATGAACGGGGCCTTACCACCAGGGGGCGTCATAGCTCTAGAGTTACCGCTGATATTGAAGACAATAGGTGAATAAAACTGGTTGGTAGTTTCAATACTGTACATATAAGGATTCTAAGTTTGATATGAGGCCTGGAGGAAGACATTAGGCCCACTAAAAGGTCATTAATTCAGTTTTATCAGTGAGCATAAGAAGGGGCGTACGTAAACCCATTCAGTTTCTATCAGTAATACATGAAAAAGACACACAGCTCAAGTGTAACACAGAGACGGTTTTATTTGATGTGACCAAAGGAGACGAGGCCGGAGCCGTAGAAAACAAAAACGGAGCAGACAGGAACCGTTCTTCACTAAACTTAGTGCACATACTCAGAGGGACACACAGTGACATTTACTCACTCACTCTTCAGTCGGAGGTGGAGAAAGAGCCGCTAACACTCTCACAGGGCTAGGTTTACAGCAGGGATCATGAGGAATTATATTTACTATTTATTTACTCAACATCTCAAAACATGGATTAGACTCAATAGATCCATCGTTTCAAAGTGCTATTTCCTATTTTAGAATATATCCAGCTCTTTTTCTTGTGTTTAAGGGCGATTTCACAGCGGCCTTCTTTCACTCAAACCGCAATTACAGATTTGTTTCTTGCAATTTGGACTAAAATCTTTTAAAACAGACAGATAATCCCATTAAATGCCAAACAGAACCAGGTCTGAGTTTATTTCCATTTTCGGAAAGCAGCAGCTAGATTTAAGTGCTAATCAATGACATAATAGTAATAATAAATGCCTTGTATCTGTAAATATGTCAGGCCTGTGCGTAGAAATGGTATAATACTGAACAATTTGAAAGCGCTGATAATCTACAGAGCAACTGTTTGGGGAAATTAGGAAACTAGTTAACTCTGGTTCAAATCTGCCGTGAAATCGCCCTTAAATTAATCCTAAAGTGGCTCCAGACAGTGTTTATTTGTGAGACATGTTTAAATATAACCCTTTATGCCAGATGCAGATACAGTATTCATTTAATAAAGCAGCTGGTGAAGCAGGATAAGTGCATTTATCCACCTCTCACTCACTCAGACAGACACCAAAGGGATGATGGGAAGTTCAGGCGCTGCTCAGTGCATCTACACCCGGCAGCACTTTACCTGGAAACACAAGAGCGGCAAAATGACACATTTGGACTTTATTTATCAAACTAATATTTGGTGAACTTAAGACTCAAAAACTGCTGACTTACTGACCACAACACTGCAGAATACATTTTTATTTTTTTTTCCAGATGTATTTATTGTTTCTGCATTACTCAGAAATGAGATCAGAAGGTAGGCATTTATGTCTCTTGTTAATCAAGATTTATGCCCCTGGCCAAAACAATTAAGGGGCTGTTTTGTTTGTGTTTTTTCTGTTTTTATGCACCTCCTGCCATTATATTTCGCTGTGTGGTTGGGACATGTGGGTAATTATCCCAGTGAAAGGATGAGGAAAACAATAGCGGTGTTGTAATAGAACAGATTTTTTTCCTAATAGACATAATTATCAAATTGACCTATGTAAATTAAGTATTTGCTACTAAACAACAGAGGCGACCTGAACTGGACATTAAGCCACTACAGTCGTTAAAGTCAGACATATCGAATATTTATCTCTCAATCAAGATTTTTCCTCTTAATTTTTCATTAAACTGACCTTCCAGCAGCTCCAGACTGGCTCCGCCCCCTGTGCTCACGTGACTGACTTTGTCTTCTGTGTTCCACTTGGCGCAGCAGGTGGCAGTGTCGCCCCCTCCTGGACACACACAAACATTTACACACAGAGGTGAGTGAACGGAGCGGCGTCAGAGACTGAGGCGTATTTATCTCTGTCTCGTACCGATGATGGTGATGCAGCCGGCCTGAGTCACAGCCACCACTTTGTCCATGAGGTTCTTGGTTCCGTTGGCGAAGTTGTCCCACTCAAAGACCCCGACGGGACCGTTCCACACGATCTGTTTGGCTCTGCCCACGGCCTCGGCGAAGGCTTTAGAGCTCTCAGGGCCGCAGTCCAGACCCTACGGGAAAGAAGAAAGTGATCAAGACCAGTTTAACAGAGCCTCAATACTACTTCTAATAAAACAAGAACAGCGTAATCTAGTCACACTGGTTTAGACCCACTTTAGGCCTTGTTTGGACCTGGTTTAGACTTGGTTTTGAAGCTGAATTATGTGAGTTAAACATCTGAGGCTCAGTTTAGTTTTATTTATGGACAGTCTGACTCGAGAGAATTAACACTGAGCTGTAACTCTCAGTAACAAAAAAGTCATTATTATTAAGAAATGTTTACACCGTTTAACATGCCACAGAAAAAACATTTTCAGTCAGTCACAGAATGAATAGGCCTAAATAAACACATGAGTACCTCAGCAGTTGGTCTGGTCTGACTTTAACTCACCATCCATCCAGCTGGGATTCCTGCAGCGACTGTGGCCGTCCCAGTGGCAGCTTTCTCATCGAACTTGTCTGCGGTGATGAAGTCTACGGGCAGCGTGATCTTAACTCCGTTCTTCTCTGCTTTAGCCATAAGGTCCTTAACAATACCAGCTCCCTCCTCGTCGAACAGGGACGTACCGATCTGTAAAAGCAACATACAGTGAGGTTTGTCACTACATTTTGTATTTATGTGGTAATTGCTAGTGTTATCCATTTAATACAATAAGCAAAACCAAATTATTTCTATGTGCAACATAATTGGTGAATAAAAGATGATTCTGAAATTATGATTGCAGTTAACACAAGTTGCTTTTTGTTGTTTTTACGTAAACAGTGGCTTTTTTGAGATAAAAGTTTGAGAGCCTTTCTATCATGAAATACATTTAAATTTAAAGACTTTAATTTGAACTATAAACTGGATGATTATATAAACTACTACCTTTATTTATGCATCACTGATTTCTCACATAACAAATCTTTTCACATTCCTTTGTTTTTTTGCTGAGGTCAAAAGCAGGTTATGAACTGTGTTCCTATCTCTGCTGTAAAAAAACATTTCACAACTCGCTCTGTTCAAACACCGTCACCGTTACCAAAGTCAGGAAAAGCACACTGACCAAAAGGTTAAAGGATTGGGAAACCATTTTTAGTGGTTAGCATTTCTTGAAGGTTACTGGATTTATCAGTGTCTTTCTCTCTTTGTGAGGTAAAACATTTTAGCTGCTCGATCTGGAACATGTTTCTGTCTGCTTCTTGGTTTCCATTCGAGAAACCCCAGAAGGCAGCGTTAGTCCCGCCTCAGTGAGACCCACCTCCATGTTGTTGAGGACTTTGAGGAAGGTGAAGGCCATGCCTCCTCCGATGATCATCTCGTTCACCTGGTCCAGCATGTTGTTGATCAGCTGGATCTTATCTTTGACCTTCGCTCTGAAACGACAGTCGGAAACATCAGACACAAGATAAAAGACGCAGAAAACAGGGATTTCATAACAGGCACTGAGGGAAAAGATATAATACATGCTAAGAACTGTGTTAACATTTGATTCGAAGTTAAGTTCTGGTTTATGTTCTCACACCATCACAAAAAAAAACACTGTTATCAGAAACAACAAGAGTCTGAGTGTCATGATTTAAAGTTTAAAGTAGGACTGAGTGATCTTGTTTTTCTAAAGGGACACAAAAACACTGAGGTAATGAAACAGATGTAATAATGGTGGATTTATATAGAGCTAAGGTTAAGATACTGTTCCTTGTGAAAACTGTGATAAAACCAACTCCACGGCTTTTTACCACGACGAGGGGAGACTGAAATCTTTGTTGTTTTAAGAGACAAGTGGTAAAAAGATGAAAAACTTAAAGCAAGTGGCCAGATAATTTTGTTGTTGTGAAATTACCGTAAGTTAATTTGCTCTGTTATGTCACACATCAGGAAAGAGTAGACTGGACCATAACAGAGCGAGTGCTGAAGTAAACAGATTTAACCGTTTCAGATGCGTGTGCACACATCACACGAAGCGAGGAAACAGAACGGAGGCAGTGCAGAGACAGTGTGTGAAGGTAAATAAATAGTGGATTTACAATTAAAACACAATAATTACATAGCTATATAAACAGTCTCATCTTATCTATTACATAAAAGAATAAAATGTTAAAATTAGGATTAGATAGAAGGAATGTGTTGAGCTGTTTGTCTCGATGCTGAACTGAACAGACAGCTCAACAATGGACCGGACTCTGGCAAAACACGGCTAAATAAACAGGAAGGTCAGCTCCTCCAGGTCACTGTGCATTCAGAAACAACTGGGTTTAAATCACTGACCTTTTTCTTCTAAAGACTAGAATTATGTATCAGGACATGGCTTTGAAGATGTTTACCATTAATAAAGGTTTAGTTTCTGTATGTCTGCTGATGGGACCATTGAAAACACACTTTTAGAACAAACTAACAAAGATATATTCAGGTGTTGGATTGTAACAGGTTTGGGTTGGATTTAAACAGGTTTTATTTTAATTGGACATGACTAGGTTTTAGCTGGTTTTAAACAGGTTTTATATGGATTCAAACAGGTTTTAGATGGACTCAGGCATGAATACTGTACAGTCCTCATCTGCAGCAGAGGAACAGCTGAATAGAGCAGTTACATAATGAGCTTAAAGCCACTATTCCTGGAGGACACTGCTCCTCCTTCTGTTTTCTCTAAAACTGTAGCCTCCTTTAAATTAACTCATTTATCAGAAGGCGTTACCCTCCGAGGATGGCCAGGAAGGGCCTCTGAGGTTTCTCCAGAGCCATGGCGAAGTAATCCAGCTCCTTCTTCATCAGGAATCCAGCCGCTTTCTGAGGCAGGTTCACTCCCACCATCGAGCTGCACGTCAAGAGTGAAGAAGAGTTAGGAAAGGGACAATAAACAATAACTAATTATCACAACATAATATGAAATGGAGAACTATTTACTTAAACAAGAGGTGACATTAGATAGTAAATAGCTGCTGATCTTCTTTATTTGAATATATTAATAAATACAGAAAACATAGGCATATATATTACATTATATTAGGATTAATAGACATACATTTGAGTGTAAGCAAAAGCAAACTCCATTAAAACCCTTTTTGGGCCTTAAGCCTCTTTTATAAACTAATTTTCTTGCCTCATTTTCTTCTCTACCTAACTATGTAACAAAAGCCAGGCCGAACCTATGGACTTTGTGGACCTGAATCTGAAAAACAAGGCCTCTCTCTAAACTCCTCTAAGTCTCACCTGTGAGCCCTGTGAGCTGTGCCGAAGGCGTCGTTAACGTAGACGTCTCCCAGTTTGGACAGAGACGCCCTGAAAGCATCGATCTGCTCCTGAGAGGCTTTGGTCTGAAAATACATAAAGTGACAAAAGAGTCTGATAAACCGGATAAACATGACTGAGGTTGGAAGAGAAATGGATTGTGATTAGAATAATACCTAGGTTTGTTCTCATCACATTTGGGACAATAATATCTACTTTCAGCTTACACAATGTGCCTTTCAGCATATAGTTGGATAAGTTGGCAATAACTGCAGAAAGTAATTTTCTGCAACTCTCCAGAAAACAGTGCTGTATCATCTTTGTTTCTCTGAAGCTGCAACAACAAGCAGTGGATAAAGAGACAGAAGAGATGCCCAAGGATGAGCAAAATCACTAAAGTTACTTTATTTTCTTTACTTTTCTTTTCTTATGAGCAGACAATATCTACTTCTACAATAAACTTTTTTGCACTTAAAGCAGAGTTATTGTGGGTTTTGTATCAAATTTTAAGCTCACTGCAGCTCAAATAATCCTAACATCAACCTCACGTCAACATTTATGAAAGTAAAGAGGTTCGTATCAAAAAGACTGACTCTGTGTTATTGTCCAGTCGAGGAATACAGTGTTTTAATTTTACCAATGCTGCTGAGGACAATTTTAGGGCACATGAAACATGTCTCACACAAATGCAACAGAAAAGTAAACAGTGTCACATCTACTTGGACACAAAGACAAGGCACAAATATATAGTGACAGGTTTTAAAAGCAAGATGATGTTAAGTGGTTCAGAATTAAGAAGCCTCATTAATTATTCATTATTAGCCTCTACTTGAGTCAAAGGGCATTCATACAAATTTATTTTTAGTCTTCAGAGTAGCTTTGTGACCTTAAGGTTTGTATACTGAACTAAAAATAAAAGGCCGGGTGCTGTACAGTACATACCAGCCAGGCCTCTCTGGACCAGAAAAGAAACTGACCTCTGACCTTCAGATAAAGGCCACTCGAGCTAATGTAGATCCAAAAGGCTGTGTGTCTGAGTGTGTCTATTTAAATGAAGCATCTCATTTTTAAATCTGTCTGTTGTTGGTCTGTGCTGCTCCTCAACTCATTTTGTGACTTTGCTTCATGCAGCAGTAAGTGTCTCACAGTTTAATTATTTTCACTTTTTTGCCTTTGCCGAGTCAAACTGAGCTAAAAGACACTGTTTCTGCTTTACTTTGACCCCAGCCTTTGTTTACTTCCAGAGTTAAAGGGATGTAGGAGGAGGCTGTAGTTTTGCTTTGAGGTTTGACTGAATCAATGCTCGAACAAAGCAGATTAACCACTGGACCCAACACCCCTGACCCAGTGCTGAAATGCACTTCTCAGTAAACTATGCTTTGTTTACGGGACTGGGACTTTTTACATGAACTGAATAGAAAAACTGTGTCCTGCTCTGACCTTGTTTCCAGCAGAGTCCTTCCCTTTGCCCTCCTCCTCCACGTGGAAGCGGAGGTTCTCCAGTAAAATGACCGACCCGGCAGCAGGGTTAGCGCAGGCCGCCTCCACATCGGGACCGACGCAGTCCTTCAGGAAGGTCACATCTCTGAAACAGACATGATTCAGCAAATAAATTCATGCAGATATTTACAGGGAAGTAGTAGCAACAAGAATACATTGGCCCAGTGACTTTCCTTCAACTGTCTGATGAGGTATGTTTTTGGAGGGATTTCCTTGTGACAAATGTTACACACAAAAGTTTACTTCCAGAACAGAGACTGTTTTTGTGGAACGTAGAAGGAAAGGCTCACATCATTTGATTGGCATCTGATCGGCTGTTTTAGCAGATCTACATTTATATTCTGACAAAGGCCTTTATTTTCATTTCAGAATGTAGCCTATCCACTCACTTCCCCAGCAGACTCTTGAGCTCCGCCGCCACAGGCTCCAGGGAGTACTTCTCGGGCATGACATTCCCGTCAGGACGTCCCAGATGGCTCATGAGCACCACAGACTTGGCCCCGTGGTCCAGGCAGTGTTTGATACTGGGAACAGCTGCCTTGATCCTGTTCACGAATATTAATAACAGTTAAAACAGTCAGAGAGAAGACAATGACAATGGACATGAATTATGAGGTAAACCACTCACCTCTGGTTGTTTGTGATGTGCTTGTCCTTCATTGGGACGTTGAAGTCAACCCTAAAAGAGGAGACACAAAATTTTTACAATTTCACAGGTAAACATTTTTAAGCCCCACTCCCAAAACAGACAGAGATTAGTCATTTTCTGTGTCACATTTCTAAATTACCAGTGAAAATGAGTGCTGCTCAGCTGTGCCTAAAGATGGCCTTGAACTGTACAAACCATTACAACACAATCACTGAAATATCACATCTTCAATTTAACTCCATTATATTAATGTTTACTTTTCTATTTACTCTTTCTCCATTTGTTATGGTATTCTATGTTTTAGACATTGATCAGTCATTGTACACAACCTGATGGAGCTGTGGACACAGGCAGCGCCCCTGTCCTCTCCTCTGTTACGTAACAACCCCCTCCCTTCCTGCTGTGTGAACCTAATGCACTAAACCACATGAACACACCGTCTGCCACTGCACCTACTGCCACAATGACACCAATCCACGACTAAACCCTGAACACAGTCAGCATTTATCGGGCTCCACAGCAGAGTTTAGACGTTTAAACTACCTCCATCTTTACTGGGCACAAATTAATGCATCTCATCGATATTTCTGAGGCCAATCACCGATCACTGAAAGCATCATCAGTCAATACCAATCACTGGTCTCAGGGCTATGACCGACCAGAGAACTAAAGCACATCAAGCCTGCCTTATTTTAGATAAACAGATTTTGTAACATCCACAGTGAAGGCTGAGAAATGTCACTTAATGTACGCAAGGCCATGTTTGACTCTGATTGGGATGAATAGATGGAAGTTATTCCTGCAGCAAGAAGGCTTCCAACAATTAAGTAATTGTGAGGAATTCAAGGATAGGGCTGCACAATATGTCGCACATTTATCTTTATTGCAATAGCCGTGTAGCAAAGAATGACTTGTATCACAATAATATTATGACTTTTCAGTTTTCAGTGTGATTTACTTTTTGTCAAACTTATCATCGCCTTAAAAATCAAACAGTGGTGTGTCTAATTACAAAAGTTTAGACCAGTTTAGCATTGTCTCCACAGAAACGTCATGTCTTTTCTACTTTATATTCTCATCAGGCTCCTCACACATAGAGCACCGTCTGCTCTATTGGGAAATGCAAACATGTTACAACAGGCCTGGAGTCTGATAGAACTGCTGCTCTATTATACCTTTTCATACATTAATATTTCAGTTTGTAAGAACATCCCCTTTTTTAATGCTGCGTGTTTTCTTAAGATTTAGTTGATAATAATGCATTATGAACAAGGGCTATATTAATAACAAACGTAACTTTTGAAAAATTTAAAAATTGAATAACAAAAATAAGAACAGCATTATTATAATAAATGCTTCCTTTTTTCTTTTCCGCGCTTGGTACATTGTGTTCCAAAAGAGGCCAAACAGGACACATTTATGCTCAACAGTGGCTGAACTTGAAGTAAACTTGACCTTTAAACTCCGACCCTTGTACCCTGTGGCCCGTCGCACCGTCACTGAGCAGCATGGCCCTCTGACATTTCCACACAGTGTCAGTTTCAAACCCACTGCCACTGAACGACAGAAACTGAACTACCTCTGCGACTAAAACCACACTGGAATCATTGCTCTGTTTAGTTTTTACATTAAACTGATTTCTAATGAAAGTGCTCCGATAAATCACAGCACATAGATCATTCACAAAGATAAACAGTTACTGGACTGTCAAACCGACACTATGCCCTTTATATCATGTTCATTTCATCCTCTTCTCTAAAACAGTTCATTAAGGGGAATATGACTCCTTTCTCTAGGGATTATTAGTGTCTTTATCAGAAGCCCTTCCTGATACAACCCTCTCCATTCATCCAGGCTTGGGACCAATTCATATACATATAAATCTTTTATTTTTTGGTACTGAATGATTGTATTTATTCCTATTATTGTTTCATATAAAGTCCTAAGTCAGAAAGGCTCAGGAGATTTTAAATAACCTAACTCTGAATGCCGTTTCAGGGCCAAATCAAGACTTCACTTTTTTTTTGAATCTATGAAAGGCAGTCAAAAAACAATTGATATTAGCAGTTAAATGTATGGTTTACGCTGTAATGTCGCATGTTTGGTCTTTTAAAACGACTTTTTGGTGTGGTCTTCATTGAAAAGGTTAAACGAAATTGTAATACAAAATGTCAACGATATTAAGTTGCAGCCTCATCGTGACAGCACACTTATCCTAAAACATAAACCCAGGGCCTGCACTTTGTATCTGGATTTTGAGGCCTAGGGAATCATTTAAAAGCCGTGTTAGATTTATATAATGATGGGAATTGTGTGTGGATGCTGCAGGTCTCACCATGCAGCATCTCCGCATAGGCACGTAACGCTGCTTAACATGGATGAAAACGTGACAAGTTCACTTCCTGTCATCGATTAAAGCCCACACCCCCTTTTTAAAAAAAATCACCTGTGGATCATTCCAAATCTCTCACAGCAGATTTAGTCAATACAGTGACTATCTTTTTGTCTTTATGACCAACTTTGTGGACTTGGATCTTTCCCAAAGCTGAGCTAACGTCAAATCCAATTCATTTTATGTCAACGGTTATTCAAGCTAACGTTACTCGCCTCATAACGACTCGCTTCCCCTTGACGTCCAGCTTGTCCAGGGTGAGTTTCGTGGAAAGAGACATGTTGGCTGCTCGGCTGAGTTTGTTTCCTTAGTTGTAAGTTTCAAGCTAGCGGGTTTCCCTTCGTCTCTCCCGGTGCTCTGTGTCGGCTGTAAAGCTCCGAGTGGTAAAGATGACCTTAGCGCAGAACTGAGAAGCAACGGGCAACACACCCCCTGCCGCTGATTGGCTGTCGCGAGCAGGGGATAAAAATCCGCGTTTGATTGGCTACTGGAGCTGTCTGTCATCTGACGTAACCACCCGGCGTCTAACGTGATACTCGTACGTTTATGGCAGCACGTACCACAAAGTGCTCAAAACAGCGAGTTCGATTACCGGATCAGGCCCATTTCCTAAAAAACAGAATTATTGATCATGATTAAAATGTTGAAAACTATCCCCTACTTGGTGCAAAAATTTTCACAAGAATACTTAAGCCTTGGAACCTTGAGTGTGACATGTCTTTTTAGGAGTCTTTGAATGAATGTTTACTGGGAAAACAATAAACTAAGATTGATAACATATTTGAATGGCAGAACAGTAACAATAGTATAATACAATACATAATTTACAATGGATATAAATATTACACAAACCTAGCACTTCTGTACTTTCTTGGGCTCACCACTGGAAATGTCAGGTTTTATTCTGGACAGTGAGGACTACATTTGTAATAACATAGGAATGTAACATGGGATTTCCAGGTTTTAGAAATGTAATTTTTTTTTATTGGAAAAAATTATGGCAAATAAATAGAATTTTTAAAGAAATTTAGAAACAATTTTAAATTATCCCGCTAAATATTCACATTACCATCAGTCATGAAGTAACTTTTTAAATAACAGCATAATTTATAATAATTATTAGCACTTAACTACTAATTAATCTAAAGACATTGATTTCTATGTAGTTATATGGTGTAAAGGCATTTGCACTTTTCTGAAAACGGAATAAAAGAAAGAAAGACAGGTTTTAGAATCAGTTAATTTATTGAACATGGAACAATATTTTGGAATAACCACAGACGTTCATTCATTCATTCTTCTGTACAACCAAAGATCAGAGTCGGCAGCAGCAGGTCTTCACTCCTCGGCCTCACCCTCAGGCTCTCTCCAGGGTTTGGGCTGCATTTTTCCGACCGGAGATAAGTTCCAAACGATGCCAGTCTGAGTCAGAACCTGCAGAAAAAAAGGTAAGACACACAAATTAATGTGATGATGTGAAATCTATAATCACTGCTAGAATTGAGGGTGAGTTGATGGGTTTATGTGAGTAAATATGATGACATCAGAACACATTCAGGGACAAGAAACAAGCTGCAGGTGTAGAGCAGGAAGGATAAAAAGTGTCTGCACAAGTGGCACAGCTGACTGGAGCCTGAACGTACAGCAAGCATTAACTTTGAGTAGTGACATTGTAAAATGATATGATATTAGGACTGTAAATCACATATTACATCACAATACCATATAGGCTAAATAGAATGCAATTTAGTTTGAATAAAATAAAAAAGTAAACTACAAAAATATTTAAAAAAATTTGAGATCCAGTCATGCTTATTATCCCAAAAGGCCACACAGTAAAATTGACTACTATTGCTACTTAGATTTGGCCACTTTTGACCTTCCAATTTGAAAGTAGCCACTTACACTAGCCACTTTGGCCAGTTGGATTTTATACACAGGTCTATGTAGTTTAGTGTAGTTGCAGGTTTTTCGTTGCATTCAGCCTGAATTTGTGCTGCCAGATAGACACAGGTAAACCTCATGCTACAAGATACTTAGTTGTTTATTTTTAAAATCCGTGTTATTTAAATTATTATTATTATTAAAATTGGCTCTAATCACACCTTGTCAGTGCTAATTGTAACCCTAACCCTCAGAATCGACAGTAACAGAGTTGGACAGTGCACTACTTACATATCCCCACACAGCCACACAGAAAGCAGCTCCTCCGACCAACATCCCGTTCCCATACTTAGCGTGAAAGTTTGGAGCAGTAGAGCCGTGCCTCACCTGACGAGAGGCCTGACCTGGGGAAAAACACAATACAGTCCTCTATGATCAAGTTATAATGGTTTGTTCCTAAACACATAAAATCAGCAGCAACTTACTCAGCAAGACTAAAATGAACGAAAGACATTTTATTTGCACACTGATATATAAAATCACTTATTCTGTACAATGATAATCTAGGATAGAACTTAATTTACATGAAATAGTTCTAGTGACATCTTTAATTAGAAAATAAGCTAAAAGATTTGGATGAGGTTATTTAAGGACAAGGGGTCACTGTGAATCCCTTGAAGCACATAAACTCCTAAATATAACATCGAACCGATAAAGACTGCGGAAATTGTGACTTGTTATCGAAATAAGTAACATTTTGAGGCAAAGAAAGTCATTTAAGTGAGGTTAGCAATGCTAGCTAATGCTAGCGCACTATCCATTGATCACGATCACTGGGCTAGGTATCAAATAAAAATTTAAATTAACGGGGATATTTAACAAGATGAATATTAGGAAAATACATGAATAAAGACGGTTAAAACCAAGCGTGTAAACCTACTTGTGATGTTAAGAACAGCTTTGCCGAACCGGTACATGTTGCTGACTTCTGTTACCCTTGAAGAACGGAAACCCAATATGGCCGCCAAACCGGAAATAAGCGAGTTTTAACTGCGCATGCCCCTGATGAAACGTAATGTTCGGTGTAAAAAAAATTAGGAAAAAGTACTCTACAGCCTCGGTAAAATGACACATAATATAAATACACATATGAAAAATATGTTTTGTTTCTATCCATATGAAGTGTTAGCATTAGCAAACATATTGAATAAAGTGACTCTAGACAGCGTCAATTCACAGCGTGTCAGGATGGCCGAGTGGTCTAAGGCGCCAGACTCAAGGATCGCATCCTTCCGTAGAAACGGGACTTCTGGTCTCCGATTGGAGGCGTGGGTTCGAATCCCACTTCTGACACATACTTTTCCTTGCTTTGTTCATAAAATAGACGTAAATCTATTCTAAACATTGATGATTATATCTTATATAAACAAATTCTATAGTCGGAAGTACTTTTATATAACAACAGGAATTGTAAATGCAGAACATATAACATAATAGTAACAGAATGCAACAATGGCAAAACCAGCTGAATTCATATCTGAAATAATTAGACTTAATAATTAATAAGACTTAATTATATAAATGCGTTATATTTACTATATATACAATCATTTTTACACTTCCTTAATTTATGTGAAGTAATTCCAAGCCACTACTTTTTGATTTTGATTGAGATGATTTTTCTGTTTGACTTTCACATAAGAAATTTGAAGTAAAAGGAATCAAGTTTTTAAAGCAATAAAAAGTAGAAAAAGTAACTTCAAAGCAGAGAAATAGCAGAATGATGAGCGATTACAGCACATATTTATTGTTACAATAAGGAATGTTTATTATTCACTTTAAATTCCATATTAATTAATGCATATGTGATAAAAACAAGTCACAGAAAAAGAAATACACAAGAAAAAAAACATTACTCGATACACATTATAACAGTTTATATATGAGCAGGAATGAGAGAGAATAATAACAGAAATAAATCAGAAACAGCTGGTGATTCATTTACTTCACTGTTTATAGCTTATTAAACTCATACAGTGTTGAATGTTTTGGCACAATTCAAATGAAGCATGTCTTGTTTTTCTGATAAACGTCTGGAAAGAATGGTAAGTGTTGGACCAAGGGTTATTTTCAGCAGCTGTTACTGGTGTCAGACAGAGCAGGCGACTCACAGCTCTTACTTTGTGAATTAAAACACTCCATTCTCTGTCTCCATTGCATTAAACTAGAGCAGAACTAGTGACATGAAAGGATGAGTCCCTAAAATGTAGGAAACTGCTGCAGCCTCTGAATTTAAAGTTCAGAAAGATGGGAATAAAGCAGAAGCACAAGTGTTTAAGTGTATTTGAACTATAAATATTAGTTTTGCAGGAGCTATAGTGTTTTGTTTTTTTGGTATTTTTTTTACTCATAAGGGAAATGTGGTGACTATCTAACTTCTGCTACAGGCTGTTTAGACTTTTAGAGAAGCATTTCATTGTCAATAACTTTACAATAAAACATAAACTATAATAACATGATTTTATTGCTTTCTTTATATACACAAACAGACTCCTGATTAGAACCATTTTGACAGCACAAAACATCTCTATCATTAATTTCACAGCAGTTTATGAAGGTTTTTTTTACTGCATATGAATTGAAGAAAAAGAGCAGTGCAGATTACAGTATAAAAGTTGGTGAATCAGAACAATAATGTATGTATTTTTAGTTTTAAAGTGTTTAAGCTTTAGTCTAGTGACTGACATGTAGTGCACTCCCAGTTTCCCACAATCCATCATGAAAAGCAGTGAACAGCGGTGGTCATAATACAATTTTTGTTGTTTTTTTTCTTTTAACTGTACATAACAGTTCTGAATGAAAAGAGTTAGAGGCACAAGTTCTGTGTCAATGTAATCAGTCGTAAATTAATATCACTAATGTTAGCTTACCTGAGTTTGTACAAAATTGTCATATGAAATTAATTGTCCACCTTTACTTAGCTGTGGCTCATTCTAATGCATTCTTCATCATCTATCGTGGCCCTAACTTGTTTTTAACAGAAAATATGGAAAAGTATATTTTTTACACTTCATGTTCATTACTGCACATATTTGGTTAATTATGGAATGAATCTTAGGGAAGGACCAGGATTATATTGTGATACGAGTCCTGATCTACTGCTGTTGATTTTAGTCGGTCTTTTTGTCTTTGACGTCCTCATCGTCTGTGTACTCTGTCGGCTCCTCTCCAGGTTTCAGAAGTTTACCCACGTAGTCGTACTTAACTGTGGAAGATATAAAAACAATCAATGAGCGGAAGTCCAGACAGTCCAGAAAGGATTTGGTATTTCAACACTGTCCCAAAACTTGAGAGAAAAACAAAATTAGTCACTACAGCTCATGTCCAACATTTTTATTTTTTTTTACAGCACCATAGTGTTTATTTAGTGCTTTATAGGAAAGGCCAAAAAAAAAGCCTAAAGCCTCTTTAGCTGCTCTCCTTTTCCTTTTTTCTTCAGGTTAAATCCACAAATACTTGAACTTTGTCTTGACTTTTATGTTTTACTTCATACTGCTGCATATGGTGTTGTCTTCCCTACCAGCCCCACCTCACACTCAGGGTTCATAATGTAGAGATAAACCTATAATAGTTTAATCCATACAGCTCTAGTCCAGATGTATTCCTTTTCTATTCCTTTCCTATTCTGAGCCCAATAGAGTAGCAGGTTGTCAACTCACAGGTGAACTGCGTCTCCCACTCTCCGAGGCTCTCCAGCTGCATGGCATTCAGGTCAGACAGATCATCGTGCTCCTCCTTCAGCGCCTCTTTCCCCAAACAGAACGTGGCCAGGCCTCGGGACGCGTCTCTGCCAGCGAACACACCGTACGGACCCTCTGAGAATCAACCGGGACAGAGAGGAATGGGTTTTAGTGACAGAAGAAATGAACACGAGGCTTGAGTATTGTGGTGTGAGGCTGCTGCAGTAAACAGAAGTTTTTCTGCTTTATTCACATCTTTCTAAACTTTAAGTTCAAACGTACACTATATTTCTCTATGATATCTTATGTTCAGTCTGTCTTCCTGTTACATAGTGAGGTAGATACGTAACCTAACAGCAGTCTAAACAGGACATGAGTAAAGTAAATATAAACCAAGGTCTTGGCTGGTTTTGTCCTTGGCTTCAGTCGAGGAAATCACTTCTCAGCCAAGGTTTTTTAGTAACAACAGAGAGAGAAGTCCAAGTGATCAATCACTGCATTGGGCTTAAAAAGACAGGTGATAACACTTTGGGAAAGACTGGTCGGGGAAAAAGGACAAAATGTAAGCTTTTTTCTTTAAGCTAAATCTATTCTAGAAAAGCTCATGAACAAATGTAGTATTACTCTGAAGAATATGGGAAAATATAAAGCCATGATCAAAGAGTGAATCTGTCTGTACCTTATTCATTTACCATATTAAGAAATGCACAAATGTTTTATCATAGCCTTTGTTTGTGTTCTGTTTCAGCTCCTCCTTCCACTGCTGTGTCATGTTCGCTCCTGTTTCAAACTATTGGCAAAGTGAAGTGGGTTAAAAGTCGGCCACAGGTTACACTCGGCAAAGGTCACACACTGAGATAGAGTCATAGAGAACTGACTCAGAGTTTAGTTTTTTGTCTTTATGTGGTGGTGATTTTTTTTAAATAATATAAAAGCAGCAGTGACAGAGGTTCATCTTGGCAAAATATTACTATCATAATAAAGGATGGAGCACATTGTCAGTGATAGTTTTTGAATTCGTAGAAGCCTGTAAGTTTTTTCTTAATCTGTTTTTTCTTTTTTTTTCAATGACTCCACACTTTCTTTGTACACAAAAGCTACTCATTATTTTTCATAGACGATCTGTGTTTTCAAGGCTGTTGTTGTGAAATAGGATCTCAGTTCACCTCCAGGAGGCGTGGCGTGCTATATGTAACAAAACTTAACCTATAAACAACGTAAATCCGTGATGTAAACTTGGAAAATGCCAAATATCAATAGTTGAACCAGTTAGATTTAGTAACAGCCGTTTCCTATTTGATACAGACTGCAAAAAGCGACATGTTAAAAGCATTTCCATCTATCTTTCGTGAAGCTAAATGAAGTAGTGTTGTTACCTGGCCCGTAAAACTTCTTTCCTCTTGTTACATCAAAAACTTTTCCGTTCACAGCCATAAGTATTCGTTCATTCTGCAAACCGTCGTAGGGCTTCAACTCCTCCAACGTAAAATCTCTCTTTTTCAGTTTAGGCAGCGGTTTTTCCACCTCGCCGAACTCTGGTTGTTTGTCTCCCCGCAGGATTTTATACACCAGGAATAGACATAAGCTGAGGAGGGTTAAGTTTAACGGCGAAGTAAATATTTCTTGTAAAATTCCGCTGGTAGAAGTTACCTCGCTTGTCTCGGCTTCAGCCATGTTGGACTCTAATGTTATGAGTTGTCACTGAGCCAGTTTGAGTGTGTATCTTGAGGGTGGGACGCCTCAGCCAATCAGAGCGCTTCTAGAGGCGACCGTTAATGACTTTGACCAATCAGGTTCGTCGAAACTCAAGCGGCTGCGTGAGAACGGCGTCACAGTTGAAGTAGTCACATTTTTTCCTTTTACCCATTTAAACATTTATATTCTGGTAGTATTGCGTATTATGTAACTACATAACTGAAATCCCACTGTGTTTGAACAATTTCGTGTAATTTAATACGTTTAATTTTAGGCAAAATTGAATTCGGATAGCAGATGAATACAGGATAAACAGTACATGCACTCTTTACAAAATATAAAAGCTACCTGGAAGAACACAATGGATAACACTTTCTATGAGTTTAACTCAATTACACTTCTACTTTGATACTATAGTTTAACGTCGAAATTGTAGGTAGGTCTCTTTGTAGAACTTGCTGTTTACAGTTTAACTGGTATTTCCATGTCGAATTAAAAATCCAAATCATAATACACATTAAGATCAGGCACAGCTAATCATAAACGCTACCTTTAGTAACACGATGCCATATTTATTTTTATTATTTTGAGTCGTAAAAAGGTAATGATTTCCTGTGTTTGCCTGCCACTTCCGGTCCTGCCTTTGGAAACTACCTCCAACGTCTTTAAAGTTCCGCCCAAACAAACAAAAGTCCACTGGGGTTTAAAATCATTTCAGTTTCCTTTTGACTGGCTATTAAAATCGAAACCGATTTTACTAACTAAATGCGGCTTGTTTTGTAGCTAAAAACAGAGCTATTGATTCGCTTTAACTCCACCGACTACTAATGTAAGCTAGTGCCATTACATTGCGCAACAGCAGCAGCAACAGCAGCAGCGTTTATCTTTCGCCCAGTCACTACCACCTCTTACTAAAAAGACCAAAACACCGGCGTCGTAGAAAAGCCGAAAAAATGGAAAACTCTTTGCTCTAAAAACAGGTTTGGGAAGCCCGCATGAGTGCCTGTCGTCACCACTGGGAGGTTCCTGCTCACAAGAAATATCAGATGTGGAGAGAGATTTGTTGAGGCGAGCTATAAATCAGCTAAAATCAGGTGAGTACACAATGTTTTTCTGATGCTGGCTTGTGTGGCTGATCTGTTTTGTGATAGATCTCAGTAATTCTTGCCGTAACTAAGAATGTAGTTTGATTTTGGAGTTGGTAGAAATGTATAAATGATCTAATAGTCCGTGGTCACTATGTTTATTTCAATTACAGCCTATTTCTGATGACAAAAAACAAACTACTCGCTATTTTTTTTACACGTTAATACTACTATTGTTGTCTCTGTTGCTCGTTTCTGTGGCTCTTGGGGCCTTACCTTCTTTTTGTTTTCACCAGATTAGCCTTAATGTACTATAAGCTTTGTTTTTAGTTGCACTTAAGCTAATCTTAAAGTAGCTTGTTAGCATTTTTGTTCAAATCTAGCATAACAATCATCTTATTACATGATACTACTTACATTTGGCTCTTTATGCTATGGTTAATGAGCAATTTCAAGTTATGTTTTTGCATTTGAAATCCTACTAAACATCTTAACACTTAATTATTAAGAATTTAACAGAAACCCCTTTTGTTGTAGAGTGATGAGCTAATATCTACTTTTGCATTAATTACTGAGGTGTAAAGGTTTCATTTTGTGAGATGATTGATCAGTGAAAAGAAAAGATGTGCTTTTTCCTTAAGAGTCATCATCATTAAGCCGGTTTCGGGTCAAGAGACTTTTTGAAGTGTAGAAGCACACAAAGGTTGTAACAGGAAGTAAACACGATGCAAGTTAACCACAGAAGAGATTACAGCACATAATCTGGGGTAAATAAAAGCAGTGAACATGATAAAATGGGGAAAAAAACATTACTATGGAGATGAGCACCAGATTTTGGTCTGACACACCTTAAACCTAAATATCTCTAACCAAAAAAAGATGCTGGATTTAAAGTATAGTGGTGGATGCTGGTTTTGTAGATATGTATCACACTAAGTTTGAAACATATCCAAGATGTTCAAGCTGCTGTTTTCACAGGAAATGACCAAATGGTTTCACTGGTCCCATCACAGTTTGATTTTAAAAGATAACTAACCCCCAAGCTACTTTTTTAGCCAAAAGGTAATGGGTCTTTGGCTGCTTTATGTAGTTATTTCTAAAGTGAACCTTTTCCGTGTATTGTATATATTATTGTCTGTAATAAAAAAGCTATTGTAAAAGAACAGCTGCTGTGTATTTTCAACAATGTACCATTTATGTTGTTTTTCAGTCCAGAGTCCAGAGACCCCCTCAGCTGTTCTCGTGCTGGTTAGTCTGTAGTGAGATCGAGTGGTTCTTCCCGGCTCCTCAGACCCTCTCAGGTTCCTCCCGGTTCCTCTTGGGTTCCTCTCAGGTTCCTCTCGTGCCATGACTGCGATGAGAGTGGACGCCAAAGTGGTGATGCTGGGAAAGGAGAGCGTGGGCAAAACCAGCCTCGTGGAGCGATACGTGCACCACCGCTTCCTGGTCGGACCCTATCAGAACGTGAGTCTCAGCTGCTCACACTTCCACTTTAAAAACCTTTATAAAGCAACTCTATGTGATTTTACAGAATGTAAAGGAGACAAATGATGCAAACTCACATGTGACTGTTGCTATGTGTTGTGTTCAGTGCCAATTCATTTGAGAACAACAAAGATAACACTTTTTTTTATAAGTTGAAAGCACATTAAAACAACAAACACAACTTCACATCCCTCTGCAGCACTGTCTTTGGACAAGATAAGATTGAATGACTCATAAAAGGGGCTGTAGGTTCAAAAGGGAAGAACACAGGCTTAACTTTCTGACAAGACGTTGTGGAGAAGGTTATAAATGATGACCTTGTGCCTATTACTTTCATAAAACTATGGGCATTTTCTCCCCTGAAAGTCCACACCAAGTTCTGCTGCCATTAATTTGGAGACTGTATTCCTCATGGAGCAGTCATTAACACCAGCCGTGACTGAACGGTTACTCTATAAAACCCACTGTGACGAATAAAACACCCATGTGATGAATGAGGAATAGAACGTGACTGTTACGTCAACAAAAAACAGCATTTATTTCTTTTCACAGACGATCGGAGCTGCCTTTGTTGCTAAAGCAATCCAAGTAGGAGACAAAGTGATCACTCTGGGGATATGGGTATGCCTATATGTTTGATTATTTCAAATATACAAGGAGGACATAATGAAACCAAGTAATGCAAAAATACAAAAATCTGATCTTGATTTGTTCCCAGGACACGGCAGGATCAGAGCGATACGAGGCCATGAGCCGGATCTACTACAGAGGAGCCCGCGCCGCCATCGTCTGCTACGGTCAGTGAAGGCGTTACTCACAAGTGAAGATGGATGCTATTATTATTATTATTATTTTTTCTTTAATCTCACATACTCCCGAAGGGCCCTTCATCAAATACACAAAGGTTTTAATGTAAAGTGTGTTTTTTATTCTTTTATAGATTTAACTGACAGCAGCAGTTTCCAAAGAGCCAAGTTCTGGGTAAAGGAGCTGCAGAACTGTGAAGAGGTAACACATTTATCAGCAGTATCTATGTAGTGCTGGACGATATGAGGCAGCAATTATATCTCTACGTATTAAACGAAAATCTCATTATACAATATCAAGACTGTTATCCTAAAACTGTACCAAAAAACAGTCTCAAGTTAGATATTTCCCTAGTTCCCTAAAAACTATGGAACTTGCACAGTGAACAAACCGTGTTGAATCCTTAAGACTCTTTTGTGAATGTGTCCCATGTGCCGGCCACTCCAGTCGATTCAAATAAAACCAAATAAAAAAAATGTGTTAACCCTGCAACTAACTGGCCATTGTACAGTGTGTACCTGCCTCAGGCCCAAAGCTGCTGGGATAGGCTCCAGTCACCCACGACCCCTAATGGCACTAAGCAGAAGAAGATTAATGAATGAATAACTCAAAACAATCTAAACATATTTTGTAAATGTTTCCTCAAAGGGGCCCTTTGGCCAAAGAGAGAAAAAGCCCCAAACGTGAGCACGTCCCTGAGTCTAAATCTACATTTAGTCTTATGCCATATCTAAATTTATTGCACATATATCACTCTTACATCTTAATTAACCTGAACCTGTTTTCTCTGTTAAAGCACTGTAAGATCTACTTGTGCGGCACAAAGAGCGACTTGATTGAAGCTGATCGAAGCGTGAGACAAATCGACCGCCACGACGCTCAGGACTTCGCCGAAGGTACTTTCAGACTTTTTACGTTTCAAGTTCATTTGTTGATGAGCTGTTGTTCTACTCTTTGATAAATGTATATAGTGAAGCATAAATCTGTTAAAATACGGCTGCAGGAGTGCTTCTTGGAAATGAAATGCGTGCAGAATTGTGTCCTTCTTTAGAGCTTTCTCTCTTGATCAGGTTAAAAGCTCATTGGGCTCATTTCAGCTCAGTTTTTGGACCTTTTTGTAAAGGTCACACATTTAAAGTGGATGAGTGGAATCAGATCTGTGGAAATGATTATATTGCAATAATAAATTGCTGACATATTGTGTAACCATATTATTCAAAGTTTGTTGGGGAATAATAAAATGACCTAAACTCAAGAAGCACTGAGGAAGTGAGGAAACCTGTGTCTTTTTCAAGTTAGTGTCTGTGCTCAGAGCGATCAGATAAACGTTCCTTACACAAGATTTAACAAAAAGACCGACCTTTTGTCTTTCACAGAAATTGGAGCTCAACAATTTGAGACCTCGAGTAAAACAGGAAACAACGTGGGTGAGTCACATCTTCTTCTTTACGCTGCTTTTAACTCTGTCAGAGCTGCTTTATCTTCTTTCAGGAAGTGGGTTTGAATCAGAGCTGTGACTCTTTACGGGGAAAAAACTAATGAACAGAAAAATATAAAAAAATGTAAAATATTCCACCATCTACAGAACATAATATCACCAAAAGACTCTGAATCTGGAGAAATCTCTGTGAAAGGGACAAGGTCAAAGGTCAGTATTGGAGGCCACGAGTTCATCTAATCTAAAACTTGTGTTCTTTGCTTTCTAGATGAATTGTTCCAAAAAGTTGCAGAGGATTACAACAACACAGCCTTACAGTTTATGACAGGTGAGACCATTTATTTGGAGATTTCAAATAGACTGCAGACTGTATCCAAAATGTAATGTATTATCATATTATGAACACATCCTGGTATTTCTAAATGGAGTTGAAAATGTCTCTTTATACAAACATCTTTGTAAGCCTGAGGATGATGAGGAAAACACACTCAAATAGAAGCAGGTTAAACTATTGTAGTAGAGTCCAAAACATTAGAAATGAGCAGAGGAGGGGACATTTAAACACTGTTGGACTTGTTTCCTTTTCAAAAACCTGTTTACTTCTCTCCTTGTTTCAGCAGAAGAGACAGGAGTGGACTTGGGTCAGAAGAAGGACTCGTATTTTTACTCCTGCTGCCACAACAACTGAATGTAAACCAGGCCTTTTGATGCTGGAAATGTTAAAAAATAACAAAAAAACTCTGAACTTGCAATAGGTTTGTGTCAGGAATCCAAACCTGGGAAAAGAGGAAAAGACTAAACAAGAGTGTGTTTTTGGTTTGTGTTTAAAGACGAGTGCTGCGCCGAACTGAACTGACTAAGGATTTAAAACTGGAATCTTCTCCTGAGTCGGAAGTTTACCAAAAGAGGGACGACTCATGCTGTTTGGATGTTTACAGTCAATGTATTTGCTGCCTGGGAATGTAAAAGTCCAACCGTAGACTGTTTATTACTGATAGACACCACACAAGGTTTAAAATACAAAGCGTTGTCGTTGTATTTATTACAGATGAGCTAAAAGTGAATGAAATGTTCAGTGCTGTGTCTTTGTGTGAAGCTTTCATGTCACTGTTTGAAGTCCTGTTTACCATTTGTCACAGAAAAGGGTTTTATATTGTATTTTAAAGCAACACTAGTAACTTTTCAGGATGTAAACCTAAAATCAGTGTGGGGTATTTTCCAAAAGGTGGAGCTAAACACTGCAGTCTGTTAACTGGAAGATGGATCAATTGTGATAAATTTCAGGAAAGAATGATGAATGAAGTGTTGTTGTAGTGTTTATTTTCAGTAGCTGCTTCTGGGTTTAGACAGAGTGGGGTCTTACAGCTTTTACTCTGTGAATTAAAAACACTACATTCTCTGTTTCCACTGCATTAAACAGGAGCAGAACATGTGACATGAAAGAGTGAGTCCCTAAATTAAAGGAAACTGCTGCAGCCTCTGGATTTAAAGTTCAGAAAGAAGGGAATAAAGCAAAAATACTCTTCTTCAGCAGCAGCCTCTCATCACTACGCTCCAGGATTTATTCACTGCAATCCAAAACCAATCAGCAGCTTGAGGATAAACATCACATGACATTTTTATTTAGCTCTACACGTTAATGAAAATGTCACTGTTTTAACTAAATGGTAAAAAGGTGTCTATCAGTAATAATATGTCTATAGTTACACTGAATAACTGCTTTTTTTATCAGTTGCAGTATTTGTCAGGTCATATGCACAGTTTCATCTCAGCAAAAAGTCAAAACAAAGCAGATGACATTTTGAAGACCAGAGATGAACATGAGCTGATGGTGAGCTTTAGTTTTTATTCATTTGGCGTCAGACTGTTGATAAAAATGGATGCTGTGACGAGGCCAGAAGGGAAAAAAAAGACAAAAGATTGAATTTGGAGTTGCTTAAATCACATTTTTGTACTCATTCGTCACATCATCAGCACATCGTCTGACTTGAGCTTGAGATGGTGTAATGATTCACTTTAAAAATGATCTGTGAAATGGGTCTGGAAACCTTTCACTAAAGCACAAATCCACAGAGACTCATTTGCTTTATTATTACTAATCAGCTCTAGTATTATTAACACCACACAGTCAGAAGACAAAAAAACCCCCATTGAAGCGCATGGCTCATTTGCATAAAAACAAGTTGACGGTGCATCATTCAGACGCTACGCTGTTGGTGTTTTTTCAGTTTTCTTACAAAGCCAAGGCACCACAGAGCAATATAACTCCTTTTTCTGAAGATTATTAGTGTCTTTAGCGTCTGCAGACTTTTTCCAGTTGTTTCAGGGGCACCACAGTGGTTACTGTCAAATTTGATTTCACAATATGGCTATTTTTTATTCAAAATCAAAAAGTCAAATTGATTGAATTAGTTTAACTTACTGCCATGCCCTAACTGGTTTTAAATCAATAAACTAATTTCATTATCACTATCTCACCTTTTCTTAATAATTTGATATCTAAAGTATGTTTTGGGGCTGTCATATTGTCCATTTTTATAAAAGGTCTATATTTAAACCTAAACATTTTCACGTCCAAATGAAGCTAAGGACATACTCAAGAAGTCAAGCTGCATGTTCCTCGAAAGAAATGGGTTTTTGAGGTGGGTTTTCAGTGTTCTCAAACCAAAATAAAAACTCCATCACATGTTCAAAACTTCATTATTTATTGCTGCTTTAAAGTGTTGAGGTGCCATTTGTTCTTTTTGTTTTTTGTGGGGGTTTTTTTCAAGCACAATGTTTTTATTGAAGGCTGTGAATGGTACAAAAACATTCTGTAGAAATCCTTCTTGAAACGTGTTTAAAAGAAGATTAAACCTGAAAGAGCTTGAGTTTTTTTTAATCAGTTTTTAATTGTTGGAATTGTACAGAGTGATTAAAAGCTCAATAAACTCTAACAACCAGTGGAGATAAACTGAGATTACTCTGTTGACCTTCATTTCAGACAAATCTTAACTCACAGTCTGTAGATAACACTCAGGTTGGAGCAGTCAGACCCACGTCATCACAGTCGACTCTCTGCAGCGTCCCGTCTTCAGCCCCACACCTGAACAGAGCTGGGGCTTATCCACGGGACACTGGTCTGTGAAGTCCTTAACTGAGTCCCAAACCAGGACTATAGGACCATTGGAAGACTCTGCAGCAGGGTCCTGTTTCTGTGAGTGACGGGAGTGTGACGCCTTCGTGAACTTGAGCTGAGGGCTGTGAGAGAACAGTGGTGGTCAATGGACTTTCATCTTGAAAAAAATAAATAAATCTGAAAATGAGCCATTTACCAATTACCCATCAGAAACAATCTAATGGGAAATCCACAAGAGACCCTTTTTTTTTTTTGTTATTTGATTTCACAAAAAAAAAAGTATAATCTTTAGATGTAGCTGCTCTGTCTTTCCCAAAGAAACACAGTGACATCTGTCCTGCAGCTCACCTCAGTCTGGAGCGGTCTGGGGCGGGACAAAGGGAAGCCCTGCTGAAATCCAACAGGCATCCGGAACAAGTCTCACTTACTGCGGCAGTAAACCAAGCTCCTGCTGCACACAGGGACCGGACGGCCCTCAGCAGACGGCCCCTGACTCCATACTCCCAGAGCAGCCCCCGGGAGCTGCAAGGGACACAGCTGAAAGTCTTCACCAGATCTACCAAACCTACAAGGACTGGTTGGGCAAACCCTTGTGAACCGTCCAGTCCCTAGAGGGTCTAGAGCTGGTCCAGTGTTCTATGATCAGGACGAAAACCGAGCTGTTTCTCCTGGATCTGAGGTTTAACAGACAGATTCTCTCCAGTCCCTGGCTTAGACCGTCCCGGGGCGGCTGAGGAGTCCCTGAGGCACTGTCCCAGACCTCTACGAGCTGTTGCCGGCGCTGCCTCGATGGAAACAGTCTGCAACACATTCTGGGCATCCGTCAGGAAAGTGGTAAGAAAAAAAAGCATATACGTCCTATAATCTGTCACATGTAAAACAACACAGAACTAGAAGATTTTTCCAAATAAATACTCTCTAAGCGTCCAATCAGAACGTCCATACTTGTTTTTATTTGTGCGTCACAGAACAGCATATAAATATGAACAGAGCACAGCGAACACATCAGGACAAACTTAGTGCTATCTCTTTTTATTTTCTTACACATCTCCTATGGTCCACAGAACAACCATTTTTATAAACCGGACGCTGAAATCTCACTTTAATGTTCACCATCAGTTCAGGTGTCCTTCAGCGACTCGAGGAAAAGTCTGAATCTGAATAATTTCCAAAAATGGCTGCATCCAGAGTCAGTTTGTGTTTGCAGCCGTGGTCCGAACGCGTCAGTATCAACATTCAGAGTCTGTCGATTCAAACAGAGCAGTCCCATTTGTGTTTTTCATGTTGGTGTAAAGTCAAAGGAGCAATTCATCTTTTGGAAACATTCATCATTATTTGGTTAATACAGAATTAGGCAAAAGGGAGTAGTAAGTCTTGTTTCCTCTGAGTGGTACAGGTCGGGTCAGTTTGTATCTCTTCAGTGGAAACAAGACCAAAGAACAAATATTTGACATAAGAATAGAAATGGTCCAGTTTAATGTCTGCATTGATCCATTATTTGATAAAGAAAAAGAAGTTTCTAAATCCAGCTACATTATGAATAGAACCAAACTGTAGTAAAACCTCATATCTTTGTTGGAATCTGTGGATATACAGTGAATAGCTGTCTTTGTTTACAATAATCCATGTCATATAAAGTCCCTTTTATACGATGAAGTTAGATTTAGTTTTGTCCTTAATTGTCTCCGTACATTCATTTGGTTCTTGGATAAAAACTGTTTGTAAAAATGGACAAGAGCTTACAATAAAAGTTTTAGGGAAGGTAATAATAAATAATATTATGAGTCGGCCCATCAAGGGACTTTTAAAACCAGATTAATTTAAGATTTAATTAAAGATTTTGTTGCAATATGATGTAAAAATTTAAAAGGTTTGTCATAAAAACCAAGCTGTGTCCATTTTTATAAATAGTCCAAGATATAAAAGTGACCAAATTTAAAAAGAACAATGCTATGTCCACACCTACTGACATAAACTGGTGCTTATCAAAATAGTTTGTTTATCAAATAGTTTGATAAACACCTCGCACAATGTAAATATGAATAAACAACTTTTACTTTCTTTCATAACATTTTTTTTTATTCACATGTGCTTTTATGAACGTACTTTGTCTATAACCTTTCAGTTTTTCAATTTAAATTCATTTTTTATCAGGTTCGTTTTCTTGTTCACTTTCACCACATTCAATTTAATCATTCACCATTAACATTAAATAAATGGTGTGCTTCTTCCTCAGCAGTGCTCACTTTGTCCTTACTGGGCCTTATGGAGCTTTAAATAACAACAGTGTTATTTTGATGTGATTATAAATGTGATAATTTGACTAATGTGGTCTATTTCATTTAATGGTTTCTTCAAAGCACCTTTAAATAAATCAGGTATTGTTTATTCTCGGCTAATTTCATGTGTGGACAGAGATATTTTATAAAATGCTCTTGGGGTACAAATCTATTTTTAAAAATACCAGTGTGGACATAGCATTAGAAAAGACTAGTTTCTTTAAAATTGCATCACTCGTCATCTTCATAATCGTCGTCTTTAATTTCCAAATACTCCAGACTGTCCTCGTCGTCGTGTGGATCCGATTTCACTTCCCCCTGTTCCACCAGATCCTCCTCCATTTCCGCCACTTCTCCTTCGTCATCCTCGTCCTCGTCGTCCTCCTCCTCCTCGTCTTCCTCTTCGTACGACGAGATCGGGGAGTAGTGCGGCAGCTCAAAGACGTGCGGGCTGCTGGGAGCGTCGCCGGGGGGCACCGTGATGGGGATCGAGAACGTGTCCTGGGGCGCCAAACCGGCCGCGCTGTGATTGGTCGAGGCGTTGGAGGACGTCGAGGGGATGACCGCCATCCCGAGGCCGTACGTCAGGGGTCTGGAGTCGGGTCTGGGGTCGGGTGTGGAGTCGGGTCTGTACTCGCGGATCTCGCCCGGCTCCAGGGGGTCGGGGCCGCAGGGGTCGTGCTCGGTGCAGGACAGCTTCCCGTCCAGTTTGGAGACGAACAGGAGGCCTTCGCGGTGTTGGTTGCAGTAAGAGCTGGGGCACATCTCGCAGTAGGACACCGCCTCTTTACCACAAACGTCGCACTGATGCCGCGGACACTCCCATCGACCTGTGGACAAAAAGTTAAGGGTGACTTAAATCATTTCTATCATTTTTTGTGTCAAATATTTCTAATCTAAGCTTATCTCCATGTTTAAGACTACTGTGGAGCGTGAGGCGTTCACTGACCTGCGGGCCTCTTGGTGAGGTTGAGGCAGTCTGCGTGGTAGACTTTGGGACATCCCGGTTTCTTACAGGACACCATCTGACCGCCGTCTCCGCAGCTGAAGCACTCGTCCTCTCGCTCTTTAGTCACCACCGCTTTGCTTTTCCTGCGGCCTCTTCTCCTCAGTTTACGCCCTTTGTCTTCGGACGGAGGGTTGTTCTGGTAACAAAAAGAAGAAAAAAGAGAAGGGATAGTTTTACTCTGGATGGAGGTCACTGTCTCATCATTCATGATTAGTAGAAATATGCAGAAAAACAAGAATAGTAAGTCACATTTGAGTTTATTTATTCAAATGATCAATATTTTAGTTTCTGTGTTACATAGCGCCTTTCCTTCTTCTTTTACTCATTTGTTCCATTGTGTAAAAGCTTGTGTGGCCTGAAAGCAAGCGGCTTGTCTTGTTTTCAGAGTGACAGAACGCAACGGAAAAGGAGAAAGTGTTTTAGTTCTGTCACTGGTGAAGCATAAATGAGACAATAGATTGTTCTCAGTGCGGAGCATGGTGTAACTTAAAATTGAGCAAACGCCAAAAACAATAATTGTGGAAAGATAACACAATGATAAAAAAGAGTGTAAAATGAGTCTAAAACAAATGCCAACCAGAATTTAGAGGAAAAAGCCCATGTTTCCAGTTTTAATCAGAGTAGCTATAATAGATTATGTAAAGACTCAGTTGGACATCTCAAATTAAAATGGCCTTTGTTCCATTTTTTTTCATCCACTTGTGTAGAGTTGTGTCATTTACCTTTGGTCTGACGCCGAGGAAGCCGCTGCAGTTCGGAGCCCCACATTTACAAACCGTCTTCCCGTTTCCCAGACACTCCAGGTTGTAGTTAAAGGTGAGCTCTGTGCCTGAAAAAACACACATAGATATCCAGTGTTCAGTGTTGGTTACGGAGGGAGTTAGATAAGTAACACAATGGGCTTTTAAGAAGGATGATAAGTCCTGTGTAAGAAGATGGCTCAATAAGACAGTCCAGAATGAAGTCCTGGTTTTAGGTTTTTGGTTTTTGTCTAATTTAGTCCTGATTTAGGGTGTTTTCTCTCCTGAAAGTCCGCACCAAGCTCCGTATAAGAACTTGTTAGGTTCAGTAACTTTCGGTTTCACTTTTCAATTTTTAAAAGCTGACTATCAGATTTTTTCCTGACGCTGCGTTCACTGTCGTCCTGTCTCCTGTAGACGGCTTTTACTGTAGTGAATGTGTCTCTGCAGAGGCTTATTTTACAGAAATACAGTAATCAGACTGGAGTAGGGCCTATAGAGACATTTTATTATTAATAGAAATAAAACAAACAGATGAAACTTCAAATGCACTGTTTAAGACATTATTGAAATCCCTGTAGCAGTCATTAGGAAACTGTTGTTGTGTAGCAAGAAAAATAGAGCCATACAAAATGTATAAACTGTTTTTCCCTCTGTTCACTCTTCTTTCTCTGTTTAATTGGCCATGACTTCCTGCATTTTCACTTCCTGCATAGTCCAAACTATCCTCAAACGCGCTTTCACAAACAAACCGGACCTTGGTTCAGTTTGGTCCAGACCGAGACCAAAGAGCAGTTGTTTAATCCAAAACTAATTTAGTCCGTCTAGTCCCAGTTTAATCCCCAAATGCAGAACAGAAACCTTAAATTAAACCTTCTGTCATCCTTCTTTTTGTCCGCTCTGTCCTGAGTCTTACCTGCAGCGACGTCCACCAGAGCGAACAGTCCCACTCGAGTGTCTCCGCTCACCGTCCACTTCTGCGTCTCACAGTTGGGCTGACAGCTGTGGTTCATGAAGCGCGCCTCGTTCCCCTTCGGCCCGGCGTCGATGATACGGTCCTGACGCGCACACAGAGGCTGGTGAGAGTCTGTCAGAACGCTCGGGTAAAAACAAAACGGTCGGGTCGTACCTTGTCCAACGTGAGCATGTAGAAGTTCCCGATGTCGTTTTCTTGAGCGTCTCTTATCCTCGATCTGCACTCCTCTTCGTCGATCACCTCCCCGACGTATTCGCTCACAAACTGGCCCTGAAGAAAGACATTTTATAATATACAAATACATCTTCACAAATCCATCATAAAAGCACACATTTATTTTATTTTGACCCTGTCTCAAGAAGTACAAAATATGAAGGGAATTTTACCCCATCCTCTCCTTTGAAAACAAAAAACTCACTGACAAATAAATGTTTTTATCCTTTGTTTACCTTCTTGATGTCGTGGACGCAGCGCAGGCCCCAGCCTCGAGACAGCGTCCTGAAGATCTCCACCTGACTGTACTGACGTTTGGTGAAAGCCTGGTTCTGACACTTCTCTCCGGCCGGACAAACCTGTCAAAAGTCATGAGATTAAAGGATTATATTTGACCAAAATGCAAAAAAAAGTATTTTTGATTGAAAGTTGGGAGTGTGTTTGTTAATAGAGTGAACGAGGGAGTCATTTGTCTTTCGAGTACTCCGTCTTACCGAGTTTTGTCTTTTCTTCTGTTTTTCTTTTAGTTTTTTAATCTAATTTGTAAGATATCACACCTTTTTTTTGTAGCTTTCGGCCAGATCTATAAAGCTGGTGTACTTTGCATGTGAATTTTCCATTGCACAAAAATGAGTGGTCTGTTTCTAAAACTAAAACTGCACAGGATTTGGGGCTCATTTCAATGAAGCTAATGGTGCATTTATGTGGCCGCCGGAAACTCGGGGTATCTGAGTTAGGAAGCCGTTCTCCGTTTGTGGTGTTCAAATTCAGCTCAGAAAGTTGGAACATTCCTTGTTGTTATACTATACTAAAATCTGTTCAAATCCAGCTAAAACTTGTTCAAATTAGACTAAATGCTGTTAAAATCCGAGTAAAACCTGTTCAAATCTGAATAAAACTTGTTCAAATCTGGCTAAAATCTGTTCAAATCTGACTAAAACCTGTTCAAATAGGAGTAAAACCTGTTCAAATCCAACTAAAACCTGTTAAAATCCAACAAAAACCTGTTAGATAAAAGATGAATGAATGACCCAGATTTTAATGTGTTGAATTCACTTTGAGACTAACCTGAGGGTGGCACTCATACAGCAACATTCGGTTGATGCACTCTGAGTCCATGCCGCACGGACTCTCGTCGGTGGCTTTACAGTTACAGCGAGGGATCTCCGAAAGGTCGGCCGTGAAGATCTGGACCTTTCCTATCGGTCTGTTCACCTGAAACATCACATTCACAACAGCCTTGAATAATTACACAAGTACATAAATTTCTATACTACATAAAAAGACTCTTTCACACAAGAAAAAAATGTACTGGGATATTTAATGCTGCTAATTTATTATTGTCTAACCTTGATGTGTTTGTACGGAGGAGGCTTCCTGTCGTTCTTTCTGTCTTCTTGAAGCTGACGAAGCTCCTTTTCGGCTTGAAGCTCACGGAAACGCGCCGCGGCCTCCTCCAGAGCTGAAAACACAACAGGAGCAGGCAGGTTTGTGTTTTTACAGAAAAAAATCCTTCTTTGAGTAGAACTGGTTGACTGAGGTTACCTTTCTTGTAGGTGGCGTCGACTCCTTTGCCCATCTTCTCTTTGCTGTTGGCGTCCACGTCCATGTACGGAAACACTCGGGCCTGATACGTCCAAAGGTAGTCGTTGGAGCCGAAGAAGTGGACGGGAAACTCTCCGACGTCGTGCCTCATTCTCTGGATGTTCTCCGGGATGGTTTTAGGGTGACTCACCTCCGCCGGCCACCACCTTTAGGGAAAAATAAAGAGGACAGACTGAAATAAAATCAGCTTAATGTCTTTAATGAGAAGATGTGAAGCTGACAGTCATGTGGCCATTAATGGTACTACAACCAAAACTCAGACATAAATAAATAAAAAATAAAAAATAGCACACATTACTCTGTTAAATGCTAACTAATGCTAAAGAAGGCATTTACAAAACATGCTTCTCAAGCTTTTTGCACGTGGACAAAAGAGGTAAAGTAACATATGTTGATTCATTCAAGCTAAAACTCTTCAAATAGGAAGTTTAAGTCTTTTTTCCTCTTTAAGTAGTGACTGAGGTGGGACCATTGACAGTAAAAGAGGAGTGTATTCTCTCCAGTCGCCATTTTCTGTCACCATGTTGGAGTTTTTACAGCCAGAAGATAAATCTGGGAGGACGACTGACCTGTAGCGTCCCACTTTGACCCAGAGGATGTCCTTGTAGCGCGGTTTCTTTCCAGCTTTACAGTCGTTACAGAACCAGCTGCCTTTGGGCATCTCGATGTTCAGACACTCTCTGTGGAAGGCGGCAGGACAGGACTCGCAGCACAGCAGACTGCCCCCTACAGGACGGGAGAGGACACACTCAATACGTGAGGACAGGGTCTACTGTGTGTGCTGTCAGTGAGTGGGTAGAGAACATTAGTGAGTGTCACTGCTAGACTTGTACAGAACCACTAAATCCACCCAAAACCTGTTTAAATCCTACCACAACCTGTTCAAATCTGACATGACATGTTCAAATTCAACTAAGACCAGTAATAAATAATCTAAAACTGTTTCAAATCTAACTAAAATCTGCTTAAGTCCAACTACAACCTGTCCAAATCCAACTAAAACATGTTCACATACAACTAGAACCTGTCCAGATTAAATTAAAACCTGTTCAAATCCAGCTAAAACCTGTCCAGATCCATTTAAAACCTGTTCAAATCAACTTAATACCTGTTCAAATCCATCTAAAAATCTGTTGTAATCCAACTAAAACCTGTTTAATTTCAACTAATACCTGCTGAAACCTGTTCAAATCCAACTAAAACCCATTCAATCAATCTAAAACAAATTCAAATACATCTAAAACCTGTTCAAATCCAACTAAAACCTGTTCAAATCCAACTAAACCTTGTTCAAATCCAACTAAAACCTGTTTAAACCCATCTAAAAAGAACGGATCCACACCTTTAGCGACAGTTCATGGATAATTCAGGTTGAGCTCGGGGTGTTTACCTTCGGTGCAGACGAAACACCAGCTGACGTTGACGTGCTCGTGGTTTTTGACGCCGCGTCGTGGAGTGAAGTGGTTCGGGCAGATGATGCTGTTGTTGGACAGGACGACGCAGCCGGCCGCCATGCAGAGGTCTGTGGCATGGTACGCGACGGGACAGCGAACGCACCGCACCAACCGACCTGAGGATGAACAGGAGGTCAGTGAATCATCAGACGGAACAGCTGGGTTAGTTTAGGGTCAGTAGGACAAGACAATACCCTTTTCCATCGTAAAAGAGTTACGTAATGTAGACTAGACTTATTTAATGAATTCCTATTTGGTTTTTGTTTTCTTGTGCAACTTTTCTACAGTTCAGTGTTCTCTTCATCAATCAGATTTCCCACTTTCTTGTGATTCAACAACACATCACAAATATTTAGTGAAATATTCCGTGTTCTTCAGGGTCGCTGTTACCTTTGGAGAGGGCGCTGCTGCTGGGGTTGGAGATGAAGCAGGTGAGGCAGACGTGGATGGAGCAGCGGAAGCCTCTGTTGACCGGAGCCGTGGGCCCGAAGGCAGCGATACACTCCCCGTGATAAAACTTCCCACAAACGGGGATCATACAGCGCCGCACGTCCTCACCGCGCTTTTTACAGACGAAGCAGGTGTGGACTCCTGGAAATGAGAATACGGATTACTTTTCTGGTCTTTTTTACACAGTCAGATGGTAACATGGGATGAAAACTGTACCTGATTTACATTCGGGGCAGATGAACTTCCCTTTCGGAGCCTGAGCCAGAGAAATACAGGCCAAATGAAAAGCTCCACAGCACTGTCCTTCACACAGCAGCAGCTCGCCAGTCTTCTCACAAACCTGTAAGAATGAAAGGAGTTTGTGGTTCATAAAAGCTCACATTTATTTTCTTCTAGTCATTTCTTCTTCTCTGTCAGTCCAAAAAAACAAAAATAAACTCTAGGAAGAATCCATAGTGGATAAAGTGAGACCTGGCAGATGTTCTCCTTCATCGAGGCTGGTCCTCCTCTGTCTCCGATGATCTTTCTCTGAGATAAAAGAGCGTCGTCACACAGCAGCAGGTCACTTTGGTCCAAGCCACACAGGTCGCTCTAAAAACAGAAGATAAAACATAGCGGTGCTTTTATTGTGTCAAAACTCCAGACACTACAGCGACTGCGACTGTTCTATTAGACCAGTGTTTCCCATATTTTAAAATGCAAAATTAGTCGTGACCCAAATGTTATGTTTACCTGTGTTCATTTTTATACAGCTTTGCTCCTTTTTTAGGATATATTGTTGATTTTAAGTCGTTTTCATCCTGTTTAGAAATGAGGCTACTGATTTAACTTATTTAATAAAAGGGTTATTTAAATGAAATGCTCAGAAACCATCACATTCATGCTTCCAGTTTTTTTTAATTAAAAAAGAGAAATTCTACGGGAACCCAAATAAGGCTTACTGCGATCCACTTTTGGATCCTTAATCCACTGTTTGAGAAACTGTATTAGACAATATAAGAACAACAGATGACCATCTTACACTTGCAAGATTGTACTGTACTGTTTGTCTTTAAAAATATGCAGGAATTTGAAAAACAAAGTTATTCCTCTGTCAAATAGGTGATATACTGTATAATAACAATTTTAAAAACAGCAGTGAAATGAGATGTATGGGACCTGTCGAAGAGACGAAGAGTATTTTCTTATTTATTATTTATTTATATTATTACTTATTTTCTTAGGGTATTCTTTATTATATTCTTTACAACTTGTTCCAGTCGAAATATTTAGATTTTACACGAACTTGGAAAACATAGATGACTGAAGCATCCTGTCATTTTTGATCAGTTCCCCGCTGTTTTCATGTCCTGTTCAGTATGAGTCACTAAAGTCCCACAGCTGCTCACCTCTGACTCTGTTTTGTCGCCTGTGACCTCTTGACTTTGTGCGTCGAGTGACTCAGAGACAGTTATATCCTCTGCTGCTGTGGTCTCCTCTCGTCTGGGTTCATCTAAAACCGGATCTGAAGCTGGAGCACAGCCCTGGACCGGACCTGGATCCGACTGATCGACGGGTGGAGCAGCAGACTCAGAGTCCAGTGGAGTCAGAGACGTGGTGGAGATGATCAGCTGCTTCAACTTTTTCAGAGACTGTGGATCTGGGAATGAATGGATTAGATTAAAGGTTACATCTACTTTTTTAATGTACGATGTTTAGTCTTTTGTGCGTAAAGCGTTGCAAAACGGGCTCCTAGTTTCAGACAAAAACACATAAAAACCCTCAAAATGCAATATGCTAATAATAAGCTTAACATCTTTTTAATTTTCATTTACTAACCGGACTGAGGAGGAGGAGGAGGACATGTGTGGTTCTTGACTGTTTTAACCTGTAAGAACACAAAAACATAAACATTACTTAATTAATAGACTTAACAGATGACCTCCTTCACTGAACTATACATTTACTCGATTCATATTTACATAAAAGCCATGGTTGTACCTTTTTCTTGAGTCCAGGAGAGGCCTCTGCTTCTAGACAATACTCCAGGATTTTCTGAGTGGGTTTTCTCTTGCGCTTCTTTTCCAAAAGAGTTCCTTCTGTCAATCAAGAAATCACAGGAAACATTACATATTCAATCCACAACAATGACATAAGTTACAGCTGCATTTGAATCCTGCTTAACAGTACAGGACTTAGTTTATAAGAGATGCCCCATACTAAAAAAACTGGTAGTATTTGTCAAGTTTATTTCCAGAGCAAAAACAGCTTAATTGTAGTGTGTTTTAACAACCAATTCACATATTTCTTCTTACTGCAATCTTTTCCGAGTCCATCTGTCAGCGAGGGATCGGCCTCAGGAGGTGGAGTCAGAGTGTCGATGGAGAGCACCGGTGCATTCTGGGAGCATGAGTTTTCGACACTGGGGATCTGTAATTCGGATGGAGTCGCTTTGGTGATTTCTTCAGGAGGCGGCGTTTGTATTTCGGGAAGAAGGCTCAAAGAGAAGTGGCTGTTTTCTGGCGGTGGCTGCTCTGACTCTGACGAGATCAGGTCCAATGGCTATAAAGACAACAGAGCTTATTTAATGATTTTAAAGTCACTAAATCATGTCAAGTACAACAAATGTTACCTTGTCAATCGTCTGAAGAGGTCTCTTGGTTTTCTTCCGTGTTGAAAATATCTGATCATATTCTTCTGTCCATTCAAGCAGCCTCTTACTGGGTTTCCTTATTCGCTTGTGTCCTGAAACATTAACAACTATGTTATAAATGGTTGTCTTTCTTAAAACGTATAAATCCGTTTTAAAAATCCAAAGCTCTCTTAGGTCCTCACCTGCATGATCCTTGTTGCCTCCAATTTTGAGAATCAGACTGGTCTTTTTCTGACTGCAGCCTCCAACAAGACCATTGGGTTTTTCCGGGAACAAGTCCGAATCGCTCTGCTCCGAAGGCACCATATTTTGCAGACATTCCCAGGATTCTTCTTCCACCGTATGATGAAGTCCTCCATTCACAATGTCCTTCGATCCAAACCCGGACTGGATTCGGAAAGACTCGTCCAATCCGACTAACGTCCCAGTACGCGGTGAATTGATTCCTAGGAAGCCTGGTCCAGATCTTGCAGGGCGTCCATGCACTTTGCGATTCTTTTTAATCCCAATCAGGCTACTCTTTTTAACATAAAGCCTCTTTGGTAACGGGCTTTTGGTGTTTTCACTCTGAGTGCTTTTAGTAGGACTTTCCTGAGACGGTAATATAACCTCCTCAGGGATTACCAATGGCTCCTTTTTAATGTGAGCACTTGGCGGTCCAATTTCAAGCTCTAAAGGCGCTCCGTCTTTTTCCCGAGTGTCATGCAAGTCCTTTAGCATCATCAGGTAAGTGCTAAACTTGTAGCTAGCGTTTGCTTTGAATGACACAGGTTTGCTATCATTGCTCACGGACTGAAACGATATTTTATCCACATTTTTAAAAGCGTTCATAAAAGAGAATGGTGAAGTCGGACGCGACAATACGTCTTCCTTTTTTGAAGTTACCCTCGAAGTGAGTGGTATAAAATCCATCGGAGGAGTTGAGGATATTAAAACCCCTTCATCTTCACTTTTGACGTCTGTATCAAAGTCATTTGAATCTGTAATTGTTGAGGAGACTGGTGACATGCTAGGGCTAGAAAATCCATCTTGATCATCATAATTTTCAACAGATTTTAAATCACTGCAGAAGTCCAGATTGGTTTCTGGTTTCCAAGTTGAGCTCTGTCCTTGGCGGCTAGCATCTTTCACCGACTTTTTAAGTGATGGTTTTTTCGATTTCTCTGCTTCCTTTAGGGCCTTTTTCTGTTCGGTGTCCTCCAAGGCCTTAAAAGCTCGAGTCATGAGCCGAGTACTTGCTGGAAGATGAGCCGGTTGTTCAGGTAGAGTCTTATTAGATAGATTTGAGTGCAATTTTTTGACCGCCTTTTGGGATTTACCAGTAGATGTACTTTCAGGTCGACAAGAAGCTCCAGGAAGGACGTTTTGCTCAGTAATGCCTTCGTTACTTGATTTTTTATAGGACAGAGTCTTAGTGGTCTCACATCTATTGGCACCTTGACTAACAATCTTGCTAGTAAAACTTTTATTTTTGACAAAAGCAGATATCTTATTATTTTCAGATCTCTTTTCACATTTTTCCTCTGAATTATGTAACTCACAGGTGGATTTTTTGTCTTCACTTTGAGATTGCCCTTCTTCAATGCCAGACAAATCAATAAAACTACTTCTGCGAACATTAGAAACTTGTGTCTTTTCATTTTGTTGGCTCATTATCATCTCTGAACTTTCTAGTGTGCTTGCTAATGCTTGGTTAGCACTTGCAGCAAAACCTTTCACTTTCAGCCTTTCAATCACTGATTTTTTACATTCAGATTTAACTTCATGAAGTTTCACATCACTTATTTTGTCAATTAGCTGCTCTGCTTTGTTTATAGATGCTTTAGCTACATTAGCATCTAGTGTCTTTTTCTCTCCGTGTGGAGTAATTATCGACAACATCTCTCCATTCTCTTCTGATGCAAAATCTTTGTGAATTTTCATCCGCAAAGACTCTGTTGGACTTATAATACAGCTTTTCACTTTTAGCTTCTTTACCAAGGGTTCTTTAGAATTAGACATGCCTTTTGATTCTTCCAAACTCAGTTTAGCAATGTTAGCCTCTAGCACCTTTGCACTTGTCCTCTGTCCTTGTTGCTCACACAGGGTAAATACTTCTTGGCTATTCTCTGCACCTTTCATTGCTAAGTCCAAACAAATTTTCTTTTGGGATGTCTCTGATGAAACTCTAGCATCATAGTCAACTTTTAGCTTCTTGAACGTGGACTTTTTAGATTCTGATTTAACCTCTTGGAATTTTGTGACAGTTTTGTTGTTAATTGGCTGCACAGATTCTTCTATCATTTTAGGTTCATTGACCTTTAGCATCTTTGGACTTTCTGAGCGTATTTGTTGGTGACTTAAACTAGTTACCTCTGAGGTTTCATGGTCACTCAATTCCTCAACAGTTTCCACTACAAAGACATGGCTAGTTTTCTGTTGCTCTGATGCATTACTTGTTTGAGTTTTGACTTTTAGCTTCTTAACCAGCGGCTGTTTAAAGTCTGACGAGAATTCGGGGTCTTCCAGATTCACTGGAGCTCCTTTAGCATCTGGTGGTTTTGTGCTTTTTGTCAAAACTTCATGGTTCAACTGATGGACACTTTCTGAAGTTGGGACATGGCTAGCTTGATTTGGCAATAGATCTGGAGTTGTTTTAGGAGGACGGCCAACTTTTAGCTTTTTAACCAGAGGCGGTTTAGAATTTGACATAAATTCTGAAACGTCCAAATTCACTTTAGCTTTAACATCGAGCATCTTTGCACTTTTGGTTAGGTTTTGTTTCTCCTCAAAACTTTCCAATAATGAGACCCGGCTAGCTTGATTTGGCAACAATTCTGAGTTCTGAAGTGTAGCCTGACTTTTTACTTTTAGCTTCTTAGAGTCTGATGGAAATTCTGAATCTTCCAAATTCACTCTAGCTCCTTTAGCATCTAGTGTCTTTTCACTTTTAGTAAAAACTTCATGGCTATTCAACTGATGAACACTTTCCAAAAATGAAACTTGACTGGCTTGAGTCGGCAATGACTCTGACTCTCTAATTTTGGCTAGACGGCCAACTTTTAGCTTCTTAACCATGGACTTTGCACATTCTGATGTGACTTCTGATTCTTCTGAACTTACCTTTGTGATGTTAGCATCTAGTATCTTTGCGCTTTTTGTCAAGACTTCATGTCTATTCAATTCTTTTGCAGTGTCCAATGTTAAGGCCTGGCTGGCTTCATCCAGTAATGACTCTGAGGTAATTTTACCCGGACGGCAGACTTTTAATTTCTTAACCATGGCCTTAATACATTCAGATGTGACTTCTAATTCTTCCAGATTCACTTTAGCTGCATTAGCATCTGGCATCTTAGCGTTTTTTGTCGTACCTTCATGTGCCCTGAACTGATCAACACTTTCCAATGATGAGACCTGGCCAACTTGATTCGGTAATTCGGTTTCTGAAGTAATTTTAGAAGGACGGCCGACTTTTAGCTTTTTAACCAGAGGCTGTTCAGAATGTGACACTAATTCTGAATCTTCCAAACTAACTTTAGCTACATTAGCATCTGGCATCTTTGCACTTTTTGTTGAGTCTTGCTGGCGCCTCAGCTCTTCAAGACTTTCCAATGATGACACCTGGCTATCTGGATTTGGCAACAATTCAGGAGTAACTTTAGTGAAACGGCCGACTCTCAGCTTTTTAACCTTAGATGGAAATGATTCTGACATGTCTCTTGAATCTTCCAAACTCAATTTAGCAATGTTAATCTCTAGCATGTTAGCATGCGTTGCCTCCACTTTTTGGTCACATCGAGTTTCCGTTATTAAGTCTCTGCAAATATTCTTTTCTAAAATGAATCTAGCATGGTGGTCAACTTTTAGCTTCTTATACGTGGACTTTTTAAAATCTGATTTGTTTTCCTGACAATTTGTGACACTTTTGTTGTTCATCAACTGCAATGATTCTTCTAACGACACTTTAGCATGATTAGCATTTAGCATCTTTGCATTTGTTGTTTTCACTTCTTGGCCATTTAACTCATCACTTTCAACCACAAAGTCCTGGCTAGTTTTCTGTTGTTCTGAAGTAATTCTTGCAGTACTTTTGACTTTTAGCTTCTTAATAAGTGGCTGTTTAGATTCTGACATTACTTCTGATTCTTCTGAATTCAACTTTGCTACATTAGCATCCAGTGTCTTTAGGCTTTTTGTCTCTCTTTGTAGGTCATTATTTAAATTCAATTCTTCTTGGCTACTAGACTCCTCAACAATGTCCAGGCTAGGTTGATTCAGCGATGATTCTGTAGTACATTTGGCAGGACGGCTGACTTTTAGCTTTTTAAACTTGGACTTCCTTGGTTCTGTAGCCAAATCAGCATCTGGCATACTTGCACTTTTTGCCTCTCCTTGTTCACTTTTTACATTCAAAACTTCTTGGTTACTCAACCCCTCAAAAAATTCCAATGAGACCTGGCCAGCTTGATTTGGTAATGATTCTGGATTAATTTTAGCAGGACGACCTGCTTTTAGCTTGCCAACTGTGGATATTTTAGATTCTAATGTGACTTCTGAAACTTTAGAATTCACTTTGGTCACATTAGCATGTAGCATATTAGCTCTTTTTGTTTCTCCTTGGTCACTTACCTTAGAGACTTGGTGACTACTCAGTTCTTCAACACTTTCCAATGTTGAAGCCCAGCTAGCTTCATTTGGGAATGATTCTAAGGCTATTTTAGCAGGACGGCCAACTTTTCGCTTTTTAACCTTGGACTCTTTCGATTCTGATCCTTCCAAACTCACTTCAGTGATGTTAGCATGTAGTATTTCAGAGCTTTTTTTCAAGAATTCATATTTATTCAACTGATCAGCACTTTCTAATGTTGAAACCTGGCTAGCTTGATTTGGCAATGATTCAAGGTTGATTTTAGCAGGACGGCCAACTTTTCGCTTTTTTACTTCGGCCTTTTTCAAATCTGGCATAGCGTTGGATTCTTCTATATTCACTTTAACAATGTTAGCATCCAGTATTTCCGTGTTTTTTGTAACAGATTCATGGGTATTCAACTGATGACCACTTTTCAATGTTGTGTCAAGGCTAGCTTGATCTTGAAACATTTCTGAAGTAATTTTAGGTGGACGGCCAACTTTTCGCTTTTTAACATCAGACTTGTTTGATTCTGGCATAACTTTGCAATCTTTCAAATTGTTAGCATCTACCATGTTTGTGGGTTTTGTCAAGAATTCATGCTTATTCAACTGATCAACATGTTTTATTGTTGTACCCTGGCTATCGTGATTTGGCAGGGACTGTAAGGTAACTTTAGGAGGACGGCCTTTTCGCTTTTTAACTTCTTTCAACTTTGACTTGTCTCTTGATTCTTCCAAACTCATTCCAGCATTGTTAGCATCTAGCGTTTTTGCACTTTTTGTTTCTCCTTGTTGGTCATTTCTACTAATAGCCTTAGGATGTAGCCTATTTGTGCATTTTATTTCTTCTTGTTGGTGACTTGCTACCTTCGAGTCTTTCTGGCAAGTTAATTCCTCAACACTTAACTGGCTAGTTTTCCGAAAATTCCCGAAATGTTTTCTGGCACGACGGCCAACTTTTAGCTTTTTAACTTTGGACTTTTTAGACTTAACTTTCTTAACTTTTTCTGTCCTTGTCTTGCAACTTTTTCTCTGTACTTGTTTGTCATTTAGACTAATTTTGTCATCTGATGGCTTTAATTCTTTTACTGACAATTTAGAATCACTAGCATCTCTTTTCTTTCCTCTATTTGCGTGCTTTGGTTTGTCATTTAGGCTAATTGTTATTCCAGAATTAAGGCTTTTCTGAATCAGGATCTCCTTCCGTATTAACTTCACAAAGGGAAGTCTACATTTCGATAGTAAAATGGTTTCTTTCTTGATTTTTACTAAAGGATCTGAAGCATCTAAAGTGATACCAGGTATTAGAGTCTCTTCAGGACTTATCGCATTTTTAGTTAGCTCAGAGAGGTTGTCATTATTTTTCTTATGGAATGATTCTTCACTATGCTCAGCTTGACTGCTTTCTGATTCATCTGTAAAGTCAATTGGACCTGTGTTACCATTCATTTTCTTTTCTTTGGTACTCTTTGAGCAGCTAATTTTGTCCAGAGATGTCTCGATTTCAGTATAGCTTGAACACTTATCCTTATCCAATGTTTCCAATTGGTCATCAGAACTTCCATTAGCATCAAAAGTACTACCAACTACCGTTTTGCTCTTTAACTGTTCTGACGGTTCAGGATTTGCAGCAAAATTGTTTATTTTATTCCTGTCTGGCATATTTGAAACAGAATTTGAGGAAACTACACAATCTTTAACAATCTTTTTCAAAGCAGTTGAGCATGTCTTCTTTTTTGAGGCCTTGCTAAAAAGAGTTCGATCTGGCATTGTTTTTGGTCGCCTTTCTTTGCTTGATTTGCTAAACCAAAGCCCAGTATGTACCTCCGGTTGCTTTTTCACTTCTTTGACTGCTGTTAATGTTGACAGCTGTGCCGAAACTGCCTTTGACTGTCGTTCAAGTGCTTTAGGACATAAAATCTTCGGGACTGAGTCAAGATCTGAATATGGACATTCTCCATTGTCCTGATCCAACTGGTTAGGGTTAGTGTTAAGTGCCTTTTTAGATGATTTTGTTCGACTTTTTGATTTTTTCTTTCCAGAAGTTTTCTTTAAAGTGCTCGATTTAGGAGTCGGAGAAGAGGCCATTGGGGATGATATCGATCCATTGGTCATGGGCAGTGTGTCTGAAGAAAAAGTGGAGAATGGAGCACATGATTGGTGAATTTTGTGTTCAGGCTCCGGAGTGGAACTGTCAGGAAGAGAGTTGTCAATGGAGGACAAGAAGTTGGAAGCCATATTGGATCTCTGCTCCAGGAGTATTTCAGCTTCTGCAACACTGGATTTCCAAGCTTCCTGATAACGTTTGGGAATCTGCAAAAACATACATAGATTATTAAAAAATGTAATTGTAGTGATTCTGGTAAAAATATGAAATATAAATCTGTTTTAGTGTAAATAGGTTCATCAACAATAATCAAGGTTGAATCTAGCAACATTAAAGGAGACCCATTAGCTCTTGTTTAGAAAATTATAAAAGGTCACATGGATTATTAAATGCCTAAAAATGAGTCAAGAAAAAGATTGGTTCATTATTCAACTTTCAGATATCAAATTGAAACCCTGTTTTAAGCCCATTTAGATGGTCTAAATGCCCCATAACAACCTGCAACAAGATAAGCAATAGACAATTAATGGCTCAATTAATTAAATCATGCATGTACAAATACTTACAGTGTTTTTCTTGTTCTTTTCCCGTTGTTTGCCTTTACGGTGGTGTCGATGAAGCTGTTCAAACTGAAACCCTCCATGGAAAATGTGGATGAACTTGTCTTCGACCCAGGCTGACTCCACATTCTCCCCAAATGTACGGACGTGATACAGCCGACAAGGACGGTCACTGGGCTCTAAACAACCACAAAACAGTTTATCGTATATAATAGTTGAAAAGGCAAGATCACACTAATTGGGACCAAACAAGACCAAAACATTCATGTCCCGAGGCTGAAATCAAGACCAGTGTATGATATATGGGAAGAGTTACCAAGAAACAAGCAAAATATTAAAGAGGCTTTCCATACAAATAAATCAGCGGCAGCCTTGTCTAGTCTTCTTAATTTAATATCCTTCTCTATGTCGCAGACAGACAGATCTGTACAACAGATCTAAAAAACTGTTTTACAATGAGCGTCAAAACACTGAACGTGTGAATATAAGACTGATGTAGTTTAGATGAAAAGAAAGCAGATTTCTCTACATTTTAATATCTAATTTGTGTATGTGACTGAACTTTGTGGAACTAAAGGCCTAACATGTAGAAAGTGTAGAATATGGCAGAACTAGACTGTGAGTCACCCTCCCTAGCAACCATAGCAACCCATTATAAAACCAAAAAGGTCCAACAAAAGTAAATAGCAAAACAAAACAATAAAAACAAGGAAAAGGTATAAATACATGAAGAGCTGAAATTTTTGTTGTGGAGTCCCACTAATATTCTGAGACTAGACAGTGTGGCCACAAAAATATTCTAAATCCCAGAGTTTATTGGTTAGTAGAAACACACACAAAAGTAAAACAAAAGTGTATTATTGTATAAAGAGAGTTTGAGTTATGAAGCAGTGACAATGTTGGAGGCCCACCTTTCTCTGTGTGATAAACCCCCTGAATCGGGTCAGCGATCACTTCACACGGCCACCACGGCCGTCTATTGAACTTCGCCCAAACCACTTCCCCCTCGAAATACTTCACCGGGGGCAAAGACTCCTTCACGCCGCTCTGCTGGAAGGAAGACAAGATTTTCATACATTGGCCATCAGGTAAAGTACTGCAACATTAAATTACTTACCCCAAACCCACAGACAGATAAAAAAATATTGCTCTATTAAATTATTAAAACATTTGTTAACAATGAAAAACGCATTATAGCAGCAACAATAAAACACGTTAGCCTAGTTTAGTTTTTTTTTTGTAGATTTTGAACGTTACTGGAAAGCTCAGTAAACTTAAGATGTCTTTTAGGCTTGGTTCATGTAATAATAGTGTTGTAGTCAGACCACACAAACCAAGATGAAGTCATGACCGAGACCAGAATGTTTTGAGACCAAGACGAGACTAAGACTTTCAGAATGAAGACAGCCTTTCCAACTCATAGTACAGAATATTTCGTAGCACAATAGAGATTTACATACGTTTAAATCTGTCCTGGCTGAACTGCTAAGTGCTCAGAGCTGAGACCCAGGCCTGAGTTATGAGCGGTATGTTGCAGGGCAGTGATGTAACTGTGGTTCAAACATTTTAAGCCAATGATGCAACAAAACGCCTCAACCCCACAGTAAATAAACACTGTTTTGGCTGCTGGAATATTGTGGGAATATAGTGTGACAATGATATTCAGTACATTTCTTGGGATAGTGTTCTCATGGAAATATCTATATGTTTAAAATATGTCCAGTGTATTGTCCTACATCAAAACATCTTGATGTGTGACATTGAGTTTATTCAAAATTAATGGTAGTTTCATATGTAAGAACACTGAGTTAACAACCAGTTGTCAGATCAGCGTGTCTCCCTGTTACATTGTGAGGTAGGTAAGTAACATAAAAGGCCTATAGGGTGAACATGAGGCTTAGTAAAAAGGCACAAAGTTTCTAACAAAATTTTAAAGAAAATTGTAGAACAAAAACTTACCAGTGAGTGCCTCAGGGGACTGTCTGCAAACAGGAAAAGTTCAGTGTCGCTCTCCCACTCATCGTCCGAGCCGTCCCAGTATCTCCTACGCTGCCCAGAGGACTGTGAACGCGTCACCACCTTTGCTGATGACAAGGCTCCTACGTCTTTATTAACCTCAGTAACAGGTGTAGGTTGAACAGCATCATTCCCTGAACTTTCTTGTCCCTGTGGCGAGTCTCTTCCATCTCTGACTGTTGGCTGTTTATCATTATTATCATCCTCATCATCCTCAAACAATGAAGATTCAAAATGGAGGAAGCCATTAGCGAAAGGGCTATTGCTGTCCAGGGAAAAAGCTGGGCTTGGCGGACCCGAAAAGCAACCGTCTGACTTTTTATCAGCTTCATTCTGCCTTGTTTTATTTCCAACTGGAGCTTCGGTTTGTTTGTGTCCGGAAGAAGTGGTACTGAAAGCATCATTTTTGTTTGTATCCTTGACTTGAGTATAGTCCCTACTGTTGCAATTAACAGATTTATTATTATTGTCTGTTTTGGTATTGTCCGTCTTATTCCTGGTCCAGTCCCAGCCTTGATCCGGGTCCCGTAAAGGCAAAACCAGGTCTGGCTGGCTGACCATGCTGGTTAAATGCTGCAGCCTTCGGAGCGGGCTGTAGGTGGAGGTGGCTGGGGTGGGGGAGGAGGAAGAGGAGTGGTCCCTTTGAGAGAAGCCATACACGGACGTATGTTTCAGGGACGAGGCGGCAGACATGTTTAGGCCAGTGAGGCTGTGGTCATTGTATTTGGAGGAGAGGTCAAGTCCAGAGGTGTCTCTGTTTGGGCACGAGAACGGCCCACTCATTCTGGCATCATTTCATCCTGGAAGACAAAAAGTGATATAAATGTAAAAGGCTATATTTAGTAACGGTCATTATACAAGTTGCAATATTCATATCATAAAGGCAGCAGTAATTTAGTCGAGTGCAACAGTAAAACAAAGGACTCTGTTTGCTGAGAACCAAGGTTACATTTGTGACCTAACACCGTGCTGTACAATTTCATCACAACAAACAATTGCAAAGTATTTCTTTTTCATTTCTTTATTTGTGCGAAAGCAACAGATAACAATAGCTAAGCAGCAGCATGCAGCCTGTGCATAACCGTCTTGTAGTGCACATAAAGCAGTTGAAAAAGCCATTTACAGCAAAACACAAAAAACAAGGCGAGGTGAGTAGTGCCGGTGAAGAAAGCTCCATAAGATTTTGTTGCATTTTGTCCATTCGTTTACACAAGTATGGTCACTCCACAACAAACTTTTAAATCCAGTTGAGGAGGTGTTTTGTTTGAGTGCCATCCGCCGTTGCCCTCAATGAAAATGGCTGCTTGTGAGCTATTAGAACAGCAGTAGAATCTGAATCAGAATTGTTTATTAATGGCCCCACAACGGTGCCTTAAGGCAATGGGGATTAAACTGTTTTTGAACCTTTGTGAAATACTGGGCTGGGATCTATAGCGCCTCCCAGAGGGCATCAGTTGATCAGGTGATGGGCAGGTGAGAGGGGTCAGAGATGATTTTATTGTTCGCTGAAATGTTTCAGTGGATGGGAACGGGTGACCAATGATTTTGATTGTGTGATTAATATTATATGTATAGACTGAGTCAGATCAGATGTTTTATTGTTTTTAATAATTGTTAACAAAAATATTTTACATTTTAATTAAACAAAATGAATTAGTATTGTATTTAACGCTCACAGTCAGGTCAATGTTTTATTAATGTGTGTGAAACCGTCACAATGAGATGAAAATGGCATCATAACAATAGCTCCACTTTTTATCGTAACCAAACATCTTCACGTTATGTTTTAAGCTTTGGTCAATACTCCCCCTGCTGGTGGTGACTGCTGCAGTCATGTAGACCTTGGAAACTAATTAACTTAGCTCTAAGATCCGCAGTTTTGTGCCTCAATGTTGATCTAAACATTTCATCAGACTTGGTTGAATGGATCCAGAAGTGTAATGTAAACTACTGCTTTGGCTTTAATGGGATAACTAATTCAGACTTTCCAAAAACACGGACCATCCTTAAATGCAAGATTATTTTTCGCATATCAAAATAATCACAAATAACCCTTTAATGCTGGTTTAATCTTGATCCATTAGGTTTGAGAGATACCTGTTTAATTCATGTCTAATGAATGCCTCCTAGCCTTCCTGATCTACTATTTCTATTGATGTAGCCTCTGTTATATATCCACCAATAGGAGATAAGATTGTAGCTTTGTTGTCATGAGTCCAGCCTCTGAATGAAACGCCAGCTTCAAAGTTAAAAGACAATTGGATACGCTCACGTTTAACCTACATCTGAAAATCTAACGTAAACAGCGTCACGTCCATCAACCTGGCGTGACATTTTTTTTCTGATGGAGGGGGGGGCCTCTCTGTCGCCACTTATCGCGATGAGATGAAAATGGCATCAAGCGAAGCCTACGATAAGGTCAACTTCAACAGCAGCAGCAGCAGCAAGGTTCATATTCAGTGTTAAAGGAGATATCAGTGACAATAACAGACGATGTGCCGGTGTCAAAATGCACCAGCGTGTGCGTGCGACAAAGCGCGTGCGTGTGTGAGCATGTGTGGTTTCCTATGTAGGACATGCAAAGACGACAACAACACAACAAAACGCACACATTGACTGACAGCCAGACCGATGCCTTTCACTGTGTCTCTGTCCCGACGCAGGGCAGCGGTGGACAGACGTGCATCAAAAACACGCACAAATCACGCAGGAAAACGCCACATGACACGGGAAACGGCGCGAGGAGCTTACCATTCCGGTGTGGGCCAGCGCTAAGACGAGCCCGGGTGACTTCATTTGGGCCTTTAAGTGTCTCTAAATCCTGTTTTTTGAAAGCGGATGAGGACGGTCCAAGCGGCGCTACTGCTAGGCCTGGATCCGGTGAACTCCCCCCCGCCCCTCTGCGTTTTCTCTGCCCCCCTCCCTCCTCCGCTTCAACATGCGCTAAACCCGAGCCCAAAGCCCGTTTCAGCGGCCCCTCAAGACCAGCCTATTACCGCTGCACTCACAAATCTCCTGTTTTCTTCTTTTCCCTTTTCCCCTGCCCTCGTCCCTTAAACTCACTTCTGTCAGCGCAGACTTGTCTTGTTGCTGTGCGCACTGCCAGGCGTCACTCCACGCCACTGCCTCCCTCCCCAGCGCGGTCCACAGCGAGCGAGGGGGCCGTGAATCCAGCTTTGGCACAAAGCACATGAAAATTCAGCTGTCAAGCTGCAAAAAACAAACCCAAACTCAATTCAAAAAGCTGATCTCTTGCTATTTTTGGGCGTAATTACAATCTTCTACAGCTTTCTTTAACTTGTGACATGTCTGAGTTAAGCCACAAAAAACTACGATCAGCAAAACAGTAATAAGTCTTTGGTTGGAATTTGTTTTTAAAAGGTGAATCCACGTTTTTTTTTTCCATTGAGATCCGTCTGTGGCTGCTCACCCTGTCCCCTCAAAATGGAGTCCTCCAGCTTTGTGAAAAAAACAGGCCACAAAGTGTTAATAAATGCTCGCTGTATAAAGTTTACTCGCATCGAAGCCAAAGCCAATCGACAAAACCGTACAATTTCCTTTAAGTCTTTAATGTAAGGACGCTTTGTGGACGTCCACGACACGAAAATAGCCTTTTCAATTGTGTATTTTACACGTTAAAGCCACGACACACCGAGGCTGACTTCCTCTCTGCTGTGTGTTCGTCTCAAAGCATAAAGCACCACGTTTTGTGTGACTGTACGCATCACCAGAGCTGCTTTTGCTCTGTATTTCCATCCAGAGCCGAAAATGCTTGTCTTTTCTTTAAAACGAGGCTGTGAAATGCTTTCACAAGATCATTTTCACTCTAATGACAGAGACGCGAGGGGTGCGTTTGGAAAGCAGGGGATTGACTCTGAACGCTGGGAACATATCAGTTGCATACATTCAGGCTCGGTTTGTCATTGTAAGCACAAATAAATGGCGAAAACGGGATGATTTAGGTTTAAACATCCACCCACTGTCTTTACTCGTCGTGGGGAAACAGCGTTTGCCTTCGACGCTGTAAAAACGCTAATGTCTGCGTCTTCAAAAGGCATTTAAGGAGAATGAAACCGTCTGAAAACACGATGAGGTCACCGCAACGAGAAGGGAATCTTTCTGCGGGAGTGGAACCAGGATATTCCCTGATTATTACCCGCCACAGAGCAGCTCAGTCCCCGCTGGAGTCTGCCTCTGTCGAGTTTAATGTGTTTTCACTGACTTTGAGATGAAAAACTCGAGGAAATGGGATTGGATTTAGAGGTTTGTGGCTTTATTAGAGTCAGAAAAGCGCCAGGAGACAGACAAGACGCGGACAGAGAGACGGGAGAGGACAGCACAAGGCCTACAGCAGCTTTACGCACCGCAGAACAGCGCCCCCCAGCGGCTACAGGCCTCTATCAGGATTTATGTGATTAAAGAGGATTCAGGTGAAATCATATTCCTCATGAGAGTTGTAAACACGGGACTGTGTGCAATTGTAGATACTTTTGACATTTACCGAACAAAATTTCAGGAAATATATGACTGTTTTACTCCTCTGTCTGTAATAATATTAAACATGTAAAGTGCACATGTTCCACACCTGTGTCCCTCTGGAACAATGTGTTAAGTGTCTGTGTCTCATCATGTGACCTCACTCAGATCATGTGACCCACAAAGTGATGGAAATGACTGTTGTGGACATTACATTTTGTCACATTTTTGGAAAAATCTCTGGATTACTTTATTAATCTCTGTATTAATCATGCCTAATACCTTTGTAGAGTTTGGTGTGTCCATTTTCTTTTTAAATTTAAAGAAATATGAGCCTGTGCAGCAGCTGGATTCTTGTGATATTTGTGTGAGTTCAGTTATAAGTCCATCTTGTCCTGCCGAAGGTGATAAGATGTCTCTCGGCGCATGTCTGGTGCAGTCCTGAAAGTTCTGGGCATGTTTTAGGTTTGAAAATAAAGCGAGAGACCGGATGATTCTGTGAAACTTCAGACAAGAAAGAATAAAACAAATATGTTTACAGCCACAAACTTGTTTTTTAACTTCACACTATTTTTTTTTCATTTTTTGTCGACTCCATGGAGCAGACTCTGTGGCTCTGTGACTTCTGTTGCCTGGAGCCTTGAGGCATGCATTTAGTTTGGAACTCATGTAGCTGTTAAATAAATGATGTAACATAATCTATATGATTACAAACCCATTGGGAGAGTTTGAGTAATTAGAAATAAAACAGCATGTTGTGAAATATATGATCGTTAATGAGAAACTGCTGTCCAGAAAAGGTCCTGGAAAAGATTGGGCACCTGGAAAGCCTTTGAATGGACATCAGCTCTCATTCATTCCTATCGCAGTCTATTTCGACAGATGTGTAAAAGAGGGTTGTGTGACATGTGTTTTATGGTAAAAAGTCACTGTTTTTTGTTTAAAGGTTCTCGTCACAGTCCCATTTACTCTCAAAAGAACTTTATTCAGTTCAATCCTCCTCTTCCTGAAAGAAAAATGAAGGCGATCCACTGCCTTGGAGATGGTAATGTACATTTAAAAATATTTGTACAGAAGTGTACTGTGATTAAATGTTTGTATGTTTCTACATTATCAGAGAGGTCTTCTAATATGTTCCTGCAGGTCGCTCTCCAGTTCCCTTTTAGATTCTGGGACAGTAAAATCCAAGGAGCAGACTACTTTGGCCACGTCCCAGACGAGAGGGGCATGTTCAGTGTGTTTTATGACATGCATCCACTCCATATCCATTTGTACCTGTTTTACCTGTTTTGTTTTTTATCATCATCAAAGCAAACTTCTCACTTATTTTGTCTTTATTTTGGTTTAACATTTGTTTGTGTTGTAGAAGAAGCATGTCTATGTCATGTCTATTATCTCTGGTGACGCTGTTCATGGACGACAAGACGGAGATAGACATCTGCACGAAAGAGCTGCGAGAACTTTTTAAAGAACAGGTACAGCTCTCTACAAATTGCATTTTTAGACGTGATGTCAGTAAATGATATGGCTATTAATGAATATACTTTTTGAACATTTAGTACAACCATTCCTAGACAGATCATTTAAACCCACAAAAACTCCTTTATCTTGTTTACCTTGGGTTACTACGTCACAGTTAGTCAGCGGCTGAAATATGGCACTAGATTGATTGAAAAATAAGTTAAAAAAATTGCAAAACAGTAAAGCAATAAAATGAAAACAACCGTAATAAATGTGAATCATATTATCCCCCTAATATCCACATTTTTATTTAATTCTTGCCTGTAATGAATAGGACTTTTACTGTACTGTAGACTACTGTAAGGCCATAATGTCATCAAGAAAACACTGTGAGTAAAGGAATATAAATTTTCAATGACTGATTTATAATATGACTTCAGAGCTGATCTGAAAGTAAAAAGCCACCGTTGCTAAATGTGTTCAAAGTGTCTGATGCTGGCGAATCTCAACTAATTATGTTTAAGTGCTCTTTCTTTCTGTAAAATGGATTTAGACTGAACAGAGGAGAATCAAAGCTTTCAAATGAGGTACAGCATGTCCATGTTCACAAAAGTTTAGACGATTATTTGTGCACAAAGCAGTCAGTGTTGGAGAAATACACTCCACTCAGCGGAGCACGGATACAGAGAAATGATTTACTTGTTCTCACTGAGGGCGACCTCACACTAAACTAATCTCCTGAGAGGACACTGGACATATACAGAAACAGGTGGCAGTTCTGCATTAGGTAGGTCACTGGTTATTATACAGTTGTAGAGTAGTCTACACTGCTATGAGCTGAATGAATAGAACATTTCCATTCAACACAAATTTGCTCATGCTAAGTGTATTAAAAGGGTGGACATGGAAATTAAAACAGTATTAGACAAACACTGGTATTTCTTTTACCAGACTTTATTGTTTTCAGTGCATTTCAGTTGTGAGCATAATATGTAAAAGTGAAATACCTGATACATAAGAGCTGTGTTGACTTATTGAAGCCTGGAACTGTACAATTGTACTCTTCTACTGTTGCTGTCTGTGCAGTAGACCTGCAATAGTATTTAAGATGTTATACATGCAATAGTTCAGTACTGACGTTGGTTAAAAATGTTTCCAGGAAAGCCTATGCCAAACTATTGGTTTTATTTAATGGCATTTCCCGTTTTAGAGAAATGTTGGTTTTAAATGACAGTGACCAGACCTTTACTCTAATACAACAGTGCAGTGAATACACTCCAGAGTGAACTCACTGATGTTTTAGACAAAGTTACTGCCATCTGTCTTTGATGAGCATGAAGTTTGTGGTTACTCTATAAATTTTAAATGATTTATCTGAATGAATTTGGACAAAACCGAGCCATGATCTTCAGGTTTTGACTGCAGTATTTCTTTTTTCCTGTTGTCTCGACCCTTTTAGGAGTCAGTGGTGATGGTTTTGGACAATTTATTTCTGATTAGGTATTACATTAATAAACTAGCAGTAATGCACCTGTGACATATTTATGGATTACATAACTTTAAGTCATTTTCTCCGGTTCAGTGTAAACATAGACACTGATCTGCCTTTGTACAGAGCACATGAACGCAACAATAACAAACTGTGGGAGTAAAAGTAGTCAGTAAACTGTTCTAACTGTTATTAAAATGGCCAGGACTGTCATAAAGACTGCACTGCTGTACACTTTATCATAGACACCAGTATTTACAGAACTATATAAGGTGTTGTTTGTACAGCTGTGGCATTTCCACCAGAGGGAACCAGAGTACACAGTGTATAAAGGCACAGGCTCTTTCAGCTCTACAGTACTTGTCTTATTCAGGATCAGAGGCTATTCTATAAAACGAGCTAAACCTGAAGAGTCTGGCTCATTGTGTTGTGATTTCAGTTCATGAGTTAGCCTCAGTCACCAGGAAACTTATGAAGGAAGTTTAGTCTGGTCACGTCCTCTCTTCCAGGTGAACCACTGAGGGAGACCCAAACAATCCAGTCTTGAACCAGATCCAGACCCATGGAGGTTAGTGTTTGGTGAAGAGGCAGAGTTAGGTCTTTTAAATGAAGATAAAAAGATGGAAGAGCCAAACAGTAAAGTCAATACAAGCAACACAATCACATGAATTAAACCAGTTGTGCCCTTGGCTGGTCTTGCTTTAAAAACTGAAAAAAACTGGCTGAAAAAGGAAAAAAAAAAATTAAAAAAGGACTGTAACACTGACTGGAACAGATTTGCATTAAGAGTGTAATAAACCTGTATTCTGTTTGTTATTACTCTGTTATTGAAGTGGGGCAGGGTTAAGTGTTGTTCGTTGATGAGCCCACATCCGGAGGCTCCTCTCTCAGCTCCGAGGTCCTGCTCACCCCCTGACCTTTCTCTTTGTGACCTCTGACCCCATCTGTCATCTGCTCAGTCCGGACTCACTCAGAGCTCTTCTTCTTCTTTGAGAGAAGTGGTTGTTTTTATGACACCATCCACAAGGCGGTGCTGTTACCTTTCAGTGGACGTCTGAGGTCAGTGCTCCACTCCTCAGTCAGCTACAGGCAGAATATATTTACTATTTTATACTAAACACTTGACTTTAGAGAGTTTGTTTAGTGAGGTTTAGTCTTACACGAGTGTGGCTCTTGGTTAGAGAGACTTGTTTATTAACCAGAGGGTTGGCAGATCAATCACTGCTCCTCCTGTTGAAGTGTCCTTGAGCAAGACACTGAACTCCACCTTGTCTTATTTATTCAGTCAATGTACAATACACACACACAAACAAGGTATTTAAGTGATTATTAATTTATTAAAATACATTTAGTAAAAAAAAAATCATAAAAATAGTCCTTGAAATGAAAACCAAAAAGCGCATGGCTAATTAGCATAAATAAATACAACAAACACAGCATTTTACATAATATTTGTGGAAAACATGACGCTAAAGAGGCTAATGTCCTGTAACGTTGAAGATAGTTTTTCGTCTTGGTTTGGTGCTACTTTCCTGGTTTTAGTTCCACTCCTGAGGTTGTTTTGAAGCTGCGTCGTGGCCGGGACAAAGCTGAATTGACGGCTCAGACTCACCGTGTGTCGGGGGTGTGCTCTTCCTGTTTGGCCTCTTAAATCTTTCGCGTTTAGCAGCACGTTTTAGGCTCCGGAGGGGGGTCCCGTTTGAACAATGACCTCTGTGTGTCTCTGCTGCGAAGGTGCCGACAGGAGGGAAAGTTATTAGACACAGACAGTTTGTTCTTCCTTATCTTCTTCCTGTCTCCGAGGCCGATTGAGTCTGGTCTTGTTCATCGAGGATAAATGCTACTTTGTGAGCAGCCTTTAGGAAAAAAAAGTCAAATAAATTCATGTTTGACTCCCAAAGTTTGGTTTAGTCTTAGTCTTACAGTAGAGCAGGGTTCAGGCCTTAGTTAAGTCCCGGTTTAATCCTCAGTTTTTGCTGGTTTAGCCGAAGTTTATTCCTGAAGACTAAGTACAATGCTCTACAAATCTTTAAAACCTTAAACCAAAACTTAAATCTGATTCTCAGTGTGATTAGTTTTCATGAAGTATAACGAGTGTTTCATCGTTTGAGCAAAAGGCTTCATTCAGTTTGAGGAACTATTTACATTTTTTTTTTTTTAATAAACTCAAACCTCCTGGAGGCGGAAAAATATATTAATTATAGACAGTTATTAAGACAATATGCAGATGAAGAGAGTTATATGGTGTGGTATAAGACGATCCAAAATGATGTATATGGAATTGAGTGTAGGTCTTCACAAGTTTTTACTTTGTCCAAATCCTTTTAAAGCATTGAATTGTCATTTACTGTTGGTTATGTTGTTTACATTTGTCACCTCAAAATAAAAACTAATGAAATGTGTGAATGCAGATTGCTTTAATTACGCTACTCATTAACATTTTGGCGTTGATTGAGATCAGTCCTGGTTTAGTCCTGGTTTAGTCCTGGTTTAGTCCCAGGAGACTCCATTCTCTGGGTCTGGGGGTCTCAATGCTGCAGGTGGCTGAGGGCTCGGGTTTCAGCAGCAGTGCGGTTTGTCCATCTGTCCCATCTGAGAATTAGGGCTAATCCAGAGGCATTTCACATGTGGACGACCGAGGCAGCTGGGACTGAGAACGAAACCAGAACTAGGACCATACTCGGACTTTTGTTAATAAGTCCTAGGTTTGCAGGCTTTAGTTCTAATTTAAATCTCATGTTTAGTCTTGGTTAAACCTAATCCAAGCATTTGTCACATCTAGGTTAGATTATGGCAATTGTCTGCTGGCATTTGCAGAAAAGAGCTGAAAGTGGCTGAAAAAGTAAAAAAAGAATTGAAAAACCACAGTAAAAATTGATTATGACATTCGACATTCGAGGAAAATGGTGAAACACTTAAAAAGAGCAGCGAATAATAAACAATAAAACCATTAAAAATAGTGAAAACATTTAACGTCAGAAGTATGACGTCATCAGGCTGGTTGCCATGGAGACTCCCACCTCTGGAGCCACTGTAGCTTACAGAGTAAAGTTAAACAAATGAGCCTCACTCACAAATTATAGATCGAATCTGAAAACCGTCCTAACTGTGAGCTTCAGGAGACTCTGCTGAACGCATGGATATAAGATTTATGTTTGTTTGGATGAAAACGAGCTAAGAATAATTATTAGAAAATGTGTACGTTTTCTGTGTTTAATGCAGGAGGAAGACTTTGGGGAACTTCGGAGTAAATCCAACACGTTAGAGCTGATACGTCAAATTCTGTAAATGATAAAGGTTTGAGGTTTACATTTCCTGAAAGTGGACAATTTCTCTTCCTTTTTATATGTAATTTGTGTAAGTGAGGACAATTACTGGGAGTGAAAAGAGCAAAAAGTGAAAGTTGCACTCGCTGAACACTGCTGAAACAAGACCATAGTTTAAGCATAGCAGCCAGAACAAGAAAAGTTGAAATTATCCAAAAAACTAGAAAAGTAAACTGTTCAAACTTTTCAAAAATGGTTACACATGGAAAATATGAAAGCTGAATTTATTGTGAATTATTTAATGTTTGAATGATGCTCAAATAAGCTAAATTTAGCTAAATTTCTTATTAATTATAAATTGTGTGATTCCAAAAGTTAGATAATTCCCAAAATGTTTCAATTTTAGAACGGTTGAAAAAGCATAAACTGTTGAGGAGTTGAAAGCAGACAAAAGAACTGTTATTCCGACTGATTAACATTTTTAGCATTTCATTTTTACAAATCTGTGTACATTCCACTGACTCATACCGTTCCTGATTTTGAGCAGAAATGTGGAGCATCTGTGGTTTCGGTGGGACTCTGTGGGACTCTCTGACACCTGTTTGAAGCACTTGACACTTGATCCTGGAGCGGGACCAGGAAGAGGCCAACAGCTGCTTCGACTGAATGTTTCCGCTGGTGTTTCCTGTCGGAGGAATGTGTCCGGACTTCAGCTCACAACACGGTGCAACACGTGTGAAAAATAACACAGAGGGAAGATCTGCTGAGACCAGAAAATGTGAACAGGTTTAGGGAAGAAAAACTAGTTGGAAAGTGGGTGAAGGAGGACTAAAGACAGGACTCAACAAGGACTAAACTTAAGACTACGTGGGCATTGAACTTATGACATGGATGGATTAAACCTACTAAACCAGGACTTAATGGGATTAAATGAAGACCCAAACTAAATGGCCCAAACCTAGTACTAAATATGGAAGTGAAACCAACACACAATCAAGGACAAATCCAGGACTAAACCAACATTAAACCCCAGACCATATGAGCACCTATGAAACCTATAACAAACTTGTGAATAAAATCTGGTCTAAATACGACTAAGAAATAAAGTAAGACTATTTCAGGACTAAACCAGGGTTCAACCTAGTACTAAAAATGGTAATAAAACCACCACACCAAGGACTAAATCCATAACTTCAGGACTACATCAGGACTTGCCCTGTGTAGTCTGGACTAAATTGTAAAACAGGGATAAACCTGAATCAAAATAAAAGTAAACCAATACTTAACCCGAACTGAAGTCAGGACCATCTAGGACTGATTATAGGACTAAACCAGACTAAACTCTCTAAAATAAGGACTAAGTTGGGATAAGCAATGACTAAAACAGGACTAAACCAAGACTTACCCCCTAAAAATCCATACTCAGTCAAAACTAGAACAAAACCTGGACTAAATCAGCACTACCTAGAACTAAAATCTAGAACTAAACCAGGTCTACACCACGAGCTAAAATCCTGATAAATCAAGACTAATATGGAGACTAAACTGGGGCTAAACCAGGATAAAACAAAACCAAAAACTAATCCTGTAGGAAAACTAGTACTGGGCTTGGACTATCTCAGGACTACCTAGGATAAAATATAGAACTAAACTAGGACTAAACCAAGCACAAACCTGGTCTAAAGCAGGACTTAACTATTAAATCAAGAACTAAATATGACTAAACCCTGGACAAAACAAAGAGTGGACCATACAGGACTAGACCAGGACTGGATCAACACAGAACCCTTGTGTAAACCTAAATAAAAGAGTTGAGGGTAAACCGGGGCTAGACTAGGACTGAACCAGGCCTAAACTGGTCCAGTTGGAGCGTTTTTCCTCGTCTGTGATTTACTGCTGCTGTTGGAGTCTGGTGGGAACAGTCCTGACGCAGACGACAGGTGAGCCGTTCCGCTCGGGGCACGTCCCGTTGATATCCTAACCTCCTGGCCTTTCCCACAGAGAGGACCACCCCTCGTCACCCCCTCCTCCTTCACCAACCAGCTGGGCTCCACCACATGTGCAAGTGTCCCGGGACAGGACCACAGCCTGAGAAGAGCACCATGAGGTACCCAAGAGTCTCCTTTCCACCGGTGCATCACAGAGTTTGTCCTGAGGCTTGTGTTTCCTCTGAGCTGTGTCCAGAGAGACGTCTGCTGCATCAGGCTTTTGGAAACTTGGAAGAGTTGCCAGTAATTAATCTAATGAAGTGAATAAATCCTGGATTGATGTAATGAGAGGCTGGAGCTACAGCTGGATGTTGCTGCAGTAAACAGTTTCTGTTTCATCCTCATCTTTCTAAACAGAGTCTGCAGCAGTTTCCTACATTTTAGGGACTCACTTTTCCATGTCACAAGTTCTGATCCTGTTTAATGCAGTGGAGACAGAGAACTGAGTATTTTAATTCACAAAATAAGAGCCGTAACATGCCCCAGACACAACTGCTGACAATAAACACTAGCTTTGTTTTTGAAAAAAGTCCAATTACCCATTTGTCATGTTTGGAACATGACTGTTTATGACCAAACGGGATAAAGATCAAGACAAATTCAATTTGTTTTCTCAGTAAGGATTATCTACCGTCCAATCAACAGACTGCAGTGTTTTGGAAAAAGGACCACACACTTGGACCAGAGTGTCCCTGAAGTAGCATCGTACACTTTTTGGAGAGGATTTGGTGATGGAAACTGCACTCACCCGACCCATTCCCGGCCGCTACAGTAGAAATGAAGCTTAAGGGGCTGTCTCCTCAACGTCAAAATTCAAATGCTAATGAAAACATTACAGGATGTCTGCCAGGCCACTAGCTTCTGCTAACGCTGCAGTCATTAAGTGTCCAATGAAAAGAAACGTAGGAAACACTGGTCTCAACCATTAGTTAGTTACTTTCACGGCAGTCTGACCTAAACTACATGTTCATCAATGCAACACAAGTACAAGTTATCAAAAAAATCACTCAAGTAAATACAACGCAGTAATGTGAACTGGTTACTTTTATTTCCTGAAACCCACATGAGTAAGACACTGTGAACCTAAAGGACCTTGTTTTGTGGCTAAATGCCTCTTGTTCCTGCAGTGGTCCCACTTCAAAGGTTTTCTAAAGGGTTTTGGAGCCGGAGCCCGCTGATAAGAGGCTTATGTCCCGCCAAGAGCAGGAAGTGAGGGAATCCCTCAAACACTGGCCCAGAGGACGTCACTGCGCAGGACGCTGCTTCAGGACGTCAGAGATCACAGACCGGGACAGGGACGGCAGTGGGACCACTCCTCGTCTGACGTCTGACAGTTTGGGACAGTATTTCTCATTAGTGGTTGTATAACTGAGGCAGATATTATCCAGTCTGCTATTATATTGAAAATATCGTTTCAATAGGGGTCAGTATAGGTAAGTTTTCATCACAATAAAGGGGTCTGAAGCTTCTCCAAAATGTACTATTTTGGGGAGACTTTGGCCCCTGGTCCAAGTGTGGGGTCCACTAAACTCTGCAGACTGTTGATTTAACGATAGATAATCCTCACTCCAGAAAATCAGAAGAACTCAGCATCAACTTTATATAAACAACCAGTCAGTTTGTCGTCTAGAAAAGGTTTATTTGCTGTTTTTAGTTTGCTCCTCGTTGAAATGAACAAAAAAGTCTGGTTCTTCTTTCACCTTCAGGCCTGTGCAGTTATTGGGGACGTCACTTGTGGAAGAGTCAATAAAACTGCATCGAGCTTGATTCTTTCTGTCTTTGAGTAAGTTGAATGGATTTGAGAATGAGGCAGGTTTCTGTGGCCTCGTTAACAGATAATCTTTAAAGTGTCATCTCTAAAAATCACGATTGGACGAATACTTGGCAACAACAGTGCACTGAAACGATCAGTGTTAATCAGTAAAATGCGGTTTAACACCACTCTTCCACCTCGATGGCAGGGGCCTGCAGACAGACGGGTGGCTGGCGCTCGGTCGGCAGACAGGCTGGCTCTGCGCTAACGAGGCCTGACAGCTCCCATACGGCCCGGGACACACAGACAGACCAGACCGGGTCACGGCGGCAGCGTTTGATGTCGACAGCGCCTGAACTCACCGCTCTGTTTGGATTGTAACGTCCGACAGAATGAGAACTGTCCAAAAGTGAAGAGCCAACAGAGACGGCCACCAGATCAAAAAGATTATAAGTAAAACTGTTTGAAAGAAAGTTCTCTGACTGGATTTTGGCCAGTGTCTGTAAGGGACTCCATCAGGACTGAGGAAAGGAGAAATATAAGCTACAAAAACAACTAACATTAAATAAATAATGACAAGAAGTGTTTATTTAGATAGTGTAAAGTAATAGATATGTGTGCTCATTGGCCAGTGTGTGTGAAGTCCTGTTTATTTCATCACAAACGAGGTCTTTGGAGAAAAATGTGTGATTTTGAAGCCATTTGTTGCATTTAAAGCCTGCTTTTTTCACTGTATGGTTTTGATGGACTCTGTAGCGCCCCCCAGAGACCTACCTCACTTTAGAAAATCCATCTCCTCCGTCCTTCCATTCGATCTGTTTATATTAGCTTGAAACTATTTTTCCCATAATTCTTTGTACATGTAGTTGACCAAATGCTAGTTTTTTCCCACTTTGATAAGGCTCATGACTTTAGCTGAATATAATCAACATACTTCATCTCTAAGCATTTAAACTCATGTTTCTATTTTCAATATTTGTATGCTTTAAAACTTCTAAAAACTCCAACAAACAGGTGTCCAGAGGCTGGTGTCTATAATTGATTTCTTCAGGTTATGTCGGGGGCACTACGAGCTGCGCCCCTGGTCAGTCAGACACATCTCGTCATTATGTCCTGGTGATTGATTCTTTATTCCTCTCAGTCAACACCCTGCCAACAACATAACCCTTTTACAAGATGTTTTCTTGACGAGAAGAAGATGGAACTTGGACGTGATCGAGTTGTTCCAGGAGAAGTTACACTGGGTTTTTATCTATTCTGTTGCGAGGAGAGAAGTGGACTGACTGGATGTGGTTTTGGTAAAGATTCGACTGACACTGCTCCAGAACAGGACTGTAATAGAGACACTGAGCAGCACCTTGAGGAATATCTAATGCTCAATGGAAGCAGACTGTACTTGGTCTAAAAGACAGTCAAGAACTTTAATCAAAAGACATCAAATAATCGTCCCAAACATCTGCAGCATGACGCGTTAATGTCTGTGACAGGTCTCGACGCTCAGATTACACAACTTTGGCTCCAGCAGCACTTCATTCTGTTTTGCAAAGCGGAAGGATCTAGCTTTTTTTAATTTTTTTTTTTCAGTGGTTTAATCCAGGAAATCCCGGGTTGGCTCTGAACTGAACGCCGGGTCCTTTGTCTGTCGCATTGAAGCCCTCCATCCATCTGGAAAATCTGTGGCTGTCTGCTCGTACGTGTTACCGTCTGCGGACCGAGAGCGTTCAAACAAAGACGTTTAAATCATGCCTGTTTTTTTTATCTCTATACTTTCATCACTTTAGTAAATGTACACTGAATAAGCACAGACGGAAGTACAGCTATAATATAAGGAGTTAATTAGTCGTGTATTCAAAGAGTCATTGCAGAGAGTTTAGTCAGTCACAGTGAAGTCGGACTGTGCTCACAGCTTGATTAGACTGGACTTCTGTCTTTTGTCCAGATTTACAGCAAAGAAGAAACCATTTGAGTCCACAGTCTCCAGTCAGTGCAGCGCTGCATACGTCATTAGTCTTTCACGTGTAGAGAAAATGGAAAAAAGCTAAAGTTAAGCCTGTTTTTTATTTCCTGCTCTACTGCCACAGATCTATGTTCACAAAGTGTGTGTTCTCCACTTCAAAATACAAAGAAATTATATCGAACTGAAGTTTAGAGATGACCGTAAACTTCTGTCTGAGCTGATCCTTCAGTTTTCTACTTAATGCCTCATCAGTTTTTCACGATGCAACAGTGAGAGTGAGCTATGTTATTGTGCAAAATAGCATTAGCATCAAAGCCATATTGTGAGGCTGACATTCTGAAGACCAACATTTGCCTTTTTCTGTTGCAAATGATGAGAGCGCTGATATTATAATGTAATTGTACTTCTTTGCACCAAAACAAAGCGGAAAAAATTGGAGTTGTCGTTATTTATAGGTTGTTATGTTATTATTTTGCTACAGATCAAATTGGGAAGTATGTGGCCCCTGAAATAAAGTGAATTTGACACTCCTGCTTTAACATGTAAGGTGTTGTTTAAAGGCACCACATTTTAAATGCCTCTTGTGCCTCATCAAACAAGTATACCTCATGTACAGCAGGTTTAGCCTCTGTGGCGTAGCTCCTGTCTGCTTCTCCAAACTGGATCTGACAACTATCTACTGCAGGGAATAAAGTAGCTCCAAAAGGATCCAATAGAACAACATTTACTGAACACTAAAGCCGGGTTTGATTCATTCTTGTGACATTATATTATTTCTTTTCATTTCATTGAGAGTCCTCACTATGATACAAAGGCCAGCCTGTGTGTGCCTCTGTGAAAACAAGTGTTGGGTCAGAGCGGGGTAAGAGCAGCGGCGTTGGCACTGGAGGGATAAAAACATGCCGTGTTTGCTTCCTGTGGGCTCCGTATCCGCCCCCGACACCGCTTCCCCCCGTCCCGGCCGGAGCTATAGGTTTTCATGGTGCATTTCCTCTCCTCTAGCAGCGTTTAACAAGGGAAAGGCAGATTAGCATAACAGCCTCGACAGGAACTCGGTCAGCGTTAAATACACTGTCCCGGGAAGTGGTTTCACATAATCTGCCCCCCTCACGCCCCCTTCTCCACCCCCCTCCTGCCCCTGACACTAACTACTGCCTCTGCTCTGGACAGCCTCGTTTCCACTGCAGCGGGACGGCACACGTTTGAGCTCCATCACCACGACGCATCCCCGAAAGTGACCGGTACAGCGTTGATTGGACGATAGCTCAAATGAAGCTTTAAAAAACAAACAAACAAACAAAGCAGCTGTTTCTTCTTCTTCTTGTTTTGACTAAATCTTGCTGCACAAATTGAAATATTGCAGTGAATGTCTGCAATGAAATGAAGCTGAAGAGTAAAGTCAGCCTGTTAGACATTTATTTTTGTACACCACAATATCCCAACAACAGCTGCCTCAAAGGGTTTTACAGACTGTACTGGACAACACCCCTGTCCCTAGAGCCTCCAGACAGAAAACTGGAAAAAAGAAAAAACCTCAGGGAGAACCACAGAAGGAGGATCCACTCCGAGGGCAAACAGACCGGGACATAGATGCGTCCGGGACAGCTGGAAACATCACACAAATAGACATAATGTGTAAACAGATACAAAACCCCATGTGCCCTTTCTGCTCCGTCTCCTCCGCCTCATCATCTCAACAGTGGAGCACTTCTCCTCAGCATCACCAGAGTCTAGCCTCCTCTCATCCATCATAGGACAGTTCTCCTAAGCACCAAACTTTACCTTGAAACAAACATTATACAAATGCATCTTTTGTCTGTTTCAGAGTCTCTCCAGGTTGAATTAAAGACAAGAACATGTGGCATTAAAAGGACATTCCCCATTTTTTTCCTTAAATTGGAAGAAAAATCTCCTGACAGCATGTTATAAAATGAATCCTTTTGAAAAAAAAGACCTTAAGATGCCATCTAGACTTTATTGTCAAGGATTTTTAAAGAAATTAGACTGATCTTTGTTAAATCACGTTTGCCTCGAAGGGGGTCGGCTTCTGTGGAGAATCTGTCCAGTTTCGCTTTTTAAAAATAAAATCAAAGCAGGCAGTTGGCTGTGTCGTTGTGGGTATTTACTGTCTTTACAAAAACTTTGGTTGTCCTCATGTTAAATGTTATTCCTCATGAATAACAGCATGACATTAGAGCTGAATAACCTGCTTGTAGAATTTTCTCCCATTGATTCAGAGTTGACAAACACAACGGCCAAAGGGAGCATTTATGGTTCAAAACTTCCAGTAGGTGCTGGACGTACTCATTTATTAAAATAATTGATTTAGAAGCCTAGATGACATCTTAAGGTCTTATTTTTTGCATGTTTATTGACTTCTATTTCATTTTTCTCCAGGTTTGGGACCTGTGCATCTTAGGCTCTCCTTTCTAACCCAGTGTAGATATTATATTATTTTAGAGCTGCCCTTTCTGACATCGAAAAGTGATTTATTAAAAAAATTAATCACTGAGAAGCCATACCTTTATCTTTATTAAACCAGATTTGAGGCTTCATTCACTTAAACAGAGGCGTAATGTAATCCAGAAGCGTGGGTGGTCCTCAAAACCGGGAAGTGTGAGTTCAGTGTTAAAGTCCAGTCACGGGACACTGAGGAACAATAGACAAATCCCGGATTGATGGCTGCAGCGTTCCCGATCGTGCTGCTCTTTCCTGCCTCGGCTCAGGACACAGCAGAGGCCCACCACTCGCCGCTGAGTCAGAGATACACGTCCGTCTCTGAGAGTGACTCACGCTCAGCTGCTCTCTTTTAGGAGCAGGTAGGTGACCATATGTCCCTATTTACCGCCCAGTCCCAACAAAACATTTTAGCACTTCATTTATTTGCTGGGCCATGTTTTTTATTATCGTACCAAACAGTTGCTCTTTGGTTTCAGTCCGGACCAAACTGAATTAAGGTCTGGTTAATTTGTGATAGATCAGACTTTTGGACAAAAAGAAGAAGGTCACGGTCAATTAAACACTTTAAGAAACGAGGAAAACAGAAATCGGTCGGGTTTAAAAACACATAAAACACATAGTTTAGGTTGTTTTATGTTTTGAATGGCTCTATTTTTATTTCTACACTACGACAGATGTCCCTTTCTGAAGCCAACTGTTTCCTAATGAGCGTTATAGTGATTTAAATCATGTCTTAAACAGTGCATTTGAAGTTTCATCTGTTTGTATTAATTCAATATTAATAATAACATGTCTCTATAGGCCCTACTCCAGTCTGATTACTGTATTTCTCCAGTTCAACTGTAAAATGAGCCTCTGCAGAGACACATTGACCACAATAAAAGCCATGAACAGGAGACACAGCGTCAGAGAAAGTCCGAAACCAAAAGTTACTGAACCTAATGAATACTGCCAACAATTTGTGAGTTCTTCGTGCAGACCTTAGTGGAGAGAAAACGCTCTGAAGTAAAACAACTTTAAAGAAACCTGAAGAAAGAAGAAACTCTCCTCCTGTGCCTTTTATTTCTTGGTGATAAGTCGTGTAGACCTCACTCGCTGAGGTGACAACAAATAGTAATCCTGAACGACAAGATACAAGACTGATATTAGAGCCGTATTAAGACTGAGAGCTTTAATAAGTGCTCTTTAGTCTCTACGTCTCACGTGGAGTGGACAGATGCCAAGTCCTGAGTTGAAACAGATTTTGGGGAAGGGTCCAAGTGCATATTTTGGACTGGAGCTCCGGTTTCAGCCCCTCGTCCCGCAGCACCGGATAGATTTGATTACGGCAACAACCACAGGCCAGATCTAATTAGCACATCACTAACAGCAGGATGTACTCTGAGCAGTTACTGTTTCAGGGAAGAATACCGACGGCTTTGTGGCTTTTTTTTGGAGAAAACAAGTAAAAAATGATGAACAGATTTTTTTGTCATGGAAATTTGGAGAAGAGTTGGAAAAGTTTGGAGAATTGTTAAACAGGTACGGTCTAAAAAGCAGGTTTAATGCTCCTTTTCATGACACTGATATGAGTTTATGATGACCTTTAGGCTCCAAATCGACTCTTGTTTCTTGTTTTCTCCTTGTTGCATTTAATAATTTCAAAAGCACAAGGCTACAGCAGAGAATTAGCTCCATGAGATCGACTGAAACCCAAGAAGAGTGCTGCTCCGTACCTAATATGATTTACCCCAACACTGAGCTGTCCCATTTATGCTCCAACTGTGACGCCTCTGTTACCACCTCCTGTTGTGGGATGAAGGTGGGAACACTTTATACGTCCGAGAGGTTTTCCATGAAGTCAGCTCAACCTTAAATGGAAAAGCACAAATTTTAAAACGGTGGTTCAAATGTTTTATCAGATACAGACTATTTTCTCTGAGTGTGTCTTTATTTATTGGAGTATCTTTCTCTGTGTGGCCTTGGTGTATTTCCTGATCCACACTGGTCTTTATGGAACAGGGTTAGACCACACTCCTCGGTTTGTTCCCACTTCTAGGAAATTGCTTATCTGTGAGTTTTTATAATGACACGTCTTTATTTTCTACTTTGACAATGAGGCCAAAGTCAGACTGAACTTAAAATGTTTCAGTTTTTTTTTTTTTTTAATAATGAAGCCCAAAACCACATTTATTTGAAAAACAGCAGAGACACGCCAAAGAAAACAGAAGACTTCCCTTTGTTCAAACACATCAAACCGTTTCTCTGCAGAAACCATCACAAACTCATCCAGCGCATAATGACTCTTCCGATAAAAGGCTGTTTTCACTTCTGCCGAGTCATTCATATTCTCACATTCCCACATCCTGGTCGGGATTCGGGAACGATTTGGAGCGACAGGTGGATCCTCAGCTGAGTTCAGACGGATGGAAAAAGCCCAGTGGAAAAACTTAATATAAAAATAATATAATAAGACTGTGTTTCAAACCACTCCCTAAACTTTAATCACTAAAGATAGAGATCAAGATAAACAGTCTTACATTTAATTTTTCTTGGGCTTTTCAATTAAAAAACTATTAGTGATTTTTTATTGTTGCATTTAGTTTTTCAGTGTAATCACCTAAAGCTTATTGTAACAGGAATCATCTGTGAAAAAATGTGACTTTAAGAAGTGATCTAGTCTTTATAATTAAGGATTTTAATAGATGAGAATGATCACAGCAGGATTTTGTCCAATCACAGCTCACTTCAGGTAAAAAGGAGCGCTCCCATTGGTCGACACTGATGTCAACAACGAAGGAACAAGGAAATAAACCAAAGAAATGGGTTATTTTGTTGGAAAATACGTCTTATTTTACAGAAAAAGAGCTCAAAAAAAGATAAAAACTGAGAAATGGGAGCAAAGGAAACATAGATAAATGTTGTCAATGCTTCAACGCAGTGTTTAAGATAATTCCAGGATCACTACAGTCTACAACGGTAAACTCCAAAGATAAAAGTATCAGGTCAGCTCTAAACTTTGATTTAATGTATTAGTATTTGTGGTGAAAAATTGATCCGATTTGACCTTTTTTAAAATAAAAGAAGCAGGAAAGGTTAGTACGCTGCTGTTGGAGGAGAGTGATGGGGCTGAGGAGGGAACAGCAAAAACTAAACTGGGTATTTCAGCTTTAACAAACCAAATGTGGGACCATGAGTCTGTTAATGCAGGACAATGTGGGACACCTTGGAGAGATTCTGATGATATGGCTTAATAAAAACTGAGAGTCTCGTAGCAGCACCACTTCCTTATTTTGACCGAAAGAGAAAATATCTGATCAAATTACCCCAAAAGAAGTTTATCACTCACAAAAAGTCAGGTTCCATGTCTTTTCTGAGATAAACAGTTCTTATAAATATTAAAAGAGCTCGTATTGTGTCAGAAGCAAAGGTCCAGCTCCTGTTGAAGTGAATGTTGTGGAGAAAACCTCGACTCAATGCTTCTTTGTGCTCCGTTGAAGGGAGGGACGTGTAAATCCGTTCTGAAGTCTGAACTTTGGCCTTCAGCTCACAGGTCATACGTCCCTGGGAGCCATGTTTGAGGCCCGGCTCCGAGGAAACCGGGAGGTCCGACGTTGAGACAGAGAGAGCACAGAGAGGTCTAAGGAGAGCTCTTCAGAGGGACAGACCAAAAACTGTTGTATCTTTGAGAATAACATTTAAGCAGAAGATGTAATTGTCATGTCCTCAATGTTTTTCAAATCTGCAGTTCGGTCAAAGGGATAGTACATTTTCTTGAATTTTCGCTTTTATTTGTTAGAAAAGTGTCTGATTCCTGACTAAACTTCCTTCATAAGTTTTCAGGGGCCTCATTTTTAAAGTTTGTTTGCTCAAAATGAGGCTGAAATGGAGACGAGGCAGAAAGGCGACCCACAGTGAGACGGTGAACTGAAGCAGGTTTGATAATAAAATGTTCCATAAGTGTTTGATAAAAGCCATGATCATTTCACCAATTGTATTAAGCAATATTTTATTCATTATGTTTATTTAAAATGGGACTGTGCATCATGTGAATGTGCCATAGGGGATCATTTTCATCTGTAGCCGAAAAAGGAACATGGACAGACTTTGAGGCGTAGAAAAAATGGTAAAATATAGAAGCAAATGATAGAAGAATGCAAAGATACGATTTCTTTTTCATAATTGGGCTCAGTATTTGTCCTGGTTGTGGAGAAGTGTGGTGTAAAGTAACGCAGGGCTGATCCAGAGGCAGGATTTATGAAATACCTTTTAGACATGATCATGATCAACTCTTTTTCTGAAGCGTCATCTTAAATCGTAGCTGAATGTGACTCTGATGCTGTCATTATGTCCCACAGTGACCTCTCCTTTGGCCTGACCTGAGGTGGATTTACATTCAGCCATCATCATTTAACATTTCAACTGCAGGTGGGAGAAATGAGAAAATGAACCAAATTTAAAATAAGCCTTGCTCATTGGGCTAGCAGGCTTTATGGAGAACGTGAGTGTGTTTACCTTCCTCCCGGCGCTGGTCCCCGTCTTGTTTTCACTGTCAACACTCAACACTCGAGAAAAGGAAGAGCCGCCAAGAACCTGGAGCTAAGGAGGCAATAAAACCGTCAGGGCACAATTAAAGCTTCAGCAGCACGTCCCGACAGGCTCAGCTCGTTCTCACAGAGCTCCACTCCAGGTCAGTCATTCAAGGTCAACAAAAAAAGGACAGACAACACGTGCAGTATTTGTTCTAAGTATATGCCTCAACAAATAATAATTATATAAAATGTGTGGGATTAAGAATGAAAACAGAGGCAGTTCAGTGGAAAATAATTCAAACTTAAAAGTGCTGAGCAAGTCCAGTCTTAGACCAGGTCCAGACTCATGGAGGTCAGTGTTTGGTGAAGGAGACAGAGTTAGTCCAGTCTTAGACCAGGTCCAGACTCATGGAGGTCAGTGTTTGGTGAAGGAGACAGAGTTAGTCCAGACTTAGACCAGGTCCAGACTCATGGAGGTCAGTGTTTGGTGAAGGAGACAGAGTTAGTCCAGACTTAGACCAGGTCCGGACTCATGGAGGTCAGTGTTTGGTGAAGGAGACAGAGTTAGTCCAGACTTAGACCAGGTCCGGACTCATGGAGGTTAGTGTTTGGTGAAGGAGACAGAGTTAGTCCAGTCTTAGACCAGGTCCAGACTCATGGAGGTCAGTGTTTGGTGAAGGAGACAGAGTTAGTCCAGTCTTAGACCAGGTCCAGACTCATGGAGGTTAGTGTTTGGTGAAGGAGACAGAGTTAGTCCAGTCTTAGACCAGGTCCAGACTCATGGAGGTCAGTGTTTGGTGAAGGAGACAGAGTTAGTCCAGTCTTAGACCAGGTCCAGACTCATGGAGGTCAGTGTTTGGTGAAGGAGACAGAGTTAGTCCAGTCTTAGACCAGGTCCAGACTCATGGAGGTCAGTGTTTGGTGAAGGAGACAGAGTTAGTCCAGTCTTAGACCAGGTCCAGACTCATGGAGGTCAGTGTTTGGTGAAGGAGACAGAGTTAGTCTAGAATGATGGAGAGAGATAAATCCGTTGTGGTCTCGGTTGGTCTTTATGTCCGAGACTAGGACAAGAAAATGGGTTTGAGAGCAAAACAAGCACAAGACCTTTAAAAAGACTGAGTCCTGTTGCATGAACCGGGCCGAAGAAGCAGCAGTAAATCCACATTAACCCCGTCACACGGTTCATCTGTTTCCTTCTTGAGTCATACTTTGTATCCGCTGCTAAATCTCACGCCGCTGTCACATTCCTCAGGAGCTCTGTGTCAAAGATGGGTTTGTGTCTGACTCTGTTTACATCGACATCAGGAAAAACTGTCTCAACACACTCTAATTTAACTCTTATTTATGGTCCCGTCTGTGGAGTAAAGCACAAAAATACAAAACAAACCTGAGCTCGATTTAATGTTGTAAGTGGCATAAGGTAATGATGAGGGGCCCCACTGCAGGTTTATATAAAGGGCCCTTAAGTTATTGAGCACTCTTATTTCTTATGTGAGATGCATATAAAAAATAATTACATTACAAACAAATACACAAAATGTGGGGTTAAATTGTTGAGTAAAGTAATAGTTTGCTGCTCATTAGACTTACAGGCTTCAGTGCTGCAACAAGATATAGGTGTTTTTAATGCATTATGAGTCACTAAAAAGGGAAAACATGTCGAATTAAAGAGTATTTTTAGATTGCATCACAGCTTAGATATTCCTGGTTTCACTCTGTAATGGGCTGTGGGTTGTATAGATAAAATAAATGCAAATATGAGAGAGAGATGTCTGCTTTTTCATGGAGCTACATCTTCTATCCTCGTTCATTATAAATATTAAAGCCCTACACTATAAATGCATTGTACAGTGATATTTCCATAGAACGATAGACATGGACTCTTTCTGGGGGCCTTCCGTGTCAAAGTAGGCATAATGGAAAAAGAACTCGACTCAAAGGTAAGAAACAAAGTAGACGCAAGAAGAAAATGCTGCAAAGGTACGAAACGATCTGGCAGAGAACAATGGGAAGAAGTCTATAGGAAGAAGAAAACACAGGTGAAACACATCAGGACGGGGCAGAGAAGGCGGACAGAGACCAGGAAGTGAAGTGACCTGAAACGAGGCACAAGGTGAGTACCAAAATAAAACAGGAAATGCCAACATGTGAAAATAACCATGACCTTAAGAGCATCTGCTAAACTGATGCTACACCTCTGTACACACTACATTTGACAAGTCCTGTTATATTTGACTTTTAGCATCTTTTTAAAGCAGCCCGGTGTAACTTTTATCCAGCAGAGGGCACTGATCCCTCTGTGTGCAACCTCACTGTCAGCGGCGGCCATGTTTGTTTACAATTAGAAGCGTTTAAGATTGTAAGTTTAGAATAAAAGAACATGTCGTATGAAACAGTGGGGTCATTTTAGTCTATTTTGTACAAATACAGCTCTGTTATTGTCCAGTGTGTTGGTTTGTATTCTTTATTATATGAGTAGTGTGGTAGTTACGTGGATACAGGTTGTGACCGAGGACTTAAATGTTGTTTTTGTATCAAGAGAAGTGGTGTATTCTGGAGTGTAAAGGTTACAGTGCAAACATGAACGTTTTACTCCAAACTCTGGAGCTTGTGAATCATTAAAACTCTAGTTCTGGTCTAAAATGAGGATGAGGAGCTCTTTTCAGGCAGAAACTCTCACTGGTCTGACCCATAATGGCATCACAGACGTACAATTACAACGTCTTTATTTAAAATTTAGCTTCAATAGGTTGACATAGATCATCTCTGAACATCATTTCTTTAAAAACCTCTTACCCTCCAGTCCTGCCTCCACATTTCTCTTTCCTGTCGTTTCCCTTCGCTCGCTGTTATTCCCTGTTATTACGGCTGCGAGCGTGTTCATTGTGGTTTGCAGTTGGCATGAAAACACCCAAACATAAACGCAAACACGCACATTACATTCATTCCACGCTCGGCCCTAACAAGCAAATTAAACTGAGATGTGGATGCTTCAGGAAATGAGAAACCAGTGTCGGGGCAAAATAAGGAAACGCGTTAGACAAAGGAGCCAAAGAGTTATGGATTTAAAGATGTGTGTGTAAAAGGAATTTACAGGAAGGTGTCAGCGATGATGTTTATGTGAAAATATGTGGTTTAAGTGAGATTAGTGGAACCACTGACTCTGCGGAAGCCTTAATGTACAAAGAGTTTCTAGGTATATCTCCATAAACCTCTTAAAGCACTTCAGCTCTGCTCAAAACTACCAAATATTCAATCATTTTCTAGACTTTAACTCTTTACATGACAGTTTTAATTCATGATGTCACTTTTATTTATGAGCAAGAACACAAAAAGAGAGCTATTTTTATGTAATGAACAGTGGGAGTGGAGCATTGCTGGTGATTAGAGTCCTGATATGTCAAAAAGTAACAACAACATCCCCAGAGGGTGCAAAAGTTTAAATCTATTCATGCTTAGATTGGCTTCTTGAAATGAGCTGCTTGGAGCTCAGCCCCAAACCCTGCACAGTTTTTGTAAATAAGAAGCTAAAAAGGCCATTTCTTTTTGCCCTTTAACATCAGCAAACTGATCAAACCTTTCTCTGAGAATACTATATATACTACACTAACTCAGTCGTGGGCAAAAAAAACCCAAAACACAACTTTTCTTACTCTGACTCACGCAGCAGCTGCCACGGAGTCTGTTCAGAAACATTCAAAAAGCAGATAAGAAAGTCACCCAAGCTTCGTTTCCACTGAACTGAGAGGGTGCAACTCCAAAAAGAAGTCTGAAGCGTCCCCAAAACTGTACCACACCACACTGCAGTCAGCTGATTGGACGATAGAAGATCTTCACTCACGAAAAACATGTTAAAACATTAAACAACAATTTTTTTGTATTAATTACACCTTATTTTCAGATAAACACCACATTCAAACAGAAAACATGAAAAATGTCAAAGCCATTCTTGATAACAACAGTTTTAGTCAGTGTCGTACGGCTCTCGCTTCATGAATTTAAACATTGTATTTATCATCTACACTTCATTAAACTCAAGCAGAACCTGTGCCTCAAATACTGAGTTCTAAATTATAGGAATCCGCTGCAGCTTTCAATTTAATGTTCAGAAAGATGGGAATAAACAGAAACAGTTGAATGTTTCTCATTTATTTGAATTATTAACAATGCATCCAAGTTTCAAGAAGTCTGCTCCAAATACTTTTTATTTTTCTTCTGTCTTCTCTCTCTTTTGTGGCATTTTAATGACGTCATTGTTTCTGTAGGAGACTTGTTCTTTTAGACTCAACAAATTAGTCTATGGTGGTCCTTCAAATGTGAGGAAAACTCTGGTGGTAAATATGTCAGGAATTCTTCAAGAGATGAACGAAAAATAATCCCTTTGACACAACTGCAGTGTCTCTGTAGCTTTTCCTTGTCTCCAAAAACATGTACAAACTTTCAGAAATAAGGAATTCTCTGCACTTTTCCCCCAAATAATAAATCTGTTTGTCTATTGACACATAAAACATGACCAAAACTGAAAAAAATGTAAACTTTTTAACACAACTATTTGTTCACGATGCTGAGAAGGAACCTGCAACACCAATGCACTTACATTTTAAAAGTTACTATATTACAAGGAAAATAAACAAACTCAAGTCTGGTTGTCTCCAAAATCAGAGAAAGAAATGTTTGTGTGGAGAAAGTGTTGTGAGCAGGAGCCGTCCAACAGGAGGCAGTTATCTCGTGTCCATATCCGAGTCCTTGAGAGGCGGTAATTGGGCGGAAAAAGGCAAAGTCAAACATCCGGCGGTGGGTTAACACACACGCAGCACTCACAGCAGCAGCGACAGCCACATCTGCCTCGAATTAATCGGCAAATTACGGAAAACAGCGCGTCCAGAGACATTAGGGAAAGAGAGAGAGCGAAGGGATCCTGGACGAAAGAGGAAGTGAGGAAGGAAGGAAGAGGTGAGCGTGACCACAGTGATTACAGCTTCAGAGAACGACATGAGGGACAGAAAACACTGTACATGTCATCTGTTTATTTAATATGAGACAATTACCTTTACAAATGAACAAAGATGAGTACTATCTATGGTCTTTCATCCAAAACACACCCAATATATAGACCATTAAATTGGCTAATATCTTTTTTATTGTCAATGATTTCATCTGTAGGAGGTCACAAAACCCCCTGCAGAATCCTTTGGTAAACCCCGTACAAACAGGTGGTGGACTGAGCATGCTCAGAGTAGTTGACCTGGCACTAAAATTTGTTGTTTTTGGCAACACACAAAATTAATTTAGGCCAACTTTTAACCTAAGACTTGATAAAGTGAGTTGAAACATTTAATTTGTTTGGATTTTTTTCTTCTTCTTTGGAATAAAAAATCACAATAAGGTGACCAACTATAAGTTATGATTTTTACAGTCAGTGAATGTGATTGTAAACACTGCCTCAATCTGGCATTTTTGGGTAAATCTCGTAAAACCTGACAATGTCCTGCAGTGAAAGAACTGAATCATACTCATACAGAGGGCTTATCATCGACTAATGCATGCACCAAAGTAAAAAAAAAAGTTTACATAAAATGGATTTGCTGTGAGTGTTGTGACTGAGTGGTCCACGAGACTGTGTCTAATACAGGCAGCCTGACAAATGAGAACAAATTACATTTAGCACGTAGCATGTGCTAGTTGATCTCGGGCCCAGTCTATACAAAACGATACGGCATGTACATTATCGTCGACAGCTTTACAACAATTCAAATACAAGAGAAGATAGAAATAAACATACGGTCAGAAGAAATAAAAGGATGATGATGGATCACAAACTGGCCTCTTCCAGTGGGACAAATCAAAAGGGAAAAGGAAATGGGACAGAACAGGATTTAAAGAACATTTTTGGGACAAACAAAGAAGAAATGAGGCAGAGCTGCAGGACTCAACCCAATTTAAAGAGGACACTTGGCTCTGGAAATCACGTTTTAATGCAACAATACAACACAAGGTTTGAGATGAACCTGGAGGATTAGGTTAACTAATGTTTTTCCTGAACCTGTTGTCTCCTAAGTGTACGACGAGGACTAGAGTAAATCCACTGGAAACAGATGAATGATGAATGCACTCTTTTGTCCAAGTGTTAGGACCACAGCACCTACACTTTAAGATATAAAAACATTTCTGCAGCTTCCAGGAACTGCTCGCTGCTCTCATCTGGACAAACACGACTTGTATTTATGTAAACCCTCTAAATTATACCCGCCCAGTCCCGCAGATATTTCTGTAATGAATAAATGCCTCTGACTCTCACTTTCGGTCTGTTTTTGTGCCGTGATTCACTCTCAGTCTCCGGAGTTTGGTTTGGGAACAAGAGATGATCAACCCAAGAGTGTGTGGTGTCAAGGATTCAAGGAAATGCCTCTCATTCAAATAAAACCATCATTATCTTATCGGTGGTTTAGATTTGGCTGTAAATATAACACATCTTTTGTACTCATCGACTGTGATTTAACCACCGAGTAAATGAGAATTAGATCAAGATGTTCATATCAAACCAGAAAACATGGATCAACTGTTGCACAGAGCCTTGACACAAACCATCTGCAGCAAATAAAACCTACTGCGAATGAAAAACGCAACCAATTTCTCCAAATACGGATAGATTACATTGAGGTTAGGGATGAGCAGCTTCAGTGACAGTTTAAATCTTCCCTTCTCTGTTCTTCGTGGTGTTGATTTCAGTTTCTGTTGTTGTTGGTTATTGTTTCCTTTACAATAAAATAAATACAGGCCTGTAACGAGTCGCTCTTAACGACACGCTCTGGGCTTAATGCTCGTCGTAAAAAACTAAGATGTTTGGCTCTGTCCGTGTTGTTCTCAAGACTTTTCATCAGCAACAGACGTCCAACAAGAAACAAAAAAATGAATGGCTTTAATGTGGGTCCATACAAATTGATTCAGTCAGAGGCTCAGTTTTAGTTTAATGGACTTTACATTAATCTTGAAATGGGCTCTAACTGGAGAACCAGGTTTTTCTTTAAAATTATGAGAATTATTGCATTTTGGGACAGTGTGTTACTTTTCTCATCTGTAATATTGTGCTAAAAGTCACTCTCTATCAATTCAGTTTTTGTTATATAGCCCAGTATCACAATAACAATTGCCTCAGAACGCAGAAGACAACAAGAAAAAGAGAAACCTCAGGGAGAGAAGGATGTGAAAGATGTGTTCGGGACAGTCCCAGACAGTATCCACTCATCCAGAGGAGAGTGGGACAGAGGACAACGTGTCAATGAACGAAGCAGAAATGTAAACTATGTTGTAATAAGAGTCAGGACGGAGCCAGAGGATAGAAGCTCAGTGTGTCGTACTTCCTCCAGCGTCTGGGCCTAGAGCAGCTTATCTCATCCATAAATCCTGACCATAAACCCTGTCAAAAAGGAAAATCTTGAGTCTAACCTTAAATGTAGAGAGTGTCTGCCTCTTTAACGAGAGCTGGAGCTGATTCCATAAAACAGCAGCTTGGAAACAGAAGGTTGTACCTCCCGTTGTACTTTTGGAAACTCTAGTAACCCAACTATAAGTTCTCTGACAGGACAGGACCTTTCCACTGAGGACATTAAGTGACAAGTTTTAAGTTTATTTGATGCTCATGATCTGTGGCCGATTGATCAGAGCACCTTTAGCAATTAGTTTTTATATCAAGCAATTACTTCTCGATGAAAACGGAGCCTGGGAGGACAAGACTTGAAGTGTGTGATGCCAGAGGGACAGCTACAGGGACAGGGACACTTTTATAGCTGTAAATGTGGTTGATTCACATCTGCAATTATTTGTGCAGTCATAGACTCAGTGTCCAGAGTCAGAAAACAGAAGAAGCCCTGAACAGTCACAGTGGGACGTGATGTAATAGTCCAAACTGGAGGCATCATGGTGGGACGGGCAGGATTGTGATGGGAGGAAAATGCTTCAGTCAAACCCAACCGTGCTGCACCTCTCTGTAGGAACGCGTTTAAACCTCCGTGTCTCCTGTCTCTGGGGACTGCTGTGCACATGTGGCGTCCGTCTGCAGCTCCGGCGCCCTCTCGTCACGCGCCTCGAAGCCTGAGCGACCACATCAGTCAGACCTCAGGCTCACAGAGGGCTCCCACAGCAGCAGCAGAGGACGGAGGAGAGCGGTGGGTGGTAGGCCTCCTCTGGGAGTCTCCTGTGAGTCTGTGAGCCGCTGACAGACTCCCCTCACACACCTCATTAATGTCAGAGCGGCAGAAACAAACCGTCCACTCACCGCTCGCTCTGCTTCAGCGACACAGGAGACCAACGCTTTAGGCTCTGAGTAAAGTCTGAAGAGGCTTGTGCTTCAACACGTTACACAAGTGTGTTTTTATGTGAGATATGAATCAAACCTGAAGCAGACTTTCCAAACTTGAGTTGCCAGTAATTAATATAAAGAGTAAAGTAAATCCTGGAGGGAGTGATGAGAGGCTGCTGGAAGAAGAGTAGAAGAAGAGTGTTTCTGCTTTAATCCCATCTTTCTGAACTTTAAATTCAGAGGCTGCAGCAGTTTCCTAATTTAAGGGACTCACCCCTGCTCCTGTTTAATGCAGTAGAGACAGATTGAAGTGGTTTAATTCACAAAGTGAGAGCCCACTCTGAAGCGAGCTCACTAGCAAATAAGATTGATAAAGTTTGTTAAAGTATTTAATGATAGTCTTTTATTTACGTTTTGTGCATTACTTTTTCCCCCACAGTGTTACTGTTTCTAGATCAGTTATTTGATTGGAGACAAGTGAGATTTCGAGACTTTCTCTGCAGATTTTGAGCGTGTCCTTATTAAAAACAACCTCTGACTGTAGCCTGTTTAAATAAGTTTTATATTTATTTATGGGGGTTTCGCTGTAGTTTTAAATTGAGGCTTGAATCAATGCTCCACTTCAATGAGCTGCTGATGTACAGGGCTTATCTGTCTGGGTTTAGTCTCACGGCAGGAGTCTGGACTAGTTTTCATGGTTTTCACTTCAAACCTAATTCCTGAGTTGGCGCTAAGTTTTCTGAGACTAGAATTGGGGCTATAAGCCCTGCTTTATTGACCCACGTGGAATACCACCTCTGACTAAAACCAGAGACAGCTGTTGACACTGGGTTTGTTTTAGTAAGTTTTCTGTTGAAATACAACAATGTTGTGTGTTATTTCTGTAAGAAACTAAGTGTTGGCTACGACTTTCATCCAAAAACACAGCCCAAACAGGACTTTAACAGAACCATTTATTTCCGAGTCGGCTGTGACACTCGAGGTCAGCTCTATTTGTGTTCTGGGTCAGAAACACTTCCCCCTGAAACCAGCTACTGTTTCCTTTGGTTTTAAATGACACTTACATTTTTAGGGAGGCTCTCCAACACTAATCATTTTCTCTCTGTAATTCATCACCTCGCTCTCGGCTCATTTCCTGTCTCCGTCTGAAAACCGAGCACAATCAATTAGGCTCCAGGAATTATACAGCAATAAATAAAGCAGGCCCAGGACGCAGCTCCAGAGCCTGAAAGGAGCAGTGTTCAGGGCCCTAGAAGAACAAGAAGGAAACAGTAAGCAGTTTAAACTTCCATTATGACACTTTTTTCTTTGAGGAAAAAACTACACATTCATCGACTCATCACCAGATTGTTCTGTCTACTGTGAGAACACTGGCCAAACTCTGCAGAATGTCGTTGTCTTTCCTAGATCTTCAGTTGGGACCACAGTAAAGCATAATAAAGCTTTTTATTCAGAAAGACCTAACGCTAAGCTTAGCACCCTTTCACACCTTTGGTCCGGACTTGTTTGGGTCGAACCAAATCTTCAAAAGCTCCAGGACTGTGGTTCAGACCAAACAGAGCAGCTGCTCTTTGGTCTTGGACCGGACTCAACTGAACCAAGGTCCGGTTTGTTTGTGAAAGCGTGTTTGCTGATAGTTCGGACTTTTGGACCAAACGCAAAAAGTCACGTCCGAAACACATGAAGAAGACAAACAGTAGGAAACAGACAAAATGTTGGGTTTAAAAAACATACTAAAAAGTGTTGTGTGAACCAAACGAATACACTATTATTTTCTAAAAGCAGTAGGTCTCTGTGCTGTTGTTGTTGTGGTGTTGGATTTGATTTTAAAGACTGTGTTGTGAACTGGCCTCTGTCCCGGAGCGTGCACGTGGCTCCTGTTTGATAAGCCCAGTGAGAGCGTGCACGTGGCTCAGTGATAAGGCCGTGTTGTGTTGTCCCAGTGTTAGAACAACATCCTGAGTCAGTCTTCCTGGCCTTATCAGGATCTGCACCAGCACTTCCTCCACGGGCCATAGTACGAGCGCGCACGGATAGTACGAGCGCGCACGGATAGTACAAGCGTGCACGGACTCTGCCAGGGTTTGGTCGGATCAGGACAGTCCGACCTGCTCTTCGCTGAAGTGTGTCTAATGCACAAACAACTGAATCAAAATAAAGTAGAACTAAAGGTTATTTTTTCTGTCACATCCCACTTTAGAAAAAAACAATCCAAGCCTCTCCTTAAGAAACTGACAGGGAATAAAAGTAACTAAAATGCTCATATTTTCTGTTGCGCAAATAAAAGCCTGTATTTAACTTTGTGGTCTTGTTTCCACTGGAGAGCTTTGGGTTGTTTTGTTCGAACAGGTTTTTGTTGGACTTGAGCAGGTTTTACTTGGATTTGAACAGGTTTTAGTTGAATCTGAACAGGTTTTAGTTGGATTTGGGCAGGTTTTACTTGGATTTGAACAGGTTTTAGTTGAATCTGAACAGGTTTTAGTTGGATTTGGGCAGGTTTTACTTGGGTTTAAACAGGTTTTAGATGGATTTGATGAGGTTTCACATGGATTTGAACAGGCTTTAGTTGGATTTTAACTTCAAAGTTTCATTCAGATTTTAACAAGTTTTCTTTAAATTTGAACAGTTTCAGTTGATTTTAGTTGGTTTTAATTCAGTTTGAACAGGTTTTACTTGGACTTGAACAGGTTTTAGATGGATTTGGACTATTACATGAGTCCTTTTTTAAAAACGCGATTCAATCCTTCGCTCGGTCTCACTGTTGTTTGAGGATAAAGAGTGATAAGTGTCCGAGCGAAAGAATCAGACGAGTGTTATCCAGATGAAAGACAGCATGGAGGATGGCAGAGGTCACAGGTCGAGGGTCAAGAGCTGGGAGGAGAGGTCGGTGCGGTCCAGACTCGGTGTCTTTATCTGAAAGTGACAGAGCTCTGTGTGGTCTCCTTCAGACCTTACATTTCAATCCGTCGTCTTTCTGGACACGTGCTCATCTCATTCCTCTGAGCTTTTCTGTGATTCTCTGTCTCGGTTCTTTCGACTCTAATCAGAGCCTGTAAGATCCACTGTAAACTGGATTTGAAATGGGTTTAGTTGGGTCAAGATTGAGTTTATTTATACAGCTGTTTATTTATGGAGGCAGACAGTTCCAGAGTCAGAGAGCAGCTTCAGCGAAGGCCCTGTCTCCTCTGGTTTTCAAACCTGTTCTTGGTCTAAAAGTCTAAAATCAGCTGGTTTCCTCATTGTTCTGGAACATGGACGGACAACAGCTCTGACAGGTACTTTAGACATTTAAAAACAGTCAATAAAATCTTAAAACAAATCCTGTTGCTGACGGTAAGTGATCACAGGAGTCATGTGGTCGTCCTGTCAGCAGCGTTTTGGGATAACCATTGAGGATGCCAAGAAGACTGGTCCAACCCACAAAGCCTGGATTACACTCAAAATCATTTGGAAGCAGGAATGCATTTACTTTCCCCAAAAGACGCAGTTGAAAGAAGCTAGTATTGACCACAGAACATTCACTGGTCTAAGATCACTCCAAATTTTTGAACAAAAGGGCAACAAGAGGCTAATGGACCAAGGGCACCAATTATTTCCTTTCATTTATTTTTAAAAAGTTGAATGCAGGCAGTTTAGACTTGGGTGCAGTCCGATTTTGGTTTTAACGTTTGCATTGTCATCTTCAAAGCAAGGAAAAGAAATTTGTTGCTTATTAAAGATTGATCTAAGGCAGTTTATAAATTGAGAAAAGGACAGTGCCTAAAATTGACACTTGTGGGAAAAAAGATAATTAAAAACTTATCTGTTTATGTGCTTTGAAATTATTTAATACCTGACTGAAACTTAAAAAAGGATGACATATTTTTAGATGAATTTGATTTCAGATTTTACTTTGATTTAAACAGGTTTTAGTTGGATTTGAAAAGCTCATACATTCAAAATAAAACTTCCAGACCAGCAGCTGTGAATAGTGCGTCTTATTTTACGTTTTTTTTTGCCTGAACGACTTCATCACATGTATTTATTCTGTCTGGAGCGAAGACCATTTTCCGCTGCGGTGGACACTGACGTATTCTGCTCAAACTGAAAGGATTTGAGAGGTAAAAGATGGCCGCCGCTGATTGTGCCTAAAGATAGGGGCGTTTGGGAGAGAACAGGGCGCATTATCATAATAACAGCCTCTTCATTTGCACACAGGCTCCAGATATCCACCCCCCGAATCAGAGAAAACGCCCTCCCAGTGGAGCCGCAGCGAGTCACGCCCGTTAAAGGGGTCTTTGTCCGGCGGCTGCAGCCTGAGGAGCCTGTCGCAGCAGGGACACAGACGAACAAAAGACCGGCCCTGCTTTTTCTTCTCCTCCATTTGAAATCAATCACAGGGCTTTCACAGGCCTCACTGTCCCCAAAACAGAGCCCCGCCCCGAAACACGACGAGCCCAGTCTTTAAAAACAGGTTTACATGAGCAGCTACTGTAAGACCAGCTAGGACCAGTCATGAGGAACAAGCTCCGGAGGAAAAAGAAAAATTCAATTTGTCTTCACACAGCCCCACACAGTTTTTTAAAGTCAGACGCACATTTCAGGCCAAAAATAGTTTGATTGATTTTAGAACTTGTGAAATGAAAGATGCTGATCCATGAAGTGAACTAAACCTGATAAGTCTTGTGATTTCTGTTCCATGAAATAGCTTTAAGTGAAAATTCTTCAAGAGACTGTTTGTTCAAATATTTAGTGATTATAATCACTGTGTGGATTTGAACAAGTTCTAGATAGATTTGAACAGTGTCTAGTAGGATTTAAACTAGTTTTAGCTGGATTTGAACAAGTTTTAGAGGGATTTGAAGAGTGATTTTCCACTGCATCTTATGTGTAACAATATTAAATACAAGACAACCATGTTATTTACTGATATGTACATACTTTAATACTTTAATATTCTAATATATTCACAGGAAATCATAAATTCAGGCACTTCGCCGCCTCTACAGCAACTTTAACACAAGATATCCTGAGATTTAAGACAGCTTCTTCTTTTTTTAAATAAGAACAAAACAGTAAAATAATCTTATATAGAGAGATTTATAATTAACAATCACTTTCTTCTTTTTATCAAAATAAATCTTTTTTAAAATGTCTTTAAAAGATGTCCGTCAGAAAAGGCTGTTCTCGTGTGATGGGTTTAGTGCCGCGTTTTTTCCAGTTTTCTTTTCCACAATTTGTTCTGATGTCATGGTCAAACAGTTCCAAAAAAGTTCATCTTATTCTTTTAAAAAACAAATCGATAAAAGTGTTTATATCGACTAAAAGTGAAGCCGTGGGCCTCAGTGCTCCAGCTGACAGATGGTGGTCCAAAAATAAAGTTCCCAAATTAAAGGTCCAGGAAAATCAGAGGTCCCCGAAATGCAGCAGTGAAGTTTTGTCCTTAGCACTGGCAGCAAAAAGGAGCGAAGTAGGCTAGCTGTTTATGTTTATGTTAGCATTTGGGAGGCTAGCTGTGGCTTGCAAATATTACAAACAAACAGCAAAGTACCATTAAAGTTTAAAATAAATTAGTAAACTGTACTTTTATTTGGACTGTGTTAGTCGCAAATGCTAAATAAAGACACAGTAGAGCTGCCATTTATGGATGGGATATGGATTTAGAGTGTATGGGATATAGATTTAGAGTGTATGGGATGCACATTTAGAGTGTATGGGATATAGATTTAGAGTGTATGGGATATAGATTTAGAGTGTATGGGATGTGCATTTAGAGTGTATGGGATATAGATTTAGAGTGTATGGGATGTGGATTTAGAGTGTATAGGATATAGATTTAGAGTGTATAAGATATAGATTTAGAGTGTATGGGATGTGGATTTAGAGTGTATAGGATATAGATTTAGAGTGTATAAGATATAGATTTAGAGTGTATGGGATGTGGATTAAGAGTGTATGGGAAGTGGATTTAGAGTGTATGGGATGTGGATTAAGAGTGTATGGGATGTGGATTTAGAGTAAAGGGAATATGTATTTAGAGTGTATGGGATGCGCATTTAGAGTGTATAGGATATAGATTTAGAGTGTATGGGATGTGGATTAAGAGTGTATGGGATGTGGATTAAGAGTGTATGGGATGTGGATTTAGAGTAAAGGGAATATGTATTTAGAGTGTATGGGATGCGCATTTAGAGTGTATGGGATGTGGATTTAGAGTGTATGGTATATAGATTTAGAGTGTATGGGATGTGGATTTAGAGTGTATGGGATGTGGATTAAGAGTGTATGGGATATAGATTTAGAGTGTATGGGATGTGGATTTAGAGTGTATGGGATGTGGATTAAAAGTTTATGGGATATAGATTTAGAGTGTATGGAATATGGGTTTAAAGTAAATGGAATATGGATTTAAACTTTAGCCTCCCAAGCTAATGCTAACGTACTCCACTCCTGTTTACTGTCAATGGTGAGCTTTAGAAAGTCCTCTTAAAACGGAAGAAAAAAAAGCCAGTCCGAGTCTATCTCAGCGGCGTTTTGGCTTCGATCCGAGGAGGCACGTCGTGGTAGCCCAGGAGGCAGGGGTCCGTGGACAAGGCGTCGTGAGTGAAGACCGAGTCGTTGTCGGAGGAGCACGAGCTGGAGGTGTCCTCGCACGACGGGGAGTACTGCTCGAACGGCGTGGACAGGTCCAAGTACTGTGGGTAGAAAAATGTTTGAATGTGAACAGGTTTTAGTTGGATTTGCACAAGTTTCATGTGGTTAAATACAAAAACTATACATAAATATGTTGCACAAACCTCGTCAGAAATGGACAGCAACGCTCGATCCAGTTCCTCCACCAGCTGCTTGAACGTCGGCCTCTGCGTGGGAACGGCGTGCCAGCACTCACGCATCAACATGTAGCTGCAAAAGAACAAGATGATTTAAAACATATTCCAAGAAAGACTTTCAAAATAATATATGTGAAGTTATCTCTTACAGTTCGTGCGTGCAGTTAGATGGTTTGTCCATGCGGTGTCCTTCTTTTAACAGTTTAAAAAGCTCCTCGACGGGAATACCAGGATACGGAGAGCCGCCCAGAGTGAAGATTTCCCACATGAGAACGCCAAAGGACCATCTGGAGACAAGAAGCAATATTTAAAATCAATCTCCTGCGTTGAAAACATATTGTAGATGGGAATGAATTGCAATCAGACTTAATTATTCACTTGAGGACCAGTCATTTTCATTTATTTTGGTTTCATGGATTGATTTGGATTCGTTCTACTGCTCGTCAAATATGGAGTGAAAAGTAAGAGTCTATTATGAATTATAGTAATAAACTTACACGTCGCTTTGGTGGGTGTACACTCTGTCGAACAGCGCTTCGGGGGCCATCCATTTCACCGGCAGACGTCCCTGTAACACAAAACATTTTAGTTACCTTTGGAAATCAATCACATTTAAACCTGTCTTTATCTGGTGTTGCTCATTATTGATATAGTTTTGTGACAGTTTAGTCCTATTAAGAGTTGAAAAGATTATACAAACTGTCCTGTTCAACAAATATGTGTCTGGGTTGTTGTTTTTTCTGTGTTAAACCCCTTAAACTCTTGAATACTGTTATGGCAGAGCTTACGTTGGTGGTTTTCTTGTAGTAGTCGATCTGATGCACTCCTCGGGCCAAACCGAAGTCGGCGATCTTCATCACGTTGTCCTCCGTGACCAGCACGTTTCTTGCCGCCAAGTCTCTGTGGATGCACTGCGGAGAAAAGTAGCTGGATTAAATAATGAACTGTTATTTTGGGGGGGGGGTTTGTTTTATTCTGTTTTACTTATCATTATTATTTTATTATTTATCTTATTAATTTATATTTTTAATTTTATATAATTTCTGTCATATAATTTTATAATTTTAACTTTTTTTAAATTTAACAAAAAAATATTCAGGTATGACAAAATAAGACCAACTGACAATAAATAAAGTTTCTTGCTCAAAAAAAAGCCTCTTTTACACGGTTCAATTTGACCACCAGACAAAGCAGGAAGTCTTGACCATATAAGGCTTTTAGAAAAGAAAACTTTAAGCTTTCATGAAAATACTGCTTCTATGGATTGAGGTTTTTGTCCAAGAACAGAGCGGTCAAGAAGATTCACTGCAGCAGCCTTTCTCTAAAAAATGAAAAGTCAACAACGCGGTCTTTAAATAGAAAACCGTTTGAAATGAGGCCTTTTTGGAGCCGGGCAGTGTTCGCCCACATCGAATCGCATGGATGTCATTAAGTTTATTTTGGTTTTCGTTGGAAATAGACCTGGGGATTTGCGGCCGTGGCCATAATGGAGGGTTCGAACTCTGAGGCCGCATTCTTAAGAAAAAAAAACACCCAGAAACTCGATGCCTACACCCCAGACTGGTGTTTGCGAAGTGATTTACGGCCGCACTAAAAAAAGGGACAAAAGCCCAGAGACAGACAGAATGAATAGAAGAAGAAGGTAAACAAAAACGGAGGCAAACAACAAAGAAATGGGGGGTCAGTTAGAGAAAAAAGGAAGACGTCTGAAGGCCAAGTCCAAGAATAAAGTGGAATTTTAAATGTTTTTCCCTTAAGTTATATATGATTGATCTTATTTTGTCACTTTGTAATCTCAGTAATGATTATGAAGCAGAAGGAGACGGGATTTTGACTCAAATTCAATACATTTAGGTACTTAATGGGAAACTGATTTAAAATCTATAGTATTTTTGAGAGTGATGGACAACTGACTTATGTGGTTAAAAATGTGCGTACCCTTTTGGAGGCGAGGTACTCCATGCCGCGGGCCACTTGGTAAGCGCAGGACAGTAGGTCTTTGAAGGTCAGCTGCTCTTCGGGGACTTTGGTGACATCGAAGGTGTAGTCCATTCCCGGAGGTCTCCTGGCGCGAAGGTACTCTCTCAGACTGCCTTTAGAGGCGTACTCCACCAGGACGTACAGCGGGCCTAGGGACCGAGAAATACATGTCGTTAAATAAAGGATTGACAAAGGTTGTTTTAATTACAGTGTGAGTTTGGGGTGTTTAAAATGCAGATAAACAGGAGTAAGTAGCGTCATGAAGTGTCATATAATGTGTGACGGAGGGAGTGAAATTACTGCTACTTTAGAAAACTCAAACTAGAGCTACTTTAGAGGGTTACAACTCAACTCGAGCTGATTTAGAGGGTTAAAACTGATATTACAGCTACATCGAAACTCAGTTTAGAGCTGCTTCTGTATCAAAACTCCTGCTAAAGCTTCTTTAGAGGAACTTAACTTGAACTAGAGTCTGCAACAAAAGGATTTAAACTGCTGTGTGTTGGCAATATTTTTAATTTGTAGTAAAAAAAAATACTTACCGTCTTGAGTGCAGACTCCTAATAAGTTAATAATATTCTTGTGTTTGTCCATGACTTTCATCAGCTCCATTTCAGAAATAAGGTCAGCTAAGTCTTTGTCAGTGGCATCATCTGAAAAAATACAATCAAAACTTTAAATATTCACATTTTATATGCTTTTATATGAGAATTAGCATTTGTTTTAGTCTTACCTTTGAGCATTTTGACTGCGACGGTGGTGGGCTGGTCCGGCTGGTCCTTGTTTATTCCGTACGCATCGGCTCTGACCACTTGACCGAAGCAGCCTTCTCCGAGCGGTTTACCCAGCGTCAAACTAGAAAGCAAAAGAAAAAAAAAAGACAAGGGGTTTTTAAAAATATCCAGAAGCAAGACTACTGCAAGAATCTATAATTTAAGCGCTGGGTTTGTGGAAAACATAGGCTGCGGACGAGCCAAAAGTGAACCAAGACACGAAAAGCTGCAGTTGTCGAAGCCAAACGAAACAGAACAGAAATAGAGGACTTTGTGAGGCTCAGAGCTGTGTGTTAGTTCATCTGAGGATATTTTCCATTTAGTTTGCTTAATAAGAATTTATTCTTTTTGGAAACATTTAATTTGGAACCACAAGACTTTACAGACAGGAAGGAAAAGCAAATTTAGAACAGTCTAAGTTCAATAAGAAGAGCCATTGTGCTTTGTCTTTTGATCCTTTTGGTGCATTTTTGATTTTAAAGAAGTAGAGGGTGAAAACTCAGACTAATGCAGTCTTAGAGGGTCAAAACTCAATACTACAGCAGCCTCAGAGGGTAAAAAATTCATTTAAATCAGCTTTAAAGAGTCAAAACTCAGCACTGCCTTTTTCCTCAAGCCTGAACCAATATTGCTGTGACTAAAGTTTAACTTACAAGCATTTCTAATATAGTTTTATGGTGATTCTTAGGAAAATAGTGGCATTTTGTTGGATTCAAACAACTCTGAAGTACTGTAAAAGCAAAACAATGTATTAGTGAAATGAGTGATTACATATGTATAAGCCTTACTTTTCTCGGGGGAACTCCCAGTCGGGATCGTAGGGCAGTTCAAACTCCATAACTCCTGCGAGCATCGGGGAACAGCTGGACGAGAGGCGGGCCACTCTCATCAGAGACGCACTGGACTTACCCGAAGAGTTGGAGTCCACTGAATACTGGAAGAACAATATGAAAAACGATAAAGATGTTAAAAGATCAGGCTTTGAAATCAATATTATAACCTCATAAATGACAATTTTGAGGTTTTTTGATCTCGGTAACTCAGGTCAATCAGGTCAGGTTATTTCTACTTCAGAAGTATGTTTTGTTGTTACTGTTATAAGTGTAAAGGGTGACACTAGTTGTATCAAAGTTAACCAGGACAAAAAATTTGGACTAAACCAGGACTAAAGGGTGAACCGAAGCTTAAAATAAAGCTAAGCCAAGACTAAACCAGAGCTGAACCAGGACCAAACCAGAGCTAAACGAATCCCTAGGATTAAAAAAAGGATCCAAACCAGGACTAAACCAGTTTGACAGAGACTACATCAGAACTAAACCAGGGCTAAATTGTGACAAACCCAGGCAAAAACTAAAGACAAAAAACTGTGCAAAGCTAAGGCAAAACCAGAGCAGAACCTTAACCTAAAACAATCTCTAAAGTAGAATCAAACCTGATCAGACCAATACTAAACTCAATACTTTCCGTCAGAACTAAAACAAGATGAACCCGGACTTGAGCTGAATTTACCAACACCAAGCCTTTCCAATTTAGAAGAAAATTCTTCCCTAAAAATGTTATAATCTCACAGTTTTATGATTTTTACCTGTCTGCGAAGTGGAAACTTGGATAATTTCTGAACTGGAAGGGCGTCGAATGGCTCTCTTCTGGGATGAACCTGCATCCGACAGAGCACCACGATGACGACAGCCATGACGAGCGCCACAAAGCCACAGGCGTAGATGATTATATCTGTGTATTTGGTCTCCATCGTCTCCATCGCGTTGGCTTCCTCCTCTTTAAGATTCGAATACGAGAGCATGAGCTGTTGTTTCGTGACTTTAGGGCTAGTTAAATGTTGACAGATTGTGTTTACCTGAGAGCACAGTGAGCCACGCAGACTGGTGGGCGAAACCGATCGAGTTTCCGGCTAAACAGGTGTACTCTCCGGAGTCCTCCAGTGTGACTTTGGACAAGTGCAGCACTTCCACTTCTGACATGTTCAAGCTGCCAGTCTGTAGAGAGAAAATATAAGAACGTTAAAGAAAAAGGGTCTAAAGAATAATGATTGAAGGAGACGTAGGGTCAAATAATACTGCCTAACTTTATTTATTTTAAGGTTAGAGTTGTTACCTTGATGACCTGGACGTAGGGCATGCCGTCCGGTCCATATCGGCTGCCATTTTTGGTGATGTGTTTGAGCCACTGTATGTGCGGCTGGGCGTCGCTGTAGACTTTGCAGTGGAACTGGACGTCCTGGCCCACAACAGCAGTGGTGTTAGCGGGGAGTCCTGCCTGGAGGATGGGCCTGTGAGGGGACCGCTCTGCAGAGGAAAAGATTAGTCAGAAAAAATGAGCGAGAGACCAAGAAGCTAAATGGATTTAAATGGACTGGGGGTGAAAATTTGATAATAAATGATTGGATTATTTGAAAAAATGGCCGCTTAAATTTATCTAGATTTTGTCATAAATCAGGGCCAAAACAAGGACTAAACCAGTTTTTAGCTTTGGTCTAGCTGTTTTAAAGCAAATAACATTAAAATGATAAAATATAGACCAGATAATAACCCACTTTCTTTACAGTAGCTCAAAAGGATAAAATCAACAAGATAAAATTGTAATTGTTTTCCGTTTATATTGCATCAATGCCATTTAACTATTATAATAATAGTATATAATATATATATAATAATAGACACAATTTGAAAAACATACAATATGCAATTACAGTGTTGACAATTATATTTGCACAGGAGCCAATATTAATTATTTGGTTGTGACTCATTTTTATTCAAGGCTCCGATTGGCTCTGACTAAGCTATGACTAAACTGTTATATTAAGTCAACTTTATTTAAACAGCTTATTATCAGAACATTTTCAACAGGACTATTGTGAAATGGTACGACATACCAAGGACATCCAGGACGTAGCTGTGAGTGATGGATCCGTGTTTGTTCTCCACGACACAGGTGTAGTTTCCCCGATCTGAGGGAACCACACTCTCCATCACCAGGCTCCAGTGTTGATGCCTCAGCTACAAATGAAACACAAACATCATTCAAATCAATCCATTCAGTAAAAATGTAAGTATACATCTTGAGGAAAAGTCAACATTTTAGCTTTTCAAAGTGTCCCGACCTTGATGCCTCCGATACGATGCTCTCCTCTGAATTCCCGCCCGTTTTTGAGCCAGCGTATGGTGGGCATCGGGCTGCCCATAGCGGGACACCTGAACTTTACGGTGTTGCCAGCGGGAACGGCATAAAGCCTCTTGTCCATTCGCTGTATGTGTGTCCAATAGGGACCTTTTTGAAAAAAAAAAAGAACAAGCTGGTAAATCAGAACACGTCCTCTGAGATCACGAGGATCCACTGTCCATGTTTATATACATGCTGAAGGTGGGGGACGTACCTCTGGAGATGTACACCTGGTCGTTTTCGATTTCAGCCGATGTGTCGTCTAAACCATTGTCCTCATCGTCGTCACCAGAACCGAGAGCATCTGTGGAAGAAAAGTCGTCCAAATAAGGGTTAAACCAGGACTTATTGTTGGACTAAATTCTAAAGTTTAAGCTCTATCTAAAGCCAGTTGGAGCTAAAACAGGACTGACCTAACTATAAACAACTACATTACCAAGGACCACACAAGGACAAAACTTGGACTAAGTCAGGACTAAACTAGGTCTAAACCAGGACTAACCTGTCACAGTGATGGTGAAGTTCCTGAGTGGTGTTTTAGTTCCTCGCAGGACGCAGACGTAGACTCCCGAGTCGTCGTAGGTTACGTCTGTAATCTCCATCGAAGTCCCTCTTGTCTGGATCCGGGGCGTGGGCAGGACCCGCTGGCCGTCTTTGTACCAGGACACTGCCATCCCGGGACGAGCCGTCATGTCGCACCGCAGCTTCAGAATGTTCCCCGGCTCCAACAGGAGGTGCTCCGTGGTGTCCTCACTCAGATCGTCCAGAACATCTGAGGAAATCAAGAACGACAGTGAGGTGCTTGTACAAATCAATATGAAACATGCTCAAATGCATCTAAAACCTGTTCAAATCCTAGTAAACCTGCTTAAATCCAACTAAAACATGTTCAATTGCATTTGAAACCTGTTCAAATTAATCTAAAACATGTTTAAATCCAACTAAAATCCTGTCAAATCCAATTAAAACATATTTATATCCAAATAAAACCTGACCGAATCGATCTAAAACCTAATCAAATTCATTTACAGTAATATCTGGTCAAATTCATTTAAAATTTGTTGGAATCCAATAAAACCCATAACTACTCATATTTTCATGTTTATCTACCTGGAGACATTTCCGCAGCTGTCAAGTCCATCGTTTTAGAAATGATGGTCCCTAAAACATCAAAACAGAGTGTCATGAGGCATTTATTTGACGATATTTAGTGATAACAGAACTAGAAAGAGCCGTTACCTGGCAGTACATGGACCCAGGCAGACTCCATGGCCTGTACGGTCTGTCCCGAGTGAACGCTCTGGGCCAGACAAATGTACTCCCCAGCGTCCTCCAGAGAGATGTTGGTCAAATGGAGCGTGTTCACTTTGGAGCCATTATTCTGCAGAGGCTGAATGAGGAGGATATATTTAATATAATTATGATTACAAAATCAGCATGGATTATTTATCACAGTATTTAGTTAGCATATATACCCTAAGTAATAGTTTAGCATTGGATGTATATTAGCTTTTAGTCAAAAATGTTATTTGTTTATCGAAGTAGGATTTAGCTTTTCAATTTACGCCAACATTAACCTTTAGGCTCGACTAGTTTGGCACTGTTCATAGCTGGGGCTGTTTCTTGAGTAAGCATTAGACTTTTAGGTTTATTTTTAAGCATGTTCTCACCGTCAGAGCCCTCAGATGGACCTGTTCTCCCCGGTTTTCCTCCGAGCTGCTGCTAACGTCCGCCTTTAGCCACTGGACTTTAGTTTTGTCTGGCCTATGGATCTTACAGACCAGTTTGGTCTGGCCTCCCACCACCGCTGTGCTGTTCTCTGGGAAACCCGGCAGGATCAGAGGTCTAGACACTCGCAAACCTGAGACAGTTAGAATACATCTGAATTAATAACTGTTTTTATTATTTTAAGTCACAGTAGGTCATTCTGAGAATAATTGGTGAAATAGGGGTGATTATTTTCTTGAATTAAAAGTGGCAATCCCAAGTTTTATGGCGTCTGTGGCACTAATGTTTAGTTTCAGCAGGAGTGTTACACTCTAAAACCAATAAGACTTGCGAGTAGCAACAGGCAGCGGGTGTCATTAAATGTGTAATTATTTTTGCTGTGATTTACAGTCAGTCTCTGGAGGCGGTGATCAAATCAGAGACATGACAGGAAACGCCCGCACAACTCGTTTAAAACCATTTAGCGCTTCAAGACGTGCAGTGCATTCTTTCCATTGACTATAGCAGAGGGATTTTCTTGCTTTTGCGTTTAGTCTTGTAATTTGTCCAGAGATTCTTTCAGTCTTTGTGGCTCCTTTTCCCTTTCAACTCACTTCAAAGTAGCCTCCTCTCATCGATAACATTCATACCCTCTTTTTAGGCTACTAAATAGCGGCACCTACTTAAAACAACTCCAACGACTTCCAGAGAGAAAGCTGAGGACAGATGGAGACACCAACAAGCCTCGGGGAAGGGTTATCTTTCATCAAAGCGTTTAAAACATCCAGAGCAGCGGATGTATGTGGCAGCCCCCCACACTCGACATGCCACGCCCTCAAACGAGCCCAGATAATCACTTCTCTGGCTCTGACAAGACTCAATACTACAGACATTTCCACATGTGACATCATCAAAAACTGCTGATAAAGATAGTAGTGGTGTTTCCCATTTATAGTGATGAGAAAAACATTAAATAAGATGACAAAAATGACCGGTGGCTCCACACATTAGCATAGAAATGAATGATTTAGCAGGCTAAGCTATAACTTAAGCTAATTTGGTTATAAATGATCCCAACAAGCAGGTACAAACACTGTCTGGGGGTAGAATTTGCACTTTTCTTTAATTAATACAAATAAATATTAGGCCACTAAATACTGAGCTACTTCCTTATATCTTCTACCCACTCACTAACAGCACACGGATCCAGTAGTTTGTTAGTTGCTTGCTAATGTATTTAGCTTTAGCTTTAGTTAGCTTTAACTATTTACCAGCTATTAAGCATTGGAGATTTAACATAGCTTGTTGTTAGCACTGAAAATTCAGTTAAACATTAGCATACAATAATTGTCAAAGTATTTAGTTGAATGTAGCTAAAAGTCGATTTATTTTCAAAGATAGACAAAAGCAAAGGGTGTTTTTTAAGTGACAGGGGCTTGATTCAACTGTAGATTACAGCATTTTACACAAAGCAACCAAATCTACGTGACTGATCCTTATTTGGATCAAAATCATGAAGGGAACCAAATCCGTATAAAACCAAAAACTACTCTTGGCAACATGAATGTAATTAGAGAATACAAAATGGCTGACTTTTCTGTACAGTAGCAGGCTGAAACGCGCAGGGCTGTTGGTTAATGAGGTTAATTAGAAAACGCTGACAGCACAGATTCCTCGGTGGAGTACAGGCCTATAAATAGATGAATGAAAAGTGAGTGCAGTTGATTGTGGTTGTTTGTGTTTTGTTTGCCCTCTCGCCTTTGGGTGACAATTCACACTCTGCCGCAAGTTCAAATCCAGGGCAACGTCCCACTGTTGCTGCAAGTTCATTATTACCTCGATTTTATACTAGCCTTAACCAAACCTTCCCAATTATTTTCAATCTATTAATACAATTCAAATCCTGTCTCTCCCTATTTGTTTTGATCAAAGGTCTCACTTTCCAGTAACAAGATTTAATCCATGTTCTTTTTTTTTTTTTTTTTGCTTTTAAGTCATTACCTCTGCTTGCACTGTGGCCCATTCACCGCAACACGAACCCAACAACTCTGCTTTTCACTAAACACTCACAGGAAGCAATCAGACAGAAAATTGCCCTAGAAAAAAATGCCTCATTTCGACCGACTGCTCTCGAGGTGAATGGACAGCGCTGTCCGGAGCAGATTGAGGACTATCTGAGTTCTCTATCGCAGCTTCAAGTATCAGCGATTGTTTAAAAACATGCAGCGGCTACTGTCTCTAAGCTTTTTACAGGGAAACTGAAACCTGCGAGGAGTTTTATCGCAAAGATTCGGACAAAGCAGAGCTGAATCTTAGGGAGTCATCTAAGTCTTGACATTCAACTCCTACAGCTGTCGAACGACCATTTTAACTGGAAAAAGAAGCAAATAGAAAGTCCTTTTACAGTAGAAGAAATACATTTTGATTCATGATCTTGCATTGACAAACTAGCACTAATTGCTCCAATTAAAAAAACAAACATCTAAACAAAAAGCCAAAAGCCATATACAATATACATGCTCTCTTTTTGGAAAATTTTATTGTCCATTGAAAAACTAACTTAATTGAACAAAAGCTAAAACCAGGCCTCAGTGTTTACTTAACAAAACTAAACCAGGACAAAGCCCAAGAAAAAAACCTGTCTAAACCTGGACTTGAGATGTAACATTATATCGTGTATTGTTATCTGATCTTGTGATACATTATCCTGATACTTATATCGTGATATTTATTAAAAGTGATATTTTTTGCTAGAAAAGGGCTGTTGTTGATATAGACAAGTGGGAGATATGTACAAAGGAAAGATTAAGCAAAAACTAAAGGCATGAGATAGACATTGGTTAATTTCATTCATGATCGTAGACAGTGGAGTTGAGTTGGGATTTTGAAAATGTCGAATGTCGAACAAAAGGTACTTGTACGGTGTATTGTTTTTCAGTGAAGACCTACCTTTGGTCTTGGCGTCGATGGCTCTGCTGCTCACGATGGAGACGAGGCAGAAGGGCAGAAGGACGAAGACCAGGTAAAGTCCGGCCATGTCTTCTTCTCTGGGACTTCTCCTCCTTAACTACAAGACTGGACCAAGCCTGGAGTCGGCCTCAGACTCCCCGTCCTGGTCCGGGCATCGGCCAGACCTCGGAAAACCTGGAGGGAAGATCAAATAGGTTTGATCAGGACTGAACCAGGACTAGATTTATGCTTGAACAAAATGCAAAACCAAGCTAATAAAGAGAGAAAATAGAACTAGTATTGAATGAGGTTTGGATCAAGGCATGACATGGGACTCAACTAGGACTCGGAGAGGACTAAACTGAGAATAAACCAGGTCTAAACCAGTACTAAAATCAGATTAAAGTTGTTCAGAAAACGCAGTCATCTCTATTTGTCATGTAAAGTCCTAAAACTTGACTAGATTCGACTGGGGAGCAGTTTTACACATGAATATTCAAAGATATTTGTAGACGCTAAGTCCTGCTAACTTGCACTGTCCGGTCGTCCAATTTAAATCGTCCACAATGAGCCGTGAATAATGTACATTAGGCTTGTTGTTTGTCAATGGCTCCCGGCATAATGGCCTCAGCTACAACCAAAACACTCCAGACCTGCCCGGAAACAAGGCTCCCAAAGTCTTAGATCAAGTTTACATTTGGTCCTATATCTGTCCAATTCAAAAACAAGGTGTTTTTTTGAAGTATGTTTTAAAATGGTAAATAACCATGTCATTTTATCCAGGGATAACTCACTGACTAAAACTATGGCTAACACAGAAACTAATCATGGATAAACATTAAACCAGAGGTAAATCCAGGTATAGTTTAAGACTTTTTTAAGATTAAACTAGGACATAACTGGACTAAGGTTAGACTAAATCATAGCTAATGGAAAAACTAGCATGTGAGACAAAAGGACTGAACACTGACCCTCTATGAGTCCGGACTTTTTGGATTTTACTGGTCTTTTTTCAGTGTATCATACACTGAACATGGTCTTGATAACTAAACATGTTGATTTTGATGATTAGTTTAGTAAATGGAGCTCAATTAACCCTTAACTAAGATTTGAAGTATACTTAAACCGAAACAATCAAAATCCAAAGAATTCTTGCCTGGCCTTGCTCGGATCTTAAAATGTGTTTTCTCATGTGTCCATAGCCAGACTTAAGTGTTGCCTAACTTCACCTTGAACCATTTTTAACATTAGTCTAATTCAGGACTAGCTCAAGGCATGAACTAGGACTAAACCAAGGGTAAACCTGGACTGAATCTACAATGAGCAGTTCATGAATTTGCAAGATACTAGTAGTACTTTAGACCCTGTTTAACCAAAAAAGACAGTGATTTTGGGCACAATTTGCAAATAAGTCGACTGATTGTGATATGTATTAATCTAAGGGCCTTTAGATTTAGGAGACACTTCACACATGTGTCTTTTAAAGTGGAAACTGCTGCGGAAAACAAACAGAGCGGTGAAAGACAGGCGCCAGGTCTGAGCGCAGACACACGGCCCGTTTAATGAACCGCGCTGCCGCTGAATGAATCGTATTCTTTCTCAATTAAGCTCTGGAAAAGTTTCTCCCCCCTCTTTCCTCCTCTCTGCTGCTGCTGCTGATTCGGCCAAAAACACTCCAGTCTTTTTTTTTCTGAGAAGACGCTGAAGTTTTGTAAAAGAAGAAGTGTAAGAGGTAAAGACAGGGGGTTGGATGGAGTTGAGCTTTTAGTGTGATTTGAGATTTAACTTTGGGGTTTTCAAAGTATATTTGTTACGCTACTGACAGTTTAAGAGAATCCTGGACCAAAACTAAGATTAAATCAGGGCTAAGTATGTGTCTACTAAACTGTCTCTAATAAACCTAAGCCAAGGATGAAACCAAGGACTAAATGGGCTTAAAATCAGGTCTAAAGTGGGACTTAACTAAGACTAAACCAGGACAAACTTCAAGAACTAAGTCTGTACTATACTTAGACTAAATAAAAGCAAAACCAGCAACAGATTTAGGACAAATAAATGACTGAACGAAGACTAATCCAAGACAAAATATGCATTAAACAAGTGCTAAAGGTAGAGACTAAATCAATACTTGGACAAAACTACAGCTAACCCAATATTTACCCATTCACTTCTTTAAATTCATGTATAATCTGGATTTCTCTTGGTCTTATGGGATTTGCTGTAGCCAAAGTCCAGCAGCCACAACAATCCTCTTCTTTTAAGTCCAATGTCTAACCTCAGCTGAGTTACAACAATGTGGAATTGAAATGTAAAAAAAAAAACGTGGCGTGGTTGTTCTAGTTTACAATGCAAATGACAAGTCAATACATGGCGCAATCTTAACCCCCTCCTTTTCTCCTTATCCTCTTTTCTCATCTCTACCCCCCTCTGCAAATCTACCCATCTGCTCCAGCTGGAAGAAAATAACCACAAAACTCATTTAAATGCTAAAAATTCAACCAGAAATACGCAAAAACAATGGGTTCAGAAACAATGTTACGTAGTTAGCAGTTAGCGGCTAACTTTTTTCGCATTATAACGTATGTTCAAATGCTAACCGTTGCTAATTTATATACTCTTAATTTACCTAATACTGATGTAAAGTGTTTTACAATTATCCCAAGTTATTAAATAAGTTAAATCATCCATTGCTGTAGCGTGTTTTTCAATTAGACTTGATATTTTACCAATCAGATACAATAAAAAGTTGATTTTGTTATCGATTCATTCAGTTACTCAAACGTTCATAGACTGTAGGAGCTATTAGAAATTACAATTTAGGCTCTTAATTAATTAAAATGGACCTAAATCCACCCTAAACATGAAATAAGCCGGGCTATATGGTCATATCTCTACTTATTTTTTATATTTGATTTATGTGTTAGCACTTCTACGACATATAGAAAGTTAATGCTCTATTTGATTGAATTGAAAGCACGTTAAAACTTGGCAAATCTTTTTCTTAACATTTTAAATAAAGTTAAAGCATATTGCAAACCCGAGAAGGCGTCAAAACGCGATTGAAGAGCACTTTGGCAGCGTTAAATAGAGATCTGGATCATTTGTAATTGATATTGAATTGATTTAATGACACTATGTTCGTTTTGAGAGCTTATGAGATCGATATTTAAGGTTGATCGCAGCTTTGGAGCTTTTATAAGGAAACAAGCCTATTTTGGATGCTTTTCTGGTTTAAATGAGTTGAAAGTACTTGTTTGCTCGGGTTTATCCAGCCTGCTGAGCTCCTGGGGAGCAGCAGCTGTCCACACTCACTCTCACCCGGTCACTCACCTCGTTCCGGGGCTACTCCGCGTCCTCACGCCTCGGTCTTAAACTCCACATTTGTCCTGCTCGTATCCTTAATCAGAAAACAAGTCCCTTTTCGCTTTCAAACCACTTCCAAAAAAGAATGAGATGCAGAAACTCTTCTTTTATTTAAAATAAATCCATTCAAAACAAACGACAAGACTCCGCGAGGGCAAAGTCCGTGCTTAGTAGGATATTTCCTCCAGAAAACACGACCTGAAACAGTCAAAAAATGAAGAAATATCCACTTTCTGAGTAAGGGAATAGTCCAGGAATAAGTCAAAATTGCTGATAAAAACCGTGCGTAATGTTTGAGCTTCTCGTGTTGTGCGCCTTTACGCGGCACGTCCTCACTGTGCTCCTGTGAAAACGGTCTGCGTGAGTAAACGGAGCTGGTGCAGCGGTAGAGAAAAGGTTGGGCTTGTGTTTGGGGGGGTGAGAGAGTAAGTGAGGGAGTGAATGAATGGTCTGGCACGCACGGATCCACGCACACGCACCCCTCCACTTCTGCTGCTGCTTTACGCGCTGAGAGGACAACAATGCTCTGAAATGAAGTGAAGGGAGAAAGAGAGGAGCGCTGGAAAAAGGGGGAGGGACACGCAGAAAGAGAGAGAGACCCCCGACCAGAAAAACACCAGCCCCCTCTTTTTCTCCAGAGACTCAAGCCCCGCGCTGTGAGAGTCTAATGTGGAGACCGGTGTTTTTAAAGTTCAATAAGTAAAACCAGGTCTAAACTACCTTACAACTACAGTACTTTCTATATGTAGTATTATGACTTGAGGGTTATTTGTTTTAAAATAACTAAAACTACTATCATGTGTCTGTATTTAACCAAAGACTAAAATGGGGATTAAATCAGAGCAAGCGCATTGACTAAAACAGCAAACTAAACCAAGGCTTAAACCAGTCTAAGCTAAGTTAGGTCTAAGCAAAGACTTAATCAAGACAGAACATGTTTACTCCTACATATGAATCAGAACTTGTATTTTCTATTTATATATCTACATGTTTTTTCTTGACCCATCTTACAATCATCTTACATTGTTTGCCTGAAGATATAAATCATACAATATGCAGTGTAGTTTTGTTCTGAGTCTGCAATAACTATCAGTAAAATACCACTATACAAAATACCATATACATAAGCCTCACTTTCACTGTAGGATACAGTACGGGTCAGGTCAGTACGGGACGGGACCACTCTCCTTGCTCCTGAAAAGAAACGTCTGCTACAGAAAAACTCACGTCATCAAAGTGCCAAAAAAGTTGTATAAAATATATCTGAAGCAAACTTTTATAAGATTGGATGCATTGTTAATAATTAATATAATTCCTGAGAGGCTGGAGCTACAGCAGCAAACAAAATGTTTCTGTTTATTCCCATCTTTCTAAACATTAAATCAATAGAGCTGCACCAAATTTCCCATAATTTAGGGACTAAGTATTTGAGGCTCAGGTTCTGCTTGTGTTTAATGCCGTGTAGATGATAAATACATTTAAACGACCCAAACTTAACTGTACCGTTCCAGTGGAAACAAGGCTATACTATTGTGTACCATAATACACTCAATAAACAACCAAATATTGAGCTGATTTTTCAAAACGGTGCATTTCCTTCAATACATTTTTCGTAATCTCTTCTTGTTTATTAACAGCATAGTCTCATATTTTTGTATATTTGTTGTGCTCCTAAAAACAGGTTGTCATTTTAAACTATGACAAATGTTGTGATGTATATTGTAGATGCTCTGTCTGATTTTACTGACTTTAACTTGGAGTTATAAATCCTCATAAATGACCAACATTTCCCAGGGCTTCAATGCAAATAAAGCAGTATTTTCTTGGTGTGAATTGTGGCTAATGCAAACAGTACATTAAGGAGGGCGTCCCGTTAAGCTGCTGTTTTCCACACCTTTGTGAAAAGACTGTGAATGGCCCCGGTTTTAATTACATCAGTAAAAGAAGAGCTGTGAGTAAATCCCATTAGGCTCAGACTCAACACGAGCCCAGTGTTATATTTCGTCTTAGTTTAAGAACCAACAGCTCTTTTGGGTTAAACACACCAGTCAATGTCAGATATGAGTTTATACATCAGCTTTTTAAAGACAAAAGGGTCTTCAAATTGTAAGTAAATGCTCTTTAAATCCGTCATAGCTGTTTCTAAAGATTAAGGATGTTGTCATTAGGTCGACCAAACTCATGTTCCTCTTTACATTTTAGGGACTCGCTGTTTAATGTCACGTCATGCTCAAGTTCTGCTTCTGTTTGATAAAGTGGAGACGATAAATGCAAAGTGAGAACCGTACGATAACCGGAAACTGCTGTTGATATTAAGCAGCTTTGTCTTCAGAAAAAAAGTATTAAGATTTAGCATATTTTCTGTTTGAATATGATGTTTATCACAAGTTTAACGCAAGGGGTAATTTATTTGTTATTGTTTATTTGTTTTCCCTTATGCTTTTGTTTTTGCTCAGGTGATGTTATGTTTAGTGTTGAAAAATTGTTCAGAACTAATCACACAAAAAAATTTTATCAAATTTTTGCACAATTTTTGAGTTGGGCCGAAGTTCAGGTTCTTTGTATGTCCTTGTCGCGTTGTGTACAGGGGGTTAGAGCACATAAATACTGAGGAAACATGTTTACACTGCTTAATTAAAGGGCCAAATAAAAATGTATAAAATAAAAATGATTATAACATACTTAAAAGTCCTATCATGACATAAGTCTTTGTAGTTTTGTTTCCTAACAGAGTAAAGTAACTCTTCTGCATAGACATTTGTTTCTGTAAAAGTGCATTTGAATATGGCTCATTACGACGGACCGTAAATCGAGATGAGACGGTGACGGGACGTTAATCCTCTCTAAACCTGCTGTAATTACCCAGAATGTAAAGTTTTTTTTAGCGACTGAGGCTGGAGCTGTGGCTGATTGTGATGTAAAGGTGAGTATAATCCCACCTGGAGTTCATTAACACGACAACAGGCTGCAGCCCCAAAGTAAACACACACTTGTGAACATGTGCACACGTCCTTCTTTACTGAATAGGTTTACTTTGTCTTTAGTAAGTGATGCAAAAGGCCTGGTTTAGTGGTTTTGTCCATGTTCTGGGTTTAGTTGTATTTTAATTCAGCATTTTGTCCAGTCTAGACCTAATTCATTCCTCATTTAGTCCTTGTTAAGTTCCCAGTTTGGTCCTGGTGATGGATTAATCCTGTTTTAGTTTAGTCCTGGTCCTAAGACTGGCCTTATAAACCAATATAAAGATTGTCTACTTGCTGCAGACATGTTTATTTGCTCCATGCTTATTACACAATTGTTCAAAATCTCAAAATAAAATACCTCCTTTTTATAATCGTTCTTTATTTTTGTGTCTCACTGTTCAGACTCCAGACCTGACCTTTGGCTCGACACCGTGTGAGTCTCGTCCTGCTGCAGCTTTTACAGCGGAGTCAAAGTGCACAAATACTGCTGTCCCAGTGGAAGTCATAAACTGATAAGAGCCGTGTTTGTCGAAGCAGAACGGACTCCGGAAACAAGTCTAACTCTGACCGGTTTGGACAAATAAACAATCGATATCACTGCTCCTGAGTCCACTTTTATAACACTCTGCTGCAGTAAACAGTAGAAGAAGAGTGTTTCTGCATTATTCCCATCTTTCTAAACTTTTAATTTGAATAAAAAGGCTGCAGCCGTACATTTTAAGGACTCTTTCACGTCACGTTTGCTCCTAAAGCTAATCTCACTCAAGACAACACAAGATGACAATTTTCTCATGTTAAACCTAATAACCAATCATTTTTCAAGAAGAAACTCACACAAAGGAAGTTTCTTTTATGATTAGATAATAGACAGTTGCTTTTTTATGTGAAAACACTAAAAACACACCTCAGCCTGGTGTTTCAAGTGGGTCCAGCTTTGAGTTACACTTTAGAAAAGGTGGAATTAAACACTACATTTGCCTGATAATACATGATTTTAGATGTTTTCTGCAGCAGATGTACCCCCAGCATCTCACTGCAGCAACAGGATTTACTCTAAACCAACACCAGGAATAAATCTAAGGTTTACCCTGGGTCTAAACTTGGATTAAACTACGACAAGAAGCAAGGACTCAACTATGACTTGGGAAATAAGAACTAAGAACTGCTAGGTAGGGTTTAAAAAAAAGACTTGAACCAGGATTAAAAACTTAGGTAAAAGCCAAGATTAAACTAGAACTAAAAATACAAAATGACTAGTGTTACAGAAAGAACAAACCATGTTGAGTTTAAGTCCAGGTCCAGGTTCAGTCTCATAAAGTCCAGAGAGCGTCAGATTTACTGCTGCAGCTCGGGAACCTGTCAGGATTATTGTTGTAACCTTTGACAGCACTTTTATTGTGAAGAGGAACAGGAAGTGCTGAGGAAAACATTAGGGCAATACAGAGTCAAAGGTCCTGGTCAGGATCTGAGCTCTGTCACATGATCTGGGTTTAAAACAAGAGAGGACACATTTAGTCCTGGGTTAGTGCTAGTTTAGTCCTGGGTTAGTACTGGTTTAGTCCTGGGTTAGTTCTGGTTTAGACCTAGGTTAGTACTGGTTTAGACCTGGTTTAGTTCTGGTTTAGACCTAGGTTAGTACTGGTTTAGACCTTGGTTAGTCTTCTTTTGGTCATGGTTTGGTCCTAGTTTAGTCCTGGTTTAGTCCTGGTTACACCCTGGATAAGTCCTGGTTTAGACCTGGATTAGTCCTGGTTTAGACCTGGGTAAGTCCTGGTTAAGTCCCTAGTTTAGACCTGGGTTAGTCCTTGTCTTGTCTTGGGTTACACCTGGTTTAGTCTTTGGGTTAGACCTGGTTTAGTCCTGGTTAAGACCTGGTTTAGTCCTGGTTTAGACCTGGATAAGTCCTGGTTTAGACCTGGATTAGACCTGGATAAGTCCTGGTTAAGTCCTAGTTTAGACCTGGGTTAGTCCTTGTCTTGTCTTGGGTTACACCTGGTTTAGTCCTGGTTTAGACCTGGTTTAGTCCTGGTGTAGACCTGGTTTAGTCCTGGGGAACTTAGAGCTAAACACTGCAGTCTGTTTATTGGACGATAGATAATCCTGCGCGTCACTTTCCCCCTCATGTTACGCCGGTCCGTCCCCTGTGGCCTGTCCCCCGTGGGCCCGTCCCCCCTTGGGCCCGTGCCCCCGCGGCCCGTCCCCCACTCGTCTGTTAGCCCCTGTCAGGCTCCAGCCCACCATTAGCATCTCATATCAGCCATCAGGACCTGGGGCTCCGGGAGGGACCCCTATATCAGCGCCGTCCCATCTGATAAATATGTGACAGGCGCTGGTTTTGGTCAGGACTTCCATCTGAATGTGTCACTAGTGACCGAGGAATGTGGAGAAAGGACAGATTGGGAAAAGTTAGTGAATGGAAAGCAGTTTCAGAAAATAAAATATAGCTTCACACACTGTTGCTGACGGAGCCTAATAAGTATCACAACTAAAATATGACATTCATTCTGATAGTTTGGTGGTTTCTTGACATAAAATGAACATTACAGCTGTGATATTTATCTGTATCTGTATTGTTTGTCTCCTTTATTCCTTTAGTGGGTGTATGGCATCAAAGTTACATTGTGTGAACCCAGGACTAACTTGAGGCTGGATTAAGAAGGACCAAACCCAGGCAGGACTAAAACAGGTCCAAACACAGTCCTTAAGCAGAGGGCTGGTCCTGAAAACAAGCTCACCTCATGAGTCTGCCTCATTTTGTTGTCATTTCTATTCCATGAAACAGGTTCGTTATGAGTCAGACATAATCACCAGGAAACTTTTGAAGGACGTTTTGATAAATACAAATTACTTTCAATCTAATCATTAAAAACAAATTTGTTTTAAAAAATGGCCGCTTAAGCAAAATGCACCTTCATGGACAAATTATTTAATTTTTTACATCTGATGAAGTTTTCAAACCTCAGCTTCATTATTTTCATCTAAAAACATCTGATTTCTTCACTGTCCTCTGCAGCTCAACAATTTTTTTTCACCAATTTATTGCTGAAACCACCTCAGAATGATGAAATGATTAATAATATTGACAAAAAGTGAGCTAAAGTTGTTTTTCTTTGCGTCCAAAAAGTCTTATCCTCAGGTACCATTAGGATGAAACTTTTGATCTGCAAATGGCCAGAGGCTATCAATATATCAGTCTAATATAATGATATTGATTGATCGATATTGTATTTAGCTCCACAACAAAATCTAAATGAGAAATCTCAGGTTATCTCAATGATATGTTAATTATTCTCATTGTAATCTGACTCAACTGAAGCTAATGTAAACCCTTTATCTGCAGCAGTTGTTTCAGCCGTGGCTCTCGTCCCGAACCCTTCTCTTCACCAAAGACCAAACAAATAATTAACAAAATGAGTGTGATTCGTTAAAACGTCAGGGTTCAGGCAGGGTTCAGGCTGCTGTGGGACGGGGGTGTAGCATGCGCTGATACGTGTCCCGATGTAAACAGCTGTGAGAGTGAAGCAGGCGGGGGGCCGGGGGCTGGGGCGACCTCCCGAACCGATAAAGATCAAATGGAGGCTGTTTTTGGGACAGAAGGGGACGATGTGACCTGCTGGGACCAAAACGTGGGCTTCACAGAGAGAGGGACGCTTGAATGGGACTGAGGCGGGACGGCAGAGAGAGGCAGAGTTTAACCTGCTGCTGACAGAGGTTCAAAGTGAGGGCTTCGGGTCAAAGAGAAGCTTCACATATTTATTCTGAGTGTATTTCAAAGGCTAGAATCTTTAATTTTCTAGAAATAATTTTATCCTTGCCTTCAACATATTACTTTTTGGTTAATTAATAAAGAACTAAACAAACACCAATCAATCCTAGGCCAAGAATAAAGGACCAAGATTAAATTAGGACTAAACCAGAGCTGCACTAAGACTAAACCAAGGACTAAATAGGGATTAGGCCAAGAAAACCACATCTAAATGCTAGCCTGTTACTAAACAAACCGGATTAAATAAGGGCTTTATTAAAAAACCAAACGTGGGATGAAATCAGGAAAAGGCCAAGAGTAAACCTGTCAAAATTTAGGACTAAAGCAGGGACAAGGACTAAACATGGATTGCAAAACTAATTCAGGATAAAACTTAGGAATAGACCAAGAATACACCAGGAGTAAATAAGGGTTACATTCAGGGACGTATTTGGGCCAATTATAGGCAGACCTCCCCCCTTTGAAACATCACCTTCCCCTTATTCAGAGATATACTCAATGTTTGATTACCTGGGCACCATTTCTATTCTCCATATCCATACTCTGAGCTGCAATATCAATATCAATGTTAGGATTGTGGTTGTGTTGATGGGTTCATGAGATCAAATTTGGCGACATTAGACCCATTAACGAGTAAAAGCTTCAACAAAAGTTAATACACATCTGCATAATGTTGCATTGTATTTGTGTAAATGTAAACAACCGATGGTGCTATCCAGGGCAAAGGTAAAGAGAAGGTCTGTTTTCAGGATGAGGAGCTGTTGGCAGTGGGTCTACGACTATATCCCAAGAGACATGTTGATCTGGTTACAGTTAACAGACCATCATCAAATCAGGTCTTACAGGTGCTATACTGAACAACATGGACCATCCCCTGTATTGGGCTTTGGAACAACAGAGAGCAGCCAGTGGACGTCTGAGATGAGTGAGCTGTAGGAGAGAATAATAAAATAACATAAAACTCAAAAGAAGAGAGGAACGTGATGACTGGCCCGTCGTCGCGCTAAATCCGTGTGATCCTCAGGCTAAATCAGAGCTAAAATAGGGCTAAACTAAGACTACAATTACATTATACACTTAGATTATGGGCTAGACCAGGACTAAAACTGGGATCTGGGACTAAGACAGGACTAAAACTTATGTCAAAGAGCATCCATCTTCCTTTTCTTGTTCATGTCAGACCTGTATTTCATTCAAGTCCAGCTGTCTCTAATTAAATTTTAACCCTGCTGCATTAGAGTCCAGGCTGAAGTGTAACCTGCTGTAGACCTGATGTGGGACCCCCCTCAGACCCCTTCAGACCCCCCTCTGTTCTCTGTGTTTAGGGACAGTGCAGCGTTTTGTCCTCAGTGCATCACAAAGCCACTGTGAGCTCGTCTCATTGTGACGCAAACACTGAAGTAATGATTAACACTGAACACAACAAAAGAGCAACACTGTCCTGGGTTAGACCCGGGTTTGGTCCTGTTTTAGTCTTATCTTTAGTCCAGTTTTAGTTATGAATGACCACTGACGGCAGTTCTCGTTCGTGATTGGTTATGACTTGTTCTTGTTGTAAGTATTCTACAAATTTCCTGTTTTATATCAAGAATAAACCTGGATACATTTAGAGCTAAACTAAGACTGAACCAAGGACTAGACAAGGATTAAACTAGGACTAAATCAGGGCTAAACCAAGACTGAAGCAGGTTTAAACAAGGACTATATCAAGACAAAACTGGGGCTAAACTGGGACCAAATACAGGCTGAAATTTGGATTAAACTAGGACTAAACTAAACCTGGAATAGATTAAGAATATATTATGACTAAATAAGAGCTAAATCAGAGCTAAATTTGGGCTAAACCAGGACTAACGCCAGGTTTAGGTTGAACTAAACTTAAATGTAAACTTCTTTTTTCACTGGTTAAACTAAACTTCAACATTAAGACTTTTTTCACCAAAACCAAACCAGGACTAAATCAGATCTAACCTTGAACTAAGCCCAGGAATAATAATATTATATATCCAAACTAATCTGTTAATTCATTTTTCTCTATTCAAATGTGAAAGACCGCTCTCGGGATGGTTTTGGATGTTAATCGTTTTGTGAGATGAGATGGTTTGTTGTGAGAGACGCAGCAGAGACAGCACAGACATGTTTGTGAATGGCCCTGACCTGTTCAGTGGGTGGTGTTAATGAGCGGGTGGGGGTCTGTTTGGGGTTTGGTGGGGCGGCGGCGGGGTGTTTGTGCTGGGCCTGAAATGTTAGGCGTGAAAGTTAGCGCTCTAAGAGTAAATCAGCTGAGTGGAAGATCTCATTAGAGCAGCTCGGGCTTTGTCTCTGCGTTAAGGCTGTCATTAAACGACGGCAATAAAACGCTCTGTTTGGAAACGGGTCAAGTCCAAGTGATGTGGATTCACCCAAAACCTTCCTGCAGCATGAGGCTTCTGTTTGTGTTAAAGGGAGATTTGGCACATGTGTAGGTATTATTGTTTCTAATGTTTTGACATGAACTCATCCTCAGAGCTCTATTCTATAAAGTGACTACTACTACAAACCTGGTTTAGTTTGACAGCGCTGCCTCATTTTACTGTGATTTTGTTCCATGAAACAGGCTCATCATGAAGGATGCTTAGTCTGGTCCTGGTTCAGACCTGGTCCAGAGCAGGTTTAAGGTCAGGTTTAGCCTAACATTTGATCAATCAGACTCTTTTGTCACAAATGTTATGGAAAACACAGATTTTTATGACTGTTGTTCTAATGTTTTATCAGATTAATCAACTTTACCACCAAATCCAGACCTAGTGTTTCTGTTTCTGAAGAAAAATATGACAAAATTAGATTAAAAGTAGTTTTTTTCCTGCATTTTATTAGTTAAATTGAGCCATTATTATCACTGTAAAATAGACAAGTCTGTATTAGATGCTCTTGATGTGCTTTGATGCACTTTAAAAAACATTTGGTGCCACCATTAACTTCCTTGGTGTAGTTTTTAATTGAGGCTCGATTAAATCAACACTACCTTTCAGTTTCTGCTGAAGCTGAGGCTCATTCAGACTGGATTTGACCCACTCTAGTCTTTATGTAACAGGTTTAGATCAGACTCTTATGTTCGCGCTGAGACAAGAGAGAATTCAGGCTGTAGCCTCGGTTTTCTAAATGAGACCCAGTAGCCTTCAGACCTATTTTCACTGGGATTGTTCGTAGACAACAGTCTGTCTCTGCAGGGCTCACAGAGAGGCTCATGGGATGTAGAAAGGTGAGGAATTACATTTGCATTTTTTGCCAACTCTGAACTTGGAAGGGAAGTTTAAGAATATTGAGCCATATTTTTGTTTATGAATAACGTTTCTCTCCAAACTTAACTAAAGAGTATGTCTGTGGAGGTTCACAGTCATCCAGGACGTATTCAAGAAAAGGTTTTGACAAGGCATTGAAACCTACGTCCAGAAACTTAAGAGTATTTGTTGTGATGAGACTACTTTGTGATTTGGCTCTATATAAATAAACTTAGTGGATCAGTCTCACAGGAGTCCTTATCTCAAGATTAGTAGGTCTTGATCTCACCTTGGACTCAAACTCCTTTTTACTCTTTTATCTTGTCTTGCATAAAAAGATTTCAAGATTGCAAATAAAGACATGCAAAGACCACAACGAGGTTAATTAGGCTGTGTTTTATTTGCAGTTGCAGGAGTGTAATTAGTGACATCACATGACGTATATATGAATAACACTTCTAAACAACAAATAAAATATTTAAAAGCAAACATAAATTCTCAAAAAAGTCAGGTTTTAGTAGAACTAAGGTAGTATTCTCTCAAGTGGCCTGTAGTTTCCCTGTTTGAAAGGCTCCCTACGATGAAGACATCAAAGTGCAATAGTGACTGTTGCTAATAGCTCCGCCTCTCTCTGTCGGGACACTGCTTTGAGGAGGGGGTCGGGGTTTTAGGAAGCGTTTTACCCCCTGCTTCACGCTCAGAAAGAACAGCTCCTCCTCAGCAGCATGTTCCTCTGAGCAGGACCAACAGAGCTCTGAGAGAGAGGACAAATGACAGAAAACGTATTGATATGCACACATTCAAAAGTATGGTGTCCCGCAAGGCTCTATACTAGGTCCCAAACCTTTTGAACATAGCCCTGGTGCCTCTGCTGTAGTTCCTGGATAAGACCTGGTTTACGTTTGGGTTGAGTCTGATTTATTCTCATTTAAAGCCTCCTCTGTGGTTAACTTTGGTTCAGAAGAAGAAGAAGAAGAAGAAGAAGAAGAAGAAGAGTGTTTCTACTTTATTCTCATCTTTCTATCTTCTTTAAATTCAGAGGCTGTAGCAGTTCCCAACATTTTAGGGACTCACTCTTTTAGACTTTCACAAGAACAAGACTTCATACATAATTCATTTAAAAAAAACGTTTCTATTTTTTCACTCAAGTAAGGATAATAATCATCGATACAACCGTCTGTAGTGTTTAGCTCCACCTTTTGTAAAGTGGACCACTCACTTGGGACCAGGGGCCAAAGCTTTGCCAAAGTCGTACGATATAGTACAGTGCACTTTTTAAGGGAAACAAAACACAACTAGACAGGCCCGTCGCTGTTTTTACCTCATACATTATAAATCAGAACATATTTAGAGTTGCCATTTTATTTTTTTAGCTTTAATTCAGCTTCTTTCAACAAATTTCAGCCCAGTTTCTCGTCCCATTTCAGCCACTATCACCTTCAGCGTAACATGTTTGCACCAAAACATTATCAAAATCTAATTACACTTATCATTTCTCCTTCCGCTCTTGTCCCACCTCTTTCCTTTGACACCCATCTCTTTTCCACTCTTCTACCCCCCTCTCGAAGCCCCTCTCCAGGCCCGATCCCCGCAGTAATCCCCCCTAGTCCTGGGCCGCTTATTAGATCAGGCCTCAGTCCCAAAGCAGGGATCCGGGGCCCCATTGTTTGGCCCCTGATTAAGAGCTTCTCACACCAAGGATAAGGCTAAAGGAGGGGCTTAGAGAGAGACGGGATCCTGCTATTTTCCCCTTTGTTTGGGGAGGTCTTATGGGGCCACATTGTTGCGGGGCTCAGAAAGGGCTCTTTTAAAGGTGGGCTGGATTTGCGGTACAATGGGATGTTAGCCTATGAGGGATTTAAGACTCGACCTTATACTTTTTTAAAGCCTAGAGGCGGTGCATTCATCCTCTGTGGAGCTGTGTCCCACTTCATCTGGAAATGTGGAGTGAGGTGTTTTGACAGACAGAGAGGGCAACATCTCAATAGGAACGGCCCAATAGCGAAGAACCGTTTTAATTAAAGAAAGGCCAATCAATTCTCAAATATTTCAGGAATGTTGTCTTGTGTAAACAGCTTCAACCCATCTGTTCTCATCAAGACCATTAAAGAGATTGTTTAAACTGAGAAGAAGTTAGATATTTATGCATTAATGCCTTTGTAAAATGTTTAAAATGGAGTTCCACAAGGTTCAATACTGGGACCAAAACCTTTTTAATATTAACATTGTTTTATATTGTATTTTGTCTTGGATTTGATAATAGTTTAGATTTGATTTGGTCATTCATACATCATGTCAGACCCGGTCATTTTCAGGTCTGGGGGCCACATCAGGCCGTGGACCTGCCCTGCCCCGGTCCGACCCCCAGGAGGCTCGTGTTAAAAAGGAATCAATCCAAGAGTGTATTCCATAGAGTACAATACATAAGTCTTGTTTTTTTACAGGACATACCACTTCTTGTTTCTGTCTCTTTAGTCCTGATTCAGCTCTAGTTTTGGTTGGCTTCAATGTCCGGTTTAATTCTTTATTTTAGTCCTGGTTTAGCTCTAGTTTAGCTTCGTTTTGGTACTAATTGGCTTTGCTATAGCCCTGGTTGAGTCCCGGTTCAGTCTAAGTTTAGTCTTCTTTTATTCCTGTTTTTAGTCCCAGTTTAGTTCTTTTTTAGTCCTAGTTTTGCATTGGTTTAGTTTTGGGTTAAGCCAGTTATTCTCAATGTTTGTCCTGATTTAGTCTTTTCTTTAGCCCGGTTTTAGTCTTGTTTTAACCTTGATACAGTTCTTCTCTGAAACTTGGAGGCTTTACCCAGAGCTACCCAAAGCTCCTGTACGTCCGTGTGGTTCTCCTCCTCAAATATTTTTACAGTTTCACTCGACAGGACAGTAAAAGGAGACTTCAGAGCGCCGTGTCCCAGCGGTGAGCGAGTGGAGGTTTATTTTTGGTCATTAAAGGCCGTCCGGGCAGAGACGGAGCGGCCGCGGTGGGTGTTGGACGCTGGATTAAAGACGAGGACCTGCAGAAGAGTGTAGTTTGTGGTTTTGGAGCAGGACGCCACTCAACACTGCTCCGACATCTGAGCGGATTGAACTAAAACTCAGACAGAAACTCGTCTGCGTGCTCAGATGCTCAGGTGTTAATAAATAAGTCTTGTCCATAGCCTGGGCTACGATCTTTCTGCATTAATGCCTTTGTGAAATGTTTAAATCAGAGTTCCACAAGGTTCAATACTGGAACCAGATAGTTTTAATGTACATTGTTTACAGTTTTGTATTTACAGTAAGGTTTTGTTTTTGTTTTTTTGACAGATGTTAAAAATCACTGTGAATTGTGGTTCCCAAAAATGGAAAGTTTATTTTAGTCTTGAGTAAAGTCTTAGATTCGGTCTGATTCAGTTTGGTTCTTGTCCTGGTTTGGCTTTACTTTTCCTGTGATGGTTGGTTTAAACTTTTTTGTTTGTTTTTTTTTTTGGTTTGGCTTTACTTTGGTCCTGGTTTAGTACTTGTCTTGTTCTTGGTTTTTACTTGTTAGATACTCCTGGAAGAGACCTTCTTTTGTCAACGAATAATTACTACTTTACTTTTTATTTACATTTCAGCAAACAATGATATCATTTTATTTGGACGCCTAGCTCTATTTTCCATATTCATTAAACCTCTATATTTCTTATCTCTCTTTATTATCGCTCTTTTGAAACGTGTTAATTGCACCTCCCTCTTTAACAAATCCCTTCCTTCTTTATCTGTAGCACGAGGACATTCCTGCTCAGACCGAGGGCTGCGTCTGATTAGCAGCATCCCGCCACAATGCAGCTCAGATTAACCCTCTGTGGAAGAGCCACTGATCTGACGCTGCCGGATTAAGGACTGAGATTATCTCTGTTTGCATTTCCCACATGGTTCTCTGAAGGAATGCACTACTGTCCTGACGTCTTTGTTCAAAAATGAGGGTTCGTTACAAGAAGCCCCCGTTCAGACCTGGGATTAAAATGATCCAATCAGAAGCGTCCAGTCCATCTGCTTAAACTTCCTGTTAAAGCAGTATAATGTAATGTTTTTAGACTGTAAACCCATTAAAGGAGGCAACTGCTGCTGCTCAACTGGGAACTTTTCATAAATATTCTGTAAATAACTGTATTTCTAATGTAAATATATCATGTGTTCTCACAGGTTTTCTAAATTATTGAGTTAGGATTTCAAATAAAATCTCTCGACTCACTTTGGGGACCCCCTTCTTCAACCTCAGAGCAGATTGTGGCAGCTCTGCCCTCCTCTGGTCTTGACTGAACCCTGACAGTGAGACGGAGTGGTCGACAGCTGCGGAAATACACCTTCCTGTTTGTGAGAGTGAACCTTGCGGACGTTAGCCACTCGGTGGAGGGTAAAAAAAACACCGCTCCGACCCACACCTGGTGAAGAGCGTCAGGGCTTCGTCAGGTCACGCCCAAAATCAGCCTTAACATAACAACCTGCTGCTTTTATTTAGTCACAAAAAAGCCCTCTCAGTCTCGTGACTTGCTGTTTGTGTTAATTACCAATAGGTTCATGCAAATTAGCTGCAAGTGATTTTGATGAATGAAAACGTGTAGAGGGGCTTTATTAGAGACAGTCTTTGTATCACCGTAAAGAAGACTCGAGCTGTAACAGATAAAAGTTGTGGGAAGCTGCAAAGAAAGTGAATTTCTTGATGTTTTACAAATCCTTCTTGTTCACTCAGAGAAGCTACAGATGAGGCAGTGCTGTTTTTCTGCAGCGTTGTAGCATCTAGACTTTCTCTGGAGAATAATCAATGAGGTGTTGGAGTCAAAAGAAGCTGTCTCCTCCTGCGTCCTCTCTGTAGAGCAGTTTGGAAACTCCTGTAACGGACACAAGCCCAGGTCGACTCTAACAGCAGACTCTAACATACAGACGTAAAATATCATCACAAAATACAAACATGCATTGATTAATTTTGAGACACAACAGGGTAATTCAGAGTACGGCAGGCTTAACAGAATGATTCAGAGAGAGTCATTTAGTCCAGGCTTTGGTTGTGATTTAGCCCTGATTCAGCACTAGTTTTGGTTCGCTTCAATGTCCAGTTTAATTCTTTATTTTAGTCCTGGTTTAGCTCTAGTTTAGATTCATTTTAGTCCTAATTGGCTTTGTTATAGCCCTGGCTTAGTCCTGTTTCAGTCCAAGTTTAGTCTTCTTTTATTCCTGGTTTTAGTCCCAATTTAGTTCTTTTTTAGTCCTAGTTTTGCCTCGGTTTAGTTTTGGGTTAAGCCAGTTATTCTCAATGTTTGTCCTGATTTAGTCTTTTCTTTAGCCTGGTTTTAGTCTTGTTTTAACCTTGATACAGTTCTTCTATGAACCTGGAGGGCTTTACCCAGAGTTAAAATCAGAGCTCCTGTACGTCCGTGTGGTTCTCCTCCTCAAATATTTTTACAGTTTCACTCGACAGGACAGTAAAAGGAGACTTCAGAGCGCCGTGTCCCAGCGGTGAGCGAGTGGAGGTTTATTTTTGGTCATTAAAGGCCGTCCGGGCAGAGACGGAGCGGCCGCGGTGGGTGTTGGACGCTGGATTAAAGACGAGGACCTGCAGAAGAGTGTAGTTTGTGGTTTTGGAGCAGGACGCCACTCAACACTGCTCCGACATCTGAGCGGATTGAACTGTTGGAGGTAAAACTCACGAAGACAGAAACTCGTCTCCACTTTGGGCCTCACTATGAGACTTCCAATAAAAATATGAAAGATCTGATGTGAGGAAAGTGAATTTTGTTCTTTTCAAATAGCTCCATTGGCTTTGGACCGTATGAAATTATGAGGAAAAGTATCACACTTTCACAGCATCACAGTATTGTGGATATAAATTTAAGTCAGATACTGCTTTAAACTCTTTAGTGGAACAGCTCTAGTCTTTTGGACACATCAACACAAGAAAGAAAAGACTTGGCCGTGTCTGGATCCTCTCTTTAGTCCCTAACTCTTCAATCATTTAATAATACTGTACTAAATAGAGGACTATAAAGTGAACTCTATTAATGCAAAAGGCTTCAGACTGTTTTTCTGTTTTAATGCTCTGTTCTACTGTAAATATTCAAATTCAGAAGAGGGAAAAATCCAATAAATCTAAAATCCAAAATGACCCTTTTTTACTTGTGTTTCACTGACAGTCTCTTGTCATTTCTAAGTTTCATCAAGATATTTACGTGTAGTTGACAAATCACAAGCAATTTTCTTATTTTCTTTCACTGTACAAGTTAACCTTACTTTAAAAATCTAGGAAACTGATTGCCTTTAAAATATTAAGTAAAGGAAAATGCTGGTTTTAAGTTAAGTTTACTTTCCACCTCTAAAGAAAAGATTGTTGTCTTTATTCAGTGAAACATTTTATGGAAAAAAGAAGAGAAACATGGGAAAAACCTCTTCACAAAGACTGCAAAATAAAACCAGTCTCTTTTGAGAATGGAAGCACCGTTAAATGTGATGCCCTGACTGTAAATCAAAACAGAAAGTGAGTGTTGGAAGTCGGTGTCTTCTCTTGGACCTGAGCTGAGACAGAAGTGAGCGCTCCCCTCCGTCGTCGCCCGATGCCTCTGTGAACGCTCCTTTGACTCGAGGAAAGGTTTCGGGCTCAGTGTCAGCTCTGTGGGCCGACAGTGTGTGGCCCGACGTCTCCAAACCAGGAGTCGTGCTGTTAAACCACACAGAGCTGAAGTGTTGACCCAAAGCTGAAGTAAGTACAGCCTTTAAAGACAAAAAGAGCTTTATTTAATGTCATCGCCCTGAAGAAATCTACTCAGGATGAAAACTGTGGCCATTTACACTTTACAAACAGCTCTATTTGAGTAAATGCTTTTGGTACCAAGGTGATTAAATGTATTTAATTTGTGTTTTCAGTTAAAATATGTCTCCACTTCCATTTTTCCACAGTTTTTCAACTTTTAGCAGTACATAAATCTATTACCTGTTTAAAGGTGAAATGAGATGTCATGTTTTTTAGTATTGACCCAAGACAAAACAAATACAAAGATTAAAGTAGGTATAAGAGGCTTCCCCTGTTGTTCTTTAGCCCTATAATCATCTCATTCAAAAACAAATGCACAAAAATGGAAAGAGAAATGACTAAGAAACGGCTAAAATCTGTGGAAACTAAAAACACTCAGGCTTTAAACTGGACTGAGCCTTGTTTAGTGTCAGGGTTAGTTCCAGTTCAAACTCCAGGCGTAAAATATGTCAGAAATGTGTAAAAGCAGGCGACTGAGGCCCGAGCTGCTGCCGTCGTTTATTTGTGCGGCTCCAGAGGTCGACAGGAAGAAGGTCAGGTTTATTTTTGCTGCTGATGGAAACAGACACAGAGAGGCTCCTTCAGGTTTTAACTCTTCCTGTTGTTTCTGAAGTTTCCAAAACAAATTTACACTAAACCAGGACTAAACCAGGTCTGAACCAGGTCTAAACCAGGACCAAACCGGGTCTGGTTTGTGCTGTTGTGTATCTGACCCACTGACCTTGCGTCACATGAGGCGTTTCCGCGGCGACCGCTCTGAGAAATATGAGAAGAATTAGGGCGAATATTTGAGAAGAAAACATCAGCTGAACAAACCTAAGATCCTCCAAACACAGGACCCTCCTCACAGCGTCCCAGGACTGGTCTGGGTCTGGTCTGGGCCTGGTCTGGGTCTGGGCCTGGTCTGGACCAGAACTATGCCTAGACTAAGTGGTCAGTTTGAAATGTGACTAAACGCTGGATAAACCCCAGACTAATAGACTTATTATTCAACCCACTTACTTCATGGCGTATTTAGTTTCTATTTTCCTATATTTTTGACACAGGAACAGATTTAATATAATTTCATCTCCATTTCCAGCTGTGTGTTTTTGTGAAGTCATTTCCCGTGGATTAATCCAGTTTATCGTCTTATCTTAAATGAACCAGGACTAAACCAGTCTCCCGTTGGTCTCCATGCCTCTTTTTGCTGGACACAGACCAGAGCCCGTCCTCAGGTCCTGATAATCTCTGGTATGTCCTCATCAGGTCTTTGAAGTGTCTCTGGAGGAAAAGTGACGGGAGCCACTGAGAGTCCTGAGACCGCCCCAGGATCTGGTATAGACCGAGGTGAGTCCGGTCTTATCTGTCCTCTTTAGTGTTTAGTGCCCACAGGCTGAAGACAGGGGGAATATTAGGGTTTAGGCCGGGTTTAGTCTAGAATTAGTCCTGATTTAGTTCTTTCTTAGTCTTTGTTCAGTTCTTGGTTAAGTGGAATACACTGTAGATCCTGCTGTAGATGTTTTCCTGTCTCTAAAGTTTCAGTCCTATCCTTTGGTCCAGAAGTGTGTGTGGAAACCCAACCCGGCCCCGTTTGTTTGGGAGCCTCTGCTGAGACAGAAGAGGGACAGGAAATGAGACAAACCGGAGGTGGACAGTGAACACGGCTGGAACAAAAGCACATTGAGGGGCACGTATCTCTGCCGCTCTGAATGAACCGAGGGCCGGGCTCCGCGGGAGGAGGGGCCGCTCGGAGGAAACCCTTTCAGTCCCGCTCCGTCAGGCGCTGTCAAGGTCAGTCTGCAGTGAATGGGGCCCGTCCACCTGGCAGGGGCCCCCATTTTTTTTTTTTTTTTTTTTTTTTTTTACACTGGAGGCCCCTCAGTGAGACAAAAGAGCACTCAGGCACATTTACATACAAGCAGGGCAATTACACAGCGAGGGCTTCGACTGGAGAGGGTCCTGAACCAGATATGGACAGAAGAGCTGGAAATGAGACAGGACTCAGTTTTTAGTTTTATATTTAGACTTAGATAAACTGAATTAATCCACCAGAAAATGACTTTGTAACAGCAGCTCAGAACACACAATTAAAACTGAAAATAGAAGTGAAATTAAATAAGTAAAAATAAATTCAAGGCACTGATATAAAGCTTAAAATACAGTAATGAGGTGAGAATATTACGGTAAATCACCCAGTTTAAGTTAAAAACACATGAACTCAACAAATTAAGAAGAACGTGTTTCTTACTCAAAAGTGCTCCGTCCAAAAGCACATGAACACATCACATCAACACACACACAGAGGCAGCGTGACTCAAAATATGTGTCTTTGTCAAAAAGTGAGTGAGTCTGTCTCTAAAAACTGCTCTTCGTGTTTTTCTGTTTTCGTGTGTTACTCTGTGTCTCTGTCCGACTCTGGAGCGTGCTCAGTTCACCGTGTCCGACCTGAAACGGAGAAAACCTTGAACATGCAGCAGTTATCTGACAATGAACAGCATTATCCAGGTGTGTTAGTCCCATTTAGAGAAATTCAAATGACTGCACTCCTCAAACAAAGTAATTACATACAGTTTAAAACTACTATGTTCGATCTGAGGACAGAGGAGGTTTCCGTGAATGTCATTCTCCAGAACTGAATAAATTTTAAAGGTTTTTGTTTGTGATTAAAATCATGATTTAAAGCTTGTTTTCCACGTCCATAACTCAAATCACAAACGCTTCAACAACACTGCCTCTGTTTCTGATCTGAATCGTCTTTTTTATCCGTTAGAGTCGAGTTTTTCACCCGTTGCCCTCGTTCGGCTCGTGTTAAGGTCATAAATCACTGGCAGTAATCGTCTAATGGGCTCAGATACAACACATAAACGTTACGTGCGTGTCGTCGACCTGAACGCACGTCCCTGTGGCTCGGCTCCAAACCAAACCTCCGTCTGGCAGCTCCGAACGCAGCCTGAGAGCCATTTTACAGGTGATTAATGGACATAATGACGGCAATTCAGGAGGAAAACATGGAGCGTGAATCGAGAATATAAACAAACGGAAAGGCCCAAGCACAGAAACAAATGCACGACTCAGACTGAGACGGGCTTCAGCGATAAATCTGTCCACATTCAGCGATAATATCCTGCTAACATATGGATTAACTGTAAAAAAAAGAAATGTGGACTTGGCAGATTTGTTTTAGACAGTGGTTAAAAGTGAAAATAAGTGAGACCAGACTCATGGAGGTCAGTGTTTGGTGAAGGAGACAGAGTTAGTCCAGTCTTAGACCAGGTCCAGACTCATGGAGGTTAGTGTTTGGTGAAGGAGACAGAGTTAGTCCAGTCTTAGACCAGGTCCAGACTCATGGAGGTCAGTGTTTGGTGAAGGAGACAGAGTTAGTCCAGTCTTAGACCAGGTCCAGACTCATGGAGGTCAGTGTTTGGTGAAGGAGACAGAGTTAGTCCAGTTTTAGACCAGGTCCAGACTCATGGAGGTTAGTGTTTGGTGAAGGAGACAGAGTTAGTCCAGTCTTAGACCAGGTCCAGACTCATGGAGGTCAGTGTTTGGTGAAGGAGACAGAGTTAGTCCAGTTTTAGACCAGGTCCAGACTCATGGAGGTCAGTGTTTGGTGAAGGAGACAGAGTTAGTCCAGTCTTAGACCAGGTCCAGACTCATGGAGGTCAGTGTAGTGGAGCTTTAAGTTTTAAGTACAATTCTTGCAGCTGCTGATAAAACGTTTTCTCAAAATAAGCGTCAGATGGAGATCGTGGGTTTGTTTGTGATGGGACTCTAACAAGGGGCAGGTGGTCCGGGTCCAGGTGAGGTCTCTAGGGACGGACCCGGGTCACAGGGGTCAAAGGGTCAACGTGCACATGCTCCAAAACTGAACGTAGTCTTTGTGCTTTAAGTGTAGTTTCCCTTTTTGTGAGAGTGAAAAGCTGTCAGTGCTGCGTTCAGGGACACAGCTGCGTCGTTCACACTGCGTCCATTCATCCAGAGTCCAGTTGTGTGTTTTATTTCAGATAAAGTGGTTCAGTTTGGCGCAGTTTAGTTCAGTTTGGTTGAGTTTCTCTCGAAGAGGCTTGTGTTCCCACCGAGCTGTTTCCAGAGAGAGTGATGGTTCACTTTAGTACATTTTATTTTCACCAAAACTCCACATAAATTAACCTGTTCTGAACTTTTCATGGCTATCCTCTGTTTGTTCCATTGAGTAACTAAAACCCTCCAGTCTTTCGATGTGAGACGTCTGTGGGCAAACGAAGGCTGGTACAGTGTGCAGCTCTGTCTCCACATGAGAACATCTCCTGCAGCGGAAACACGAGCCAGATCAGGGCTTATCCTTCCAAATCATGCAGAGGTGTGCTGAGGACTGTTGGACCGTTCTGTGGGAACAAGGGCAAACTCATCACTGCACAGGCGGGTCCAACAAGCCTCGCTTCTCGTAGGATTAGAATAGATCAAATAAGAGGATAGACCTTTCCTCACAAGGACTGGTTCACTTCTGGAGCTTGTTCTTGAGGCAAAAGTCAAAATCTGACAGAGCTGCAGCTTTTAAATCCCTCTATTTCAGCTGTAAAAGCCTGGGGATTGTGCATTTTTATTCATGTTTCTTCTCCTGACAGGTCTGAGCGCTAGGATCGGTTTGTTTTCGATGTAAACCACAAACACTTAAGAAGAGGTCAAAAGCTGCATTCTCGAGAAAGATGGTTAAAATCTGTCTGTACATGTTACACATACCCACTCAAAGGTCAGGAGTGAACTAAAGCAGAGGCATATTCCATAAAACTCATTAAGAAAATCTTACTAATGAATTCTCTTGTGTTTGTGTGAACATATAACATACTGTGGTTTAAACCTGTTCCATAAGAGACTAGGAGGCCGTTTACATGAGAGCACTGGTCAGAAAAATACAATATAGACATGCCGTCACCAATCTGCAATCACATGGTACCACCCAAAACGATGTATTACACATGCCAGACCAAAATGGGACAGTTTTTTTTTTTTTCTACATCAGCTATCCCCTCTTCTGTAACAACGTTGTATCTTTGACCTCATTGTTTTCAGAAGACAATGAATGAAGCAGCAGTCACAATGAAAGGCAGGATTCAAAAGTTAGCATTTTCATGGAGTGACATCGTTGACGTATAAATGACGTCTAAAACTAGTGTGGATCAGACCCAGACTAACAACATCAGACCGAACGAGCCGAGCTTCAGAAGAAACTGAAGTCGAGCCTCGAAGAGAGACTACAGCCTCCTTTAACGCGCCGAGGAGAAACTAAAGCTGAATTATTGTGTCTTTCAGCTCAGTTTGACGGAGCAGAAGGAGAAAAGTGAGAAGAATCCAACTGTGAGACACTTACTGCTGCTGCATTAAGTGAGTTTTACCAACGTCACAAAGTGAAGTGAGGAGCAGCAACAAAAGAACAACTGTGAACCTCTAAAACAACCCAAGACAGAGCTCAGTGACAAACTCAGGCTGAACAAGACAATCACAAAATGAACATGACTTCTGTCCAATCCCAGAGTCCACATATCTGCACTTTAGTGACATTGGACGAGGAATCACTTTTCACCAACAAGGACCATAACGAAAAAGGATTTGATTCAGACGCAGCTGAATTTGTAAAATGTTAAGGGCTCTAGTGTAAGTTTTATCAGTCGTCTTCTGACAGAGGACTGAGGACAGGTGAGGGGTCTCACCTGAGGCGGGGAGATCATGTGATGTGATCCTGGGCAGGTCATAGGCCGAGGTCAGCTCTGATAAGGCCCAGGTCAAAGAGACAGGCCTCACCCAAAACTGCATTTTTAAAATACTTCAACAAAACTAAAGCACTGCCTTGAAACACTCCCAAATGTATAATATCGGAGTGGAGTGTTCTTAGTTTCAGCTGAATATTGAAATCTAAAGGGATTATTACAGCTTTCACCACATTGACATTGACCAACATTGATGTCCTTGTCTATTGTGGAGTCTAAACCTGCAGCCATCACTTCCTGTTTGGGCCCAAAGTCGCAGAGGCAGCAGCTCGTCTCCCTGCCACCATAAACCCCCGACAAAACAGCAGCAGCACCTAATTGTTGAGTTTAACGCCCGGTGATTAAAACCCCTCGTAAAAAGCGCTCCACTCTGACAGCGAGACTTCCCCTCGGAGCCCACACAGGCGCCCATCGGCAGCGTGGCCCGTCTCCTGACACCGTTATTCTGGTTTACGGCCCGCGGAGGGAGGGGAAGTCTGCCTCATTTAGCTAACGGAGCCCAATAAACGCCCAGGATTTACGTTAATGGAGCATTTACGGCGGGGGGCTCACTGCATCAGCTCCGTTGACTTTGGCCTTTGTTTGATTCAATTCACAAAACACAAAAAACAAGAGCAAAGAGCCGCAAACCAGTCGCTCAATGACAGATCCGGGGCTTATTTGAGTTAACTCAGCAGTGTGGCTTTGTACTGATTGTGTCCCATTTACACAGAAAGAAATATGGAGAAAAAAGGTGATCCAATGAGAGCCGTGGAATATCACAGTTAAAAATTGTCATGTAAACACTTGCAGCAGTATTTTACCATTAACAGAGTAATCCTACTGTTATTAACTTCACAGTAAGGTGCAGATTTGCTGAAATACAGTACAATATCAGCCATTTCCTGTAAATTCAACCTTGGTACTGTATTCTACCTTTAGTTTTTCTCATTTGCTTTGACTCAAAAAGCATTTCTCAAAACATTCACAGTCGTACGTTTACATTCAGAGTTTGTTCTGCTCACATCTTGATTAAACCCTCTCTGCACCTTTTTTTATACACAACCTTTTATAACATCTCTGAACATTTTGGGCTGAACTCTGGGACTACTCTGGAGTTTTATTATCCAGGACTATGTTAATTTGAGACTGAAGATTTGAAACCTGTAATTACTCACAGGAAGGGAGCATGAAGTGGACAGAGGAAGTCGCTGCAGATTTATTCACAGCCTTTTTTATCTGCCACAGACATCCACACTTTTCTACAAATACATGTTTTAATGGTACCGCCACAGCTGCCATCTTTGTAGGTAAGCGTTCCAAATAAAGAATAGATCTCGTCCCTCTAGATTCGAGTTTTGGGGTCTTGTTTATGAGTTAGGGAAGGATGGAGGGAGATTGAGAGACAAATGAGTGCAGTCGATCTATGTTCCGACTTTTATCTATGAATATTAGCTGTGGGTCATGACCAAAAGGACAAGATCTCGGCTGAAATGAGCTTTTTCCGCAAAGTCGCTGGGTGCGTCTTTAAATATTGGAGCTCGGAGTAGAGCCGCTGCTCCTCCACGTCGAGAGGAGCAGCTCCAAGCCACTTTCTAGTCTTCAGTGTTCGAGTCCCAGTCCAAGAGTAGTCAGAGTTGAGTTTGAGTTGAGCCGACATCACTTGAAATACAAGTCTGAGATCATTTCCGAGTCTCAAAAGAAGCGTCCGTCGAGTCCAAATCAAGTCCAAATCAAGTCCAAATCAAGTCCAAATCAAGTCCAAATCAGTTGGAGTCAGTTTGAGTCAAGTCCAAGTCCGAGCCAAGTCACCAAAGTTAGTTACAGATCAGAAAACTGCTGTGAGTGGAATTATAACATTTAGACTTCATAAGCCTGTCATTTTTTATATTTATTTTTTCAAACCCACTCAGAGCGGTTTACTCGGCCTGAACGCCTCAGTATTCCCTGGAAGAGCTGGAGGAAGTGTCTGGGGAGAGGGAAGTCTGGATTACAGGAAGAAGATGGATGAAAGCTTAAATACACAGCACTAGCATGTGTTTATTGCAAATCTGACACGATTTTACATTTGTTGTACAGGACTTTAGTGAAATGAGGTTCTTTCAAATGTGTTTTTAAATAAAACTTAAGATGGATGAATGTTTTTAATGTGATTTCCTGCGGTTAAATGCAGGTGTGAACATTTTGCACAGACTATGTTCAGATGATGTTATAGAAGCGGTTGTATGTTTGTTGGTGTTTTCTCTTTTAGAAAACTGCTCAGTCATGTGTTCAGCTGCAGATTCACTGATTTCACTGATCTCTATCAAACACTGAACGTTAAAACTGTCCCGTCAGAGTCCGGCCGCTGCTCTGTCATGATTTTCTGTTTTATTTGTGTAAACAGAGGCCGGTGACTGTGAGGTGGCCCCACAGTAACAACAGGCTCGACACATGGCACAGCTTTGACATAATGACATTTCACAAAAACAAAAATGACTAAATGAAAAGACTGAGTGATTGTGTCCTTTAATTAAAGCTGTGGGAGGGTTTCATTTCTCTTTGTTGTTTTATTTTTGGTGAACTTTTCAGTTTCTAGTGCATTGTTTTTGTGGGATTAGAGCAGGGTCCTGTTCATAAATGCACAGAGTAGCATTTCTTTATTTATAAACTTAGCTATGGAGCAATAAGATGGTCAGTGTCAGCTTTTTAGAGATTATTTTCTAGTGTGTGTAACATAAACACCACATCCCTCTGATTTTTCCACCATTTTTTTGTCCACTTTCAACTCTTCAGCCTCTTCATCCAATGTCCACTGTTTGAACTCTTTTGGTAATTGTACATTTATAGTTTCAACAACAATTACAATTTTGTTTTTCATGAAATTTTTTCTATCCATTCCTCTTCGAACATCTGCAAAACTCAAAACTTTATTCACTCATTCATCACTTCTGCAACAAACCACAACAGAATCTTGGTCGTCCTGTAAATGGCCTGTGACTGTCCAGGTGTGCACTCTCTCGACCTGTTCGTCCGGACTCGTCGGTGCAGAAACGCGGTCGTACAATCGAAGAAGAAGGGGTTTTGTGGCGTCCTCTTTGTCAGTGGGGTCCTGGAGCTGCAGCGTCTCATTAGGCCCCATTCTGTGGAGACTCATTGTTGTGCTAATCAGGCAAAGATGTGGACGAGCGCGGCTCCGGAAAATCATCTGAGCAGCTCTGACAGCCCACGCCTCTCGGGACGGGGCCGGGATAATGGCCCGTGACAGCACTCTTGTACAAATATGAAGACGCGTGAAAATGAACCGAGCTGGAGCTGTCAACCTCTGAACTGAGATATTTATGACGCGGCGGTAGTTTTGGAGACAAGGTGTTCTTTTATCAGCAACTGGAACGAGAACAGCTCATATTCGAAAGAAGAAAAAAAGAGCTTCTAGTTTTAACTGGTTTTCATATAGACTTGAACAGGTTTTAGTTGGATTTAAACCGGTTTTATTGGATTTGAACAGATTTTAGATGGATTTGAACAGGTCGTAGATGGACTTAAACAGACTTTTATCTGGATTTCAACAGGTTTTAGTTGGATTTAAACTGTTTTTATTTGATTTGAACAGATTTTAGATGGATTTGAACAGGTCGTAGATGGACTTAAACAGGTTTTTATCTGGATTTCAACAGGTTTTAGTTGGATTTAAACTGTTTTTATTTGATTTGAACAGATTTTAGATGGACTTGAACAGGTTTTAGTTGGATTTAAACAGGTTTTAGTTGGCTTTAAACCAGTTTTAGCTGGATTTAAAGAGATTTTAGTTGGATTTGAACAGGTTTTATTTGGATTTGAACAGCTTTTATCATGATTCCAGCAGTTTTTTTTTTTTTAAAAAAAAAATCTTTTTTTTTTTAAAAAATTTTTTTTTTTTTTTCAAAAAAGAATTATTGGATTAAAACAGGTTTTATCTGTATTTCGACTGGTTTTAGTTGGATTTCAACAGGTTTATTTTTAGTAAGAATAGCTTTTATCTGAACTCTGAATAAAACCTGAATCCATGTTTCAGTTTGGTTTATTAATCTCCAGATTGATCCAAGCCTTGAGCTCCTCAGGCTCCAGTATCTGATTTGTTTCTGATCCATTTCTTTCGAGATAAACACGAGGAAAAGTGTGTGGGGGTCTGGGTCTGAGAGGGTCCGGGGACTGTGGGGGTCTGGGTCTGAGAGGGTTCAGTAGGGTCTGGGTCTGGTTCAGGGGCTCATTGTGATTTTAAGGAGCTACCGTCTCGTTCAGGGTCAGGAGCTAAAGAGAGGATTTATGAGCCTCATAAATCAGACCCAGACGTCTCTCTCTTCGTCTCCTCGTCCACTTTACATCCGTCGACAGAATGAAATCTAGAGGCAATGAAAAAAAAGTGTATGTTTTCTTTCTTGATCACAAAGAAGACGCAGCAGAATGACGTTTGTAGAAATGTTAGGATCGTTTCATTTAAAGTAAATCATCATCATCTGACCTGTTTCCACTGGGTTTGATATACTTTTATGTTCACGTAGTTTCTCTTTTTTGCACAAAATGAGCAGAAAACCACTGCGGATGACTTTGACGTTGCTGTTTTCTCACCTGAATCTGACCCAAACAGGAAAGTCCAAAGTCTGGACCAAACAGGGCAGGTGTCAAAGGAGCCTCAGTCTCAGAGCCTTGTTGTTGTGGATGTTTCAAGGACGAACACAAAGGGCACAAGGGCATTTAGGAGACAGTGGTGAGGAAACTGCAGTGAAGACAAAAGAAGAGTCTCATAAATCACAACAACACAACCACATCCTCCGCCACAGTCTGTAGAGACCTGTTAGTGCATCAGCAGATCTGGATTATACTCACAACTGTCACAGAAAATCCACACTTCAGATGATATAACCATAATGTTATGTAAGAGACATTACAACCAAAGAATCAGTGACATAATGTTCTTGTAACATGAGCTACTAAGACAAGATGACTTTACTCTTCAAAATATTCAGACACCAAGAAATTAAAAATATACAGAGTTACATTTTCAAATTATCATGCTGCCTTCTCACGACACTTGAGTCATTCGTAGCGTAAAATGCTAATATGCTATATATATTAATCGTCGAAGTCACATGAACACAACAAAGGAAGAATAATGTGTTTAGTACTCAGCAACTGTGCCGTCTGAAAGCACTTGAACACATCATAAACTACAGTAAACTTTTTATGACATGACAGAGGAAAATAACCCAAAATATGTCTTTGTCTAAAAAGGAGTAAGCTGTAAACATGCAGCAGTAATCTGAGAATGAACCACATTATTCAGGTGTGTTAGCTTGATTTCGAGTACACCCCCAATCGGAGTGAGGTGTTTAAAACTCAGATTATAATAAAAATTTTAAAAAATAATCACATTTCTTGCAGGTAAACATACTGTGTAGATTTTTCAGATTAAAATATTACAGATAAGGTGAGCAGAGTAAACAAAGTGCACAACAAACAAATAAAACATCCCTGAAGCCGTGTTTTTTGGAAACATGGACGTACACAGCACTGAGGTTATGGAGGACCTCAATATTTTAGATAAAACAATGTAATGTTTGTTCGTTTTATGTGTTTTTAAACCTGACCAATATCTGTTTTGCTTGTTTCCTTTCATCCACTCTTCTTCATGTGTTTTATTGGCTTTGACTTCTTGCATTTGGTCTGAAAGTCCATCACTTTTTGCCGGACCAAAGAGCAAACTGGAGCTTGAGGGAACACCTGAAGATTTGGTTCAAAAGTCCAAGAGTCCCGACCAAACAGAGCAGGTGTGAAAGGGCCCACTATAGACATAATAGTCTCCCTCAGAGTCCTGACTTCTCCTTGTGCCTTTATTAAAGTCCTCATCTCTTTTACTGCAGAGCTTAGTGGTGTGTTCTGGTTACAGTAGGAAGTCTTTAAAAGTTCACAGGCCAAAATCAGCAGCTGGATCTACGAGCAGCCGGACTGTAATGCTCCAGTGACGCACGTTGGTCCATAATAACGTCCAATCTTCAGCGTTACGATCCGCGGTAATGGCTCCCAGAACGAGTCGGAGGCGGCCCACACACAACCTGCTGCTCTGAACGACACCGGGGCACGTCGTTACTGGAGGAAGTTTGGGTTTTCTGACAGTTCTTTGGACTTTCGCCGCTGCTTTGTGACGTCCGGCTTCACTACGTTTGACCTTTATTTAGTTCAGTTCAGGTCAAGAGTGGTATCGTTTAATTGTTTTTGCAGAAATACATTCACGACTGAAGGCCGTAGGACATCAAACTTTTTAAATTACAATGAACAATGTCAGTGTAGTTTTTATTTGGCCTGCTTTACTCCTGGTCACCTCAGTTTTTACCTTCTGTAGTGTTCTGTAGATGTGGTTAGTCTTAGTTTAGTCCTGGGTTTAGTCTTGGTTTAGACCTGGTTTAGACCTGGGTCTAGCCTTAAGTTAGTCCTGGTTTAACCTTTTCATGTTGAGTAACACCAAACATTTTACCTTGGAGGGCCAAAATGGAAATGTATTAGTGCGTCATGGGCCAATTGCAAAAATCTATTGTAATAGAGTAAAAAGAAATTCTCTTTCTCCCAGGTTTGTTTAAAATGTTTTTTGTCTGTGTGTCACTGTCTATGACCTCCATTTTATTCTGACTAGGAAGCATGAATTTAAGCTGTTTGACCCAAACTTATTCTTTTTGTCCTTTTAATCTAGACCCTTTAATAATCAGGTGAATGTGAGTGCTATCAATGAGGTCTTTAGGCTGTTTCTGGGGTCGGTATGGCTCTTCTTTATTACTGATACAGTATTAGTAAGTAGTACAATGGTGAAAATGAAGAGAAGTGTGAGAGTTTTTGTTATTCGTTGTTTGCTACAGGCAAACATCACATCAGATCCAGAGCTATACTTTATTAATGTTTAAAATAATCTCATGGAGTGAGGTAAGATAAAGGCAGTGGTAGAAAAAAATATGGTGAGACAAAAATATATTTTAGGTCAATGTGACCATTCACAAAAACAACAGTGTAAATAGTTCCTTGTTTCTCTTGCGCCCCCACAGGTTTGGGGGGTAACTGCATTACTCAGAAGGTGTGAGAATGACCTAAAACATTGAATATAAAGCACACAATAACACACAGTAACATGTTATTGATTCATTATATTCTTTTGACGGTTATGCATCGTCTGAAAACAATATAGTCTGAATTTCCATCTCATGAAAAGAGACAGAGTCCACAAGTACCACTTAAGAAATAATGAGTACCACCATTGGTCCTCGTACCAGAGTTTGAGAACCACTGGTCTAAGGTTTAGTCCTGGTTTAGTCCCAGTTCATATGTTGTTTTAACTTCGACTCTCTCTAAAACAGTCCCAGTTTGATTCGTATCAGTTTTGCAGATTGTTCTTTTCAAAATAAAAGGCCTCCATCTTGATAAGTGCAGAGAAGTCTAAATGAGGTCTGGGTCTGAGCCTGGGGCCGTTGGACTAAAGCCTCAGATAAAGACCGGCTCATTAGCTCCACGGTCTGGTCTCGGTCTGATGGTCGTGCAGATACTGAGGCTGTTTAGTGGGAGCTGAGCCGTGCTGCGTTCAGGTTCTCACAGTAGAACTGATCGTGATTCTGATGCGAGGCCCCAACACGTCACGACAAACAACACTTTCCTGGATTAACCTCACGTAAAAAGACTCAGTAGGACTTTCTCAGTGTCAAGGACTAACGGATCCTCGTCAGCACCTCCTGCAGACGCGCTCTAACGTTCACCTCCTCTGTATTTTCAGTACTTATTTATACTATTTGGTATGAGCTGCTGGAGCGAGTGGGTGCCCCTGTTATGCTGAGAACTGCGCGCCAGTGTTTAGTGAAAACACCGTCCGTCAGCTCCAATCACTGCTCGGCGCTCGGCTCGCTGCAGTCGTCTGGTCTGGTCTGTGGCCCTGGTCCTGGTCCTGGAGGCTCTGTCTTTGAGGACTGACCCGTAGCTGTGTGGAGACAGTCGGAGCTGGAGCCTCCTGGTCATGGGCCTCGAGACAGACAGTCTGACCGCCGCGCTGCTCCAAACACTCCAGAGAGACAGAAAAAAGAATAAAACTAATGATAATCTTTGTCTGTGTTTGCGTCAGGGTTCAAAGGTGGTTCACTGGGTTTGTGTTCTGTATAGTTGGTTTGTGTTTTCAATAAACACTGGTAACTTAAATATCTAAAAACAATACAAAACCACTTTTAAAAAAGGATTATTTTGTTGGGCTTTTGCCTGAATGTGACAGACAGGAAACAGGTTTAGAGAAAGGGGACAGATGACCCAAGCTGGAATCTAACTATGAAGCAAATGTTAAATTAAGAACATAATCCTAAAACTAAACCAGGAGTACAGTCTAAACCTGTTCCAGACTAAGGTCCTGTTGTAGTCTCAAGTCTCTAGTGCGAGTTTTGGGACTAGGCCTAAGAACAGTGTGGATCAGATCCAGTCTGAATGAGCCGAGCTTCAGCAGAAACTCCTCCAACTTCCCTTTAACTCTGGAAGTAGAGTAAAGAAAAACTCCTCTCTCCTGTTTTTACATTTAGTTTACTCTTCTCGATGCAAATCCTGCCTCCTCAGTCCACTTTGAATCACAAATATCAAGACGCAGCTTTACATTTTAAACAAATACCGGCCTTCTACAGGAAGCACCACAACATAAAGACTGAGCAGGTGTGGAGTGTCTCTCTCTTAGATCATTTACATTTATCATGATGGTATATTTTTGGTTCTTGTTGGAGCAATTTAGAACTGAAACCAGGAGAAAGAAGGCAAAACATTAACGTGGCACACACACTTCATTTCATACTGTTACAACATTTTACAGAATACACCTTTAAACCTGAACATATGCTGCACACAGATGTAAATATAGTCTGTATTTCTGCCTCTGAGTTTCCCATGACGCCATCGGTCCGACCCCTGAAAGAGTCCCTGTCGTGTGAGTGGGACTGAGTCTAAAGTCTTTATCACGGTTGTCTATAAGATTGACATGTCAGCTCTGAAAGAGAGGGGCTGTCGGGACGGGCCCGGACGGAGCACGCACGTCCGAGGAGGAGACGACAATGTGTTTGGAGCGGGACCGAACAAAGCCTCGGAGCTGACGGACAGTTAGAGGCTAAAGGGGACGTCCAGCGGCTCCTGTGAGGCTCCAGAGCTGCACACGAGGAGATCAGGGGACGTTTCCTCCGCCGTCAATCACCGTCAACTGCTCAGGACAAAGCCTCTGGGACATGTTTAATTAACAAGAAATACATCTGAACTAAATGGAGGGGCGTGTTTAAACCTGTGTCTGATCTTCAATTAACTTTTATAAAACTGGTTTCGGTATTACTTTTGCAGTAAGGGTTTGGGGCTCTGGAGATGTCCCTGAATGCAGCACAGTTCACCACTAGAGCCACCACAGAGGGTGACAATACAACAGGTGGGAGTCCTGTCTGTTTACAGTTTTCCTCAATGGCTTCGGTACATTTTCTGATATAGTTCTACATTTCTTTAAAGTAAAAGTGCATCTGTCGAAACAGTTCAATGGTTCATCAGAACTCTTCAGATCGGGACTCACCTGCAGACTCCATGCTCAAAAAGGACAAAAAATAAATCTTTAAAGAAAAAAAACCCCAATGCTTCAGATTTGACTGACTTTATTTTGTCACAGTTTGAGCCTCATTTAAAAAAGTAAAGACACTTTTTAATTGGTATAGTCAAAAAATATGGTTATAATGATCAGAAAAATCACATCACAAGCAAAAATGAAATAATTTAATCTAAAAAAAAAAAAAAAATCCTCAAGAAATTACTAATACAATAAACTTTTATCTCCGTTTCTGTAGCTTTAGTTCCACCGTTAAAAGTTGTGATTGAATCCCCAATATTAATCCTTGTTTCAAGTGCATCCTGTATTTTCTGTTTTTCTTTTTTACACTGTTTCTCTGTAAAAAAGAATATACACACTCTGTTTTATTGGCAGCCATTACTTCCTTATTTACCTCAGTGTCGACCAATGGGAGCGCTCCTTTTTCCTGAAGCGCGCTGTGATTGATGATTCCTGTGATGATATTAGTGATTATTTGAGCTCACTACTACACATTTCTTTGACATGAGGTATTTTCTTACTAATAATCCTGTCTAAGGCCTTTTCAGTGCTGTCTGTGTTAATGGCCCCTTCAGCTGCTGCCTTTGTGCTGCCAGCTCGCGGCGGGGGGCTGTCACTCAGGCATCGCTCAGAGCATTAGGTCAGTCCTGGGCCTGGGTCCGACTGCGCTCGCACCACAAAGACCTGCCGGGACGAATGACAACTCAATAGTCGGGGTCAGAACGGCTCAGTTTCTCCTGAAGAGGCTTGTGTTTCCACTGAGCTGTGTCCAGAGAGAGACGTCTGCTGCAGAAACACTCAGGGAACACTTTTACATGAAGGAATCCCGATGATTGAGGAATGCACATCAGGAGCGAAAATGTTTTAAATGTCCTAAAAATAAAGGATGTTGTGTGTTGAGTTTTCTTGCATCTCCAAAATTTGTTGTGCATTTTGTTTGAAACTTAACTGACTTTAGATAAATGGAGCTCTTTGGGAATGTTAATTTAAATTCCTCAGCATTATGACTCTGTTTTCTTTTTTTCTCTAAATTATTTGGACTTCAGTTGTGTGTTGTTTTAAATATTAGACTACTATTATATATGTCAAGCAATGAACTTAACTCTTAACTTTCTGACTTTTATTCAGGTAAACTTGGACAAGGTAGTAGTGAGAAAGTAGTTCTCCTGTAAATCGATTAGTGCTACTTGTCCAATTTTTAGAGCCACCAAACGGCCATGTTTTCTTTCCTTTTTTTTTGTTCTTACCACAGTAGACTGATATCGCAGGAGCTACACTGTGGTCTGTATTCATGTCTGTTACAGCCTTTACATTTATAGAAACTACTGCTTTAACAAATGTCTAGTGGCCTGGTGTGTGTAAAGTCTAACTGTCTTTGGTCAGAGTTGGATCTGTGCTGCCTTTTATTAAAATGAGTTCTTATATTTATTCTCTAGGGTGAAATTCCTCATGAGGCCTTGTTGAGCCAGTGTTATCTTTTAAAAAACATTTGAATTTAGCTCCCAATTAATTCGAGAGGATTATTAACATAATTATTGGGTTCAGTTCTTTGAAAAGCCCGGAGCCTGAGGGTTTTGGCCGGAGACAGACTCGAGGCAGAGGTCACTTTTACTGAAAGAAAAGTGAAGAATGAATACATCTGTCACTTCACTCTGGGACAAATCTGAGAGATGGAAACAGTCCTAGTCCAGTCCTAGTCCAGTCCCAGTCCCAGTCCCAGTCCTAGTCCAGTCCTGGTCCTTTCCTGATGTTGGTCTTGCCTCTGTGGGTGAAGATGCTGAGGAGGGTCTGGAGTCTGAAGACCATCTTCATCATAGTCTTTAGTCCGTTTTTACTGCTGCCTCTGGCCCTCAGCACCAAGGTAAGACCTGCTCCTGTCTAGACTTGGTTTAGACCTGGTTCAGTCCTGGTTCAATCCTGGTTCAGACCTGGTTCAGACCTAGTAGTCCTGGTGTCTACCTCTGTCTCAGTCCTTGGTTTGGACCCATGTTGGAGCATCTTCCCCTGAACATTAACTCCATTCGTCCTGTTTTGGTCATGTCCTACAGGTGGATCTACGTCTGAACGTGGATGTCCGTCACAGAGGAGCGGGGCGTGAAGAGGAGGCCGCACCGTTCCGCTTTAGTGCCTCTCAATCGTCTTAAACCTGCCTCAGAGCGGCTCTCTGAGTTTGCATGTGAAAGGAGCGTGTATTGTCCGAGTCTAACCTGTCTGCGGTTCTCTCCCTCCGTCCCACTCTGGACTTAACAAACCAATTAGCACAAACACCAGGCTTTAAACAGCTCCAAGTGACCAGGACTCCTCTTAACGTCAGGGGTTTGAGGAGGGAATATGTCTTTAGGACTGAGAACAGTGAGGACTCGTCTGGAGCGGAACATCAGTGTTAATAATATGGAGAAAAACAGATGGAGTATTCAATTATTTGCCTCGATTGTGGAGTATTTCAGAATGACAGACACTAGATTGACAGAGAGGGATGAAGACTTCAGTGAGGGCTAACAGCTAATGGCTAAGCTATGGAGGGACAAGGAAAAAAAGTCTCTGCATTTTTTATGAAATAATGTTTTTATGCTGCATGTACTGTTGAAATAATGAGTGATTTTAGAAAGTGACAAAGAGAAGAACTTATGACATGAAAAAGTGAGGCCCTAAAATGTAGGAAACTGCTGCAGCCTCTGAATTTAAAGTTTAGAAAGATGTGAATAAAGCAGAAAACACTCACTTCTTTAATTAATTATTGGAAACACATCCAAGATTTTAAAATAATGATTTATATCTTGTTTAAAAAGGCTTTTCCTCTAATTTTCACAAACAAGACTTGGTTTAAACATGAAATAAAATACAATAAAGCACAACGCTTTTTTGTGCATCTCGTCCAACAACATGTGGTACTCAAGACCCAGTTTAGTCCTGCTTTAGTCCTGATTTAGTCCTTGTGTAGTCCAGTTTTAGTCAACAGTCAGATTTGGCTTCACAGTGAACGGACAGAGACCCAGCAGGACTGGTTTTGGTCCAGGTTTAAGCCGGTTCAGTTCTTTGAAAAGCCCGGAGCCTGAGGGTTTTGGCCAGAAACCGGCTCAAGGCAGAGGTCACTTCAGACCGGGACAAATCTGAGAGATAGAAACGTTGTCATGGAAACAGAGGCTGGTTTAGACTGGGCTTGGTTTTGGTCAGTCCTGATGTAGTCCTAGACCAGTCTCAGTCCTCAATACACTCCAAAGAACACTGCATTTTTAGAGACCAGACTTAAGGACTTGGACATTAAGACCATCTAGGACCATCTAGGACCATCTAGGACCATCTAGGACCATCTAAGACCATCTAGGACCATCTAGGATTATCTAAGACCATCTAAGACCACCTAGGACCATCTAAGACCATCTAGGACCACAAATGGTTTATTCGTAACTCCTGACCTCCATGAGTCTGGAGGTATTCCGCACTAGGCCTGCTCTAGTCCTGGTTTAGTCCCGGTTTAGTCCTGATCTAGTCTTGCTTTAGTCCTCGTTTAGTCCTGATCTAGTCCTGGTTTAGTCCTGCTCCAATCCTGATTTGGTCCTGCTCCAGCCCAGCTCTAGTCCTGGTTTAGTCCTGCTCTAGTCCTGGTTTGGTCCTGCTCCAGCCCAGCTCTAGCCCTGGTGGTTTAGTCCTGATCTAGTCTTGCTTTAGTCCTTGTTTAGTCCTGATCTAGTCCTTGTTTAGACCTGCTCTAGTCCTGGTTTAGTCCTGATCTAGTCCTGGTTTAGTCCTGCTCTAGTCCTGGTTTAGTCCTGGTTTAGTCCTGCTCTAGTCCTGGTTTAGTCCTGCTCTAGCCCTGGTTTAGTCCTGGTTTAGTCCTGCTCCAGTCCTGCTCTAGCCCTGGTTTAGTCCTGGTTTAGTCCTGCTCCAGTCCTGCTCCAGTCCTGCTCTAGTCCTGGTTTAGTCCTGTTGATCTTAAACCTGTTCATCTCTCTTGAATCCTCCTGAGTGAGAAAATGAAGACCTCTGCTCTCTTCAAATCCCTAGGAATTTCTTATTAAGACTCCCTCCCTCTGTTTGGGCCCCTGCCGTCCCCTGAGGGCCCCCCTGTGGCCCCCCCTGTGGCCCCCGTCCCTGAACCTCTCCCATTCGTCTGCCTTTCACCTTCCTTTTCTCCGAACCTGAAGCACTTTCTCCCAAAGCACTTCCTCTTCTTTCACTGTGACCCTCCAAAAAGAATGTGACATTTTTAATGGTCTCCACAGATATTTTTTTTTCTTTTTTCGCCCGAGGCTGCAGTGACTGAAGCGGACTCTCATTTCAAAGTGAGTTTTTGAGGCGGATTAATGAGGATTATGCATATGAGCAGAGCTAATGAGTGCTGTTAGATTTGACGGTAGTGTACAGCCCAGAGTCTGTGGCTTTGAGCTGCTTTTTACTTTAGTTTTTTCATTCAATTATCCAAGAATATGTAAAAATACAACAACCAAAACCAACATAAATTCTTGTATTTGCTCTCCTGTGTATTCCAGTATTTCTGTGAATAGGAGTTTTAGTTGGTTTGCAATAAAGTTTAGCTTTCATAAGTCATTTATTCATGACGTTTCCAATAAAGCAGGTTCTGTTTCACCAAAAAGTCATATATGCTATCAAAATAAAAGTATATATCAGGTAAATGTAAGGGACGTGATGAGAGAAGCTCCACAAAAACAGAGGCGTAGCTTCTTGGTTTGTTACACTAATGCCTGGAGACCCCATGACTTCACTCCACATTCACAACATTTTGTATATTAATGGGATTAATTAATGTAATATTTTTTCATATGCAATTAAAATAAAAAGTTAGTGCCTTACATAAAAACCTGCAGAGTCTCATCACAACCTTATGCCACTGCACAAAAGGGTAACAGCACCACCTTATGGACAAAGTGGAGTCAGAAATGCAATAATTAATTATAGCGCTGGAAAAAGAAGCCAAATTATTAGTGAAAGCACAAAAAATATATAAAAAAGCAAATAAAAAGGACTTCAAGTAAAAGCAGTTTGCTAAAGTACTTACAGATTTAATAGCAAACGATGTCTATCTGGTCTCAACTTTTATAAAAGATTTCTATTCATAATGAGTCACATGGACATAGTTTCCAAGACAGTTTCTTGATATCACAGCAATAAAGATGAACAAGGCTTTTGAAAGAATAAACCATGAAAAACTGTTCAAGACGAGGACAACCTGGATGCCTTGTTAGAAGACAGATTAGTGCAGGTACGGTGGGTTAACTCAGAGTGGTATTCTACATGGGTCATCGTCTAAACAGCTTAATGACTGTGACACCGGACGAGTTATTGGTGACTAGTTCATTAATCATCTCATGTTTGCAGATTAAAGTTAGACTAAAGACTATGGTCAGGACATACGGATGAGAGAAGCTGCTCTAGGCCCAGACGCTGGAGGAAATATGACACACTGAGCTCTTCCTTAACTCTTATTACAACACAGTCTATATTTCTGCTCTGCCCAATCTGTGATTCTGTCCCAACCCAGAGGTGTCAACCATGCCGTCCGCCAGAGGGTACAATCCGGCCCCTGGGATGAATTTGGAAAGTGGGATAATTACATCTAAGACATAAACTGCCATTTTTAAATAAAGGTCACAGCTTTTCTAATGTGTTCACTGGACGTCGCGCTGTTTAAGTAAAAGTAGGGGACACTGAGACCCAGAATCATGCACCAGATGACAGCAATGTGCCAAGTAAACTGCAAGGACCACTTCCCATTTATTCACTGAGGAAAATAGGAAACCTGGGTTCATGAAGACATACAGCTGCAAAAAACAAACAGCTAATATTTCTTTAAAAACATTTTAATAGATGCACCTTTTTTTCCTTTTTTTTACATCTGAATGAAAACCGTAACTAAACCAAAGAGGCATAGTCTGTACACACTTTATACAGGATTAACAGGCCATCAGTTTATCAAATACATCCAAAAACTCTTCACATTCAGGAACAAAAGGTCCCCCATTCTGCTCATTTATGCATTTTATTCTAATTCTGACGTTTTTATAGACCATTACTTAAACAGACTGTCACTTTAGTCTAAAGCTAAAGCAAAACAAAGGACACTCTTTTCATTCACAGTCGTTTTGACATCTTCGAATTTGACATCAGTTTTTCTCAAGTAAATACAGTTTTCTCTGCTATGAACAGGATTAACAGAGTCAGCGTTAGTAGATAATAATTCTTTTCTATTATCTTTCTTGTGAAATGTCCAGGCATTTTGTTTGTCTCTGCGTTGTCCAAGGAGTAGTCCAAAGGAAAGCACTGACTAATTGACAAGCTTTAAGTTGAAAATGCCTGAATAAACTCAGATTTAAGCAAATAATATATAATAATAATGTGTGACGACTTACTGCTGGGGGAAATCCCGTTGTAAACTTCTGACCAACTCACAGAGTCTCTCATCAAAAAGTTTTGCCATCATATTTTGAATCGAGCTCATCACTGCCCCCTCTGGCCACCACAGGCACTGCTCACTCAGTCCGTATTTGCAAGCTTTGGGAAAACAGATCAGTAAACACAGAGCACTGTATCTGAATGTGTATCTAATTGAGAGTATACGTGAGCATTTAGTCTAGGGGGGTATTTAGTGGAAGTTTAGATTACATTTGTGCAGACACAGGAGTCGGGAAGAAAATGAAGGTTTGGTTCTGGGTTCACACTGTCCTGAGACAACGCACTTAACAGTTCACGAAGCAGTGAAGCTACTCGTGTAACGTTCCTCCATTAGCTTTTGTTCATTTTGACACTAGCAGGAGAAATTCTTAAATGTATGGGACACACTGGAACTCAGTAAAGTGGTGCATAAGCTTTGTTTCCTCTGAGTGACAGAGTTCAGACTGGTATGATCCAGTTTAGTTCAGTTTCTCCTCCTGTGAAGTGTGTTTCTGTATGAGATATAGATCAGACTTGAAGGGGACTTTGAAAACTTGGATGAGCTGGCAATAATGAATATAAAGAGAGTAGATCCTGGAGTGTAGTGATGAGAGGCTGCTGCAGTAAACAGTAGACGAGTGTTTCTGCTTTATTCCCTTCTTTCTAAACTTTAAATTCAGAGGCTGCAGCAGTTTCCTACATTTTAGGGACTCACTTTCATGTCACAAGTTCTGCTCCTGTTTAATGCAGTGGAGACAGAGAATGGAGTGTTTTAATTCACAAAGTAAGAGCCGTGAGACGCAAACTCTTTTCCTGTTTATCACAAGCTTAATTTGAAAAAACATAATTTTTCATTTTCATTAGTTTTTCCTTTCTCTTCTCTTATTTTCTCGAGTGGAACCAGGGCTGAAGTAGAACAGTAAACTTCAGACTCCTTTTGGTCCTTTGGAAACTGACCCGTACTGAACCGCTCCAGTGGAAACAAAGCTATAGAACACTTGGTTTGGTAATAACCATTAAGTTGAAACCGAAACTTAAAATAACTGGATTCAATAGACATGTCATGAGAAATGTTATGTCAATGCGCTGACAAAGAGGAAAAAAAACAAACTCCTTGTATAGGCATTATACTAGACCATGTATGGGATTTCCAAGCTTTTTAATCTAAAAAACGCAGCTCAAGCTTTTGAACCTCATTTAGATCCAACCTTTCATTCAGAAAAGTTCACGACAGTAGGTCTTTGTCTTTTAAAGTCCACCTGGCCCCGAGTCAGATTTCTACTGATACTCCTCGCAGTACGCCGTGTCCTGCTCTTGATACTGGTCGTCGGTCGGAACGAAGGGGTTGTCTCCCAGCCCGAACTGCCCGTCCTGGGGCGCGTACGGCTCATCTGTGAGGGAGAATTGTTGCTCTGGGCCGCTGTAGGGGGTCGTGCTGCTGCTGTACTCGTTCTCGCTGTTGATCGGAGGATCTGAAGTCTGCAAACTGTCCGAAGGAGCCAAGCCGGATTTCTTTAGTCTGGGGAAATAAAGTGCGTTCATGAGCCAGTACCATGTCCATCTGTTTTACAACAATCCATTCATTTTGTTGAGATTGGTGTGAGACGGGGAAACACGCTGAACAATCACAATCATTCTTTTTCCATATTCTGATTAAGGAAGGTGCACTTACTGGTTCTTGTGTTTGGCGCCGCTGATGTGAGACTGGTATTGCTCCACTGAGTTCAGCTCGATTTTACAGATGGTGCAGGGGTAGCCCTTTAATGTCGATGCTGTGAATGGGAAAGGATTATAAATTTTAACACAGTTTACTCCTTTTACTTACTACTTTAGATTTCTGACACTGCACTGACCTGGTGCTGGGGACGGCCCGTACGTCTCCATGAGTTTGAGCTTCTTCATGTGTTTCTTGTGTTTCTTTCCCTCGTAGTGCTGCTGGGCCATGAGCGGGTTGTTGAAGGACGCCTGGCAGACGGAGCAGAACCGGTTTGGGTTTGTGTTGTCGTTGGCTGAAGAGTCGTCTGGGGGCTGTTTCTTAGTTTGGGCTGTTGTTGTTGTTGTTGTTGTTGGCGTCTGTGGGACAACTACTGGAGTCAAAGATGTACAGTCAGTTCCATGATTACACCAATACAATTCAATACAAAAGATACTATTTTTTTCTAGCTGGTACCTCCTCCCAACAAAAACTGAGCAGTAATAAACTCTACAAACAAAGATTACATTTATGACTGTCTGACTTTCTCAAACCTAAAGCCCAGCTGATACCTGGGGTCTGTGGGCCGACAGTCTGGAGTTTCAAGTTTTTGGCGTGGACTTTGCCCTGATAATGGGACTCTGCCATCACCGGCGATGAGAAGGTCATGTTACAGATGTGACAGACTTTGTACCGGTCTGAGTCTCCGTTATTACAGTCCTGATACAAAAGACAGTACAATAATTATTCACCAATACAGGGTTCATTTCATTCATACAAAAGTCCATCAGTTTCACTCACATTGTCAGACGATGGTGACTTTAGTTTTTTTAATGTTGGCTCCTTCTCGTTTTGAATGGAAAAGTAGCGCCGCACTTTGTTGGCATGTTTCTTGCTCTGGAATCATAATCCATCAAATAAAATACAAGTCTAAACACAAATGCTATTGTGTAGAATAGCAAACCAAGCTGTTTAACGTAAACTGAGCACAGTCATGATGTAACTCTTTTTAATATTGTGTCTGATGTCAAATTCTAGACCATATGGTTAAAACACATCCAACAATCACTGAAACTCTTGGAATAAAAGATGTCCAAATCATCTGTATACAAGATAAAATTGTGATGAATTAACCATAGTTTGGTGCATCATTGGTAGATCTGAGGTAAAATTACTGAGGGATTTAAAATGAACAAATAAAGTAGGAAACTAGAGATGTTGAAATTTTACAGAGTATTGTTTTTAATGGAGTGGGTTTAATCCTTAGGAACAGCTACAGAACACACTGACCTGATAATGAGTCAACTTCTGCGACTCGGAAATGAGGACAGCGCTGCAGACTTTACACTGGGAATCGGAAAACAGGTCGCCGTGCTCCTCGATCATTTTATTTACTGCAGAAAAAAGAGAAAGGAAGCACAAGATTCCTCTAATTAGGTTATGTCCTTGAGAATCAAATTACAAGACAAAACACTCCAAAAACCCTTCCAAACCAAACCACTATACTATGGCACTGTTTGTGTTAATTTACCAATCTGAAATGAAGCACAAAGGGTCGTAACTACATTTACGGTTTCATCATCTATAAAAGTACAGTATAGGAACATACATACGGCCATTCTCTTCACCATACACTACAATACTTAAACTTTTAAAGCCAAACGAAGTATTACATTGAATGATATAATATTCTCAATACTGAAATAAATTTGTGGTCTCCCGGGACAAAAATGTATGTTTGTTTCAGCAGCAGTGTACCAAAAAGACACTCTTGTGGCTGCTGATCAATATTAAAGAGTGAACCTGGATTAAAGCTGAACAGGTCTAAACTAGGACTTTTAACTTTGGATACACCACAGTCTGATTTCATTTATGTCCATCACGAGGAAAACAATAAAGTTACAAAGCTAAAAGTAGTTCTTTAAGGTAAAGATAATAATGTTAATATTATTAATAATAATAATGTTAATAATAATGTTTTGCAATATATTGTGCAGTCATAGTACTACATAATACATACACATAATACATGATACTGACAAGTGTCAGCCATCTGTGGTTCAAGAAAAGGTAAAAACCCATTTTGACAGTGATTGTGCAATTTTAAATGTTTAATTTGCCAATATTTTCTTAAAGCTTCTAGGAATATTAACTAAGTAATTTTGACTTTATAACTTAACACTACACACATACACAACATATCGATTTAGTTTCTTAAAAATAATAACTTGTATACTAATACTTTAACACTACTAAATTATCCTGTAAAAAGCATTAGATTAAATGAATGAGTAGACCAGAATGATACTAGCCAGCTTCTTTCGTCATCATTTCATAAACAAAACTACGTCCACAACAACTGCTCACCCACGGGACTGAATCATTAAAACTGCACATGTCGTTTCTTACTGACGTCTTACTTAATGTAAACATCTTGACATTAAACGACATTTCAAACGCAATTTCTTACGGTCGGCGATGTAAACACTTGTATTAAATCACTTGCATGAAAACTGCAACAACATCATTTGTGCCCATGCTCTGATCGACCTTGGAGCTATGTGACGCTGCGGCTAACGTTAGCTTAGCTTAGCACCCGGCTACCCTCTGCAGTATACTCCCGCTGTTTTAACATGCTCATGGCGGTGATATGGAGCTAGTCCGGCTCCAGATATGGCTACGCGTATTTCCGCTGAGTTCTGGTATACCAAAGAGTCTGAAAAATGTGCCATACCTTCCGCTAAACCCGAAGGTAAATAAGGGAAATCCTCCGTTTGCATCGTGACGGCCATGATTCTCACAGCTGCTTCTCAACGCGCATGCGCAAAGAAGCGACGTCTGCTACAGGCCAAAATACCTGTCTCACAATAATACAAAAAACCTGGATACCTGGATTTCTTGCTTCCTCGTGTCAACATTAAAATTATTGCACTATTTCGCCGTAAAATAGTAACATTTAGACTACTGTAAAAAAAAAAAAATCTGCTGCTGACTGTATTGCTGACCAATATTGTCTAATAAAATCCTCTCCTTTTGAAGTCACACTTGAACCAGCAAAGCTTTTTTATTTACTGTACGTTTATTCAATTTATTAAGTTGCTCTGTTGAAAATAACTGTTCATAACTTAAGTCAGTTTTTTATGTCAGTTGTCAGAGTAGTCATTGTTTAGGGGTGTGCCAGATATTTCATTGTTATTTTCATATGATATTGATATGATATGTTATATTTTTATAATCATTTACATTAATACGTGTTTCAACAGTTACTTTTAGGTTTTATAATCTAATGTCCTCGCAGGAAATGCTTTTTTCTGATATGATTTATTTAAATAAGTGAAGCACGAGATGAAGAGCTTATCATATTTCTATTAATGTGTGTTAAAATACAATTTTGTTTATTTCAATGACGGTGTAACGCGTCACGGAACTGTCGCGTTACGTAAAGGTCACGTGATCATTCACAGGGAAACAAACATGGCGCCGCGAAAGTGAGGAAAGTGTTCTGTGAGTGAATACAACGAAATATTTAAACTTTAGTATTGCTTTTGCTAAATTATTAACATTATAATAAACAAATATGATATTTAACCTGGTTATCCAGCAGTTTACTGAACATATAACGTAATAATAATACGGTATTTTTTTGTCAGTTATTCACTTCGCATGTGTCCATGTCAACCGAGGTTCTGCGCTAACTTCGGACAGTTTCAGTGACAGTTGTTCGTAAACAAACGACTATTTTTTTTGTTATGTATTATTCGTTTATACTCGTTGTTGTTGTTGTTGTTGTTGTTGTCGTCCCAGGCTTGTGAGAAAAATCCTTTCATTCAAATAGGGTCCGGTTGTTCGTGACAAATGAGAGGAAAAGGGAGAGAAGGGTTTACATTTTCAGGTAAACTCTACAATGAATAGCTAAACATCAAAGGGTCTGTTAATGAATCTTGGCTTATATTTAATCTGTTTTTGATCGATATTAACTTTACTTTAAAATATTCTAAAGTAACACTTGTTTGGAAAACTTTGGTGTGACAAACAGCTAATATAGTAGTATTACTTTAGCTTTAGAATAAAGTATAAATATTGTTAACCACTTTCCTAATACATAAATATATGTATATAAGTCCATTTCCACAGTCATATTTTCTGAACTGATGGGAATCTTGTATTTGAATATGGTGCATAATTACATATTAAATAAGACTTCACTGCCGTACTAAATTTAAATGAGGAAATGCTTTTTTATTTTCACTACATTGTGTATAAAGCATAAATAACTTTTGAATTACAGAATAAAATCTATCCTACGTCATATAGGCTTTAGTCAAAGCTAAATTTAGTCTAATTTTGGGTTTATTTCTGGTTTAGATAGCCTTGAGGTGGCTTGGAATCAGAACACAAATCCCTCAAAAGTGAGACGTGCTAAATAAAGTTTTGAAAAAATGTATGGAGAGAGAGAGTGAGGAGAGTCTCTGTTATGTGTTCACCACAGTTTCTCTGGAGCAAAGCAAGATGTCTTTAAGAAAACGAATGAACAAGGATCACGCTGGAGTTTCTTGTGAAAGTCAACAGGAAGTGGGCGAGACCCAGGAAGATAACACTTCTGACGACAAGGTAACAACTACACCACCTTTTTGAAGGACAAAAATCAGATAATATTGAGTTTTGTTTTGACTTTTTTCAGGATGAACTGTCAGTGTCGATGCTAACTTCACCAGCAGCGAGGGGGAAACGAAGGAGAGAGCGGGAAAACAAGTTAAAACCTAAAGGTAACACAATATACTGTAATGTTTAAGTTAGACACTGAATTTGAAGTCTACAGATAAATCAGAGAATGTGGTTATTCCAATGCTAAGTAAGTTTTTACAGAGAAAGAGCGCTGTCCTCTATAGACTGTGCCAGTATAATATTTGATGATGTCTGATGAAGGGTCTAAGGACAGGGGGTGTTGCCTGGTGCAGTCTGTAAAGCCCTTTGAATCAGATGTTGTTGTGATATTGGGCTATACATTCTTTTACATACATTCTTGAGTCACCAGAATCATGTGACAAGCTATAGATGTTTCCATGTGAATAAACCAGTAACACCAGTGCAACCAGGGGTATGATTAGCTGAATTCTAAAGCCTAAAGTGACTGTATTTATTTATTTATTTGTTTGTTTGTTACTTGGGAATTATATTGTTATATTGTTAATATTTGTACCATTTGCTTATAATTAAAAGTTGTAACCACCATCTTTCTTCAGATTATCATACCATTAGAGTTTCATACTGTCACATGCCTAAAAATACACTGCCACAATAGAAACTCACTGGGCACTGGGGGAAAATGAAATTATGTCTTTTTGTGACGTAGAGATGACGGAGGAGGAAATGATGGACCTAGCGCTACGTCTGAGCAAAGAGGAGGCTAACATCACAGCCTTAAGACTTCAGGAGGAAGAGGAGGCCGTGAGGATGGCCATCCACGACAGCGTGAGTCGATGATACTGATTTATACCTTGAATAATTATGTGATACTGTTATTAAAGTCTACCTTGCCTACATGAATATATCCTGTTTATCTCTGATTCTTACCCAACCATATTAAATGCAGGTTTTTTTTCTCATGGTTGTCTTATTCCAGATGATGAGCGAGTGTTCCCAGAGTCAGAGTCTCATCGGCGAGGCCCCACTCTGTGTCTCGATTCGACGGAAACTGAACTATTCGAACGGAGAGTCACAAACCGGGAGCAGTCGGTTAATGATAGACACTGATGGCACACAGGAGCTGAGCAGAGGTTAGAGACATATTGCACCCATTCAGATTAAAACAGGAGAATGATTGCGTTTAAGAGTTAGTGAATAATGTGTACTGTGCTTTACTGTTTTCTGTTTCCAGGACAAAAGACGAAGGGAGCTGAGCCGAAGAGGGGGATTAAAAAGCGTAAATGGGCGGAGGGCAGTCCTCTTATGGAGATGCCCGACCTGTCCCAGTCTCAGCCTTCACCGAGTGGCTCCGACTCTCTGCCTCTAGGCTCCCCTCAGGTTTGAGACGCCTCTGTGCAGCTGTTACAGAGGCTTCAGTGAGAATTAGTCTGAGAGGGAGGCCACTTTTAAGCCTTTTTTTAGCGATTAATGCAAAGATTATTGGTTTTCAGAACAGAACAGAAGGTCTGGCTTTAAATCAAGACTAGAACTGGTTCATTTTTCCACATTATTGTTGTGATTGGATAAAAACGTCTATCATTTTATCTAAAATTACCCATGCTGTCGAACAAAATGTCCATGTAATATTGTAGTTTAGTAGATGATGAGAAGACACTGACAATATTCCTTGAAATTTAATTACACGCCTTGTTTTAAAATAAAATATAGTACTGTTTTATTATGTTGTTCTGCGTTAGACCATTTAATGTTGTATTGTATCATTTTAATTATTCCACATATCCACACTTTGCAATGACAATAAATGTGATGCACCCAAATGTAAAATTGTGGCAACAGTGTAATGAGTAGAATCTAGTCCAAACTCATGTATACACCTCATATTTGGGAACTGTATGTTTTGCTGATATGGTACAGCCCTAATCCTTTTTTGTTTGTCTTTGTTTCTTTTCCCAGAGCTGTGATTCCACTCAGATCGACGAGGACGCTGAGCTCCATAAATCCCCCGTCTTCCCCTCGTCGTCTTTGTCGCATCACGTCTCGGTCCAGGTCCCGAGACTGAGCCAAAACCTTGTGGATTCCTGTACCACTTCGGGCTTTGTGCTGTGCTCTCCGGACAGCTGCGTGACCTCTCAAAACCCTCAGGTCTACCCTCAGACTCACAGCCCTACATTCCCCAAAAGTCCTGCTCCTCGCTCCAAAAACCACACTTCCACTAAGACCACAGCTTCACAAACTTATCATTTAGATCTGGGAGACGACACAGAGCCAAATCTGAGCGCTGTCGTTTGTAAAAGTCCAGTTTTTGGCAGAAATACTCAACTGGACGACTGCACACGTGCCTTAAAATCAGAAACGGGTGAAACCTCAGGGCTGATGTTCTCGTCTCAGGAGAGTTCAACCTTGTTTTGTTTGGAGAAAGAGACAGATTTCCTCAAAAGCCCGGTCTTCTCGAAGGCAGAACGAGGACGGGATGGGCCCGAAAGGAGTCGCTGCTGTAAAAGTCCGGTGTTTGGGACAAATGGACACTTGATAAAGACTTCAACAGCCACGTTAACAGATCAGAACTGTTCAGAAAATCGGTCTGTGAGCCAGGTGTGTTCAAGTGAAGGATCCGGGAGACTAGATTCAGTTTCGTTTTGACAGAATGTACAAAAATGATTCTCTGTTGTCCTTAAACCTAATGCAAATAGGTTTAATGTTGAGCTCACTTAAAAAAAGAAAAGAAAAACCAAACAGTCTAACTGGTCTAAATGGGCTAAACATCTGGGCTAGACTTAGTAAAGGTTAGCGGCTACTAAACAGACACTAAGTAAAAAAAAATGGCGCAAAGCTAAATATTTTCAGTGAGCACCTGACATTAGCGTCTATCCCAGTCCCAGGAGCAGAAGAAGGGCCCCACTGATTTGCCCCAGTGTTATAACAATGCAACACTTTTTCATTGCATCTGCCTCATAGTTTTTGCTGCTCATGATGGTGATTAGGTATGAATATGTATGAACACTGTGAGATACTGCTCATACCGTTCTTTTATTATGAGACAAATTCACAGATAAAGTTCCCTATTTATCATTACCCTCCAACTGTTTGCTCTGTTGAAATATAACAGGTTAGAAGCTTTGGTATCTGATCTTTAACATCTATGTGTCTTAAATGTAGAACAGAGACAAACAAGAAGATTCCACAGTGAGGTCAAATCCAGGTTCGGACTTTTTTTTAATAATTTCAGATTTCTGATGACCTCATGTTTAGGCCAGAGCCAGCCTTTTTCATCTGTTACTTTGTTCGTGACCTTTGTTGTTTGGTTTTAGACGATGCGGACGAGACGAACAACGCGTCGAAACTGTCGAGCGTCTCTGAGAAGGAGCTGACCAGCGACATGACTCTGCACTGGTCCGAGGAAGACGACGACAGCACGGTAAAAAAAATGTGTCCATGTGATGAATCCTCACACTAATACAATAATTATCTAAGCAGTGACAAAATGTAAAAGGTAGTTATTTATTTGAGCTGCTTCCAAGGCTCTAATCCTGATTGTTTTCATTGGAGATTCATGAAAAGGTTAGTTAGGTTTAATGCATAATAAACCAGAATTTATTTTTTAGATAAAGGCCTAGCTGTGTTTCATTGGTTTATCACATGTTTAAAAATTGGATGATATGGAAGGTCAAATAATTTTTTACATTCACATTTTTTTTAATAACTTTTCTGCGATAGATTTTAAGGTCGTGTATAATATTTTACAGGTTAAAGTACAGTAAGAACAATGTCTGTCTTTGTTTTAACTTTTCTAACTTCTTCATATAAAGAACTGATCTATCATGAGGTCACACGTAAACATCAGTGTCTTGTCTGTTTTTAGCCCACGGTTTCTCCGAGCCCAGTGTTTCCAGAAGAGAGATCTGTCCTTCAAACAAACAACCAGACGAGCGCAGCTTCAGCTCAAACAAACGGCAGGTAAATGTGTTGTACCCCACGTTTTGGACTTTAACTGGGTTCTTTATAAGAAGTCCAGACTTATTTAACTGCAGTATTCTGAACTGACATGTATTTAATCTGTCGTACTGCATCAGCTGTCTCCATTTCTTTATCAGTTGAACCCATAATGACTGTAACTAAACTATTACTCTGCTGGTCTCCAGTGTGAATCCTCCAGAGTCCCAGTCCTGTGCTGGGATTGATGTGCCCTCTTTTGCTGGAGACTCTGGAGCCCAGGCCACGGTGCACTATTACTGGGGCGTCCCGTTCTGTCCACGAGGCCTCGACCCAGACACTTACACCAAGGTACCAGCTCTACCTTTATATCATAGGCAGTAAAGTATTGCATATTTCAAACGTTTCTTTCCAAAAAATAAATCCTTAAAAAAATATATTTGTTTAGGTCCTAAATTGGCCTAGTGTTTAAGCACATTTTTGCTTAATGTGCTTTTTGTTACAACATAAAAAAACAGGTTAAAAACACTCCCCATGTTTTTGATATATAATAAATAAAGGTATCTGCATAAACTCAGCAAAAATAAGGTTTACTTGTTACCTTCAAACAAAGAGGAAAAGAGCTTTATTTTGGGGCTGAAGCATTAGGTTAACAAACAAAATATGGAATATGTTAAATAAATTATATGAGAATGTTTTTTTTAATTAGTATTGTACCAAGCCTTTAAGTCCATTAATGACCAAACAAGCAATAATTCCCGTTTTTGCGTCAGGTGATCGTGGCCCAGATGGAAGTCTACGAGAAGAGTCTGAAACAGGCTCAGAGACGTCTGGTGAAGAAAGTGGAGTGGGGGGGACCCGTCCTGCCCCAGCCAGAGGTACAACGGCCAGGGCTTAAACAAAACAAACATCACCAGCGTTTTCATTAAAGTCAGATATTTAACACGTAATTAGCAGTTTTTGTTGTTGCTTTTCTCCTTTTAGTTTTACACGTAGTGGCTCCTTCAAAATGCATGTTCACTCATTGTTTTCCAATGTAGTTTTGAAGGTTCTCTGGTTAAACAGCAGGAATATTCCTCCTACAGAGCACATTTTGCAAATACTCCACTCTTACTCAGTTACGCGACTATTTCAAGAGAACACATAGGTCACCAGTTCAAACTTTCTACGCTTCTTAAGATAAGAAATCCAAGATAAATATTATATGCAGACAGTCTTGAATATTGTTGTTGCTCTAAAAAAACAAAACAAAATCAGAATGGAACAGATACAGCTTTTATGTTTACGGTTGTCTACCGCATGATCCTGAAGGAAACATTCCTGCTCGTGTGGAAGCTCATGAAGCTCTTTTCAGGGACAAGGTCTAGTGATGGGCTCTTCCCAAAATGTCTACACGTAAAACAGGGCTTGTATGTATTTGGGAAAGAAATTTGAAAAAGAAGAAGCAGACTCTGACTCAAACTTATCCGACAGAACACTAGCATCTTTAGAGCTGTGTGTGACAGGTGAGAGATGACTCCAACTCTTCAAGTCCAAGCTAAAAGATCTCCCGTTTAGACAAATTTCATTGTATTTTTTGTTTTACACAAACAACTTTTGCTGGAGGTTCTTGACAGTCAGCCCAGAGGATTTCCATCATTTTTGGTGATTTACTTAATGTTGGGTTTTTGTTGCAGAGATCTTCTTCACCTGAGTATGATTCTCCACAGATTCATCTCCTACAAAGGTAAATGTCAAATAATCTAAGCTCAACTCAAAACAGCACACCGTCCAGATGCCAAACATGCAGTCGAGTTACAAATCACTCAGGTTAGTTCAGGTTCATTTTGATCAGACTCTGAGTTTGTGTTTTTTTGATCCGGAGCACGTTTTATTGTGGTATAGAGACAAACCCAAACTGGACTAATATATTTTCACCACTAGATGGCAGTAGGCGCTCTCACCATGTACCTCTTAATGCATTTTAACAGAATAAAGTGTGACTGACTGAACTGTTTTGTTGTAGACGACCTCTGAGACGAAAAGCCAAGCTGGACTCTCCCCGAACAGACGAGGAGCGAGCGGAAATGGACGAGGAAACGCAGCTGGACGAGGAGGAAGAGGAGGCAGAAGAACGGGAAAAAAACGAAGAGCAGCGTCAGGAGAACGAGCGACCGAGCGACGAGCGACAGGATTCAGACTGTGAGGTTTGTCCAGGTAAAAACACTTCCTTTATTTCTTGGAATAAACGTGATAAACTATAGATACACATTTATTCTATCGTTTGTTCTGACAGAAACTCAACTCAGTGACAATGACAGCACTCAGGACCTGCCCACTGAGGTGACCTTTACACATAGACTTTAGTTTAATGGCTCACAGTCATTTTACACATAAGCTTTTCTCATCCTGTTGTTTTTTTAGTTTCCAGTCAAAAGCCCAGAAATCGAGACCGTCCAAGTGGACTCTCCAGCTGAGGACAAACCCCAACAACCAGAGAACGAGGAAGAAATGGAGGTGGACGTGGAGTCAGAGCAGGGTAAAATATAAATAATGCTTACAGAGAATCACATTTGACTTGAAGTTATATTGTGTTTTGTAAGTGGTGTATGGTGAGTATATCAGCTGTAGAAGATTTCTGCTTGTGAAACAGTCTGGAGAACATGTCTTAATGTCTAAAGCATTCATAGCGGGGGGAGAAGAGACCTGTCAGTGGCAGGACAGGGCCAACATTTATAAAGTATATATTGACGCTGCTGGGGACATAGTAGCACAAGACTCAGTTATTGTTTAAAGCCGAGCACCATAGTCTTTTTAATTATAACAGAATGCTGAACTAAATCTATCTGTGGCTTGTTTCAGGCCCAGAAGAACCGGACCAAACCAAACCTGATAGTGTTGACACTGGAGGACACTTACCCGAGTCTGAGCCGACCGAGGACCAGGATCTGGAGCCGGTCTCGGTGGTTCCCCGTCCACAGTCTTCAGTCCAGTGTCCCATCTGTCAAAGGCCCTTCCCCTCAGCAGACATCGAGATGCACGCCGCCTTCTGCGACGGAGAGCCACCTGCCACGGATCCAGGTGAGGGTCGTCTCCGCCGTATCAGACTGGCAATGGTTCAAGTTAGTGTAGTCTGCTGCAGAGATGTAATCAAAGTGCCACAAAACTGTCTCTGTTTGAGAAATAAAATGTATTTGAAGCAGACTTTTTGAAACTTGGATGAATGTTAATAATTAGATTATAAACTGCTTCTGTTTATTCCCATCTTTCTGAACATTAAAGTTAGAGTCACAGCAGTTTCCTATAATTTAGGGACAGGTTCTGCTTGTGTTTATTGCAGTGTAGACGATAAATTTTCATTTAAAACTGGAAACAGCTGTTGCTATAAATACTTCCTTTGTCATTTGGAAAAAGCACAACTTTATGATGTTTTCTGTTAGAAGAATTTGTCCCCAAAACAAGCGTACTTTATTTGAACAACATTTTCATTTAACGTTTTTAGGTGCTTGTCATTTTCTCTCAAGTGAGTGACTACAGTGTTTAACTAAACCTTTTCCAAAGTGTGCCACAAAGTAAAGTGTCTATTCTTTTCTTTACACTTTTATTCAAATGGTACTTTTTCCTCTTTTTTTTCTTTCTCTTTTTTTGTAGTTATTCTTGAGATAAAGCAGTAGCTCCTCATTCTGATTCTGTATTTATAACTAAAATATCTTTGAACTTTTTGTTCAGTGTCTCAACGACTGAGAAGGAAAAAGACGAGGCGAGCGGAGACAGAGGAGACCAACCACACGACGGACAACGGGAAGTACGTCACAATAAACCGCTACTGCTTCAATTTAAACACGCTTATCCCATTTAAACGAGTATAAAGTCTGTTCTGTTTTCCTTCAGGACCGAATCGAACCAGGAGATGTGTTATATTTGTCACAGAGCGGTTCCTTTGAAAGACTACAGTCGACACACGGAGTTCTGCCTCCAACGCAGAGTCTCACGGACAGCAACCGTAAGACTGCTTTTAATGTCGATTTGGAATAACAGACTCAGGAAAATAATTGTTCTTTAGTGCTTTTTGTGTGCAGAGGAAGTAATGTTTTATTCTCTTGTGATGATACAGACTGGAGGCCTGCTGTCAGCTTTGGACCAATCAGAACGCAGGGATCCAGGTGGGACTTTATATAAACAACACATGTTCTTACTTAATTATCTGCTGCTGTTGACTTGAGTTTTTTAATTTTGTACAAAAACATCTCTAAACTACGGAGCCCCAGAGAGGACAAATGCAAAAAAATAATAATAATGCAAGGCCTCAAGTTTCTTCATGGACGGGAATGACAAAAAACACAAGAATTTTTACTTTACCTTGTGATGATTAACTCATGTGAACGACAAAAAACATCCCAAGACAATCCCAAAGTACTGTCAAAATATCTCTGTTGTTCATTCCCGACAGAAAGTTTTACTTGATCACATGTCCCCTCCTCTGAAAACCCCCAGCCCTACACTGTTGTATGTCTTCTTTATTGTCTTTATTGATGTTGGTCTCGTGTTGTGTTCACAGAGGCCGGACCGTCTGGATCCAGAGTCCGACCGGAGTGAGTCACTTTTACAAAATGAAATGAGACAAAACGCATAACATCAGTACAACTGGTTTTGTCTTTAGAAATAGCAAATGTCTCTAATAATGTATGAAGAATTTGTTGTATAGATAGTAATAATTAAATAATATTTACAGTCAAAGATTTAAGAGTCAGTGGCTGTGTTTTCAGAGACGTCATCGACCTCAGAGACGAAGATGAAGATGAAGTGTCTGCGGTCCGAATCAGTAACTCTCCCATCCGCTCCTTCACTCCCATCTCAGAGGCCGGCGACTGCCTCATCGACTTCAGGAAACAGCACCGAGGGAAAAGGCCTGGTCCCAAACGCAGATGAGACTCCTGAAGTGAACTCACAAAAACTGAGGACACAGACGAGCACTGACACGGTTCAAAGCCCTTTGTTTTCTAACTGTACATTTCTCCAGTGTTGTATTATTAGTGTTGTTTTATTACCACTACCTCTTTCTGTTTCTCTAAACATCCTGCAACAGTTGTTTCTATATAACACTGAACTTTTTCCAACAAATTACAATTCAAAGCCTTAGCCACAACCAACCGTTACATTATGTTTTATTCTCTTAAACCACTAAATATCAGTCTCACTGCTGCCTTTAAGTCTCCTCATGTTTGTTTGGCATCACTGACTGAGTTCTGCACACGCTCAGTTCATCAGCAGCTTCAGAAACAGGACACGGCTGATACAGAGGGTTTCTGTCAGGAGCAGAACCTTTTCCCAGTTTATGATGTTTACAGCACAAACAGACACAAACAGGAGACCTAAAAAACTCAGGTAAAAGCAAGAGTCAGAAAGTCCAGTAGGAAATTTGAAACAAAGTTATTTTAACATTTTTTAACAAAGAAATGCAGCATTAGCCACATATAACATTGCATTACAGGATACAACACTCGTAAAGATTAAAAACTCAGCCTGGGATCCACAATATTTGCAAATATTGTTTCAGAACAAGCTCTGGGGAAAAACGATAGTGGACTTTTAAACTTTTGCAACACCTTATTTATTCTTTGTTAGTAAGCTGTTTTAAAACCACAAAGCAGGAAGTGTGACTTGAAAACTCAGAAATCCCCATTGGAGAGTTCATGACCCTCACACTTAACCTTTTTACAGCAAATGACCTCAACCAGGTCTGGTTCAAAAAGGAATTCAAACACTAGAATCTCCAATTTAAGATCAGTTTTCTCTTGGTTTTGCTCAACGGTTTGAATATGTGCCTTTAGCAGCACTTTACATTAACATTGTGACTCCTCAAGACGTGACAAAAACGCACTGAACAGACTTCAGAGGAAAACAGGAGCTATATTTTTACAAAAGGAAACTGAAATGCTTTTCCTGTCAGACTTGCAATGTCTTGTTTTGTAATTGCAGCTGTTAAAAGTCTGTTGCAGCAAACAGGGCAAAGTTTAGCAGCAAAAAGATGTGGATAAAGTGAAATGTGCTGCTCAGACAATGATAACTAAACTGTAATAAATACATTTTCTAAATAAATATGAGTCTTGACTTTGTTTTGTTCAGTTTTAGTTTGGTTTCTGATTTTCCATTAATACAATTTTTGGAAGAATGCATCAGTTCAGAACAAATCATTTTAGTCTCACTAGCCAGTTTGGTTTTTTTTAAGTTTAAATTTATTTACTGGGTATATCAGACCTGATTTTGGGCAAAACCTGACCTTAAACCTACTCAGACCAGTTTTAAACCAGGACCAGGTCTGAACCAGGACCAGACTAAACTTCCAGGTGAGTGAATCTGACTCATAATCAACCTGTTTCATGGAACAGAAATGACATCAAAAACCAGAGTCATTTCCTAGAGTGACTTCTGTGATTTTATTTCTAGTTTTTATTTCAGCACCAGACGAAAGTTTTATTTTTGGTTTTAATGTAGTTCGAATCCAACACAAATAAGAGGCAATTCTAATTTTTACTCTTTTAATTTTTTCTGTATTCTGCTGCATTCTGTCAGGAGGTTTTTATGTGACATCAGTGTGAGTCAGGTCGAACCCTTTTAATAACACAAACTGGGGATTTGAACTGTGAAACCAGTGTATTTGGGACGTGCCTTCACGAACTTGACCTGCCTCCTTTGAACCTCTGCTATTTCCCTTCTGCGTTACATTTAGTCTCCAACACAGCGTAAACGCGTAAACGAAGGATCCACGTAAATGCCTGCCTCTTTTTTGGTGCAGTGAGTGAGAACTTTCATTTTCAATCAGTGGAGCATCAAGGAAGAGTCACTTTGAGCTGACTTTCAGCGTTAAAACTAAAAGGTAAAACTCTTGACTTTACTTTTCAACTCTTTTACGGATCAAAAAATAATGAAATCGCGAATTTGTGCGTAAAAACAGACAAGAACGCGCCTTTAAAAGTATCTATATGACTTCTTCAGCGGATTTGACTCATTTAAACGTGCTTTAGTGAATGTATTCAGTGTGTTACTGCTTTTTTCATTCTTTTAATTTGATTTTACGTGTGTTTTTACAGCTGTCTTCTTGAAGTGACTGTAGTTTTTAAGTCCTCGTTTGTACAGTGAGCTCATAAACGGAACAAGCGTGGTTCTATCGCCCCAAGCTTTCATTCAGAAAGTTACAATACTCCCGTCATTTCTGAACGCGCACCAGGAGCCACTTCTGCTTTTTTCACTTATTTCAAGTTTGTAATAGACTTGAGGTGATAAAGAGTGAACGTAGCATTATACAAGATGAAATAAAAAGTGGTTCTAGTGCAGGTTTTGTCATAGTTTGTGGTTTATATCTAGTGCTGGTCTTGTTCCATAGTTCTCTATGTTTGTTACATTCAGGGCTACACAGTTGTAATGTAGCCCTGGTTTTCTAATATATTTCATTCATTCTTGGTTTAGTCCAGTTCTGGTTCAGTTTTGGTTAAAAGGTTTTATTCAGATTTTTCTTTATTTTTCATGCATCCATTTTATTTTTGTCAAATGTAGAGGAGACAGGAGAAGGTTGTCACACTTTTTACATGTTTTTTTGTTTGTTTTTTTCTTCATTAAACCTTTATTTAACCAAAACCCATTGAGGCCGAGATCTCTTTTTCAAGGGCGACCTGGCCAAGAGGTTCAAACCACACACGTCGATATAAAATACATACATTACAATAAATTAATTTATAAACAATAAGCGGATTAAGAAGACAGTGGCAATTTAAAAACACAAACACTGTCCAGTACACATTCTCACAAAAGTTACAAAACTTACACAAAAGTTTCCAAATAAAATGAGGTCTGACAGTTTAAGTTCAGACTGGAGTGTGTTCCAAGAAGAAAGGGCGGCAAAACTGAAAGCCTTTCCTTCTGTTTCAGTTCTTACATGAGTCAGGTGAAAAACATCACTGGAACAGAAGCTATAATGGCTTTTAGTTCTCAAGGAGGATGCTCAAGTAAGTAGCAGCTAAACCAGTAAAAGTTTTATAAACCACAATCAGCCGGTGTGTTTATCTGCGTACACTTAAGGAAGGCCAGCCTGACCTGGCCAAGAGGCTCCGGCAGGATCAAACCTCAGGACAGAGTCATAAACAGTATTCAGAGACTGAAGGCACTAATGTCTGTCACATCGCTGAGCTGTGCAAAGATGTTGCTGATGCCAGAGGTTTCTTGGCTCTGACGGGAAAACAGGATTTATGTTATTAATTATGCAAATTAGCATTAAGTCAGTGAACTAAAATAAAGCAGCTACATGCAGTTGAATGATTGAAAATATACATATTATTCACTTCTTTTGCATCTGGGTTTTCCCTCTTCACATAACTTTAAACTTCACTCTGAACATGGTGATGTTGTAAATGTCTTCATCTTGTCTCAGTCTCAAACATCAAGACCAACCGAGACCACAGATGACATTCGTCTGGTCTTCAATCATTTTATATTGAATAAAATAATCTCCAAACACTAACCTCCATGAGTCTGGACTAATTTTAGAACTGTTGTATCTATTCCAGTGTATTGTACTCTGGTTCTGGTCTTGATTCAGTCTTGACCTGGTCCTGATATGGTCTTGTCATGGTCTCGATACGCAATAACTGCCCCAGTCTCCAAAGCTGTCAGATCCTCAGTGATAAAATGCCCAGGATGTTTAAAATTGTTACACACACTATGCACAAAAACATCAGTCCAGTTTTTGTAATGACGTAATTCATCGTTTCCAAAGCTCGGGTGGAGTCTCAAGTCACGCAGGTTTTTCAGGTAAAATGACCCTGACACTGAAACACAACAAAACTAAGACGAGAACCTGAAATCTGAGCCGTCACTCACAGTTTTCCAAAAGTTCAATCTGAAACCAGTCCACACCAGAACTAGACCCTAATGGACTTGGTTTGGTCCTGGTTTAGTCCAGATCTGGCTGTTTTTAATCCAGTTTAATTTGTGTTTTGTGGATGAGTTATGACCCTCTAGAGCTGCTGTAGTTTGAGTTATGACCCTCTAAAGCTTCTGTAGTTTGAGTTATGACCCTCTAGAGCTTCTGTAGTTTGAGTTATGACCCTCTAGAGCTTCTGTAGTTTGAGTTATGACCCTCTAAAGCTTCTGTAGTTTGAGTTATGACCCTCTAAAGCTTCTGTAGTTTGAGTTATGACCCTCTAAAGCTTCTGTAGTTTGAGTTAAGACTAAAATGTGCCTTCCTCAGGTCATTTCATTTACACATTTATTTACTCTTTCTCTGCAGATTTAAACCAGTTTGAAACAGCATTTTCTGTTCAATTAAGTTAATTAAACTGAGCATTGAGTCTGGGGCACATTGATTATATTCTCAAAGCAGTTTAAGCAGGCCAAAGAGACACTGCAGTTTAATGCCATTAAAGCCTCTGTCTGATAATAAGGAGGAGACAGTTTAGGGCAGTGGCCCCTCTCTGAGGCTCACTCCGATTTAACTGACTGCACATTTTAAAGACTGTAGTGTGTTGTATAGGCCTAGATCAACAATATCAAAAAATATTCTGGGTTTTAAAAACACCGGTTTGAGTTTTGACCCTCTAAAGCTTCTGTAGTTTGAGTTATGACCCTCTAAAGCTTCTGTAGTTTGAGTTATGACCCTCTAGAGCTTCTGTAGTTTGAGTTATGACCCTCTAAAGCTTCTGTAGTTTGAGTTAAGACCCTCTAGAGCTGCTGTAGTTTGAGTTATGACCCTCTAGAGCTTCTGTAGTTTGAGTTATGACCCTCTAGAGCTTCTGTAGTTTGAGTTATGACCCTCTAAAGCTGCTGTAGTTTGAGTTATGACCCTCTAAAGCTTCTGTAGTTTGAGTTATGACCCTCTAAAGCTGCTGTAGTTTGAGTTTTGACCCTCTAAATGTTAAATAAAGACTAAAATGTGCCTTCCTCAGGTCATTTCATTTACACATTTATTTACTCTTTCTCTGCAGATTTAAACCAGTTTGAATCTAACAGCATTTTCTGTTAAAGGTCCTATATTATACTATTTTGAACATTTTACAGTGTATTTTGGATACATTTAGGTTACCATATCACGTTTTGCAACATGAAACACACAATAATGATCTTATACAAGCGGTTTGGATGAGCTGATTGAGTCTGATTTGGCGCTGTCACTTTAAGGCTCAGCTCTCCCGTGTTGGCTCCGCCCACTCATGACGTCACGCTAGAAACAGACTGAAGTAAACACGGTACATCATAGTAATAACTTTTTCAGCAATGGCTTTGAGAGTAACTGAGCCGTATATCTTCGACCCAGAGTCTGACTCGAGCAAACAGACCTCGAAGGCTTCTACAAGACGTTTCTGCTTGGTAAATGAGAAACTATTTATTGTGTATGTTTCTATGGTGTAGCCCGTAGCATAGCGCGTGTTAACTGCTTCTGTTTATCGGTGCACATGTGGAAATGACCGTAGAATGCCTACTGAAGTTGAGAATGTATGCTGCCTGGAGACTCCTAAGGAGCTGGTGTGCAGTGTATTGAAAGTAAAGTAAAAGTATTGACAGTAAGTAAGCTAATACAGTAGCAGCGATGCTTCTCTGGGTCTGAGCTGCAGAGCACCACTTGTTGACAGAGGGGCAGGAGAGAGGGGCTGGAGGAGTGTGGAGGAGCACTTCCTGGAGAGGAGGGGTTTATTTCACATATTGACGTCATTGCGTGAAACAGCTCGTTGAAAGGACTGTAGCTCAAACTAAATAAATTACTTAAACATGCGTGAATGAAACAAAACACAACTTTGGGTATGTGTTTGAGGTAGAAACAACGTTAGAACATGGTTAAAAGCTCAGAAAAGTCGATTTAGCATTATATGGGACCTTTAAATTAAATTAATGAAATTGAGATAAGTACTTTTGTGATCATTTCTGCGAACTGAACTAAACTTCTGTTCAGTATCTACATGAACCAGGACAGGTCCAGGGAGGGTCTGGGACAGGTCCAGGGAGGGTCTTGGACAGGTCCAGAGAGGGTCTGGGACAGGTCCAGGGAGGGTCTGGGACAGGTCCAGGGAGGGTCTGGAACAGGTCCAGGGAGGGTCTGGGACAGGTCCAGGGAGGGTCTGGGACAGGTCCAGGGAGGGTCTGGGGCACATTGATTATATTCTCAAAGCAGTTTAAGCAGGCCAAAGAGACACTGCAGTTTAACGTCATTAAAGCCTCTAATGTCTGATAATAAGGAGGAGACAGTTTAGGGCAGTGGCCCCTCTCTGAGGCTCACTCCGATTTAACTGAATGCACATTTTAAAGACAGTAGTGTATTATATAGGCCTAGATCAACACATTCACTACTTACTCCTGCCGTAGGAACAGTTTTAACCTACTCCTAGATTAGTCATGGGTTATTTCTGGTAGTTTTTAACAAGATTTTGATTGTGCTTAGCTTTGGTGTAGTTCAGGTTTAGTCATGATTTAGTTCAAGTCTAGTTCTACATCTGGTTTAGTTTCTCTAGTGTCCTTATTTAATAATGCTTGTTGTAGTCCAGAAAACGGAAGGAAATAATTTTTGTTTTGAGGTGGTATTTGCTGTGAAAAGACCCACTGCTGTTGAGTTGGTAAGATTAGTTGGTTTAATATTTTTATTGTCAGAATTTTTTTTTCCAGGGTCATTTATGTATCATTTTCACATCTGTGCAAAGACTTCATTAATTAACTGCTTACCATTTATTTTGAATTGAAGCTGCACCGTTTGTTGTTTAATATCAATAACTTGCGACTAATACTAAATAAATACTGATGTTCTGTGTGACCTAATAATTCTTGAACATTTTATGGGATTACTCCAGTAAATAACTACAGTGAAATTAGTTCTACTACTAAGTCACTCTAAGTAGTAAGACAAGATTGTAGGTAAATAACTACTTTTAGCAATTTGCTGAAGTGCCCTCTTTTCTTGGTTGAGCACCTGCCCCTCAAAATGTCTCTGCACGTCACTGGTTTGGGGCTTCTCTGCTCTTTCTCTGCAGATTTAAACCAGTTTGGATCTAACAGTATTTTCTCTTTTGTCTTTTCAGATATACACAGAGACACAGAAGAACGGACGAAACAGTTCACAACAAAAATGAGCGAAGACAACACTCTTGCGAAAGTAAAAACACACTCTGTAGATTCATTGTACATCAGGCAGACATTTACAGGGGTCTGTTTAGGACGTCCCATCAGTTTGTTTGAGAATGTACGCTAAAGGGAAAAAAATACAGAGGTTGCTATAAAGTTTACAAATTAAATTTCAATTCAATTCAGTGGTTGGGGATCCCCTGGAGTAAAGAATATGAGATATAAAGCATAAGCAGTGCTGAGTAAACCTCACCGGAGAGAGACTTTAATCTGAATCGAGAGAACAAGTTTAGCCGTTTATCTTGAACTTGTCGAACCAGTTCAGATGTTTCTCAGAATCCACTTCATCTCAGACCAAACCCTCATTGTGCGTTTCATACCCATCATTCCTTTTGCATCTGACAAAACAAATGCAAATGTAATAGTCATTTAGTTCGTTCATAGTGGCCCACCAAGGGGTTTGATTTGGCCCACCAGGGGTTAAAATGTTTTGTGATTTAAATTGCATATTGACTGCTGAATTAATCTGCGATAACTTCTAATAAACCTGGGAGGAAGATTCTTTTCATTACATGCAAAAGGCCCACTAATACATTTCAGTTTTTGCCCTCCAAGGGGAAACGTTTGGGCATCTCTCTTTTGGTGCTCAGCATTTATTTTATGATGAAAATGCAGCCTTACATGTTCCAGTCATGTCAAAGGAATGAAGTCCGTATAAGACCAGAGACGTGTAGAAACAGGACACAATGATCGAGGCGTGATGAATAACATACAACAGAGACGAGGCCTGATGCAACACGCCGCTGGAAAATCACTACCACAACAAAAATAAACTCTCTGAACTCATCGTATTATTACTGTAAACTCAACGTGAGCTGCTCCGAACACTAATGAGACATCTGACCTCTTCTTTCATCCTTTATTTCTCTGTTGAATGAACTAACAGTTTACTGTCTGGTTGTAAAGTAAGGGATGAAATTTGGCAAAGCATCTGGAGGACTGTTGAAACATGTTTGAAAAAAAAAAAAACGCCTTTAATAAACAGAGGTGAAGAAACTCGTCTTGTTATGAAACAGAGTGAAATAGTAGAAGAATTTAGCAACATCCAGATCCTTAGGGTTTAGAGTCGGTTGGTAATATGAGCTAATTTATGAACAAACATCACCAAACAACAACTATAGACTTTACAAACGAATGAACTGAAAAGCTGTGATGTTTCCCATATAAACTTAGACTGGGGCTTTTAATGGAGGCAGAAGTAATGACCATATTTGGGAAAAATAACAGGAAATCAATGGTTTAAAAAACACACACAAAAAAACACAAAAAAAACCCATGTCATTTTAACGTGAAGTTTTAATCATGTTGCTGTTAACTATAATTATTACAATTAAGCTGCAGTGCTTCCCAAATAAACTTAGAATGAAACTGAATGTTTACAGAGCCACAAGGGATGGTCACATTTGGAAAAATCAGTAAAAAAGAGTGGAGCACATTGTATTTAAAGCATGTAAATTGCTTCCAGAAGAGTAAGCCGTGGTGACCATATTTGGAAAAAACTGACAATAATAACCTTAGTTATGCAACGCTTTAGAATCAAGTGTTAAAGGTTAAGGTGTTAATAAACTATATCTTTAACCAACTTGTTGTGTTGTAAATGACTAATTAACACACTTTGAGACATGATTTGCTAACACAGTTTAAATAGATTATTAATACCTTGTATTGAGAAGAAAACAGAATTGCATTCTGTAAAGAGGACACTAGAGGGAGCACCAGCAAAATAAAACAGAAGTAAACTAGTAGTAAACCAAGACTTTACAAGTTAAACAGGCTCTAACATATATAGATATAATGTAAAACCAGGACTAGACTAAATCAGGATTAATCCAGGTCTAAACTAGGACTATAAACCAAGACTAAACTGGAACTAAATATCCTCTGTTTTTTTGTTTTATTTTGCAGGTGAATCAATACCTGGAGAGTTTCCGTCTGACGCAGGAGAAGCTGCAGAACATCTCGTCTCATTTCACTGAAGAAATGAACCGAGGTCTGGGCAGAAACTCGCACCAAGAGGCTCCGGTCAAAATGCTGCCCACCTTCGTCAGAGCCACTCCCGACGGGACAGGTACCAGGCTTTATTTAATCTGTTGATGCTTTGTTTCTCTGATTGGCCTTATGTCTTGTCCAATTCTCAGAAGTAGTTTAATCTGCGTCTGTTGCTTCTGCCCCACAAATCCAACTTAAAACCAAAAAGAGACACCAGAACTAAAACTGTACAATTGATTGGCTGAGGGGTAGAGGTGGGAGGCTGTGATTGGCTGAGAGAGACAGCTGGGAGGACGTTTTACAGATCTAAACATCTAACTGTCTGTTGTTTCCAGAAAACGGCAACTTCTTGGCGCTGGACCTTGGAGGAACTAACTTCAGAGTCCTCCACGTCAGAGTGGAACGGGGTGAGCAGCGTGTGATGGCCAGTCAGACCTGCACCATCTCCCAAGAGCTCATGAGGGGCCCCGGGACAGAGGTAAGAGGTGATGAGGGGCCCTACGGAACAGGTTAGAGGTGATGAAGGGCCCTAGGGAACAGGTTAGAGGTGATGAAGGGCCCTAGGGAACAGGTTAGAGGTGATCTAGGGCCCTAGGGAACAGGTTAGAGGTGATATAGGGCCCTAGGGAACAGGTTAGAGGTGATTAAGGAAATTTGGTTGATGATGCACAAGCCCCCTTTTTTTTTTTTTTTTTCTTTTTTCTTTTTTCTTTTGGTATTCCTGTGTAAAAGGTTGGCATGAATGAAATGGTCCTGTATTTGTCACAAAACAAAGTTTATTATGAACAGTCTGTGATCTGTGCCTGTGGTTTGTCCCTGTGTGCAGCTGTTCGACTACATCGCGAACTGTCTCGGAGACTTCCTCAATGATCAGGGTCTGAAAAAAAAAGTCCTGCCTCTGGGCTTCACCTTCTCCTTTCCCTGTGAGCAGGAAGAAATCGACAAGGTCTCACTCATTCATGTCTAAACACTACATCAGGAATTAAACCAGGACAAAACCCATTCCTTCTCTAAATATCTATGTCTGTATTTGTGTCCAGAGCATCCTGATCCGTTGGACCAAAGGCTTTACCTGCTCTGGAGTCGAGGGCGAAGACGTGGTGCAGCTTCTGAAAGACGCCATTCATCGCAGAGGGGTCAGTGCTGCTTAAACCGAGGCTATTATTTTATTGTATATTATAGCATCTAAACATGTGCATTTATGATTTTAGACAGCAGTAAATGATTATCAACAGATGAAGGAACTAACAGCCCAAAAATCTTAGGAAACATTACGTCTTGGAGGCTTTAAAATAAATTAGTTAAAAACAATCTAAGCCTTTTGAGCGTGACTACAGTCATTTTTAGCAAGTCATGTCTCGTTCATCACTCAGGTCATGTGACTTCACTCAGGTCATGTGACTTCACTCAGATCATGTGACTTCACTCAAGTCATGTGACTTCACTCAGATCATGTGACTTCATTCAAGTCATGTGACTTCACTTAGGTCATGTGACTTCACTCAGGTCATGTGACTTCACTCAGATCATGTGACTTCACTCAAGTCATGTGACTTCACTCAAGTCAAGTGACTACTTCATTTAAATACTTCTTTTGGTGACTTTAGTCTGCCTCATGAGGCGGTTCATCAACAGAAGTAGTATTTTAGTATTTTTTGTGTTTAATTCTGGTGACAGAGGTCCATGTGTAGCTGAAGACTGAATATTTAGTCTGAATGTTATAAATAGCAGAATAATAACGCATCCGTCTCTCGGCAGGACTACGACATCGGCTCCGTTGCCATGGTGAACGACACGGTGGGGACCATGATGAGCTGTGGCTACGAGGACCAGAGCTGCGAGATCGGCATGATCATCGGTAAACGGCAACATCATCATCGTAAATAATATCCAACAGAGTCAGGCCTCTTCAAAAACACATTATGGTCCTAAGTAATACATTAGACATAGAGACACAGGAACTAATCAATAACAAAATAAAGTGACTAAAGTGAGCACCACCCAGCAACCCATAAAGCAACAGAAAATGAATAAGTAAAAGTTGTGGGATGTATTTGAAATAATAAACATTTCTGCTGTTAATACTTTCCCAGGAACAGGGACGAACGCGTGCTACATGGAGGAGATGCGTAACGTGGAGCGAGTGGAGGGAGAGGAGGGACGCATGTGCATCAACACTGAGTGGGGCGGCTTCGGAGACGACGGCTCGCTCGAGGACGTCCAGACCGTGTTCGACGTGGAGTTGGACCAAACCTCCATCAACCCTGGAGTCCACGTGTAAGAGATCAGTTCATCTGTGGCCTCAGTTCAAGGTTCCCAATCACTGAGTAGGGACCCAAAAGTCGGTTGTAGGAGATTTGATTTGGGTCACCAAAAATAAAAGTCTGTAGGCATTTAATGAAAAAGTTAATTTTGGTAATAGTTAATGGCACAGAATTTTAGTGTATTAAAAATAATCAAATGTACACTAAAAAAGGAAGAAAACCATGAGCAAAAATGACCAAAACAGCATAAACAAAGAACTAAAGCACTGTAGAAACAAATAAATGTTGGCTAAAAAACAATACCCACTAAGTCTATACCAAATATGGTTAAAATAACACTAAAACTGATCAGGACATTGGGTCATAATGTTTAGAACTTTTGAAATATGGGTCCTTTTCTGAACCAATAAATAAACAAAAATAATTTCTTCAAATGGCTAATGTAACCAAACGTAAACATTTGGAGTTGGTAATGCTTAACGCTGCCATGAACAGGAGAAGCAAGAAAGAAGTTTGTTTTGTTGTTGCAGGTTTGAGAAGATGATCAGTGGGATGTATTTGGGGGAAATCGTTCGTCTGCTGTTGGTGAAAATGACAGACGACAAAGTTCTGTTTGAAGGAAAGGCCTCAAAGCAACTGCGAACTCCAGATGCTTTTCAGGCCAGGTTCATCTCAGAGATCGAGGAGTAAGTCTCACTAAACAAAGTCCAGCTTTAGTCCAACTCTAGTTCTAGGTCTAGTCTTGGTTTAGTTCTGAATTATTGTGGATTTAGTCCAGGTTTAGTTTTTATTTCCTCCTGGTTTCTTCATGGTTCAATCCTGGTTTCTCTCGTGGATTAAATCTTGTTTTAGGCTGTGTTCACACTTGACACTAGAGGGCGCTGTTGGCCCAAATGTAGCTCCTCAGCTCCACGTTTGCCTCTGAGAGTTTGGTTTTGTACTGTCCATCAGTACAGCTATATATGTACTGTATGTACGGTATGCATATGATATGTACATATCAGTACAAGTTTTGTTCTGGTTTAGTTCTGTTTAGACCTGGTTTTAGTCCTAGTTTGCTCCTTGTTTAATCCTGGGTTTAACTTTAGGTTGGTCCTTGTTTATTCTTAGATTGTCTTATCTTTAGTCCTGGTTAAGTCTTGGCTTTTAATCCTACTCTCAGTCCTGGCTAAGTCCCAGTTTAGTTAAGATTGTTATTCCATGTTTAGTCCTAGTTTTGTTCTTGTTTTGTCCTCTTTTCCTCCTGTTTTAACCTTTTTTTTTTTCAGTGAGGCCCGTGGTCTGGAGAACACCGGGCGGATCCTGACTGACCTGGGTCTGGACCGGACTCCGGTGGACCTCAAAGCGGTTCGTCTGGTCTGTGACACCGTCTCGTCTCGATCGGCCCGACTCTGTGCTGCACCGTTAGCATCCCTCATTGAGCGGATCCGGACCAACCGCGGCCGGGACCAGCTCCAGATCAGAGTGGGAGTGGACGGGGCGGTCTACAGGGAGCACCCCAAGTGAGAGACTGGGTTTGGTCTTGGTTTAGACCTGATTTAGCCTTGGTTTAGTGCCACTGTAGCCTTTGTTTAGTTTGAGTTTAATCCTGTTTATCCCCAGGTTCTGTCAGGATTTTGTCCTGTTTTTTAAGTCTTTAGTCAATTCAGAATCAAAAATTAAAAAATCATCAAAAATCATCTTTGTCTTCCTTCCTGGGATTGACTAAGTTGCACACAATTTTTAATCAAAGCAACAAATCAAAAGTCCAAAAACAAGCTGTTATTTGTTTTATTGTATCGCACAAAATATGGATTTTCATTTTTTGATTCTCTGATTCGAAATCAGTTGAATAAATGATGTATTTTGCTGCACTGTTCAGAGCTGGGGCTGTGGTGCATTCACTGACAGTAAATCCAACTGGAATAAAAACAATAAAAAGTGTGTAACTATTCAACCAGTGACATTTTCTTCTTCTTTTCTAAACTGTTACTGTTTCCTCTGTTTCAGTTTCAGTAAGGAGCTGCAGGACACGGTGCGAGAGCTGGCTCCAAACTGCGACATCTCCTTCGTTGTTTCCGAGGACGGCAGCGGGAAGGGTGCAGCCATGGTGGCGGCCGTGGCTCAGCGAAGTGGATCAGCGTAGTCCCGGCTTCTGAACGACAGCGAGGGCGAAGAAGAAGAGGAAAAATAATCTGCATGACACTGAAATATGTTTACACAACTCATAAATTCAGGATTTAAAAGGGCTTTTTGTAAACATTCTATTCAAACTACCACCTACCAACTACCTACTACTAACTTTATTTTGGTCACTTTTTGCTCCTTTTACATTATATCCTCAGGGATAGAGTCCTTTTAACGACTGATTTTTTCAGTCCAAGAGTCTCTTAGAAATTACCTCAGTTCTGTAGCACATTTTTATTCATAAAATCCCTGAACAAGTTCCTCAACAGCTTTGTTTCCACTGTGAGGGATAGTACAGGGCGGGTCAGTACAGGTCGGGTCAGTACGGGACGGTCTGGTTCAGTAATCCCTGTTTCCTTGAGCTGGGTCCAGAGAGAGACGTCTGCTACAGAGACAGAGACGTCATCGAAGTGCCACAAAGTCTGTCTTTATTTCAAATATAAACATTCGAAGCAGACTTTTATAAACTTGTGATAAACGTTTATCACAAAAACAAGATGAAATTTATTTGAAAAAATATTTCTGGTTAATATTTTTCCTTTTGCTTCTCGTTTTTTCTCGAGTGAAGATTATCTATCGTCCAATCAGCTGACTGCAGTGTTTAACTACACCTTTTCCAAAGTGGACCACAAAATCTGGCTTCTTGGGACAGACCCCCCTTGGTGGAATCACGACAGAACCGACCCGTGCTGTTCTGCTCCAGTGGAAATGAGGCTCTAGGAACCTGAACCTAAATATGAGTCACTTCTCATCAGCTGATATTATAGAAATATTCTCTCTGGAGCACACATGGTTTAGTCTCTGTGGTGTTGCTCCTGTCTTCTTCTCCAAACTATCTATTGTAGGGAATAAATTAGCTCCAAAATGATTTAACAGAACCACATTTTCTTATACCTTTGTCACTGTTTGCTTTCAAAATGGCTCCCTTTAATGTGACAAAGCGTTGGTGGAACATTATTAATCTAGAAACACTGATCTTGATAATTCACTATGTTTACATCCACAGCTGGACAACAACATCATTTATACAAAAGAAAAGGGCTTTATTGAGCATATAGTCACCTATGCAAAGTGAAAGTTACTCATGTTGTGCTGTATTTATTCAAACTTGGAGGCAGGGTTATGTTTTTATTTAGGTTTTTAACTAATAATATAAATATGCTGCAAAAAATATCTAGTTATGTCTATATATTTTTGCTTGTTTACATTGGGAAATGACTGGGGAAATTGTTTACAGAAATCAGGTTGGATAAGATGTCCATGATTACTAACAGCTGTTAATGGAGAAATATATCAATGATGTGTTGAATGTAACTAATATGCACCTTCGTAAAAGAGAAAGAAATGGCCTTTACTTTTTACTGAAAAAAGTTCCGTTACCATTGCTTTTTTCGAAAAGTTTGTGAGTCTCACTGTTTGGCTTTATTTATTTGTGTCAGCAGGGTTTTGGGCTGTTGACATCATGAAATCATGGTGTTTTCTTCCAAACCTGTAATTATTTAATAGGGATTATTATTTTCTATAAATGTGACGATTGAGATGACAACTTGGCCTAAAAATGTGACAAAACTTTACATTTCATTGATCCAGGTCATAGCGCTCCAACTTCTAGTGTCATATTAAGTTCATCAGTTTCATGAGGCTTGCACTCTGAGCCAATAGTGTTCAACTTCCAAAATGGTTGGATTTTTGAATCATGGCCCGTTTAAAAATCCTTGAATCTGCTAAAAAAAAAACAAAAGAAAAAAACCTAACACAAGACCACATGCATGAATGCCGTTGTGCACCTGCTCTATCAGCCACATAACAGAAATAAACCAGTAATGTGGGAAAAAACAAACCATTAAACTCTAAATTAGACTAAAGGAGTCTGATCAAACTGAACCTGAACTGACCTGCAAAAATCCATTTATTCTAAACCAGAGTAAACACACATTGGTCTGGAAACCCTTCCTATTGTGCCTTTAAGATTGGTTTAAAGCCATGTGGTCTGCAACTGGGACCACGTGCTTATTTTTATTGTAAATGTCAGGTATTTATTAACACAACCACCAGATGGCGCCAAACAACTGCATCAAGTCCAATGCAGAAGTGGTCTCTGATTTTCGTTTGAGTCACACTATTTCTCTGAAGCCATAACCTCATTTTATTAAAATAGTATCAAAAAGTCCAAAATAATCAAAGCAAAGCAAATTCATCACACATTAGCAGCACACATTTTCAAATCCCTGCATTTAAACCATGTTACTCAAAAAACCAACAAACAAAAAAAGCATGTAATGTAAAACTATAATACTTTGAATATGTAATACATAATCATCCTGTATGCTCTGTCAAAATTAAACTGTTATAAAAGCATTATTAAAAGACATATTGGTAAATACTCATTGCAATTGTAATTTCTTTAATGGATAACTTCTGTTTACGGCACAATCCTAAATAAAACCTCCTAAATTTGTAAAACCATCCAATGTTATTTTACTAAACGTTGAGCCAATCTGATATAATTACAGCGATCACTGGCAGGTGATATTGTGCCAGTTTCCAATTTATTTTACTTTAGTTTTTTCTGGACACAGCTGAATGAAAAGCACAAGCCTCTTCAGGATAAACTTGAGCCAAATTGAGCCAAACTGAACTCCTCAGAGGAAATGGGGCTTCAGAGAACGAGCTGGAGCCCAGAGCCATTTCATCTGCTGCAGTCTGTCCCCACCACACACTGCCTCTGCTGCTGCTGCTGCTGCTGCTGCTGCTGCTGCTGCTGCTGCTGCTGCTGCTGCCTCTGCTGCTGCTGCTGCTGCTGCTGCTGCTGCTGCTGCTGATGTGGTGTGAAAGTCGAGAGCCGCTCCAGCTGTTCCACTTAATCCTCCTCCAGTCTCACCTGAAAAACCAGGAAACACGATCACAGCAGCCTCCACTTCAAATAAACAGAGCTCTGTTCATCAAACTGAGCAACACTCATCTACTGAACACAGCAATGATAATGCCAGTTTAATGGGTTATAATTATAAAATGAACTGCAACATTCACAAATATTATGATTCAAATCTCATTATATTTTACAATGAAACTCAATTCTTCTAGTTACAAATGGCACTAACTGTGACAGTTTAGGATCAAAACTAAACTAAACTAGTTCAGACCAAATAATAAACAGATCCATCCTATTCATCAAAGCTTTTTTATCGTTCACATAGCTCTGGATGAACAAAAACAAAACCGTGCTTTCGTCCAGAGACACACTAGAGGGCGCTGTCAGAGGAGTGTGGATAAGGGCTCAGGCTGAGTGGACTGATGCTCACTTTGAACCAAAACACTACTGCAGTGACACTGAATACACTGGTTTCATTCATTTTTCCTGTAAACTCCACATGAGCTGCACCAAACACTAATAGGACTTTTTTCCTCCTCATTGCTGCACATGTGGACTCTGATGGTTTCGGTTTAGTTCAATGGACATCACTCTTTCTACTTTCGGGAAAATACTGAGAACAAAAATAATATTTACACAAAGGCCTTGTTTTTCCTGCAGCAGGTTGAACCAACTCAGTTTAAATCTGAAGCAGACCAGAACAACTCAGAGTTAGATCAGTCTCTAAATCGGTTCACTCTGAGTTTATCTGAGAGAAGAATGTTATAATTAATGGAGCCAAGAAAAGAGGATACACCGGTAACAGTAAACAAAGAGAGGCGGCCATTTTAGAGGAGAGTAAAGTCATGTGACTCTGGAGAGACTATTCAGGTTAAAAAGAAAATAGTTCAAGTGATTTTATTGATAAATAGTGGGACTTGAATTAAATAAACAAATAAAAACATACAATATGCATGTTATCATTTATGTATTTTAATGGCCTATATTAAAAGAAAAAACATAAGTGCTGCTGTAAAAAAAAAAAAAAAAATTTTTTTGAATACTAAGTGAATGTTATCTGTTTACACATGCATCAGACTTTTTGAAGTTGATTAAGTGAAGTGAAATTAAAATTGTAAATGTCTACTAAATATATAAAACCAATTAAACTGATTCATTCACTTTTCAACTCTCAATGCGTTTAAAGAGTAGTTTCAGTTTTCCTGTGAAAGAAGAAACAAATGGTCCAGTCAGAGAGCTCCTTCAGATGCCGCAGAGCTCAGGTAAACTCTGAAGAGAATAAAACCTGCCACAGACCAGTTCAGGTTCAGTTTCCTCAGTATTTGACTCAGAGTTAGATAAACTTTCTGTGAAACTGAAAACTCAGAGTTTCCTTTCCAGACTCAGGCCTGTATTTACTGCTGAGAAATGGACCATGTTTTGGTTCAGACACTGGCCACATTGAGCTAGTTCTGGGATTGATCGGTTCTGTGGTTGTATAAATGAGGAACAGAAAAAAAATAGGAATATGTCAAAATAAAGTAATGTAAATCACTTCTCACTCTAAAGCCTTGATTTATTGCTTATTTCTACGATTTTGTACGAAAGACCAGACTATTCTTTTAAAAAGTCAATACAACTTCACTCTAAAAGGCTGTTTTTACATATCCTGACTCCAAACCACTGTTTTAATTTCAAAATAATAGTCCAAACATTAATTTCCCCTGCTCAAATCTCCCTCTTTTCTTTCCTTTTGTCCACAGGAGATTATGACTCAGGGTTTTGTATTAAACGGATGAAAACTGCAGAGAACAAAGAGTAAAAACAGCTCGTTGCTGATTTAGCTGAAGACAAAGGCGGTTTGAGGCCTGCTGCTACATGAACGTGCAGCTTCAGGCTTAAACTGAGCTGAGACTGGAGGCGGACACGTGCTCTCTCCCCCTGCTGGCGGCTGATGGGAACTGCACTTTCACATGAACTCTGACAAAAAACTCCAGAAACACAAACTAAATCAGTGTTGTCCTCTGTGTCTATTTGTGGAGATTGTTTCTCAATTAAACACATTACTAGGAGCTTGAAGAACTTTTTTTTTTAACTTTCTGCAGGGTTATGTTTATTTGTGACACTATATGATGGAAAATGTTTATTTTCACCACCAACAACCTAATACATAATTTAAAGTTCAGTATAGTTCTATTATTTGTCAGAGATTAAGCCTCAGGAGAGAAATTTGACAGATATTTTCAATGGTTCAGTCACAAATTATGGTAATGATCCAAATCGCATCCAGGTAAAAAAGAAATTGGACAATCTAAATAATTTCCTTTAAAAATCTTCCAAAAAAAAAAAAATCAGTGTAGCTCTTTACATTTTGCCACAGACAAAACACATCGCTCACATTCTCAGACGTTGAAAGAGAAACGTTCAAACAGGAGTAGTGGTTTCTGTGAAATATATTCATTCAAAGTCGTCTGAAGTCTCAATATTTCCACCTCTAGGGGGCGTAGGTTTTACATAAAAATCTACCAGAATGTTTTGAGAAATGCTTTTCTCATACAAGAACTGAGCCATAGCTTATGTCAGATAAGATATGCTTTATAAGTCACATGCACAGTTGCACATAGTACAGTGCACAGTGAAATGTTTGTACCTGCAGTCAACAGCGAAAAAGTCAGTAAATTTCACACAGAATATAAAAATATAAATGAAGAAAGCAGATGTTCTTGTTATAATAATAGTTTATAGGGTGTATGGTGCAGGAAGGTCTGATGAAGTTATTATTCCTCACACAACTTCACAAAGTCACAGGACCAGGACTATTTTCATTATTTTAGAGGCTTAACTTTACCAGCGCTGAAACAAATGCCATACTTGGTTTACAGATAAAAACTGTTGTGTGAGGAGTATTTTTTATTACAAAAGTCAAAAAAATGCATCTATATTATATCTCAGTTTATAAATCCACTAAGTTTTGTAGTTTTGTTGTAAGTGTGGTTTTGAAAAGTGGCTGTGTATGTTTGTATAAATGTCTGTAGTAAATCCCACAAGACACGAGATAAGGCGAGAACAGTCAACATGCCGTCAACACTGCACTGACCAAGACCAAGTCATGTCTGAGACCAGAGGGTATCAAGACCAGAACCAGTAAACAGTCCAAGTCCAGTCTTAGACCTAATCCAGACCCATGGAGCTTAGTGTTCAGTGCTCTTCTCTATTTTGTGTATTATTATTACACCCCTTTATTGTTCATGTTTCTGAATGTTTTTGTATTGTTTATCTTCACTATTGTATTTTAATTTACTATATTTTCTTTAAAAGGAAACAATCCTAAAAATATAAATACAATTTGGTTACATCATGCACCACAAGTGTCTTCTGTATTGTTATTATTTTAAATTAAGGGTGTATTCTGCCTCATTAAGCCGCATTAGTTCGTCCAAACGTCTGTGTTATCGCCAGTATAATCTGACTAATCACTGAAGCTGCCTGCTGCATTAAAGCCAGTGTTGTCATGGCGATAGACCTGCTCCGCTCCTGATGTATATTATAAATGAAACCTGCCCAGGAGGGTCTGTCCTGCGTAAAATATGCATCACACAGGATTTTATTTTAGAGCTAAATGCTGCACGAAGCCTCCGATTTTAGTTTTACGTGAAAAAACATCCAGCTATAGGGATTTATTTGTGTCCTTCGTGTTTGAATGCTAGTGTGGCTCTCTACAGTATTTTTAACCCAAGCTGTGCAGACTGAAACTCTCACACAAATATTTAGCCATCAATAAATAGAATATTATGGTAATCAAATAAACAATACATGAGGAAAAGTGCATCCATTTTCATATTTATTCATGTTAAATTAACAATAATCTTCTCTGCAACTCTTCTTTCAAATTTATATTGAAGACCAGTCTGTTTTGCCTTGACTACATTCATTTTCTTGTTTGAAATGAATGCCTGTGAATATTGCCGCTATAGAGAGGCATATATGTATTTAATGTGATTTTATTTTAGACCTAGTGTTTGAATCCTGTCATTACAGGCTGATGTGGCTCTCTACAGTATTTTTAACCCAAGCTGTGCAGACTGAAACACCCTCACAAATATATAAGCATCACTAAACAACATATAATATTGAAATTAAATGAAAAATAGCCTCATACATCTGCAATCTGCTTAAAATAACATACACGTAACAATGTAATATACTTCTAAAGCCATAATAAATCATATTTCATTCAGCTGTTTATATTATATATAACCATAAATCCTTACAATAACACAGTTTCAGTGCCTTTTCTTTTGCTGCTACATTTGAGAGGTGTTGATATGTTTATACTGTGCTTAGATACAGGCTTTTGTTGTTAATATGGCTGCAGTGGAGCAGTATTGTAAGCATGTATTTTAGACCTAGTGTTTGAATGCAGTCATTACAGGATGAGTGGCTTTCTGAAAGACTGAACACCCTCTATAATATTTGGGCATCAATAAACAGGATCTAATACTGATTAAATATGACCACACTCATGTAGATTGATATCAAAGCAGATGTATGAGGCTAAGACAAAGTGATATACGTCTGCAGCCATATTAAGATTTCACTCCTATTTCACCTTTGTATTATTTATTTCTGTTACATCAACAATAAGTCCCTTTAAAACACTGTTTATTCATTGCAAATTAGATTCATTGTTTCTACTTTGCTGACTGCATTTGAAGTGAGTATGTATATTTATATAGTTTAATTTGGTGTTATGGTATAAAGACAGGCTTTGTTGTCAGTCTGTTTGCTGTATAACATGTATATTGTAAGCATATATTTTAGACCTAGTGTTTGAATCCTGTCATTACAGGCTGATGTGGCTCTACAGTATTTTTAACCCAAGCATTGCAGACTGAAACACCCTCACAAATATTTAGGCATCAATAAACAGAAGACAATGGTGATATAATGTAAAGAATTTGTATAGATATAGATCATTTTAAAGCAGATTTCACATTTATGGGACTATTTCTGCTTAATCTGCCTCATAAGCCATAATGAATGATATTTTGTGACTCTTGTCTGTTTCCTCAGGCTTTTTCTTTGCTCAGGGTTTCCACCATCGCCATGCGTCTGGCTCCGCGCATGCGCCGTCCACGCACACACATCTATTACACATACACAGCTCTGGGATCAGCTCAACTATTTTGATTTGTGAATGTAACGCGAAAATTTGAGATATAAACGCGTATTTTTCCAGAGGCGACGGCGTATCAGCTTAGGCTCGATTTCGTCAATTTTTGGCATTGTTCAGGATGGATTTTTGCCGAATGCGTCGCTGGCTCGTAGCACAAAAGGAAATCATTTTTCAATATTAAGATTAAGTTGGGCTGTGTGGCAAACTTTGGCCACACCTAGATCCTGTCCTATTTCCACTGAAAAAACAGGGTTTTTTTCCTCTGGTGCGTTTGTTTGTGTGTCGGCGAGTCCCGGCGGTGAAACCGGAGAGGGGCCTTACAGAGGGAATGCAGGACTGCAATGGAGCACAATGCAATACAGGTAAAGCCCATATTATTCCCCTAATAAATGTACGTTTTTTCGCCTCGAGCTCTGTGATTTTTAAACCTGGCGATGTGTGAATTATTCTAGCCTTGTGTCGCTTAAAATTGAAGGTCATTATTGGTGTAATTTCATTTAGTTTGCCCATGTCGTATTGATTGTTTTGCCATATCAACCGAGCCCTGCGAGAGAGTTGGTCTGACTGCAATTACAACTTTATTCAAGCAACTTTTCCACCCCCAGTGCTGGAAATACGCCGCTGATATTGTGATTTTGAAGGGGAATATTTAGCTTTGGCTTCGAGCTTTCGGTTGCTTCGCTAACCCACACTCAAATCTTAAAATCTGGTTTAATATTCGTGATATTTTCGCAGTGTTAATGATTAATTTCTTTGTGTGTCGTGTCGCCAGTCTCTCCGCTTCAGCTTTGGCTACCAACCCCCACCCACAGTAAAAACATTAGCCAAATAAAATTACATTTCTGGCTTCGTGCCTGATTTAAAATATCTGGAAACTTTTCTATAGCTCATCAGTGGTTTTTAGTAAAAATACGGCTAGCGTTAGCTTCGGTTGCTACAACGGAAACTAACTGAAATTTGATTCTATTCACGCGACATATTTTACATTGAAATAATTCTCGACAAGGACGAGGTGGAGCAACATTAGTGGCGGATTTTTTTAATAAGAAGCATATTGATATTATTATCAAGCCCCCGACATTTTGTCTCCGGCGTAATTGCCTCAGTTTAAGCTGGAATGTCATTTTCTATGTTGCATTTCAAAGAGGGAAATGTAATGTAGAGTTTTTGGGGCTGCTTCAAAGCCAGGAAATATGTAAAGGACACATCTAGGGCAATGTGAGTCGATAAAAAAACAACAAAGTGTTTTATTTTAACATGGTTTATTCACATTAGGCGTGGGAACTGTTAAATATCAAAATGTTGCTTGGTTATTTGTTTCAATATCGAGTTTTTTTTGCTAATTTATTGGTGTTTCTCTGAATAACAGGATACAGCCAAGGTCAATTCTACTGTGGCTATTTAGATGTTATTTATTTATTTATTGTCCAAGCTGGGGACATTTTATTATTAATATTCGTCGCCTTTCCCCCTCCCTTCTCCTTCCTTCCTACATATCTATATCGAGCTAAAAACAGTTTTGGAAACGCCACCACTGCATTAGTCTGAAATATCACGACGTGGTATGGCTGCAAATGAAGGGTTTCCATCTTAAAAGTCTTGTGTACATTCACATTTTAGACAGAGAGGGCTGTCTCTCAAGGCTCATATTATATTCTGTGGGTTTTTATTTTTTTTTTTATTTCACTTGCCTGCTGAGCTCCCTGCTTTCCACCACTAGGCTGAGCACTGCCACATTTGGCCCTCCCCCAAGGCTATACAACAGCCCTATGATTTCCATTCAAACTCATTTAGCCCATTAAAACAACACTGGGAAACACATTTCTCAGTTATTTGTGCTGAATAAGCAATGGATTCATTTAAAAATACCGATTTTGTTTTAGAAGTGATGTTTATATTGTGCTGTTTTGGTACATTTGCTGCAGTTTTGTCCAGTATAGGCCAACATATGTTTATGCATTCCTCAGCATGGCTGCTCCTTTATGTGAGACTGACAAGTAACTGGAATACATTTTGTTTTTCATTTATTTAACTTGTAGCAGTGATTGCAAATGCACAACAGTTTCTGCAATGAAATGCTATTTTTGGACGTTTTTTGCAGTTTTGCAGACCAGCATTTATGAACTCCTCAAAATGGCTGCTCACTTTAAGTAAAGCTACTAAGTATTAAGACTGGTGTGTATTTAGGTATTATGGAAACTAGTAATACTTTGCTGGCTATTGTGCTTGTCACATATCTTAAACTTTTTTTTTTCTTTATACCAACATATGATGCATTTCTAACCTCCTCAAGATGACAGGTCACTTTAAGGAAAGCTATTAAGTGACGGGCACATATTTACATACTATAAATATACTGATATATTTGCCATTTATTTTTAGCTTTTTATCAAAATAGGCCAACAGTATGATACATTTTCTTAATCCCTCAACATGGCTGCTTTCTGTATGCTAAACCATAAAGTGAGTGTGACATTTTTGTTAAAAGAAGGGTACCATTTGGTCATAGTCATAGTCATAGTGTTTTTATAATGGTAGGTTAGTAATTTTATTTTATTTTTTTCAATTATACCAGAACATAATACTAGTATACTTTTGTACCATACTTAGATTTTCTCCCAATATAGACGAGCACATTTTAAGTACATATATAGTTAACTACTTTAAAAGCTATACATATTTATTTAGGGTTTTTTTTAATAGGACGAGCAAACAACATGCATTTACTTCAAGCTTTTTTATATTCATATCTTGCAGATTATGTGGGAACATTTTTAGCAAAACAATTGCTGTTGCAATTGTAATTTCTGACTGTTATAATGTGGCATACTAGACATAAACTTTATCTGGCTTGTACTTTACTGCTTCTAACTTTAGTCATTTTTATCTTTGTATAAAAACAGGCCAATTTGTTCTACCAAATCAACATGGTTGCTTTTTATATTCACAGCCAAAAAGTGAATGTGACTTTTTGCAAACTATAGGCCGCCATTTTGTTATAGTCATCTTAAAAAAAACAAACTATATCTCTATGGTAAACTTATGTTTTATGATGGCAACAGAAAGATGCAGCTAGATTTGAATATTGAACGTGGTATATTATAATGGTTTCTCTCAGTGTGGATCAGCAAATATTACATTTATATTTCCTTATTTTAAAAACTATACTAGTGACTTTTGTCTATTATTGTGACAATCAAAAACAGGCACTTATTTTGAGCTGAAGATTAGTGCATAGTGCTTGTATTTTGGCTGTGGCCTTTTCAACCAGACTATAGCTTTGAAGTCACTGTGATATATTTTTTGCATACCATAAATAAATCTGGCTTAATCTGGTTTATGCTTTACTGCCACTTAGTTTTAGTAATTTTCTTTTAGCTTTGTTTAAAAATAGGGAAATATATTCTGCATTTTTACATCCAATAACATGCCTGCTTTACTTATTGAAAGCCTCATGTGGGAATGTGACTTTTTTGCAAACAGTAGGCAACCATTTTGTCATAGTCAACTTAAAACTATCCTGTGGGAATCAAATTTCTTTATGTAACATACAAACACATTCATATTTTACTGGAAATAAAATTTAGAGTGCAATTAATCATTTGAATTAGGCTTGTTTGGTTTCTTTTGAGGAATCTTCATGGATTCCCAACAAACTATTCTTTCACTGCTATACTTCTCCATTTTGTTTTTTGAAGGGAGAGACATTTTATCTGTTAGTCTGGAAGAATACTGTTTTACCTGTATATTTTGTGGGGTGTGACATTTTTAGCTGAACTAGTTATTAAGTGATATTTGAACTTTCCTTAAGTAATCTTGTATAGCTGGCTAATACTTTATTTTTAAATACATTTTTCTCAACATGGCTGCCTTCTGTGTGCAAGGCCATAAAGTTAGTGTGACGCCAACTTGTTCTAGATATCACAAAACTAACCTGTGGGAAAATATTATATTCTGATATCTTGTTCTGATACTTAATAAAATGTTTTTGTTTTTTTTAACCTTTGTCAATACAATTTGGAATCATTATTGAAGCTGGACTATGTTGTTACTTCAAAGTATTTTTTTTTTTTTTGCTTTTTTGTTTTATAGGCTAAAAATAAACTTTATTCTATTCCCCAACATGGCTGCTTCTTGTATGTACCCTAGTTCTCCATTTTGTTTACCATTAAAGGCACAGTCTAACCATATTCATTTTGAGGTAGTGCTTTATTACATTCATATCTCTCTAATATTGGGTGTTACATATTTAAGTCCTCTGCTCACTTCAAAGCTTATATTATAAAACAGCCTGGTCCCTGTAGCTACGATGGCAGACTATTTGAAGTCCTTTTAGCTGGTCTGTGTTAGCTTCTGTTGCTAAATGTTAATAACAAGCACTATTTCTTTCATTTATGTAATCATTGCTGCATTCATGTGGTCTTCAGAAAACTGGGGAAACATTTGCCTGAGTTGAAAAATGCTGCTCAGGTCGGAAAACGAACTTGGGAACTGAGGTCAGTAATTGTTGACCAACTTTATTGTAACTTAACACGAGCTTTAAAGTGACCTGGCCTCAAAGTACAGTATTTAATCCCTAAAAGCCATGTCTGTCAACTAAAGCTATATATGAGAATTTATTATTATTCAGCTTTTACTTTAAAAGGAAGCTAATGTCAAGCGTAAAGCTCTCAGTACTGCTGGAGGGACGGTGGGGAAAGTAACGTTAACTATACAAATTTAGATGTACTGGACACTCTTTTAAGCAAATTTGTGTTGTCTCTGGAGAAGGAACATCTCCTGCTGGGACTACAACCAAAAAGAATGTGTTTTTTTTGGTCTGGATATTAAGAATTACAGCTCTGAAACAAATTACTCAAAAAAGGAAAAATATTAACCCATTACTTGGGGCTGAATGAGCTGAAACTGTGCAGCAAAATAACATATGGAAAAATTATTCATAATATAAAATTAAAAGATTTAGAAACAGATTCAAATGGAAATGCTTAAAAAAAAATAATTGACTGGTAAGAAGTATGTACAATAACCTACATATGGTATTAAAATGACTGTTACAAGGCTGTTTTTCAATTTCAACCTCTCTCTTTTCTTATTATACATGTCTTTCTAGTTTTTTGTGTCAATGATACAGCAGCAGGAGCCAACATTAAAAATATAATCTCTCAAAAATACACTGGAAGTTATATTAGACTGATTTTTTAGCTATTTTTAGACTTTTCTTGGCAATGTTTATAATACAACCCAATTCCTCAACATGGCGCCTCTCTGTTTGTAAAATGGATGAGTGATTTTTACAAACTACAAGTCAGCATTTAGTTGTAGCTGACACAAAGCTGCTTTCTTCAGTTTTGAAATAACTTTGATAGCAGTGTTTGGGATTTATAGACGCAAAAGTGGTTGGACCTTTTTGGTAAAACTGAATTGATAATGTGATTATGATTACAATCTTGTCCCTTCAGTCCCTTCAGTGGAAGAGGGAGGACATTTTAGCAGGTAACTTTAGCTGAGCAGTAGTTTTGTACCTTTAATTGTTAGCTTCAGTAAAGAAGGGAACTTTTATTCAGTTTTTTTTAATATATGCTTGCTCTAAAAATACCCCACATGTTTTAGATATTACTTATGTAAACTATAAATTCCTCAACATAGAACCTTTTAGCATACAGTGCTGTAAAAAAGTGCAGTGCAGTGTATAACCCTAGACCAACATTAAGAATCTATAAAAGTTAGGTTTTCGTAGTGGATGTTTGGATTCCTCTGAAATGGAAAAAGTTACCATATCTTGAATTTGAAAGGACTTAATAGTACATTTTTAAATTTAATCTGTAAAAGACATAGATAGCCGTTTAAGACTACATTAAAAATATTTTCCCCTTAACCTTTGTACTTAGTCACTGTAATGTAACAGTGACTAATGTACACTGACTAAGAATATATAAATACACTGCTTAACTGTGTTTGGTAGTTTAACCGTTTGTTTAGCTTTTAAGAAGTGCAGTTAATGGCAATAATACACATTTGGCATTATTCAATCATTAGTACAAATACAGTCCATATTAGCTCCTAGTGTGGTATTGCTGACAGTTTAAATGAAATGCTTGTGTTTGGCTTTGGGCCTGTTTTTCATTGGTCTCTAATCCTTGCTGTGGGGGGGGGTATTTGTAATTCGAGATGTGGCGTGACGTCATTTGTCTCTCAGCTTCAGGACATTACCTTTCTGCGTTCTGTAATAAATGAAGGCTGCAGGGTCAGAGGGGAATACAAGTATTGCAAAAGAAAGAAATGTATTAGATATTAACAACATGACTTTGTAAAACAGTTGAATTTAGTGGCTTTGGACTAATTTAAATGTCTCATTTGGTCACATTACAAAATTTATTTGGTTGCACTATTTGGTACTCGTAATAAAATCTATTCAATTTAACAATACAGAATTAAAATTAAATTGACTTTTGACCAAACATTGTAGTAAAGAATATTGAATGCTGATATTGTAATCTTTACAAGCAATATATTGTGCCCTATTAATATGTTAAAAAGGCACCATACAAATACAGTATTTTTATTGAATTAACTTAATATATCCATAATTTATATCCACGTGATAAAGGAAGAAGAAAACAAAACATGAATGTTTTCTGCTGCAGTTCACCCAATGACCACAGGTGTCGCTGTAAACAAAGGGTTCATCAAAGTGACAGATTCTGAAAGGATTTAAAATTTTATACATTTCTTAAAAGCATTGTAACTACATTTGAACAGGCTGTCATTTTTTGTTAATGCTTAGTTTTCAACATAACTTTCTGCTTCATTATGTTATAGATTTAAATATTGTTTTTTGTTTAATATTTCCTGACATAATCATAAATGATGCCATTTTATTACTTGAAATACTGTAGTCATGTGTACTGTAGTTCTTTTTTAGTTTATTTATCCTGAGTAAACTTGCTGTGGTCCTGACCTCTATTGACTCCTGCCTGAAATTGATTGGGGCAGGTTAAGAGGAGGGGGAAGGGTGTGAGGGTAACTGGGCTGGGAGGGGTTGACATAGCAGTGACACTTGGCTTTTTCCTCAACAAAAACAAAACACAAAAGAATTAAATGTTGAATACTTACACTTTCAGCATGTAGACAAAAAGTTCACAGTAGGTCTCTCAGAAGATTCAAGAATTAGGGGCCATTTGCCATTTGTTTGACCTGTAAATAAAAACACTGTGTGCTGTGATACGTCTGCCAGGCCAGTAGGGGCATCCAGGAGCCAAGACCCTGCTGCTGCTGCTGCAAACACTTCAGAGATTTTTAAATTTGGCTTTCAATTCATATCTATCATATAATACTAACACTTTATCAGAATCTCATTGTTTATGACTTAAGTCTGAGCTCAGTGTTTTAGTGATTCATGTGATGTCCCAGTTTTATTTCTGAACAAACAGGATCAACAGGTTTAAACCAATCTCTGTTTCTGATCCTGGCTTTGGGCTTATTCTCATATCTCTGAACCACTCCTACAAGATTATTTTATATTCTTATGCTATTTTATACTCCCTACATACCCTTATTTCAAACAGAATGTAACCTGTATGTATTTAGAGGTCCCTGGCTTTTCTATTGTAATATTTGACACAGTGTTCTCATCTAGAACATTGGGTGAGGCAGTATTCATTATTAAAAAATATATATAGCACATGTTTTTCTTGTATGGTGTGCTCCATTTATTGCTTCAGGCTCTTGATGCTTATTATTCCAAAAAAGCGAGGTCCTAAAATGAAGCAACTCCTTTAATTTAACGTTTAAAAAGCTGTAAATAAACCAGAAACTGTCAAATGTTAAAGAAAAAACTGGAACTAATGATAAAAAACACATTTCTTCATGAAAATCATCATCAAAATCGCACATAAACCATAACAATTATGTAAAAAAATAACAAAAAAGTCATGTTTCTATATTGTTCTCTCCTGTCTCATATAAGAAGCTTTTGCTCCAACAGATTTTCCATATAAACAGACAGACGAACTTTATAATGTAAAGGAATTGTGCTGCCTTATATTGAATATAATGGAAGTACTCAGCAGTTTTACACTAAATGAAAGAATGTGTGTGGTGTGAACTCTGGACTCATTTACTGGAATGGATTAAGGATTATTTTAAGACTTGTTAAAGACCAAACATTTCCACATTTTACTTAAAACTCCAGGTTGGGTTCAGGATATGGAGTCTGAGCAGAACCATCACGTACATAGCAGTATCATAACTAGCTAGATTTGTTGCTTTTGACAGTGGCATTGGCTTGTAAAGTATGTTTATTATAGTGTATTTACAGTAGCTTTTAAATAGTTGCTGATGTAGCTATAGCTTTTTTTTTTTAAGTGCATATTTATTTGTTTTCAGCACTTTTTTTCACCTTAAACCTCTTTATTGTTTTGTATACTGATTGACATAGTGCTTATTTGCTTGCATTTAATCTCTTTAAACGTATCAAATCTAAATCCTTTACATTTGTTTTAGTTTTAGAAGATGATCCTATTTTCCTCCCAGATGTGACTCATGCGGCGTTGTTCTTTATTTGATTCACAGCTCTGTTTACGTGGCGTTTCCTGTCTGTTTACCTTCTTAACACATCAGGGAGCGTTTGATTCATCCTCCATTAAAGTCAAAGACGCCTCTGAACGCTGGGGAACAATAAATAACTAGCCCTTATGTCCTGGTGGCAGCGTGCGTCTGTAAGCTAATACTGTCAGAGTGGATGGTTGTTTTTTTTTTAAGGGTTTTGTGAGATGTAGTGCAAGGAGCCTGGGGCCTGTTACACCCAACGCGCTTCTAAATATCATCCAAACGCACCTTTAAAATGGAGGTCGTTCTCCTAATTCAAGGCTGAGTGTATCTGCGAGGCCTTGGCAAGTCTAAGGAAGATTTATTTAAAGCAACACAGACCTGTTTGGCTTTTTACAATGGGATTTAATGTCATTTCTTACTTTGGTTTATAGTATATTTATCATGACTTCATTAGAAAGGCAGGATGATATGGCTAAAAAAAATCTATCTAACATAAAAAGGCAATTCAAATGTAGATTTATTTAACACAAATCAATATCAAAGCAGCAGCAGCAGTGTGGATTATCCTCACAGTTAAAAAAAAAAAAAAAAAGCGGTTTAGGTTTTAGTTTGAGCCCTCTCTGTCTCCGTAGAACTAAAGTTAAGTTAAAAGTACTTTACATCAAAGCACGTGGTTCATTTGCATAAATCAGCATGTCTATGGAGCTTCACACAGACGCTACACTGTTCATTTTTATGTACATTTCCTGCCACTTCACTAAACCAGTGCATTACAGAGGTACACTGTTAAAAAAACTGTTAAAACATTTTCACAGGAAAATAGAACAGAAAAGTGGCGACAGTTCATACCCGTAAAAGCCAAAAGATATAGATAGAGCCTAAACAGTATCACCTTTATTTTTTACAGAAAGGAAATTTATAGTTATCACAGTACCATAATTTTCTCAGCTGTTTGTTTTTAAATTTGAGTATATTTTCAGTTTTAATCTTTTGCAGTGTAATATGACTCCTTTCTCTGTGGATTATTAGTGTCTTTAGCGTCTGTGGAGTCTCCAGCTGCTCTAGGGCCACAGCTGACAGCAATCTGAGGAAACGGTTTCTGTTAAATTTCTCAATAAATGTATATATTTTTACATTTTTAAGTTCAAAAACCTAAATCAATGAAAGTATTTATCCCCAAGCCCTAGTCATTGGTCTTTTCTGTGTCTACAAAACATCCAGTATTTAGATTTACTTTGACAGGATGGCTTTTATTTTGAAGTGTAAAAATATGTGGAGGCTATTTGTGTAATGTTATTGTGTGCCTTTTTGTGATTCATGTTTTATGCATCTCAAAAAGAATTTTTCATCATATTGTACACCCCTCCCTAAGACAGTAATCTTTTGTTAGTTTACTTCATACTTTAATCTTTGAAAAAGTGGAATTACATATCAGTTTAATTAAAAAAAGATTTTTTTCTGACTTAGATATTTTTTCTATTGTTAATGGAGAGGGTCAAACAAATGGTAATCCTCTCAGTGTGTATTTTTATTCTTTTTATTTTCTTTTTTCAATATAAAAAATGTATTTCCCAACTCCAGACCTTTGTGATTTTTCATGGAGCTATTTAATCCAAATATTTTCTGTATATTCTGTGTATCAGTCCAGAGTTAATCGTTAACATTTACTCACTCACTCCATGAACAATATGCTGCTGTGACAGAGTTCGTGTGAAAATAACGTCTGGTACAAGCTGCTGTGTCAGACCAGACGGAGCCGGAGACGTACTGTTCAGCTTATTCCATCTGATTCAACTCCTCTTTTAGTTCCCTGTTATCTTAAAATAGTAACGCACAAGACATAACACAAGAACATAACTCAGATCCCATAAATGCCTTGTGCACACTAGATCTATATAATTATCTGTCAATAGCTGGAAAAAGAAAATGACAAAAAACATCGGAGAAAAACTAAAACACATTTATCTTTCGCTCACAGTAATCTTGTTGAATCTAAAATGGGGTTGGGTTTATGTAATGTTTTTTTCTGTTTGATTTTATATTTATCCAGTTGTATCCAGAGAGACTAGGCTAATTCTCTGGAAAGAACAGGAAAACAGTGGAAATGGCTGTGGAGTTGTTCTTATTGCATGAATAAATGTGACTTATATCCTTGTCTGTTGTGTCCTCAGTGGCTGGGTGCTCCCTCCTGTCAGCGAGGCAGTTACGCCTTCTACAAATCTGTGGGCAGCAGGACTCGACCCGACGGCCCGGTCCAGCTCTGGAAACTGGGGGAGTTCTACTTCATCCGCTGTGCGCCCGAGGACCCCGTCTGTCTCGCTGAGGTCAGACTCAATGATTGAGATTTTAGTTATGACCAAACATTTATAAGCGTTTGTTTCTGCTCACACTGTAACAAATATACTATAAAGGTCAAATTTTAGTCCAAGTCATTTTTTCTATTGCCATTAACCATGTGATGCTTATGTATATGCCAAAAATGTCAATAAATTCTGCTAAAAGTCAACTTTTATAATAAGTGAAAACTTTTAGATAAATATGTATCAACCTCAGCTTTTCTTCTTACATTACTGCACTTGTTTTGTCCAAGACCGGATTATTCCAACTCTGTTCTACAGTCTGTATACAACTGAGAAAAATACAAAAGACATTTTAAAAAGCCAATTTATTTTTTTCTTGACTTCATTAAGAGCACAATAACATTAAAATATCCCCATGCTTTAACACTGACCTTTGCTCTGTTTTAATAATGACCTCCTCTATGTTTGTCTTTTTTATGTCTTAAAAATCAATGCTGGTCTCTAAAAGCTTTTAGTGTAAAATGTGTGTAAATGGGTCACACTGGCCACAGACGACCACTGTGTTGTTTTATTGAGCTCCAAAGCTAATTTTAGTCGATTTGGGTCGAGAGCAGAAAGAAAGGGCAGTGGTAATGAGTTTAGATGTGGCTTTATTGACGTGGATTGATTCATAACGCAGCAGAGCACCGTGTTAATATCTACTTATAAAATCACAGTGTAAATATGCTTCTGAAACTGATGCATAGAAAGGTGAAATAAGTCACAGGAATAATCTAAAGATGCGTTTAAATGATGGTAATATATCATATAAATTGCAGAAAGAGCTGAAGAATTTGCGCAAAAATTAGCAGATTTTTTTTTATCACTGAAAGTAATTGCAAAGATGATGCAAGTTTCATAATAATAATAATAGTAAGCATAACGATGGAAGAAAAGTAGAATTTCTCAACAACCGCTCAATTGATGACAGAGTGTGATGCATATCTTTATAAGTTTGTATTTATTTTCACTAAAGTGTATTATGCAAGTTAGAAAATCAGTTTAGTGTCTGACTTTTCAAGCAACTGTGCAGTCCACTCTCTAGTAACTGAGGTTAGGGACAGGACAGTGATTTTGGTCAATCATTACCTGCTCTAGAGTTTAAAAAGACTTCTTCTCCTCCTCCTTCAGGTGACCTTGCTGTGGGAAGATCAGACGCAGCGCCACCTGTTGGCCAGTGCCAGGCTGTACTTTCTGCCCGAGGACACGCCGAAGGGTCGCACCCGAGAGCACGGAGAGGTGAGGTCAAAAAGAGCACAGGCTCCGAAAGGGACTCAGCTTTTATTTTTTATTTCCATTCTATCATATCCCAGAATTAACTGCTCTGTCTCCATATAAATTTTACTTTTCGCCCTATATATTATCTTATTTGCCAATTTAATCACAAATCATGAATCAGATTTTGATATTGGATTTGCATTGTATTGTATGTGTGTTTTGTATTATTTTATTTACATTTTTAGTAAACCTTTATGGATTTATATTACAGTTTTTTTTTTGCATTTGAATTAGAGATTAAATACTGATATTTCATGGTATAAAACTTAGAGATGCAAAAATTCATTGTCATAAAATACACAATTTGTCGTTGCACATTTTCATTAAGTTCATGTAGTGTCTTGAACATTGGCTTAGTTTGTCAGTTTTTGTGTATAACTCGTCTGAATCAACAACAACTCAAAGACTGTTCAGAATTATCATTAAAATTGATTGTAGGTTAGTTGATTTTGAATTTTTTGAATATCAAACATTGGGACACATTCTCATGATATTTTGTTTTTTATGTTTAATTAAAACAAATGAGTTATTGAACACTGCTGAAAGTTTATTTAAGTTTCCTGTAAAACACTGGAGTGTTTAGATAAATGTGGTTTACAGCCAGCGGCTCTTGTTCCGGTTTGACAGCTGTTCGAACCCCTCCCACCGGCGCCAGGTGGGACTCACATTCCTCATTCAGTCATTCTCATACTATAAGGGCATTTAACCTGAGCTAAAAAGCTACCAAGTGTTCACGAACTAGTCTTATAGTGTCCTAAAGTTATTTTGAGACATTTGAACAGGGACAAAGTGGCCTGGCTTAATCGGATAGGTTAGTATTTAGTAAAAGTTGGTCTGTGAGATCCTTAGAAAGTACAGCCCCAGATTGAAGAAGCAGATTGTCATTGTGGCCTGTGTCTGAACCAAAATATGTTCCATTTCTCAGCAGCAGATATTGTGGAAATATCCTTAATACGCACATTTAAATGGAAATTGAAGTGTGTTTTTAAAATTCGTTTTTCACTAGACACATTCACAGCAGTATATAGTTTAGTCTCTATGTCATTGCTCCTGTCTGCTTCTCCAAACTGGAAGTGTGGTCACAACTCTCTCTGTTATTATGAATGTGACAGAAGCAGTTCTTTGTAAATGAATCACCAAGCCCTGACTGAGGTGTAATAATTGGGCATGTTGAGTGAGTCTGTGTGTGTTCTTAGGATGAGGTGCTGGCCGTCTCGAGGAAAATGGTGGTGAAAGTGGAGGACTTGGTGAGATGGTCCTGTTCAGAAGAGGACGGCTGGAGGATCAACAGGAAACCAGCTCCGAACGGGACGAACGGTGTCCACAAACCTCCACAAAACGAGCAGGACGCGAAGGACAAGAGCAGCGAGCCTCTTAACATCAAAACAGAGAGTAAGCATCTAATCTTACAATTCCTTCTTTAATTATTACCGGTATTTTTTTCCTTTTTATCCGGTCTGATGAGCAGTTTTGTCCTCTTGTCCTCAGATGGTGCGCCTGATCGTCAGTGGGTCAAAGTGCTCAGTTACCCTCAGTATTGTCGGTACCGATCGCTGCAGAGACGGACCCAGGGCGCAGCGGCAGGGCCCGGGCTTCAGGACCCGCACCTGCTGGCGCTCGGGGGCCTGAAGGTGGCGCTGTCCAACACTAGAGTCATGTACTGCAGAGATACCTTCAACCATCCTACGATCGAGAGCAACGCCAGCTTCTCTTGGCAATTCAGTAAGTATCAGACAGTCTGGATAAATACAGTCACATTAACTTTCTGTAATTTATCATTTGTTTTCTATATAACAAAGATCAGTTGTGTAATGTGAGGCTTTGACGTTTGCTACAGTGGCATTTATTTCTGTCGTTAACTCCAAATGTTTGACAGAGAGTTTACTTTGTGTTATTTCTTGTTTCTTCAGGATGTCCGTCTCTCAGCCTCAGAGGTCGACCTCGTAAAAGAAAAGGTCGGGACAGTAAAGACTCTCCGACTTCCAGCCAATCGGAGTCCTGGATCGAGAGGATGAAGGTTCGTGTTGTGCTCAGGCCTCTCATTAGTCTTTCTTTGAGTAATTCTTGTCTCTGGAGCGAGATTTTATAAAGTTTCTTGTGGTGTTTTCAGGAGAATGTGATGGGCAGCGTGGAGGTGGGCTGCGAAGGCGGGTGGCTGCCTCATCCCGAAGAGCAGCTGTTCCTGGATCAGCTCTTCAGTTTTATGGAGCGGAGCGGTTCACCCATTCACAAAGTGCCCAATCTAGGCTTTAAAAAGAGTCAGTACCAACTCATTCTCTTGATTTACATAGATTTTAAGTCTGGTTTTATTCCAACTTCGGCAATACTATTCTCAATAGTCACAATAAACAGAAAAAAGCAGTGGTGAGAAAATTTTGCCCTGATCTGCTTCTGTATTCAACTCAATCCCATCAGAAATACTGTTGCTAAAATGATACTATTTCACTTTTAACTTCCCATAATCATCAAACCAGGAACTAGAAAGAAATGACTTTGATGAAACTGATACATAACCAAAGAAATCAGACTCTGTTGCTGTATTGAAGGATATTTGACCCCTTTGGTTATTTAAACTTTTGTACGACATTCTGCAGCGTGTGGTGTTTACAACTCATTTTTCTGTTTGTCTCATTTGCATGTCTGGTCTCCTCTCGTCTGATTGAATCCTCTGCAGTCGACCTGTTCCTCATGTACTCGGTGGTCAAACGGCTCGGCGGCTACGAGAAGGTGAGTCTCAGCTCTGAGCCTGCTCTAAAGAGGGATAGTTAGAATAATAAAGGTTCTAGTTGAGTAATAGTAATGTAAATTAAAGGGAACTGGGAAAATAAAATGAAACAACAATGTTTTGAGATGTCGCTAATGTGGCTAACCCCAGGTGCTACTCCTGAACAGTTAATAAGGTAATATACGTAAATCGCAAATAAGTAGCTTTTCACTTAGCGTCTCTTAGCTCTAGAGACAGAATATATTGTTTAATTTTAAAAAGGTGTTGCTTAATTTTCTAAATTTTAAAGTTAGCATTTAGCATTTTATTCTTTCATTTAGGTCTTGGATTTAGTATTTATTCATTTTATCAGCTACACTATATTAAATTAAGAAGCCAAAGCTGCGTAATGCTCTGAACAAATGCTCAAGACGAGGCAGAGGAGATGAATCCTTCGCAGCTACAGATAAACCAGAGACACAGGTCACAGTCGACTAAACACAGATGGAAGCTCAGCTCAAAACAACGTACTTGTTGGAACGAACAGACACAAACACGCTACGGTGCTGTTTAACTTGCCCTGCATCAATGGTGTTATTCCTTGTTATTGTCTTGTTCCTCGCTTTCATGAAAAAATAATCCAAACAAAACTGAAAACAAAAGAAGGAAACTTGGCCCATGAAGTCTTTTATTCCATTTGTGTGAACGGATTAGACACTGTTGAGTTGGAGAAAAACCCTGTTATTACTTCATAATTTAGACAGTCTTAAGGTTGGACCATGTATTGAAGTGTGTCCTATAATTACTTGTATTTTATTTAAGGTGACATCCGAGCGTCTGTGGAAGGTTGTCTATAATGAGCTGGGGGGATGTCCCGGAAGTACGAGCGCCGCGACGTGCACCAGACGACACTACGAGAGGTCAGTGACACAAACGATCTCAAAAAACATCTTCAACCTTTGTCCTGCTATTAGCGTTAAAGCAGTAACATGAATGTAGAGTCAAGTAATAGGCATTAATCAGTGGTAAATTTCTACCTTTGAATGAGTGTGTTTTTAACGCTCTGACTCCTCGGGCCTCAGGTTGATGCTGCCGTACGAGGAGCACCTTAGAGCCGGAGGAATCGAGATTAAGATCCCAGAACTGCCTTTGCCTCCGAGGCCCAAAGGCATCAGAGGAAGGAAGCCGCTGCCGAGAGGAAGAAAACCAGGCCCGAAAGCCAAAGACAAGAAGATCTCCACCCCTTCAGCTCCTCGAACTGTGAGTCTATACGCTTTATTAAGGGCGGCCTACACAACTTACACTATTTATTTTAAATATTAGGAGCTTAAATAACTGTTGTGACTCCAGAAGTGAAAGACACACTAATAATCAGCTGAGAAAGGAGTCGTATCTCAATTTGCTCTTTTTTCTTTCTGCAGATTGTGAACCCAGACGGGACAGTGGTGGTGAAGCGCGGCCGTGGACGACCTCCGGGGAAACGTAACAAGGCCACGCTGATCGCTCAGGCCAAGCTCCTGGCTCAACAACAGGCCAAACTCAAGACGACGGGCGACGTGAAGGTGGCTCCGAGAGGCAGGCCCCCGGCTCACAGCTCCGCTCAGAGGGTAAACATCACAATACGATACAGGAGCGCAGCACACTGGGACAATATATTGTTTATATTTTGTGATATTTTACTTTTTTTCCACTGTTACAGGTCTGTGGATATAAACATGTGGGAGTTATGTCCAAAATAGGGACTGAGCAAAAACTAAAAGCATGTGATAGACATTGGTTCATTTAACACAAATTACATAGAAATGATACCAAAAAAATGTATCCACTTTTTCCAAATTGATGTTTTGAAAAGCCAAAACAAGTCCTGTCAACCTTGGAGTCAAACTCTAATTCTGTAATATATTTATTTCAATATGTTTTTAGTGACAGCTGTGAGACACACACTGAAAAACCCTGGTGATGATCTAATGAGTGCTCTCTCTTTGTGTTTCGTCCCCAGGTCCCGCCGCTCCACGCTCAGCCCATCCAGCCCACCATTGTCCCGGTCAACATGCCCCTCACCCCTGAGCTGTCCCCACTGTCAGCCCCCTTCCTGCCTTTCCAGCCCAAACCCACGGACCTCAAACCGGACCGAGCCGAGTCCACCACCAACACCTCTTCCTCCTCTTCTTCCGCCGCAGCTGTCCCGCCCCAGTCGCCCGGCCTGCTCCTCTCCGCTCTGCCCCGACATTTCGTGGCCGGGTTCAGCCCCATTAAAGGCCTGTGCCCCCTGGATGTGTTCAGAAATCGGGTCCAAAGAGGGATGGAGAGTCCCGCTTTGACTCCGCAAGATCCTACACAGCAACAACAACAGCATCCGATTGTCTTCTCTCTTCAACCGAAAAACATCACAGAAAACCCCCAGCCTCAATTGCTTCCCCAGAATCACGAGGACAGAACCAGTCGGGACGTCCGGAACAGACTACCCCTTCCCCCGCTCAGAGTCTTACCTTTAGATCTGGATTGCAGCGTCCAAGTCCGTCAGCTGATGAGGACTCGTTTGGGATCGACGCAGTTTCAGACTTTTACCAGGCGCCTTTCCGAAGCGCTGTCCCAGGACGTACCCTCGAAGCCGCCGTGTTCGCCTATAACGCCTCCACCAGAACAAAATATACCCTTAAACCTCAGCAAACGCTTGCCTCCGAAAAGGACTCACTCAGACGGGATGGAGACCGCTGTAAATGGGCAAGAACCGGATGGAAAAAGGCCGAGGGAGGAAGAGGGTTTAAACTCCAGGATGACGGGGCAAGTGAACGCAACGGGACAAGATTTGAGGATCCAAGAGGAACCGGCAGATTTGAGCTCCCCAAGTCGAATCCGGGCTTTTCTTCTGGGTCTGCCCCCTTTTCAAGTCAAGCTCGAGGAGGATCTGAACGGGACGAGGTTCACAAAGTTGAATTTAAGTCCAGTGGAGTCCAGGAGAGTCGAGACGGACGGCACCGGGACGAGGGCCGCGAGGCAGGAGGACGACGTGATCATCGTGGAGGACGACCGGGACGAGTCGGAGCAAGAGGAGGCGGTGGTGTTCGTCAAAGAGGAGCTGAACGGGACGGAAGTAAAGAAGGAGGGAGTCCAGGTGGAGAACATGGAGGTGGAGGCTCAGAGTCAGGGTCTGTCTGGTCCCGTCCTGCAACAGCCCCTGGTCCTGGCCCAACAGAGCTGAGGGGACAGCACTACTCACTCATTTTAAAAAACTCTGAGCTGGATCTGGGTCTAATTCATGGAGCCTCCTCTTCAGCTGGACTCCTGGCTTCTCTTTTCCTCATTTCATTTCACTCGTGACGTCATTTCCTCTTATTTTTAAACCCTGTTTGTGATTGGACGAATGACGACAGAGACTCACGACAATCGCACTCAGTCGCTCTTCCTTTCGTTTTTTTTCCAGCAAAAAGAGTGAGACTGTGATAAAAAAAACACTGCCATAACACCGTCATAACACTATTAACTCCACTGTCGACTCCACAGTGAATATTAACAAGACCGTAACTAAAACACGACGTGGTGCTGTGCCTCCGAGTCCAGACGAGCGCCACACTGTACTGTAGTGTCATTTGAAATGCTCTCGACTTCGGAGAGAATAGTTATTTTCTGATAAAAGTGTTAGATGTTATCGGGGGAGCTCCTTGTCTTCACATATAGCTCGTTACGTGAAGCCTATAGTCTGCTCGTTGAATTATAACTGAGATATATAAAGTCCTTTCTTACACAAACGTGCCTTAAACGCCGAGATCGTTCACTCGTCTCGAGGAGAGATACCTTAAGGTTGTTCGACCTGCTGCTGTTCCTCCCACGGGGCTGAGTATAGCATTTTATAATTTGGAATAGAAGAATTTATTTTTAAAAAGTGGTCGACAGATACTTCAAATAAACATTTTGACAAAATAAACTGGCTCTAAATTGAATGTCTCCAATTCAGCAAATGTTCAAAGCTCTGTCCCGTGTGACGTTGTGACCCATGATTAAACAATAGCTTTATAAACATTCGCTCTTATTGGTTGAGTGGGTGTTTACAGATTTGACTCGTATATAGAGTCGTTCAAGTCTAAAACCAACTTTTGGGTAAATGTCAAGTTGTGTCGGCTTTTTCACATGTAATCACAAAACAAATTCTTAAAAGACTAAAACAATTCCTTTTAAGATGAACCAATGTATATTTTCCTCAGAACCAGACTGTTCAATCAAATCAGCCTCATATTGTTTCAAATACTAAGATCCAACACTAACGGTCAGTATTTTATTGTAGAAGATGATACCCAGCCCTTGTTCCTCTGGTCATTCTGCGCTGTGGCCACTAGATGGCAGCACTTCATTCAGACTACCTCAGATTCTTTCAGTTCTTACACATCCAACTTTTCTCAGCTGCATTTGGGTCAGTCCTGGAGCCCAGGATCCTTTTTAATGAAGCGTTAACATGTGATCTGCATTTGTCAAACAGGAACAGATTAATTATAACAAATCATTTCTGTTCTTCAAACCAAAAGTGTAGTAACTTATACATTTGCTAAAAATTATGTAGTTGTCCTCCTAGATTTAAAATGTGATTAAAAATACAGCACTTTGAGTTTGAACCACTCTTGAAAATGATGCTTTTAATGGGAAAGTCTTTTTAGATGAATATTATATTTTTCAATCACTACTGAATCAGTTTTATGCTTGAACCTGATTCATAAACCTGAGTCTTGCTAAAGATTTTGTAAAATAATCCTTTAACCTTTTAAAAGCTTTAGAATAAGGTGCATTAATAAAGAAGATGATAGAAGATGATGTGACGAGCTCAAAACATGACAAGATTTCTCGTCGAAGTGAAAAGCTGATTAGTTTTAGCATTAGTTTTCAAGATGCCACTTTTCAATCGTCTGTGTGGCAACATTTTAGTTTTCAGGTGGAAATAAGAAGGAGCAAAAGAATCATAGACGGGACACAAACAAGGCTGTACCTGAGGCTAACGCCAGTTCTATGCAAAGACACAGAACAACCACAGCTTTAACCACGTCTGGAAATAGTCTCTTCTCGTGTCTTCATCGTCTCTTACGATTTGTGTCTCATCACACTCAAGTATTAAATAATAATCATTATCTAAAAGCCTTTACTAGATATTTAGAACATGAATAGCCTCACAAAAGCGTTGGGTCATTTAAATACATTTAAAAAAATATAATTACAAGCCACGTTTATGTACAAAGTTAAGCCACATTGTGAATACTTCATTTCCAACAAATCTCATAATAATGTCTAAAACACAGCTTGTAACAAATGAAGAGGATTGATTCATGCATTTATTTTAAAGGCTTGTCTTTTATGATGAACTTATTTTTTTAGGAATGGCTTTTTAACACATTTATGAGGTATTTGCAGGTCATTTACGAATGTTACTAAATGTAAAGTAAAGGCTTATCGATATACAATTATTGATTTACTAATAAAAAGTACAGAAATTGAAACTGTAAAAAGCCAACATTTAGTCAGGGATCAAATTAAAATGAATCTATCGAGCATCTATTATTAGTTTTTGTACAGTTTGTTCACTACAATAAAATTCAGGAGACCATTATCAGCCAAAAGTCGATTTTATTTGTTTATTTGGGTTAAAACAAAAGCTAAACGGTGAACTTTTACTATTAGTCTCTTTATCAAATGCAGGTCTCATGTTTCCCCAAAATCACAGATAATTACTTTCCTCTAAAACCCTTGCTTGCTTCTTCTTTTCAAAGTGCCAATGTCAAAATAAAAGCAGCGTCCAGATGTTAAGGTATCTCTCCCAACAGCCTTTTCTCGTCTTCACGTCCGTTTTAGATTTGCACACCTACTGTACTCTGGCTTCTTCTTTTCTGTATTTATATATATTTTTGTCATTTTATTGGTGGGAATCAAGACGAAGTGGTGCTGTTGATTACTTAGTGCCGCTTTAAATGTGTCAAAATGCAAATATTTCCATTTCAAAGTCATGGAAGTGTTCGCTGAAGTATATTTTTGAGACGGTTTGGATCGAGTGAATGCAGAAAGATTGTAGCTACGATAAAAAGCACCAAAGTCTTCAGAGAGAAATGGCTTGAGAGAATGATTATTAAGAGACTGTTTTATTTAAGGTGGATAGTCATATTTTCATAAAGCATTAATGCAGTGATCATGGAGAAACAACGATGTGTGTTCAAAGTCTCAGTTTATTTATTGAGCATTATTTTGAAAGGGTTAGTTCAGATCGGACTCGTTTGGTTTGTACGGGACGCTCCCAGTTTGGAAAAGTAGTGGGCAAGAGTCAGTATATATAAGCTAAATACTGTACGGATCAAATGGGAAGCTTTTTTTAATATGTGCCAAGTTTTATGACCTTAAAAGACCCACATTTATGAAAAAATATAAAACATTTTATCCCTCCACATGATGCCATTTTCCTTTTTGTAACAATATTGTGCTAAAACTTCCATATTATACAAAGCCAACAGAATATATTGACAGAAAAATAACAAAAAAATGGGGCTTGAAGAACATGCAAGTCTCTTAAACCAAGAAATCTTGAGTTTTGTGGATTAAATGCGTCAGTGTGTTTGAGTGCACCGTAAGAAAGGTTTTAAATTCAATATAAATATAAGAGAAGGCAAAATCTCATCATCATAAAGTTAGAAAGTAGAATTAGCAAATATTTAAGGTGGAAAATGGGCAAAAATGAACAATTGGAATTTAATTTAACATTTAAAAACTGGTATGGTTAGACTATACTAAAAATAAAGGACACTACTAAAGGAAAAAAATGCTTTAAAAGAATTAAAGGCACTAAAAAAAAAATTAAAAAAAAGCAAGACACTAAAAAAGATTAAACCTATACAAAAAATTACCAAAAATGTCCAGAGAATTGTCACAAACAGGACAAAAGGAAAGGGCAGAAATAAATGCTGATAGTTAATTTGAATAATAAACATAAATACAAACACATTCTTCTTCACCTTAAACCTCAGTGATTTCTCGTGACACTGAGCTGTCCCTTTTATTCTTGATTTGTCTCAACCACGCCACGACTAAAAATCTGAAAAACCAAATCTGACCAATCAGACTGGACCTAGTGGGCGGGGCTTAAAGACACAAACAAAAGACATTTTCCACATCTTTCCTTTTTTAATAATCCGTAAATACCAGTCCAAACTTCCCCTTTAAATCCAAACTGGGAGCCTCTCATTCAAATCATTCCTTTTTAGTATTTTCAATTAAAATGTTTAAATTTTGTTGCATGTGTTTTTTGTTGACGATGTGCCGCTAAAGGCAGGACGTCTGGAGAGAAAGTGGTTTAGTTTAGAGGCATGTTAACGAGTCTATTTTTCCTTTTTACATTTAGTTTATTTAAGCTTTAGTTGCTCTTAGATATATATATTTTCATTGTTTTAAATTTTTACCATGTTTACATTTGTTATGCATGTCTTTGATATATCCAGTGTTTAGTTTTTTTGTTTTTTTTTTGCACACTGCTTTAGCATCGCTCTCGAGGCACGGCTCCTAAAGTAAACGAAGTGCCTGATTCGACGTTAGCTGATGTGAAATGACGCTAAAGTTCATTCGGCTTCCTTCGAACCTGAACGATTTTCATTTGATTAAAAGTGTGTGGAAAAAGCAAAACGGGGAGAATAAACTGGACCTAATCTGACGAAGAGAGGACGCTGGTTTTGGCCAATCAGAGCGCAGCAAGAAGAAAATGACGCTATAAGGAGCCACAGAGATGTTTTAATGGAGAAAAAAGTGACAGCATTAGAGTAAAAATTTAAATCTGGGAAGAATATCTGGACATTTTGGGAAAAAAAATGAACAAAAGCAACAATTTTAAAGGGGCAGTTTGTAGATTAGGGCTGTCATTATCAGGAAAACATGCAACATCTCAAAAATATCACAGATTATGACTGGATTTGGCCTTTGACAGTGTAAACGTTTATAAATTATTCAAGGTCGGAGAAATGGGACTCACTGAATTTGTCTCTTTTTTTCATTGCATTGCCAGACAACTATTGGACATTGATTCATTATCATTGGACTGAAAGACAATATTCTCAGTGTTGCCCATTATTTTATTCAAGAAAGATAGACCTAACCCTAAAACAGTCAGATGCATCAGCTAAAGCGATGTGTGAGTATTTATTAGCATTATTCTTTCATCACAGTAACATTTCCTCTTGGAGCTGTCTTTAAATCTCATTTATCTCCTGCTTTGACCACTTTAAATCAGTCCAGAGCAAGAACTGGGCACCTTTTCTGCATCTTAAACCTTTAATTGAGAATTCATTTTAGTGTGACAGATCTGTTACATCGACGCAGTGAAAAAAATCCCAAAACTGAACCTTGAAAGGCCTTGAAAACTGCTTGAATACGATCTCGGTAAAAGTGTGTAAAGACTATAAACGGGGAGAACTTCACAAAATGCTCCTTTAAACTTTAAAAAATGCAACCAGTCTTCTTTGGTGCCAGACTTGTTAAACTCATCTCTGTGGCTCTTTTTAAATCAGCACAGGTGGATTTTGGCCATTTGAACTTTGACCCCTCCGCTTTCCACCGTCTTCACCCGAGAACGCACGCTTTCTGCTTTAACGACACTTGAATTCCTCTTTTCTTTCCGTTGGTCGGTGATTGCGGCGCAGACTCCACTCTTTTCTTGTAAAAGCTCAATGTCAGGTACCATTCCATCTTAACACTGTATATTTATAATAAAATAATCTGATATTAAACATGAGTTCCGGTGTCCTTATTTGTTTCTTCTGTGGTAAAACGACAGCACATCGCTCAGCTCGGCCCTCGATGTGTAGCTGCAGCTTGAGCCGGTGACAAAACAAGAAGTAAAGCCTGTTATATTAAACGGGAAGGATGCAGTTTGTTTATAAATGTGAAAAAAGAACCGTTTAATCACAAAATAGCGTGTTGTAATAGGAATCATCTGTAAAAAAACAAACACATGGGCCTTAAGAAGAAAGTTTATTATCAAGGATTTTAATAAGTGGAAAAAGAAGTGCTCTTATTGGTTAACACTGATGTCAATAAGGAAGTAATGGCTGCTGATAAAACAGAGAAACGGTGCAAAAAAAAAGAGATAAATATTGACAAAAGGTGAGGTCCCATTTTTTATTCATTTCTTTATTTTTTTACAGCTGTCACGGTGAATCCTCTTTTCTTGGCTGCATTAATAATCACTTTTTTCCTTTCAGTGCTGCAGAGAAACAAGGCCACAGTTGAACAGAATACATTTTGATAACAGTAAAGTTTATTCACACTTTTCTGTTTTAAAAATGCTAAACCTAAACAAGACTTGAACAGATTAACTTGTAACGTCTGAAAGTGAACACTAGAAGGAGTCCTAGATTTGGAAATAATGGCCAAATGTAAGAGCCCCAACTAAAAACGGAGCATATTTAATCGAGAATGCATTTTTAAAACTCTCAAAAGCTATTTAGACCCATGTATTTGTCAGATAACTCATACATCCCATACATTTATCAGCTCTTCACTCTTTATCTCGAGCTTTTTTCGGTGGAGTAAACATCTCGAGGCGTGAATACTAATGTTTTCTCTCACACTTCCTTCAGACGTCGGCGGGATTTTGTTTTTTTTGTTTTTTTCCTGTTTCCTAAAGCTGCAGAGAGCGAAGTTTCACGCTGAAAAGGAAATGAAGGCATTCCTCAGAGCTGGCTCCGGTCGGGTTTACTCTGGACTCACACTGATGCAGGAGGAAGAGGCCGAGATTTGGGTTAGAGATGGACCAAGACACTGGACACGTTTTTATTTTTATTCACAGGCATCTGAAAGTCTGGATTAGTGTTTCTTCTCAAGCACCACCCACTCTTCTGAGTTATATTTGGTCACATGGTTAAAATAAAATGTAAGTGCAAACTGTACAGTAGATTCATCTGTGTTTTTGTCTGATGAGAAACTGTAATATGTGCAGATTCCAGGCCAAAGACAGCATTTAATCTACGTTTAGTTTAGCTTTATAACAAAGAAAACTGTATTTATTTAACGACAAAAAAAGGTAAAAAGACCTTACAACCCACCTGGGCCCTGAACTGTAAAAGTAGTGAAATAATAAGTATATAAAGCTAATTAAATAATGTAGTTACAATATCCTCTATCTGGAACTTAACCTGCTCCGGAGTAGTTCATTCATCATAACTTTCCACAGAGATCTACCTCGCTAAAAAGTGCACCACCATCTCCATAACCTCCTAAAAGAACACGGTCCTGATCTCCCCCAGATATAAATATTGCCTGAGCTGATAAGACGAGCAGAAATTGGAGTAAACAGAACGTGCGCCAGAAAAATACAACATCCACAGGTTAAGAACTGGCACAAAACAACTTAACAAACCTAAGATCAAGCTTAAGTTAATCATCCAAACACTAAAGATCTATTTTCTTTGTTATGTTTTCGTCTAGATGCTGTGTTATGATCTCGGTTTTATGAAGCTTTAAATGTCTATCGAAAACAGTTCTGACTTTTAGTTCCTACATTTGACTTTTGCTTTAAACTGAAATGGTTCACATTATTCCTCCTCCTTCTTCTTAGCTCCAGCAGTGGTTGTTCTAATGATCTGAATAAGCCTGTGTTTTATTTGAAGAGGTTTGTTTTGTGGGACTTTCCTGTTTGATTCTGCTCAGACCTCACTGCTCTGGTATGTCCCACTCTTTAACCCTTCAGCGCTCGGACTAAAAACCCACGAAAAACTCCACTGATACATGGGATAATCAGGATTCAAAAGCAGAATCTAGTGTGAAGACTGTGCCGTGGGTTTAGTCCTGGTTTAATCCTCACTGTAGCACTTTCTCTTCCTGTTTGTTGATGTCATTCTGTTTCTTTTTGTTCGTGTTTTCAGATTCTCTCCGTTTGTCCAGAATAAATCCTCCCTTCGGCCTCTCGTCCAGTAAAAGCCATCGGACCCAGAGCTGCTCTTCTTTCAGAAAAAATGTAATGAACCTGTCAACTCTGAGGATTAGACTCGAGCCTCAGGAGTAAAAATAACACAGAGGCAGTTTAATCCAGACATTGGAGTCATATTTACAGAATTAGGTCAGTTTTTTGCTGAGTCGTGCAGCGCAGTGTGGTTCAGAAAGAAAAGAAAGAACTGGACTCTCGTAAAACTTGATGTTCATTCATTTTCTTATGTTTGTTCCCGTTAGTTTGAGCCTCAGTGAAAAATGTAAAGACACATTTTTTTATGCTTTTATGCTTTTTTTTGCTCCAAACCAGCCCTGACCCGTCAAGGCCTGGACTCCTCTGGATCCTGAAGATGTGCTGTGGTCTCTGGCTCCAAGATGTTAGCAGCAGAACAGGTTTTAGATGGATTTGAACAGTTTTTAGATGGATTTGAACAGGTTTTAGATGGGTTTGAACAGTTTTTAGATGGATTTGAACAGGTTTTAGATGGGTTTGAACAAGTCTTAGATGGATTTGAACAGGTTTTAGATGGATTTGAACTGGTTTTAGATGGATTTGAACAGGTTTTGGATGGATTTGAACAGGTTTTAGATGGATTTGAACAGGCTTTAGATGGATCTGAACAGGGTTTAAATGGACTTGAACAGGTTTTAGATTAATTTGAACAGTTTTAGATGGATTTGAACATGTTTCAGATGGATTTGAACAGTTTTTAGATGGATTTGAACAGTTTTTAGATGGATTTGAACAGGTTTTAGATGGATTTGAACAGTTTTAGATGGATTTGAACATGTTTCAGATGGATTTGAACAGTTTTTAGATGGATTGGAACAGTTTTTAGATGGATTTGAACAGGTTTTAGATGGATCTGAACAGGGTTTAAATGGACTTGAACAGGTTTTAGATTAATTTGAACAGTTTTAGATGGATTTGAACAGGTTTTAGATGGATTTGAACAGGTTTTAGATTAATTTGAACAGTTTTAGTTGGATTTGAACAGTTTTTAGATGGATTGAAACAGGTTTTAGATGGATTGGAACAGGTTTTAAGTCCAACTCCTCAAACTCTGACTAGGACACCTTCCTACATTGCTCTGGTCCGGTTCTGATGCTCAGGGGTCAGAGGTCAGAGGTCACCCAGACTGGTCCCAAACACAACAAACTGACACCTTTCTATCAGAACCAACATTAACTTCTTCAGTGATTTGATCAACAGTAGCTGGTCTGTTGGATCGGACCACGCGTGCATCAGTGACCCCTGACCCCTGACCCTGTCCTGGTTCACCTCTGTTCCTTCCTTGTTCAGTAATAATAATCCCACTAAAAGGAGCCATGATGAAGAGAAAATCTGTGTTATTCACTTCTCCGTCAGTGTCAGAATGCTATGTCTGATAAGAAAATCACATCAAGGTGGAAAAGCAAGATGAGAATATAAGAAGTGGAATAATTGATGTATGTTACACGAGGTCACAGATGAAACACAAACAACAGATGTTTTTCTATCGAATTATATTCCTCCAAAGGCGTCTGATGTTTCTACTCTTCCACCTCCAGGGGGCGTGGCTTTAAAAGAGAGAAATATAAAAACAAAAATATGTTTGAATAGTTTCTAAATGTGAATGAAGCCTTCTGCTGCTGAGGCTCAAACGATGAAACACTGGTTATTTTTAGAGATGATGACACAGTTTTGTTCAGGGAGATGTTAAAAATTGCTCTTACTTTTTTTTGCACGTGTCACAAAACAATGACATTCGTCTAAAACACTAAACCATTGTGACAAATGCACTTTTACAGAAATGGTGCCAAAGTCATTCAAAAAACTAAACTCAAATACTGCACCGTGGAGCGTGAATGCAGCTGATCTGAAACTAGAAACAATAAATACTTGCTTTTTTCGATAAAAAGAACAATTTCTCATTCTTTATTGTTGAGGATTGTCTCTGGTCCAAGTTTAGTATGATTTTTTATAACAATGAACAGTATGTAAGAGCTCAGCGGTGCACACAATAACTCCTTTATGAATTAATTGCCCTCTTTTTACTTGCCCTTTTCTCTCTAAGACAGACCTAATGACACAAACCCAAAGTGCTGTCGGGAGGAAACTTAATTAAGGCGAACCCACTTTTTCGACGGCGACGACACGACGAGGCTCGGCACCAGATGCTGGATTTAAAGTTATTTTTAGTGAGAAAAAGAGGCTGTGTTTGGAGGTGTCCTTTTTTTAGTCGGAGCGTTGCCATGGTTACCTGCCATTTAAAGGCTCGGCTCTGACACGGATCTATTTAAGAAACGCTGCAGAAAGAAACGAATTGTGCAAAACGTGAGGAAAATGAACAGCTCAAACCTCCAGACGGTCACTGAGCCTAAATGAATATAAATGCACAATATACACAACACACACATATAAGGCTGCTGCAGTAAACGGTAGAAGAAGAGTTTTTCTGCTTTATTCCCATCTTTCTAAATTTTAAATTCAAAGGCTGCAGCAGTTTTCTACATTTTAGAGACTCGCTCTTTTATGTCACACTTTCTGCTTCTGTTTAATGCAGTGGAGACAGAAAAGTGGTTTAATTCACAAAGAAATTCACAACGAACTAGGTCTAAACTGGGTCTAAACTGGGACTGAACCACGTCTAAACCAGGACTTTATACCAGGACTAAACCAGGACTGTGTTGGTCTTTGGGTCTGGTCCAGGTTCAGCCTTTTTTCTCTGTATTTGTCGAAAAGTTGACATTTCAGGAGCTTTTTTTTCGTCCTGTTGTCGACGGTGACGGTAGAATGGTTGTCGTGGAGACCATCCCCCTTTTCTGCAGTGGACCCCAGTTTGGCACCGCGCCACATACCTCACTCTGCTCTGACTGTGGGACCGGGACCAGGACTGAGACCGGACTACGGCAGGACTAGAGCAGGACTAAATTAACCCAAATCTGACGTGAAAATGTGGAAAAATGACAGACGTGGGACAAAAAAGGAATCAGATGTTGATAAAATATGTTGTGAGGAAGGTCATAGGTTCAAGCCCCGGGTCGGCCTTTCTGTATGCGCTCCCTGTGAGTCTTCTCTGTGTCTGGACCCCTCCCGTCGTCCAAACACAGCGTCCCGTAGTGAGTCTGTGGGTCCGTTTCCACTGGAGTGCTTCGATACAGCTCAGCACGGCTCAGTTCGGTTCAGGTAACCCCTTTGACCCTCGTGTTTCCGCTCTGCCGCGTCCCGAGATGTAAATACGATATAATATGCATTTGGAGCAGATAAATGGATGTGTTGACATTAATTAATATAAAGATGAGAGTCGTGCAGCAGCGTCAGAGACAAGAGCAGCTGCTGCAGTAAACATTAGACCAAAGGAGGGTAAATATTCTTCCCCAAGGGCCACATTAGAGCCTGGGACTCTTGTGGAGGGCCAGGCTGACACTGTGAACACATATTATTGTGCTGATAGTTTAAAGTTTGAACTATAGACTAAACAATATGTGTGATATACTATATTTTCAACATGAAAAAGGACTGACACTCCACAGTCACAGCTTCCGAGGCCAGAAAACCTGCAGAAACACTAAAGATAAAAGCATAAACGCACAATTGTACACTTTTTGGGGATGTTTCTGACTCCTCACGTACCGTCCCAGTGGAAACAAGGCTTAAATGGCTATTGTCCAGGCTGTGCTCTCACCCCCGCAGCAGCTGGGACGGGCCTCCATATGTTCAGCTATATTCTGGGTCTTTTATTTTGACAGATCTTTAGTTTGGTGAGGCATTTGTAACAGATTGATTCATTAAAAGGTCAAAGGTTACTGTGTCAACAAGATTAAAGAGTAAACATACGGCATTAAAAATAAATGTGAGTGGGTTGCACCTAAATGATCAAGGTCCCAACAGGAGACAAAACCAAATAAATCAGCAGAACTAAACCAAACCAGAAATAAACCAAAGAAAAAACATTTTTGAAATGATATATATTTTATTTAAGATATTCTTGTCTCTAAAAACGTGAATCTGTTATTTTTATTTCCGTGTTCGCTTCACTGCAGCCGTTTATTGATTGTCTCACGCTGTTTTTTTGGTTTTTTTAATCTCAGTGGCTGAATTTCCGGCGCTAGGACCCTGCAGACCTCCATCCTCTCGTCTCTTTGTCTGCTCCTGGTCCCAGCCTCCCCGTCTCAGTCCTGGTCCCAGTCCTGGTGCAGTCCGGGTCCCGCGTCTGTGTCTCTCTGCTCGGTTACGCACACACACGGGAGCTATGGCCGTCAACCTCAGCAAAAACCGCCTGGCGCTGCTCACCGCGTACCAGGACGTGATCGACGACAGCTCCAACACCGACTGGTGAGTAAAGCCTTTTTTTGGGGCCTCTTTTTTCCCGGATGGAGGCGTGTGGATGTCCTGGTGCTACGTGCGTACGGAGGATGCGCGGAGCAGCAGCAGCAGCAGCAGCAGCAGCAGCAGGACAGGGGCAGCATCACCTCGGAGTAAACCCAACCTGTTTTAGTCCGTCCCTGGAGCAGTTTACATAACACACAGCGCGTTTAGGGACAGCTTTTACGCGCTGTTTAGTTGGATTTGGAGAAAAGTGGAGCCACCGACGAGTCGATATTAGCTTTAGACGCGTTTAAATGCGAACAGAAAGGCTCATTTTGGTCAACTGTGCTACTGTTTCAAGGTTAGGATTCCTCAGATGGATGTAATTGGGACTGATTTGGGGCAAAGCGCGTTGAGATTGTTGTAAATCTAATCTACGTGGTTTTAGGGAAAAGGGGGCCTGGTCCTGAGCGTGCCCCAAAGCAGTGCGTTTAAAGGAGAGGGGCGAGGCCAGAGCCTGTTGGAGCAGCATTAAAGAGACTCTCTGTGTAGCTCCGGGGAGTTTGGGACTTTCAGAAGGTGGTTCCAGTCATCACCTGCAGGGGGAGTAGTGAAGAGAAAGCACCGAGACGTCCACAGAGGAAGTGTGCATCGTTAAATAAATCAAAGAAACATACAAATCCTGAAATCTTGCTGGAAATGAAAGGAACGGTGCAGGTTTATGAAGCGTAAGGTGTGTTTTGAGTGAATACATTTGGATTGGGTTTTGCAGAGTCCCCAGAAGAGTTTTGTGTGTGGAACTAACACGATGCTTGCTCCTTCTTTTGGTTTGTGTCTTGTCTAATGCCACAGGTTTTCCACAGAAACATGGTCACACTATATTACCAGGACTTATTTTCCATCAAATATTACTATTAGCCCCATTCAGCAGAGGAATAGTTGAATTTTTGTGCTGTTTTATAAATAGTGGATGTGCATTAAGAGTGAGTCTGACAGATTATTATTATTTTTACCAGTTCTAATCAGAAAACCCTATATTTAAGAGTAAAAAATATACACACAAGAGCATGAAACAGTGTCAAACCCATTTTAGTTTCGTTTTAGGTCCGGTCCAGTAAAAGAATAACTTAATAACCTTCAAATAACGACAACTTCAATTTTTTTCTTTTGTATTTGTGCAAAGAAGGAAAAAAAAAGACAAATGTTTGTCAAAGCCTTTCTCATTTATGTTTATTCACAAACTCATCCTCACAATATGGCTTTGATGCTAATGCTATAACGTAGCTAGCCTTCACTGCTGCTTCACTGAGCTCTCAGCTACAGCTACAAACCTGCTAATGCAATGAATATTATTTTCCTTTCCTTAATTCTTTAATTCCAAACTCAATCTGTCAACTCTTACAACAACAACACATCAAAAAAAGTTTAGAGCTTACCGATTCTCTGAAGATGTAGTCAGAGCTGGAAAAGTCAAGTGTTTTCTTTTCTAAGTTCAAAATCCAGCACTTTTCAAGCACTTTCAAGGTGTGTTTTCATGTTTTTCAAGCACCTTACTGCAGTCAATTACATAAATAAATAATAATACCGAATGTAGTTTTATCATTTAAATCCATTGTGGCATAAAAAAAAAGACTCAGTGAAATTATGAATGAATAAAGCAAGACAATCAGAATTTTAGCACTTTCAAGCACTTTATCCACAATTCAAGGACTTTTACAGCCTTGAAAACACTAGATTAAAATTCAAGCATTTTCAAGGATTTCAAGCTCCCGTGGGAACCCTGGATTTTATTGTTTTTAAGACTGTGACTGGACAATTAAAATCCTAAAAAAAAATACCATTCTTTTACAAAAAAAAATACATTTATAACTGAGTGATTCATAGAAAAGGATTTAGTTTAAATTTGATTCACAGTTTGATCAAAATGAATCAAAGCCGAATGTCAAACAACTCTTTTGTTTGTTTGGTTGTGGCTCTCTCTTCGTTTTTCATCGAGAAGTGAAAGAAGAAGTTATATTTTGACTTTTTAAAAGGAAGATGCAGGTTTTTACAGGAACTGAGGTCATTGAGTCAAAGCTAATGTTTAACTTTACACAGATTAGTTAAAGAGAAACCATCTGACCTTCACCGTGAACGGACACAAAATCAACAATAACTCCACCACACGAGGCAGTTTTCACTTCTATGATTTTAATGTTGACTTTATCAGAAAACACAAGTAAAAATAGTCCTGTCAGTGAGTGAATGTAGACATATTTAACAGCGTTATGTTACATATCTCTGGTTTTAACTAAACCTCACTCAGATGAACTAGTGTCTGTAATGATGCAAGTGTTTTTAATCCTGTGACAAAACGCAGAAGTTAAACTGAACTTTGGTGAAAAAAACTCGCCTTAAAAGCAGTGTGAGCGAGCCCTGTTTTGGTTCGAAGCCAAAGTAAAAGTACGGTTCATTCAAAATAAAATAACTCAAGTAAAAGCAGAAAAAACTAAAGTATAATCCTAAAATATTCTATCAAACATCAACTGGACCAATCCACTTTATTTCAGTTTCTCCTGAAGAGGCTTGTGTTTCCACTGAGCTGTGTCCAGAGAGAGACGTCTGCTGCTTTTCTTTTTTTTACCAAAATAAAACTGATTTGAAAACTGATTGAAAACCTATTTTAACAACACATTTCACCAAACTGAGGTTTAGTTATCTTACTGTAAACTTTTAGCTTCGACTTCAGCGTCAGAACGACCTTGATAATAAATCCTAGATGAATTTTTATGTTTTTTTTCCTGTTACAATATGATATTAATGGATTAAATCAGTTCTTTTTCTCAAATGTATAAAACGTCCATTGTTCTTAACACATTTCCAAATCAATCTCATTGTGCACAGTGTAAATCCATCTAGCCTTATTGCATAACCTTCAGTTGACTGTAAACGAGGCTCGGTCCGTGTGGTCTCTTCTCGCGACTCGAGCGGACGTCATGTTTTGGTTTGATGTCGTTAACGTCTCGAGGGATTCGCAGCTTCACACTTTACTGCGTCTCAGGAAACGCTCCATTTTCCATCTCGCTCTCGGAGGATTCAGGCTCAAAACCGTCAACAAGCGCTCTGTTTTCCTCCGGTTTCTACGACTAATGCTTTCAATTCAGTTTTGTTTTTCCGTCATTAGCTTTAGCGGCGTGTCATACTGTTGTGATATTTAACAGTAGGAGCAGTAAAATAATGACTAAATACGACAGACGCTCGCTGTAAAGTAAACATTTGTTTGGGCCTCAGTACTTTGACAGTCCTACATCCTGCCCTGGTCTTGGTTTAGTCCTGGTTTAGTCCTGGTCTAGTCCTGGTTTAGTCCCGGTCCTGTTTTTTCTCTCCTGACGTCACGTGGGGATAAGCGGCCCCTGGGTTTGGCCCCGTTTTTTCCACTCGATGAGTTTTGAACAAAGACGAGCTCCAAACACGACTGACCCCAGACACACGGGACCCCCCCTGACGCCCCCCGTGTCCCATTAATGACACTGGACCCTCAATGTGTCATCAGCCGGTCCTGGTCTAGTCCTGGTCTAGTCCTGGTCTAGTCCTGGTCTTGTCCTTGGTTTCTATTATGCAACTATTAAACAGTATTATGTATTTGATAAAAACAGTTTAATTCCCACATATCAAATTCTAATAGGAATCATCTATCAAAAAACCCTGTTATCCAGACTTTATTATCAGTGATTTTAATCGATGAGAATGTCCTGCGTGTGATGGTAAGTTTTACATCTCCGTCGCTCGTTTTAAATCTAGTGTCTTTGAGTATTCTCCGTCATCAAAGCCAATAACCACCTGTTTTTGTTTATATTATTAACATTTCTTTTAGAATTTCTTTTGATGCTAATCTTCATCCACGTCCTTAAGTCCATCTTGGCTGTATTTGCTGCTGATGCTGAGCCCAGTCACAGATACAAACAGGTGGAACTTCAAATACACTGTTTAACGCATGATTTAAATCAGTGTAACGCTCTTTAAGAAACGGTTGGCTTCTGTCGTAGTGTAGCAAGAAAAATAGAGCCATACTTTATGTCACACACGTCAAACTCTGCCCTTTGCAATGTTTTATATGGTCCTTCAATACTTTTGGTAAGTAATATTTTTGGATTTTAGGTTTTAGTTGGATTTGAACAGATTGTATTTGGATTTGAACAGGTTTTAGATGAATTTGAACAGGTTGTAGTTGGATTTGAACAGGTTTTAGTTGGATTTGAACAGGTTGTAGTTGCATTTGAACAGGTTTTAGATGAATTTGAACAGGTTGTAGTTGGATTTGAACAGGTTTTAGTTGGATTTGAACAGGTTTTAGTTGAATTTGAACAGGTTGTAGTTGGATTTGAACAGGTTTTAGTTGGATTTGAACAGGTTGTAGTTGGATTTGAACAGGTTTTAGATGAATTTGAATAGGTTGTAAACCGTCTTAAACAGGTTGTAGTTGGATTTGAACAGGTTTTAGTTGGATTTGAACAAGTTGTAGTTGGATTTGAACAGGTTTCAGCTGAATTTGAATAGGTTTTACACCATCTTAAACAGGTTGTAGTTGGATTTGAACATGTTTTAGTTGGATTTGAACAGGTTTTAGATGAATTTGATTAGGTTTCAGTTGGATTTGATCAGATTTTAGTTGTATTTGAGCAGTTTTTAGTTGAATGTGAACAGGTTTTAGCTGGATTTGTCCCAGTCTTCGGCTCCTGAAATGTTTCTTATTGCGGCCCCTCAACACTTTGAGTTTGACACCACTGCTTTATGTGTTTTTAAACCCGACCGATATCTGTTTTCCTCTTTTATCTCCGTACGCTCTTCTTCTTCTGTTTAATTTACCAAACTATTGCAAAACGAACCTGACCTTTGTTCAGTTTAGTCCAGACCGAGACCAAAGAGCAGAGGATTTTGTTAAAACCAAACAGTAAAGTCTGTCCCAAACTGTGCAGGTGTGAAAGCCTTCTTAAACTGCCCAAAGGGAATGAATATGTGTTTTTGTGTCAGTGTTGTGATTATTCTGACCTGAGCTTTAAAAATAAGCAACAAAAGTGAATGAATTTTGATCCAAGTGACATTTATAGCAGCTATAAACCGAAGAGCTGATGATTATCTCGAGTGAAACGGTCTGTTATCGTTCACTTGATTAAATCCATCGCAGCCAATCAGACGCTCATTTGCATTTGTTTGTCTCCTCATCATTTTCAATCTGAAGTGTAAAATCTGATCAGAATATGAACTACTACTATTACAGTCTCAGAAATCACACAAGACTATCTGGATTTAGTCTTGTTTGGTCTTGGATTAGTCCTTAGTTTAGTCCTGGTTTTGGCTGGTCTCATGTGGTTTTACTTCAGATTAACTCTTTGATTAATGCCAGTTTTAGTCCTGGATTACTTCTGAGTCAGTCTTGGATTTATTCCTGGTTTAGTCTTGGTTTAGTCCTGGTTTAGTCCTGGTTTAGTCTTGGTTCAGTCTGGCTTACTCCTGCGTCCTGAAATCAGTCTAGATTTTGTTCTGGTTTATTCCTGCTTTAGATCTAGTTTAGTCTTCTTTCAAATATGGTTTAGCCTTGGTTTAGTCTTGGTTTTAGTCCTAATTTAAACCTAGTTTATTCCTGGTTTTACTCTGGTTTTTGTCTTGCTTAGTCTTAGTTTAGTCCTGGTTTTTGTCCTGTGGTTAGTGCTGACTTAATCCTTGTTTTAGTCCTGGTTTAGTCTTGATTTAGTCTTGGTTTTGGATGATCTTAGACCTGCTTTAGTCCTGGTTCAGTCTTGATTTAGTCTTGGTTTTGGATGATCTTAGACCTGCTTTAGTCCTGGTTCAGTCTTGATTTAGTCTTGGTTTTGGATGATCTTAGACCTGCTTTAGTCCTGGTTCAGTCTTGATTTAGTCTTGGTTTTGGATGATCTTAGACCTGCTTTAGTCCTGGTTCAGTCTTGATTTAGTCTTGGTTTTGGATGATCTTAGACCTGCTTTAGTCCTGGTTCAGTCTTGATTTAGTCTTGGTTTTGGATGATCTTAGACCTGCTTTAGTCCTGGTTCAGTCTTGATTTAGTCTTGGTTTTGGATGATCTTAGACTTGTTTTAGTCCTGGTTCAGTCTTGATTTAGTCTTGGTTTTGGATGATCTTAGACCTGCTTTAGTCCTGGTTCAGTCTTGATTTAGTCTTGGTTTTGGATGATCTTAGACTTGTTTTAGTCCTGGTTCAGTCTTGATTTAGTCTTGGTTTTGGATGATCTTAGACTTGTTTTAGTCCTGGTTCAGTCTTGATTTAGTCTTGGTTTTGGATGATCTTAGACCTGCTTTAGTCCTGGTTTAGTCCTGGTTTTGTCTTGTTTTTCCACATTTTCCTCATTCCTGTGTCATTAGTCCCGAGGCTCAGAGCTGGTTGTGGTTCCACTTTTCTGAAACCGGACCCGGACTCGGTTTTTCCCTCCCGGACCGGTCTTTGTTTACAGTGTTTGATCTGCACAGCTGGAGGGGGACAGGGGTCACATGACTGCCCCTCGGCCAATCACAGGCCACAGACACCTCACACTGTTTGATATGGAGAAGCTTCATCATCACTCACGTTATTCATCATCATCATCATCATCATCATCATCATCATCAGGACTAAACCAGGTCTAAACCAAGACTAAACCAGGCCTAAACCAGGTCTAAACTAGATCTAAACAAGAACTAAACTAGGTCTGAACCAAAGACTAAATCAGGACTAAATCAAAGACTAAACCAGGACTAAACCAGGATTAAACTAGGACTAAACCAGGTCTGAACCAGGTCTAAACCAGGACTGAACCAAAGACTAAACCAAAGACTAAACCAAAGACTAAACCAGGACTAAACCAGGACTAAACCAAAGACTAAACCAAAGACTAAACCAAAGACTAAACCAGGTCTAAACCAGGTCTAAACCAGGACTGAAACAAAGACTAAATTAGGACTAAACCAAAGACTAAACCAGGACTAAACCAGGACTAAACCAGGTCTAAACCAGGTCTAAACCAGGACTAAACCAAAGACTAAACCAGGACTAAACCAAAGACTAAACCAGGACTAAACCAGGTCTAAACCAGGACTAAACCAAAGACTAAACCAAAGACTAAACAAGGTCTAAAACAGGTCTGAACCAGGTTTAAACCAGGACTAAACCAGGTCTGAACCAGGTCTGAACCTGGTCTAAACCAGGACTAAACCAGGTCTGAACCTGGTCTAAACCAGGTCTAAACCTGGTCTAAACCTGGTCTAAAGCTTTAATAATCCAAGAACACTGTGTATTTGTGGATAATATTTAATCAGAAGCTCTCATTCATTAAACAGGTTCAGAGCCAAAACAAATGACTCCAGGCTTTTTTCCTTTTGGCTGGTTTCACGCTGCTTTATGAATCTGAAAAATGTCTGAAGAATGTCTCAGCTGTTGACAGATGGAGAAACCCCATTACCACAACAAAAACTACTAATACAAACCCTATTATCACTTTATAATCTCCATGAACTTTCTATTATCTGGATTTCCCTGGTTTTACGCTGCGCTGCTGTATTTCCACTCGTCTCAGATTCTTAATTAAGTTTCAAATCTCTAAGGCCTCCTCAGTTTTACTGCAGTCGTGCCTTTATGCCTAGGTATGGATGCGTTCACTCTTTCCATGTTTGATTTGGTTAAAACACTTTGGATACGACTTAATGTTGTCATGCAGAAACTGAGAGCTCTCAAAAACCTGGGTCTGGGTCCGATTTAAATAAAATATTGATGACAAACTGAGCACAGACGTCTTTCTGATCGATCTTTCTGAGCATAAAACGACATACAGCAGCTGCAAATAAACAAACAATGGAAAAAAAGGCTTTGATGAAGACTATGTCATGTTTGAATCCAGGATCTTGGTTGGTGTTGATGTCCAAAACTGAGCAAAAAGAAAACATTGAAATCTACACAGACCTTTTGAAAAATGTTAAAATAGCCTGGAGTTCTGTAGAATACAAAGGAAAAAAAACCCTGAAAGACACTACATAAACAGACCAGGGTTGTATCAAAGTCTCTTAAAGTGTCTGGAGATGACTTTTTGTCGTAATTAAAAGGTTATCTTATGTCATTTGTGTCCCTTTAGTCGTCTGATCTGAAATAAATGATGATGCTGCGCCTAAACTTAGCGCTCTGGGCTTTTGTGCACATTTTACCGCTTCTTTTTTCTTTTTGGCGCTAAGTAAAACCCGGCCCACACCTCAAATGATCATTTTACTGCTCACATAGAAGACTTCAAACCAACACGGTCTCATCCTCAAGTTATTTGGATCAGTGTTCAGATTTCATTGCACATTTTCATCTCTTGAATCTGAGAGACTGCGGTGTCCCTCTCGGCGGTGCGCTGCTGAGTGGCGCGTCGTGGGCGGGTTTTGAACCGACAGCCTCTGAGTCGAGCTGCTGTTCACATCTGAGTTTAACGGAGAGAGATGATTCAACCCGAGGCCAGCGCGCGTAACCCACCAGCTTCTGTAAAACTCACAGCTTTTATTTTTAGACTCTTTTCACCCAAAGCAAAAGCACAACTTCAATTTGCTGCGAGAGAAACTGGCAGCCATCATCCACGTCATTTATGCTGCGTTTGAAGTTGATTTTTTTGCTTGTAAATTGTAATTATTGATCATTTTAGTAACAGTTTGACAGTTTTATAGAGACACACTTATTTTAATGTCACAAGTTGTGTTCCTGTTTCTCACAAAGCGATTCTGGACAACTCTTTCTAATATCTCGGTCCATATGGCATCACTAAAAACGCATAAAACAGTTCTCCACTCCACAACATGGCAGTAACACATTTAAACCTCACCACCGGACCTTATCCTCTCTATATAAACCTTCAAACGCTTTTTCCCGACACATAAATGCCACACACAGGCCTCAAAGCAGCATTATTGCAGACCACAACTAAATACTAAGCAGCGTTCCTGACTAAGAAGAAAAGGAAACTAAATCTCGATCCAAGATAATTAGATTTAAATGTGAGACTTGATTTTGTCTCTGTCCGTGGTCTGCGTTCTCTCTGCGTTTATTGCCTAAAGTGCCGTATTATTACTGCAGTTCCTCACGACACGGACCAAAAAACAACGCAACTCTCTGATGTGACGGGAATCTATAAACACATCCCCGCATTAGAGAGCCTTCAGGACGTCCTGTGGGCTGGGGACTGCAGGCCCGACACACCTGGACCACGGGACAGTCTCGGGGGGCTGTCCTCTTACCGTGGACATGGTGGAAATGAGAGCAGCAGCAGGAGTAACAACAGGTTCACTTTATTCAATGTTTTGTAATGATCTGTAATTAGTTCTAATGAAGACACTTAAACTTATCACAACAACATTTGCCTCAAAGACAGTAAATATACAAACGGGTTGAACTAGACAACACCCCCCTGTCCTTAGACCCTCCTTAAAAAAGGGGAGGAGACCCACAGAAGGAAGGATCCAGTCCCGGGACGGACAGGACTTTACAGAGATGTGTCCAGGACAGTCACTGACAAACACATCAATTGTTAAAAGCCCATTTTTGTCGCCTACACGTCCTTGCAGCTGCAGTAGCGCTCCTTCCTGCCCCAGGGCTGTCTCTATCTGCCTCCCACCTCCTCAGTAGAGTCCAGAGGGCAGCCCAGGACAGAGCGTAATGGACAGCGGAGGCTACAGAGTCATAAAAAGTCCCAAGCTGATGGTTTTTAATGAAATACTTGTGTATGTGTAGCTTAGGGCCTATATTTACAGTTTATAGTTACATCTCGCATTAACCATTGGGTCTAAAACCTCAGTTATTGTTGTGTTAATGCGTCTCCAGGCCCCGGTGCATTGTGGGAGGACAGTGGGTAATGTGAGCGTCTGTTTTCAGGTGAAGTGCAGATGTGTGAATGATCCAAGGCCAGCGCTGACTCAGACTCCTTCAGCCTTTTTCAGCCGCGGCTCAGAAACTCCATCAGCCTCTTTTCAGTAAAACACTTCAACCACAGCCACAGAGTTTTATTTTACAGATTTAGTCCAAGTTCAGGCTTTGATTTGTACCAGGAAAGAGACAGACAAGGAAAAACTGAACCAGGACTGACCCTGACACTAAACAAGGTCTGAACTGGGCAAACCCACAGATAAAAACTGTCCTAGTCCCAGGTTTAAGCCTTGGTTTAGTCCAAGTTTAAATCTGGTTTTGTTAGTTTTGTCTTGTTTTGTTCACTCTGGGTTTAGACCAAGTTCAGTCCTTGGTTTAGTCCTGGTTTATCTCTGGGGCTTGACCTGGTTCAGCCCTGGTTTTGTCTCAGATTTGTCTGTTTTATTTCAGTTTTTCTTTAGTTTGTTCCTGCTTTTGTTCAGTCTTGGCTCAGTCCTGGTTTAGTCTTGTTTAATAGACTCTACTGTTGTTTTGCTCCAGTTCAGTCCTGATTTAGTTTTAGTCCCTGGTTTTGCTTTAGGTCTTGGTTAATTCTGGGTTTAATTCTGAATTTATCCCTGATTTAGTCCTGGTTTAGTCTTGGTTCAGGCTTGGCTTTACTCCATGTTTAGTTCAAGAATTTACTCCTGATTTAACCTTTTTTTATTCTTGGTTTTGTCTTGTTTTAGTCTCGATTTTGTCCTGAGTTTACTCCTGATTTAGTCCCAGGTTTAGTCCTGGTTCAGTCTTGGTTTAGGCCTGATTTAGTTCTTATTTGAGCTTGAGTTTAGTGCTGTTTCTATCTTTGCTTTAGCCTTGGTTTAAACTTTGATTTAGACTTAGTTTTTGGTCCAGTTAAGTTATGTTTTGATCTAATTCTACTTCTTGTTACGTCTTCTATTTATGCTTTTGTGCTGGTTTAATCCTGTGTTTTTCGTGTCTCTTTCTGATCTGATGTGCGTTTATTTACTGATTTCAATCATCATTCAATGCACTTTGAACCTAAATGATGGAAGCAGAAGTGAGTAAAGGGTGTTAGTGTTATTAATGTTGCAGTTAAAGCCCAGTCTCTGAGTAAACAGGGACTCAGCTCTTATCTGTAAACGTGCTCAGAGGCTTTAGTACAATGACCTCTACGTCACTGCCGTCTGTGGAGCCACTCTGTTTTGTCTGGACTTCAGACTGGACCTCCAAACATTTTAACACCAACAAAAAAAATAAATAAATATTGGCGCAGTGCAGTTGAATCTGGGGTGTTTTTACAGACGATAAAGCCCTAGCGTTTGGTGCAGTAGCTCCTCGCGGCTGCAGACAGACAGAATCCCAAAGGACAGAAAAAAACTGCTGGTCTTTGAATCTCAGAGCTGAAATTCAATGATAAAACCCACAGCCGGGGGTGAGGGCTTTTGTCTGGGAAATAAAAACGCTCCAAACCAGATCCTACACTGTCCTGAGACTCACGAGGGAAGTCTCTGTTCAGACCTGTACTCAAGTCCTCATAATAATTCTCCCTGGATGGTTAAGACACTCTCATTCATAGAAACATCAGAGAAAGGGTTCAATGTTTAAAAAGTGTTGTATAGTTCTCTTTATCCTGTTTGTAAATACTTACTTTTTGAAGTAAAGCAGCTCAAGCGTTTGTTTTTCCCCAAAAATGACAAAAGAAGCTCATCTGCAAATGATTTTCTGCTAAAGTACAATGAGGCTCAAAAACCAGCTTCTTTATCAAAAACCCTCTGTAAAATCAGCATGAAATCCTGTTGTGGAGATTAGTGACGTATTACTCGGGACCGGTCTAGGTCTTGAGACTGGTCTTTATTTTCCAGTTGTTTCTGTTTAAAGCTGTGGTTTTTCTTTGTCAGTCTTACTTTCTTTATTTCCACCAGAAAACCTAAATGTTGACACAAAGACGGTTTTAATCGTCGTCTTGATAGTTTCACCCTCACACTCGATTTGACTTCTCACGTTTTGATTTTGTGTGATCTTGTGGCACGAGATCTGGTCACACCTTTATCATTTTCTCTTCAAGTTCTTGGTCTTGAACTGATTTGTGTCAAATGTCAAACACCAAATGGAATATTTGTCTGTTCTTGGGACTCAATCATTTTATATTCAATTAAAGCAGCCCTGCATAACTTTTAGCCCAAAGATACACATTCTCAGACTCATTTTGATAGTTATTAGACATTAGATCAGTAGAATCATGCTTATAGCACATTATTAGTAACTTCAGCTGGACAGAAACCTCCAATGTAACTTTACTGTTGTTTTTGACTCGAAAACTGGACTTTCCCTTGAATCTATTACAGTGTTTGGTTCTGGTCTTGACCCGGACTTGGCCTGCCATGGTTTCAGTCTTGACTACAACACTACTGTTTGGTCCCTAGTGTTGAAAGTAGAGTTTTTGACACAGTTAAAGGAGAGGGCTGCTCAATTATGGAAAAAATCATAGTCACAATTATTTTGGTCATTATTGAAATCGAGATTATTTTACAGGATTACTCATTGAAATAAGTTGGATTTATTGAACAAAACAGTGAATTCTCCTTAAAATAAATAATATATTCGAACGTATAAATAAATAGCTTAAAAAATAAACAGGAATAATAATTAAGATAAATAAATAAGATCAACAATGTAGTGCACTTCTACAATCTCATTGAAAACAAGTAATAAGTAAAAACAAGTCATGAATAAGGGTTTTTGATGGTCGAGCCAAAATTGAAATTGAAAATTCGATTAATTGCACAGCCCTCGTTAAGGAGGGTTTTTTAGGATTATTTTACAGATCTAGAGTTTATCAGCCCTGCTCCCACCAAGACCGACACATATAAACAGAAAACAATGAAATACTACATTACAATAATTCAAATGTTCATGTAAAAAGGCTTCATGTTTTCTGATTTTAAGGCAGCTCATTTACAGTCGGATCATGAGAACAAACCGACAGCTTGTCTCTGATATCTTCGTGTGTTTCGATTTTAAAAGCGTCGACCGTAATCCCTCAGACAGACGTCGACACTTAAACGTCTTCTGAGCGCCGTCTCGTCACTGACCTCCGCAGCTCATCGTCTCACTTTCAGTCCGGCTCTGAATCCTGATCCGCTCTGAGTCCCGCCCCTCCCCCTCTTTCCCCAAACCCATCCGACGCTCTGCAGCTGCAAACCGTCCAGTCCTCAGCTCTGCAAGAACCAAAATCTTTATTCTTCAACTGTGTAATGCAGCAGAGTTTGGCCTAGACCTTGGTTTATTCCTGATTTATGCCTGGGTTAAGTTAAAACCTAAAGCTGATACTGTTGAATCCTGGTTTAGTCCTAGTTTAGTCCTTATATAGTCTGGTATTTCATTCATTCCTATGTTTTTCCTTTGTTTTGTTGTAGTTAAAGACCTTGGCCCTGAACTCTGAGGCTGGGTTTGTCCTGGTTTATACCTGACTTAAGTCTTTACTAAGTCTTGATTTAGTCCTTCATTTTGTCTGTTTTGTCATTACATAAGCTAGGGCTGTGCAATTAATCGAATTTTCAGTTTCAATTTCTGCTCCCAATGATCACAAACCTTTGAAATTGAGAAAAAACAATTATTTATTATTGTTTTTATTTATTACTTGTTTTCCACGAGATTGTAGAAGTGCACTACGTTGTTGATATATTTCTGTTTTTTTATCTAAGTTATTTATTTATACAATTGAATATATATTATTTATTATAAGGGGAATTCACAGTTTTGTTCAATAAATCCAACATATTTCCAAAATTAATGAGTAATCATGTAAAATAATCATGATTTCAATCATTTCTTTCTTTCAATAAATGACTTTTCTTTCCATTTTTTCCATTTGCTCCTGGTTTAGACCTCAGTTAAATCCTTATTTGTCACTTGTCTTTACATCTAGCTTTAGTCCCTGTTTCATTCTGCTTTAGTCCGGGTTTAGTGCTGACTCCAGACCCGAGCAGAAACAGACCCACTGAGTCCTACATTTAAAAACCAGGCCTGTTTTGTGTTTCCCGTCGGACCCAGAGACAATGGACTGAGTGAAGATCTGTTTTCCACATGTGCTGGAGCGTCTCCCGTTTTGTCTCCGGTCGAGTCCGAGGAGTGTCGACAGCTGACACAGAGGCTGCTGTGTTTACATTAGGCTGATATGAAACACGTTATGTTGCGGCGAGACGAGCCAAAAGACACACAGACGAGCATTCATCACAGTTTTAGTGTCAGAGTCTGCAGCTGGAGAAAGAGTTTAGTGAAGTCAGAGCGGGTCAGAGACAAGGCTCGAGGACAGAAGACGGCAGAACGTGGACCACTTTGACGAAGACTTAACTCACTTTATCATTTAATGTATTCTTTATGTGATCATTCAGTCTACAGCCCCTTTAATCTTGTTTAAAGGCAGAATATGCAGGGTTTTTTGGCTAATATTTGTCTTCTAAAGTGTTCACTGTGGGGTAAAAGGTACAGTTCGGCTCAGTTTGGTTGAGTTTCTCCTGAAGATGCTTGTGTGTCCACTGAGCTGTGTCCAGAGAGACGTCTGTACCGTCCTGCTCCAGAAGAAACGACCCTTTAGTCTTTAGGACAACCAGCAGTCACTGATCTGTCGACCTGAGAGAAGCCAAAGAGCACAAGACTGGCACAGGTTGGACAAAATATCACAAGACAACTATAAAAGCCCATTTCTCTGGTTATTTTGGCGGTCACTTTGTTCGTCAACTGTGAACGCTGTCAGTTTTAGTATAAATCTCCTCCGTTACTGTCTGATTGGGTTCAGTTTGTTTAACGCAGTGGCTCAGGACGTAGAGCGGGTCGTCCGATAACCAGAGGGTCTGTGGGTTTGTGGTTCAGTCCTCGCTCGCGGCTCATACTGTTGTAGTGTCCTTGGACTAACACTTCCAACCTTGGCTCCAGAGTCTGTGCCTCTGTTTCATGAAGGTCTGGGTGTGTTTGGTGGTGGTCTGATAGGTCAACTGTGTGACTGTGGAGTGAATGAATAATGGACTCTGCTGTAAAGTGCTTTGAGTGAATCTAATCCATTACTATTATTATCGACCGCTGTTTCTGTTTTTGACAGAGTCGGCATCGGACGACTCTCGCTTCTTGAATTAAAACATTGCATTTATCGTCCACTTTGAACAAAACAGGAGCAGAACTTGTGACATTAAAGATGTAGGAAACTGCTGCAGCCTCTGAATTTAAAGTTTAGAAAGATGTGAATGAAGCAGAAACACTCTTCTTCTACTGTTTACTGCAGCAGCCTCATTTAACAGCTTCTGACTTTTTAATTATTAACAACAACATCTTTTTTCTCTTTGGCACATTCAATTAATTAAAGATAAAAAAATATGATTAGATCCTGTTATCTGGAAGAATTGTATTTGCGTTTTCTTTTATACTACTTTATTTAACTGTTTTAACCCAAGGATTTGCCTAAATACATTTACATTAGTGTCACACAGTGAAACCGAGATATTTTTCCTCCAGATTATAATATGTCCGCCTCGAGACCAGTAAAGAATAAGTGTTTTGAAGCCAGATTTTAATGTCGCTCCACTTCGCTGATACTAAACTGCAAATACAAAATTAAAAATGTGAAAACTATCGACTTGATCTTCCGTCTCGTCCTGTAAACGGCGGCGTGTTGGAGCCGGTCGAGCCTTTACTGAGTGCTCTACTGTTTACCGTCAGTGGCTTTAATACAAGTGACATATTATCGAGGGCCGAGTGTAGAGTTTCTATTTCCGTCGGTATTATTTGTGCTGAGAGGGTGTAGGCAGCAGGATGTTTTTTCTCTGTCTTTACTCTGACTCTGAGTGGGAGAGGAGCTCAGGCCCGGAGTCACCGAACTGTCAGGCTGCGTCCACACTGATCATTTTGGCTGGAAATCCCAATGCCATCTCGGTCGAAATAGTAAAAATGATAACAGTATGTTTCAAAGAAGGTAAAACGCTCATGACGTCACTACATAATGAACTCCTAAAGAAGGTTTTTTCTCATCTCCACTTTTAAAAGTCCCCCTGAACGTCTTTAAAAACTCTGTAAGGCTTTATTTTGTTATTGTTGTCGCCATTTTAACAAGTAACAATCACTGCAGGAAACTTTTGTCCCAAGTCTGTAGCTTTATTGGGAATGTATACGTCTATAATGTACTATATTCTGAAAAGCTTAAGATTAAGTTCAAATGCTCCAGTGCAGTTCTTGTCTCCTGGTTTGGATCTGAGTTAACTGTGTTTCTCTGATGCATTTAATGTCATCCAAAGTATCGTCGTCACCGAGACAGAGCTCATAACTGGAAACCCAACTGTGTCACACCCTGTCAATGGGGAAAAAGAATCGAGAGTGATTTATTGTGTTTTTATTGCAGTTAATTAATAAATAAATAATACTGAACATTTCATACATATTTCTGCTGCTTTGATGACTCACAGTTGAAGTTAATACTTATTTCAAGACAAAAAAATAATGATATATTGCCTTTTTACTGCTATTTTATTGTTTTTAACCTTTTCCCTCTTTTTAAATGAAATCATATTATGGACTAAATCATTTTAAGGAGTCATGTAATGCCGTTTTAACCATAAGTGCATGTATTTTGTGAGCGAATACATACATTGTATTTTTTCTGCTGTAAAAACATTAATTCGTCAACTCGAACGCCTCATTTAGTCAAAAATAAATTGACACAAAGCATCTTGAGTAATCACAGTCTGTTTATGACGGATGTGGTCATAAATGCGTTATTTCTCTGTTAATGTTTGCGGGTTACATCAGAGACAGGCCTTTGAGTGGTTTTACTGCGGCTCTGGCCTGGTTCCCTCTGAAGGTCTGTGCTCATACATATTCATTTGTATCTGTTAATGCGCTTTAGCAGCTGTTCATTCACTCAAACTGAAGCAGAGCCACAAGGACAACACTATGAACAGAAATGTATACGTCACAATAAGGACCAGCTCTTACAGGAGATAGGAACTGTACATCTCGGAGCGTCGTTGTCTCAGAAATATCCTGCGCCTTTTTTCGAGGCACAATTCGTGATGTGTAAATCCTAATCCCTTTGAACATATGATCCGGGAAGTGAGCGTCTTTGTGGGGGACCGCACTCGAAATGTAGGTCAGAGGATTATAACGCGCTTTTTCCACCTGGACCTAACACAAGGAGAGTAAAAGCTGATACGATATAAAAGAACGAGGAGATATAGAAAACACAGATGGATAATGACGAAGAAAATGATGGACGGATAAACCTCTCGAGGGCTTTTCTCTGCTCGGATTCAGATTTAGACGAACGGGAAGCACCTTTAGTTTAGACCAGACTCAATGTTGTATCGTAATTATTACATGATTGTGTAATATTAGTTAATCTACAATTTACCTTGACTTATGTGTGTCAGATTTATCTTAAAAAACTGTGGTTACAAACTAAAGATCTGCCGACAGCTCGTCCTGCAGTGAGCTGAGATAAGCATTTATTAATGTGAGTGAGGACAGGTGCATTGTGGGTATCTGCCGCTGCCTGGAAACAACCTCCCTCTCTCTCAATCCACTTACACGACTCTATGATGTTGATGTAATCGGATTTTAGTCGACCTCGTGGTATTTTTATCCACAGGAGACACACGGAGGAAGTTCTTCAAATCCGAACTGGAAATGCAACTTTTTTAACGAAGAGGGATGAATTGTCGTGGCAATAAGTTGTTATAGGTTGCACTATTTTGAACATCAGTCGTGCCAACACTCGCTGATTCTTGTTTCTAATCTCAGAGGCCTACAACGTTCTTTTTTAATCGCAAAGTGTGATAGATTTTAAGGAGGTGCTGACTCTTGCCGTGTCTAGTGCAGTTCAAACAGACTCTGGTGTGGTTGCTCTGTGAGTGCGCTTCACTTGGACAAGTCTGAATGTTTCCAAAAGAACCTTACTTCCACCAAACATGCTCCGACACCCCTGAAAAAGAGAGGTCTCAGAGAACTTCCAACTGAACTCTGGTCCGGTTCGATTAAAGTGTGAACCTCAAGTGAACCACAGACGAACCCAAACAGGAAGAGTGTCATAAATTGGGGACAAAAACTTCTAGAAATCTGCTTTAGCTTTTATGGAGAGTGGAAAACACAAAGGAAACAATATTTGACCAACTAAATAAAATGAGAAGAGGGCAAAGGTGACGCACTGAGAAGGTAAATAGCATTTGGGCTAACAGCAGCATCAGTGTTCTTAAGTTATTTTCTTTAAAAAGGTAGTTTTTTTTTAGTTTGGTGCAGTTAAATGCTGGAACTAAATGGATAATTTTCTGTTCAAAGAAATGGACGACAAATGGGAGTTTTACAGTGTGACTATAGTCTTTTACTAACACTGCAAAACAAAAGATGCTGTAGACGTTTTACTCTCATTTAAAGTCACCTCCACGACTGGAAATCTACTCTCCAGGTCACATGGGATCCCTGTTTTAATGAACAATTGACTTTTTTCAGTGTAAGTTAAAGCCTTGTGTCTTTGTCCAACCTTAAGCATGTTTCATTTTGTCTAAACATGTTACAGTCTAATTTATCTCAGATACTAACAATGCACGATATAAAAAAGGATGGTTTAATAATAGTTTAACAAAGCTCCAGTAAAAAGAAAGCAACTGATGACTGCACAGAGCTAAATAAAGTCCTGACGTATTTTTTTATTTTTAAAGCTTGTTCAAAAACTAAATACGCACAAACACTGCAGCTCGAGCTCTCGTTCAGTCTCCAAACGCTCACAAATATTTGAGAATAATGCGGCTGTATCTGTATCACAGCAGAGAGCACAGGTCCCTTTGCAGCTCTGAATATTTCATTTTTACATAAATCATTTATCGTGCCGCTGGTTAATTTCCTTTGGAGAACGGGGCTTTATTCTAGCGTTTTTGCAGCAGAGCGATGGTAAAGAAAGATACTCTGCGTGTCCTCGGCTCTTCACACTTCGCTGTCGGACCATCTGCGCTCGAGCCCAGTTCGCTGCTGACGATACAGACTCACGGCCCAGAGTCAAGCAACAGAGCAACCAACGACCGGCAGTGGATTTAGACCGGTTTTAGACATGAGCAGTGCCATTGTAGATCTCAAACTGTCACTTTATTTCCACAATTATTGAGCTATTTGTCCTGAAACATCATTAAAGCAATATATCCTCATCCTGCACAAGGAAAATGTTTATTAAAAGAGCAGAGACTTACAGTTCTATAACTATTATCTCTGTCCAGCTTTTACCTGCAGCTGAGTCACTGAAGCAGCTCTTTAAGGCTGTATTTCTATATAAGTAAACTAAAGATATATGAATACAGTAATCTGTGGTGTCGTCTGGTCTGAAGCGGTCACTACAGTGAATTATGGTCATTATTTGTCTCTGTGCAAGCTCTTAGCCTTATGTTTTTGTCATGTTGCCTTAAATTTAATTGAAAACTGTGAACTTCCTGTTTTGTAAATGTGCGCTTTTATTTTGAAGGGCTTTTTCAGGTTTAGAGTTATCAGTAAAAGGAAGCTTAACATCGCAAATACGTTTAAAGTGTAATTAATAAGGACAAGCTAAAGAGGCACAAGCTTTTACATTAGTTTGAAGATAATGATAAAGTCTAAAAATCACCAGCAAGTGTCGTCTTTCATCCAGAATATGCTTCAAGAGCTTAGTTTTAAACCGACAAAGACACCAACAAGACTTCACAGAACCATCCGGACGTCTCCCGATGAAAGCTTTTGCAAAAGGGCAAGTTCTTTAAATGCATAAGTGGTCTGTAATTGGATTTATCAGCCTCAAATCTAAAACACGACCGTGAATACTTTGTTTGGAGCAGTTCAAGATGGATTTTTTTCACTCGTTTGTAAACTCCCAGATCTGGAGATGGAGGTCACCACTGGCCCAGTTTGTCGCTTGTTTTGCTCTGTTCATGTCGTAAAAAACGTTAAAAGAAAAGCTAGTCAACTGTAGCTTACGATGTGTTCATGGGCTTTTGGACGGCGCAGTTGCTGAGTAATGAACACATTCTTCTTACTTTGTTGTGTTCGTGTGTTTTTAACTCGTAAAGTCTGAGTTTTACTGTTGATATTTATAAATGAATTGAGTTTGTTTGCGTTTAAGTCAGGTTTAACACGAGCTGCATCAGTCTCTCTGTGAATTTAAACTCAGACAAAGAGAGAAATCCAGCTGAGAGGGTTTAATCGAGCTGTGAGTTCAGTAAAGATCTGCAGATGTAAGTACAGTCTCTGGTGTTTGGATGAAAGAGAATGGAGTTTAGTCAGAGTAAGTGTAATAATCCATACAAGCACTATTACCATCACGGAGTCTTTTCGCACTAGTCTCGCTGATCTGTGGTGAACGAGTCACTTCCTGCGAAAGCACCAAATGTCTTCAGAGCGTCTCACTTCCTCTGAAACAGACGGACGTTAAACTGAGTCACCGCCGAAGTCTTTCAGCTGCTCCGCTCATCACATTCACAAAAAACCATGTCCAAACTCAGCTCTAAACCAGGACGAAACCTAATCTGGACCAAAACCTGGAAAGAGCACTGTTCAGCATTTCTTTTTGAAAGCATTATAGCATCTAGACCACTTTTATTGTTCCTGGACGACGAAATAGTCCATCTTGTCTTTGTTTGACGAGAATATTTGAGAGCGTTCTTGAAATATAAATGGTTTTCGGTTTTGTTTTGGCAAGCTAACATCCGCAGAAGCCAGAAACTTTCCTCGCTCATCCCTCTGCCTCCTACAACAACATAGAGACCTGCTTTTTTATTGAAACTAGAACAAACAGAACCGAAATATTCATGCATTAGATTTCATTTAGAGCTATACTCGATTGTTTGAAACATCGAGTATGAAAAATCAGGTCAAAGGTGTTCTAAGTCTGAACAAATTACCAAGAAACCAGAAAAACAAAGGCAAAACTGACTGTATAGGTGTCGAAATGTGGTTTTTAAACTCCTGTCACTCACTAGGATTAATTAGCCTGCGTTAAAACTGTTGCACAACCTGAAACAAACTGCGAAAAGCACCTGTCACCTGTATCCTGCTCTGACCTGTGTGATTTATCTGAAATATCTCTTTTATAAGTGTTGCTGGATGGTGCCGGATGACCCTATTTCTTTTGTTTTCTCTCAGAGTTGATTTAGATTCGATTTAACCATCTCAAACACAGCCCTTCTTCCAGATATTCCTCACATCTGCAGGTTTTCTGAATCGTCTAATGCCACTTTAACTCCTCATAGTTGCTGTTTTCTGCCCAGCTAATGCCTCCCAGTCCTCTCTAACTCAAACCCAGCGAGTCGTATGAATTAGTTTCATCTTTGCGACTCTAATGCTCCCACTCCGTTCGATGGGATTAGGATTTTTCTCTCGTTTTTTGAGCAGAGCGCGGAGCGGGGAAACTCTCTGATGTAAAATATGAATCGAGGACAGTACAGAGTGTGCCTCGTTTCCCACTTGATGAGCCCCACATCTGAAGTCTTTCCGAGTATTTCTGCTTTATCTGGTGCGTTCTGCTCATTACGGCCTAAATAATATTATCAAGACGTCTTTGAGATGCTTTGGATGATACTTTTAATGCATTTATATCCTTTATTTATCAGAGATTTGAAAAAAAAGAAGCTGTGTTTAGTGAAAATAAAAAGCCAAGATTGAGAGCCACACTCTTCTCGTTTTCCTCAGTGTTGTTCAAGGACGTGATGTTCAGTTTGTTCGAGTGTTGAGTTTCAGGACTGGACTAAAAATGGCTGCTGTATTGATTTAAACCTGATCCAACAGCGTCATTGCTCTGTCAATGGTTTTCAACTGATTCATGGAACATTTTAGGTCTTTTTTTAGTGGCTTTATGACGTTCATTGGTCCTAATGAAACTGAACCAAGGCTAAACCAGGACTAAATCAGGGCAAAACCAGAGCTAAACCTTGACTAAATCTTGGAAAAACAATGAATGCAGCATTGTGTTGTCACATAATCGATCTGCAAATCCATACCCCTCTTCTTCTCTCACACAATCTTATTTTGTCATGAACATCAAGCAGCAGTCCTTACTATCCATATCAGAGCAGATTGCAGATGCCTTTTTTTTATTTACGTTTTTATTTTTATTTTTTGTCTCAGTGGCCTGTAATCCTGAAGTTTGTCAAATGGAAATTCCTCTTTTTTCCTGGTTTGTGTCATGAGGCCTGGTTGTTCCTCAGCAGGGAACCATTTGAAATGCTTAAATCAACTAGATATGAGTAAAAACATAATGCAAAACATGATGAAAATCCTGATTTTATTCTGCCATGGCCAAGAAATACTGGTTTTATGTCTTTCTATAAGTTTATAAAATTGCATTTTTTTTACTCACAGACTCACTCCTGGAAAATATTCTTTCACTTCAACCATTTAGACAAAAAGAGGTTATCACTAAGTACACAGCAAAACCATTTTATTTGGATAAAAATGTAACTGGTTTCAAGGGGTCACCACAGAGGTCAAAGGGGAAGGGGCTAAAATAGGGGCTACTTTGTTTTATTTTTACAAAACTTCATGAAGTCTGCTGCAGGAAAATGCGAAATTACAAGCAAAATCATTTTAAAGGGTGGTCAAAATGTGTTAATAACATAATAAAGTCTATGTTACAAATCTTATTGTTAATAATCTGAATGTAACACAGTCAAAATATGGTGGATATAGTGGATGAAAATCAAAAATACTCAAAAATGATTGGAAACACACTTCCGTACAGATTTTCATGGCAAGGGAACAATCACAACCAAAGTTATCTCAAAAATGCACCTCACAACTGCAACAGGGAATAATCTGGCCCTTTAAATCTTAAAAAGTGAGTGTTTAGGAAGTCTGTTTCTAATTCCTTCCATTCAATTGTTAAGAGCCTTTTTTTCACTCGAACAGAAGAAAAAAAACAAATGTGAAAAACTCAGCATGAAACAAAGAGAATCGGAAAACAGTTCCCCATTGATTTCCATTCAGACTTTTTTTTCCTCGTGGAGTCCTGCGGTCTCTCAGAGGAGCGTGACTGAGCCTCTCTGTGGGCTCTGGACCGGACTGACACCGGAGTAATTGTCTCAGGTAAACACCGCTCGAGCAGCAGGACGTGGGTTTATTTCTGTGCGACTCCTGTTGAGACTGAAACAGAGCCAGGTCCAGACTGAGAGGAAACAAACAGGACACGCTCAGCTTTTGGAAAATGAAATAGAGCTCCTCAAAACTATTGTGGTCTGATTAACTTTAACTTTTATTTGTGAAAAAACAGTCTTTATGAAGCCATCTACTGTTTATTATAATTGGGATTGGGATTGGGATTGTAATAGATGAGAACCTCTATTCAGGAACAGAAAACCTTGGACAATCACAAGCTCCAAAAAGGAGGGCTCCCATTGGTCGACACTTGTCACATGACGTTCCAGGAAGTTTAATAGCTGCAGATAAAGTGTATTTTCAGCTGAATATGTCTTTTAACAGAGAAACAGCTGAAAAAAGAAAAGCATCAACAGAGAAAAGGGAGGCAACGTAAAACAGATAAATACTATTTATTTTTTATTTTATCTAGTGAGTAAAAAAAAAAAAAAAAAAATCAGCTAATGGAGCTTTAACTGTGAAAATGTAAATGAAGCTCTTGTTTATGAACAGTCAGGGTCTGTAAGTTCAACAAAATCTAAGAGTAAACCTCGGTTTTTTGAGAATTAACTAAAAAATAAACAAGAAATGATGCAGGACTAAGCACCAGAGCAAACTCAGTACAAAACTTGAGTAAAAACAAACACTCTGCCAAGACGATACAAGGCCAACGTGTGCAACTAAACTAGGACTAAACTAAGCATTACACCCAGAGCTAAACCAGGACTACACCAGGACTAAACCAGGACTAAACCAGGACTACACCAGGACTACAACCCTCTGTGAAAGTGTGTCTGAGTGTGTCACAGAGACATAGTGTCGCTGCATTAATCCCATTATCAGTGAATCTGGGATTGAAGGATTAACACTGCAGCAGTTCATCCGAGCACAGCCGTAATCTGAGACTTTCACTCTTTAACTCTTCCTCTTTTCTTGATTCTGGATTGTGTCGGAGTTCCTGAGGTCGCTGAGTTTTGTCTTTGATTTGATTGTGCGGCTGGTCTTGTCCCGAGGGATGCATTTATTTTGTTTGTTCAGTAAAAGTCATTGATTTGGTTTGACAGTGGTTCTGTTGAGGCGATTTAATTGAAGAGAATAAATTTTACATATTGGGCGTGAATGTGTTTTTAATTTTAGCGCTAACTCTAAAACAGGGTGTCAAACTCAAAGTGATGAGGGGCCGTGATGGTTCATAAGAATCCTTTCAGAGGCCGAACATAGAGACACTTTGAAGGCTTCTGTTCAGTTTTGAAAATGTAAGGTTTCAACTTCATTTAAGTTTCATATAAATTATCTTTAACATTAATTTCCTCTATTTATGGAAACTGGTTGTAGATAGATTTGAAAAGTTTTCTTTGGGATTTGAACAGGTTTTATTTGGATGAATGTGAGCAGGTTTTGTTTGGATTGGAACAGGTTTTAAGATGGATTTGACTAGTTTTTAGATGATTTTAGCAGCTTTTATTTCGATTTGAGCAGATTATATATATGTTAGTACAAAAAAACAGCTTAAGATTTCATGAACAATAAAAACAATAAAATTAATCAGATTCAAATCCATGTAAAACCTGTTCAAATCCATCTAGAACCTGCTCAAATCCATCTAAAACCTGTTCAAATCCAACTAAAATCTGTTCAAATCCATCTAGAACCGGTTCAAATCCAACCAAAACATGTTCAAATCCATCTAAAACCTGTTCAAATCCATCTAGAAGCTGTTCAAATCCAACTAAAACATGTTCAAATCCATCTAAAACATTCTCAGATCCATCTAAAACCTGTTCAAATCCAACTAAAACCTGTTGGAGGGCCACATAAAACATGGCAAAGCACCACATTTGGCCCCTGGGCCTTCAGTTTGACATCAGCTCTAAAACTAAAGGAACGCATTTATCTATTATATATACAGCAGCTTTAATAAAGTGTTAGAGCCTATACACACGCTCAGGAGACCCGGGTTCAACTCCAGCTCGGGTCCTCTCGTCCTGTAGATAAAGACGTCCCAAACAGAACTGCAGTTTGCCCTTGAAGCACACACTGATAGTTTAGGCAAAAAAAAAGCTTTAAAGACTTAATATGTGCTCTTCTTCTGTGTTTTTTGGCAGAGCGTCTGGAGAACTCGTTTTAAGTGTTTGTTTGGTGCCATTTGGACGGAGATGTTTGCCAAAGGCTGTCATCGGAACAGAAATATTTTTATAACCCAGGACCTAAGTGTTAGCCCCGCCATGAACTGGCTTTATTAATGAAATTCAGATTCGGATGAAATGTTTTTATTTTAGGTGCCATAAAAGTAACTGCATGTCTCACCACATTTTGATTTTTAAGTCTGTCTGCTTTAAGTCCTAGTTTAAACCTGATTAAGTCCTGGTTCAGTTCCTGCTCCAGTCTTGTTTTTTATAATTGTTTTAAGTAAAGTTTAAATCCTGTTTCAGTAAATACTCTTGTTGTGGCTTTAGTCCTTTGTTTAGACCTGGTTAAGACCTGGTTTAGACCTGTTTAAGACCTGGTTTAGACCTGGTTTAGACCTAGTTCAGTCCTTCCTCACAGCAGTATTAGATCAGAGCCAGATCTCAGCAGCGTTCACACTGAGTTTATAAATATCTCTGAGTCGACAGAGATCACACTGTTCTCTTCGCTTTAAAACCGTCTCTGATCATTCACAGGATTTATTTCCATCACATTTTTACCTCCTTTTCCTTCAGTCCACTGCAGTTAATACTCTCCTTTTCCTTCAGTCCACTGCAGTTAATACTCTCCTTTTCCTTCAGTCCACTGCAGTTAATACTCTCCTTTTCCTTCAGTCCACTGCAGTTAATACTCTCCTTTTCCTCGGGACAGAATATTAATAATTGGACAAAATTGACAAGAATTTAAAAGATTGCCTTAGACGCATCTTTATTTTATCCAATTAATGATCCTAGTTCGGTCCTGGTTTAGACCTAGTGTAGACCTGGTATAGACCTGGTTCAGTCCTGGTTTAGACCTGGTATAGACCTGGTTTAGACGTGGCTTGCTCCTAGTTTAGACCTAGTTTAGACCTGGTTTGGACCTGGTTTAGACGTGGCTTGCTCCTAGTTTAGACCTAGTTTAGACCTGGTTTGGACCTGGTTTAGACGTGGCTTGCTCCTAGTTTAGACCTAGTTTAGACCTGGTTTGGACCTGGTTTAGTCCTGGTTTAGACCTGATTTTGACCTGGTTTAAGTCTGATTTAGACCTAGTTTAGACCTGGTTTAGACCTGGTTTAGTTCTGATTTAGACCTGGATTAGTCCTAATTTAAACCTAGTTTAGATCCAGTTTAGACCTGGTTTAGACCTGGTTTAGTCCTGATTTTGACCTGGTTTAAGTCTGATTTAGACCTAGTTTAGACTTGTTTAGACCTGGTTTAAGTCTGATTTAGACCTAGTTTAGACTTGTTTAGACCTGGTTTAAGTCTGATTTAGACCTGGTTTCATTCTGATTGAGTCCTGGGATAGTCTAATTTAGACCTAGTTTTAGTCTGATTTAGACCTAGTTTAGACTTGTTCAGACCTGGTTTGGACCTGGTTTAGTTCTGATTAAGATCTGGTTTAGTCCTGATTTAGACCTGGTTTAGACCTGTTTTTTTAATTTAATAATATATATTTTTATATTTGTCTTTATTGACAGAGACAGTAGACAGACAGGAGTCAGGTGAGAGAAAGGGGAGTGATATTGAGCCGGATTCAAACCCGGGTCCCTCCAGTATTTGGTATGTGCTCTACCAGGTGAGCTACTGAGGCCCCCACGAATAATCAAGTTCAATAGGATTTCAACAGACACTGGAATTAACATAATTAATGTAACCCGTAAAAATGCCATGAAGGCAATCCAGTGGTCCTCAGCGTAACCCCGTCTCACACGTGTTTGTGATCTGAACAATAGTTACAGTAAATCTAAACCAATTGAGTGCAACATTTTCAGTAAAGGAGCTATTTGTACCGAATGACCTCAGCGTCTCCCAACGAGCTGCAGTAATCGGAGCCTAACCCGAAGCAGATGTGGCTCTCACACCGTTTTCTCCCGAGGAAACCAGAATGTGCACTTTTATACAGAACCAGACGTCTGCTTTTTAAGAGACATACTTCTGAAATAGGTCGCTGTATTTGTTGAACTCAGACGCTGGATTAAAACCCGCCTCTCGCTGCGAGTCTCGGTGTGAAGCTCTTTAACCGTGCTTTTTGTCGTGAAGCCTCTGGATGCGAGTCAGTGAATGAGGCTGATTTTCCAACTGCATCACTTTAGAGAAATTGTCTTACGTTTAGTTTATGGAAAGTTTCCCAAAGACAAAACCGTTTTAATTGAACAAAGAGAAAGTCAGACTCAGAGGAACAAACTACAGTCTGTTCCTTGGATGGAAATAAAAGGGAAAATGAAAGGAAAAACACAAAAGGTTTTTTTGTTAGTGCATTGTTTAGCATTGCAATTAACAGTTAGCATTAGCATTTATGGCAACACATTTCAGGTCTAAGTTATATCTCATGAACTGTAATAATGTTTGTATCACATTAAATCAAGTCTTAAATTCCAAATGGGTCACGGTCAATGGGTTTGAAGTTTGAGTCACTGTATTTATTTCTTTTTGGTTCAGGTTTAATTTGGATCTTAAGCCAAGAAAAGGACATTAAGCCGTTATATCACCTCCTGAATCTGTGTGTAGATTTAATGAGTCTGTATCACAGTATTGAGTTACACCGTGTATACTCTTGAGTTTATAAGAGTCAGATAAAAAACAGCATCCTTCCAGATAAATGAGTTTTTCACTTTTCCACTCATTACACTGGTGTCACTGGTCAATTAGTTGATTTTCAAAAGGACTGAGTCAAGCCTGTTTGATTGAATATTCTCACAGCACTAATGGTTGAGTTCTGTCAAAGAAGCTCATATGGGTTCGATCGACTCTCGGGTACTCTTCCTCGTACCAAAGACATGTTCAGGTGAATTGAACCGTCTACAGCGCCCCTAGTGGATGAACGTGAGAGTGAATGGTTTTCTGTCCATGTCCGAGTGTAAATGTCAGCGCTGCGATGCACTGGCCGTTGTCCAGAGGGTTAGGCTCCAGCCACAATATCACAAATGTCATGACACATGTGCCCTTTGACCTCTAGAGGAGTGAATGAGGCGTGCTTTACAGCCATTACGTTGCTTATTTACTGTACCTCAGAATGAAACTGTCAGGCTGAAGAGTGTGAGCATGAATCTCTTCAGTCTGAGCACGGTGGATGCTAGCGGCAGACATCTTGGCGTTGTCGGTGCCAGGACGCCACATGGGGCGCAGGGTGCTGTTAGCTGCAGACAGATGGCTGGTCTCTGCTCCCTGCGGCGGACAGAGGGACACGCCGTTTGTTTTCGGTCTTTACGGCTGTAATGGCTGACAGTGTGCAAACAGGAGGGCAGCCGCTGGCCTCGCTCCAAATGTTCAAAATCTGCTCCTTCGTCTGACGACACCAAACGGCAGCAGTTAAACGGACATGAAACATCAAATCTGAGCTGACATTAGATACAGCAAAACCTATTACAGCAGTGTTTCATGTTTTTTTTTTTTCTTTTTTTCATTGGACCCATGTTTAAAAAAAACAAAAATGATGAGCAGAAGCAAGTTGCAGCAGCTTTATCCCATCTTTTTCTTTTCTTTCTTTTCAATGTTTCCATATTGATTTGTCCTTGCAACATTTTTCATGTAGCTAACTTTATTATGTCATTTCTTTTTCTTTATTAATCTGTTTATAGAGAAATAGTAATTTTAACTTTTTTAGATTCAGCATTTTGACACTTTTTAATGTCTTATTTTATTTGCCTGCACTTTTCTTATTTCTAACTGATGATTTTTATGGAGTATGAACTTTTTTTCTCCATTTTTGAGAAAAGACGCACGGTCAAGCCACGATAAAATACTGTCAGTCAGAGTATTTTGTTGTTGGGGGGTTGAAGTTGTTTTGATTTCATTTCATTTGGATTTTAACTGTAAACGGTAAACGAACCAACAACCTTCTGATTATTGGACGACCTGCGCTACCTCCTGAGCCACTGCACTTTTCAATGATTGTAAACAATAATATTTGACAAATTTCAACACAAGATTCCTTTAAGATCAGATAATTTTAATGGATTTTGGCATAAAACACCTCTCTTCATTATGTAACTCATCAAATAATTTAACATTCATAAATTTAGTATTCAGATGAGAACATGCTTCAATCTGAATTTGTTTTCTCCATTGAAACATGTAATAGTGTTTTGTTTTTTTTAATAAAATGCTCCTTTAGCCGGTGTCTGGCCTCGGGTTTGTTCAGCAGACGTCTGTTCCCAGCAGGGTTTGTCTGATTCAGGCTCCGAGCTCGGGTTAAAAACACGTCGACATACTTTTCTCAGGCTGCGCTCGCCGTTCTCTCGTCCCGTCGAGGGAATAACAGGGCTTTCCTTCAGCGGTGATGAATAATTCCTGTCTCTAACACTGTTGTTTCAGCTCAACCCAGATTAAACGCACTGTCGTGTATGAAATGTCTTGTATGTGGCTGATACGAGTCGTCGTCACTTCGTATTGGTTTGTTTTGTGAATGGTGGCAGCTCGGATACAATCGATTTGAATGTCGGGTAAATTGAGTGGTGTTTGGATAAAAATCAACAAGATTACATCTCATTTTTTGGTTCTTCATAGATCATTCTTATGCTATTAGCTGATTAGACAATGTTCCTCAAGGAAATACAAGAAAAAGCATGCCGTACATTTAAGTAACGTTGTAAAAAGATATATACAATAGCCTTATTATTCTCTATCTATTAAATTGTAGTTCATTTCACGATGGATATTTCTCTTGCTGCTTATCAGTGAGTCTGGTACATATCTAAACAAACGTCCCGAAAAGACTCCGCTAAATGATGTGTAGTGTCTAAAAAACTAAATTAAGTTGACTAGACTTGAGCCCTCGGTAAAGACTGAGGGGTGAGGGACCAAGGAGTGACTTTAGACAGATCCCAAAGTGTCATGTGACCAATCAGAGCAGGCCGTCCTTGGAAAGATAAGGCCGTCAAAGTGAAAATAGAGGTGAAATAACATATAACATGATCAAACTAATGATGTTATTGATCCATAAAGGAGCACAATAGAAGATGATAAGAAACAGAGTTATTCCAGTGAAAATATGGCTGATGCGTTGGGTTTAAATAAGTTCATAGGGTTATTACAGGTAAGAGTAAAAGCAGATACACTGTACAGCAGTGAATCCTCCCACTCTGCTCAACGCTCCGAAGCTAAACGATCCTCCTACATTTTTCTCTCAGATTCCTTCAGGCCCGAGTCAGAGATGAGGCTCTGTTTGTGCACAGTAACAGTCGCTGGCTGCTCGACAACGAAAAGACATCGAGAAACAGGCTCCACAGTGATGAGTGTGTGCTTTTGGAGAGAAAACAGAACCAGAACAGATTGAGATGTCTGTTCAAAGCACATTCAGGATTTATCTTAGACGCAGTGCAGCTTCTGTCAGCATTTTTCCGTCCAATTCTTTCCATTTGTGCTTTTTAATTCGATTTTTTAAGCAACACATAAACAAAAAGGATGATTGGCTTGTCCTCTTGGATTTGAGTCAGAGTTTAGATGATGTTTCCTTGAATTATGGCCTGAATAGTTGAGTGAATGAGCATAAAGTAAGCTGTAGCTAAAGCATGTTGCTAGTGATGCTAACAGTTGTAAATTTCTGAAACAAACTGTAATAAAATATATAAACTGATCTTTCAATAATCTTGTAGTTTGAAATAAGAAGACACATAAACATCGACCAATCACACGGCCAGAGGATATCACATGACAGTTTTGTTTTATTGTGCAGCCATTTGTTAGAACTGACATTTTTACAGCAACATGGAGTCGAATAAAAGCTCAGTCCAGTTCAAGATCATTCAACGACATTTAAACATTTAAGGCTTGGTGATTTTTTAAGGGATAGTTATTTTAGTTTTTTGTAAATATGGTACCATAGACCCTTTTTGTACTTTTAAACATAACATAAGCTCCATGAGCATAGAATTAGCATTAGCCAACAAACAATACAAACTGTGTACAAACAAGATGGTTTTGACTAAAGTGCCCAAAAGGAAATATGTTTAATGTCAGAGCCTCAGAGAGAACATCAGAGACTGGCTCCATATTAAGAGTTTTTTTTTTTTTTTTTTATTAGCTGCTAATTTTACCGGCGTGATGGGGTAACCATGGTAATTAACTAAAATAAACTAAAGTAATAGGCTTAGGTTATATCTGTCCTGCTTCATAATATATTTCTATGCTAATCCTTCAATTTGTTGTCTTGAAATTTATTATTTACCAGATTTAGTTGCAGTTAGACATGTCCAAGAAATGGGCTTTAAACTATTTAATTCTTTGTTTAACTTTTACCTCAACATACATCTAAATGCGCTGCTCATATTTTGTTCTGTTTTGTTCTATTTTGTGCTTACATTCTTCCATCAGACGTACTTCCACTGGGTTTGTTCATAGACAACAGCGTGTCCCTTGAGGGCTTCCATAGCTGTTCACATGTTCTAAAAAGGATGGATGTGAGGTGTTGGATTGTAATCTGCAATTTCTCACCAAAAAAGACCAATTTATTGCATCTACTGTTAGTTTGTTGATCTGAATAGTTCATAATTAAATCTAACTCACTTCTTTTCTCTTCTCTTTCATGTCTCCTCGTCGGTTTTGGTTAATCCTCATCGTTAAGGTAAGAACAAGCGCTGTTTATCTATTTTTATTCATGTTTCGGTCCCTGTCTTGTCGTCTGAGTGAGTTTAGGCGGAGTCCCGTTGAACATAGATTGGATCTGTTTGTTTGAAGTGGCTTTGAAGCTTGGGAAATTATCTTTTTTATGCTTCATTTATCGTCTCTTGAGAAGCTACGCATAATCGAGAAACTTCAAATACAGTTGTTATCGTTTGGATCGAGTCACGTCACAAATAGAGCTAAATTTGGCCTAAATGTTGGCTAGCAGCTTGATCTGAAGAGTGGATTAAATAATACTCTGAGACTATACGGCTGTGTGCAGGATATTAAAACTTCAGTGTTAAAAGTTGAAAAGCCGAGGCCAAGAACTAAGAAGAATTTGGAGGAAAAAGGCCAAAATACATCAGTTTGGATGGGCTAGCAAAATAAATATTTACTGTAAAGATGCCATGTGAACGTTTTGTACTCTCAACTTAAATTTAAGTTGCCTCTATTGAAGCGCTTATCAAAAATGCTAATGCTAAAGGCAGCGAAAAATGCTAATGCTAATTGAGTTGTACGCTTTTTAAATCACTTCTCCTCCACACTCTCTCAAAAGTGCATTAAAGCCCACTGTTTCTCTGTACTTCTCTGTTATTTGGGGGCAGAAGAAGTTTAGCCCCAACAGACGGTTAAACAAGGGGGCGGGCCTTTACACCTGTCAATCACCAGATCAGGAAGATGATTGGTGCTCAGGTCACGCTGTGTTTGGGCGGTAAAAAACAAGCTTTATATCATATTAAAATAAAAAACCACTGTGAACAATACAATTTACCATAAAAATTAAAATACAAATTTAAATATACATATTTTTTACAGAATTACTAATACATTTCCTCTTTACAAAACAAAACAAAGTGCGATAAACCTCAGTCTGAGAAACCAGTGACGCTCGGTTGTTTGTTTGTGGCCTGTGTCTGAGTACTTTCTGTTTTGGTCCCGCGGCGCCACTTCATTAAATGCTCTCAGTATCGACCTGGACTCACCTGGAGCTGCCTTCAGACGCCGAGTCTCTAAAGACGGCCATTATCTCCACAGGCAGGACCCAGGATGCAGGTCTTTGTCCGAGTCCTGAGGCCGAGTCCTGCTGGGAACCACGTACATTTATAGAAGAAGTCAATGTGTTAAACAACCAACCAGTGTTATGTCATTTCAGAGCCAGGAATACAATTAATGTAAATCTGGATAAAGAGCCAATTAATGATCATTAAAACCATAATTACAAGAACTTGAACAATATACCAACATTCTACCAAACTACATCGGGGCTAAACAGGGCCAAACTAGTGAAACCCAACAATAAACCAGGGCCAAACTAGGTCCAAAACAAAGACTGAACCAGGATTAGACGCAGACCAATGCAGGACTAAGCCAGAATTGAATTAGGAGTAATCTAGGACTGCTAAATAAGAAAAAACCCTCTAAACTGTGACTAAACAAGACCAATCAAGGACTGAAACCAAGGCTAAAGATGTATTAAGCATGTATTCAACCAAGACCAAACTAGGACTATAAGTACAGGACCAAACTCGGACCAAACCAGGACTAAACATGGGTTAAAATGGACTATTGTTACAGTTAAAGTACGACTCAACTCAATACGACCCGGTGTGAGTGTTTCCTCTGAGCTGTGTCCAGACAGAAACAGAAACACTGACGTCACACAAGAGACAAGTGTTTCTAATAAAAATAAGTTCAATCAAGGCTGTCTGCATGGTTTTAGAAACACTGAGGTATAAATATTTTGAGTGTATGACCATTACTCGCTTAAATATAACAATACCAACCAATGGATGATGTCATTATCACCAAATAAAAGGAGATTTGGGATAAAAGCCACTTTAGTAAAAGCTTCAAACTCATCTGACGTATTATTTTGTCATATACCCATTGATTTCTGGTGAGTTTATATTGAAATATTGTACAGTACAGTTAGAATGAAAATGTCTTTAGATTAATCCACATAAAGGAATATAAAAAAGACACTTCAATGCTGCGTACATCCTTGAGTACAACACCTTTTCTCTTGGATTAATCCTGCTTCTCACAACAACAAGATTCAATTAATTCATTTTTGTTTTGTGTTTTTTCATTCATCTTCAAATTTTCTCGAGTGAGGTTTATCTATCGTCCGATTAGATTTTATTCGTCTAAAAGTATACATCAAAGAAAAGGTTCCCTGGGTCTTTTACATATGAGCCGTTAGTTTTATATTCGGGGCAGTTTTAAAACCACACCAGGTTGAACTTTAGCGCTCGGCTTGAGGTCATTCTCTCTTTCTCTTTCAGTCCTAGACCTATTTCTGTCAGACCTGCCTCAGATAAACAGCATTTTAACACAAACCCCCTCCTGCAGAGCGGACCGTGTGGTTTTGCCGCGGGTCAGACGTCCACCGCGCTCTCCGCTCGCCGGTCAATGCTTTTACCGTCGTCGTGTTTCAGATAAAAGCCCCACAGTGGATCCACCTGCTGCCGGCTTTCTACTTTCTACTTTCATCTTTTATTGTTTACGGTATCTTTCATCTTCACGAGAACATATCGGCTTTAATCATACATGCACAATTGATATATTTGTAAACTGAATAGAGTGATATATTATTACAATCCTAACATTTTTTGATCATAAAATGTAGAAAATTAGTAAAAAGTATCCTGTTTGATTCAGTAAAATCAGCTGTGCAGATTATTTTTAAACAGTTCCTGGCTTAAATTTGTGGATTTAGTTTACATTCATGGCAGATGTGTGTTTTATCTGTTTGAGCCCACTTATCGATCCACAGCTTTTAGCACAGTTTACTCAGAAGCTGTCCTTAGGCTTCAGGATGAAAACAGTAAAGCCACACGAGTCGATAGAGAACAGAAAACAGCCAGCATTGTGACCAAAGCAGAACTAAACCAAGGGGCTTCACACCTGCTCTGTTTGGTCCGGACTTTCCCGTTCGGTTCAAATCAAATGTTCAGGTGTAAAGCTCCAGTGGGTCGTGGTTTGGACCAAACAGCTGCTCTTCAAATGCAGGAAGTCACGGCCAATTAAACACATGAAGAAGAGTGAACAGAGGGAAATAGGTTGGGTTTAAAAAACACATAAAACACATAGATTTGATGTTTTGAATGGCTCTATTTCTCTTGCTACTCTTTGACAGATGTCTCCTGTGAAGCTGATCGTTTCCTAATGATTGTTACAGTGATTTGAATCTTTCTTTTATTTGTTTGTATTAATTCTACATTAATAATAAAAAACATAACAAAGTATAAACCAGGATTAAACTACACTGTAAACCTAAACAAGGGACAAACACAGAGCTAGACTGGGACCAAACTAGGACTAAACTGAAACTAAACTAGAACAAAACATTGAAATACTTAACTCTAGATGTAACCAAAGACTAAACTAGGATTTAATGCGTGAATAAACCATAACTGTGTTTAAATCTGGACTTAACCCGGGCAAATCTAAACTCCTCTCTGTCTTACGTCACAGGGATATGTTTTAGGGCAGTATTTTTAGCTCGTGCTGACTCTCTCTTTGTGAGCGATGTATTTCAGCTCACGTTAAATATTCATCATCCCGTCCTTCGTTTCTGAGCGTCGAGAAGTGACCGGACTATTTCAGGTTTGAGCGGCGCCGCCCGGATGTCTGAGGGTTTTTCACAGCGTCATCACAGTCAAATGAACCGGAGGAAGAACCCAGGAAGTGCTTTATGTTACTGATTAAAGACTGCAGCAATAGCACTTTAAACTTGAATTATTGAAAGTGGGATTATGGCGCTGAAAAACCTCAGTGCCATGTAAAAACAAGAGGGAATGGGTTAAAACAGAAAGAGGGCAATGTTCTGGAGAAACACAGGTGTGGAATAAAGTGCAGTTAGCTTTTTGATAAATACATTCATTATAATTAGTTTACACAATAACAGAAATTAAAGACGGGATGGAATGGCAAGTGTCAGGACGGATTTTGGGAACCCCTCGGTCTTTGGTCCCATTTTAAAAAGGTGGAGATAAACACTGCAGTCTGATGTTTGGACCATGATTTTTTTTCCTTCTTTCATGGCTCATATTAATCATATTTTTCATATTATAAACTATATATATATATATATATATATATATTATATTATATTATATATATTATTTATTATATATATATGTATTTCACTTGGAAAACACAAATTTACTTTTTTGCTTCATGTCAACCCTGAATGTCAGTCTACAGATTTTAGTTTGAATGAAGTTTGAGTTTATTTTCGACTTGAGCGTGTACATGTATTTTTCACTACCCTCCAGGATTTATACACTTCATTATTGGCAACATATCCTCTTTAAATCTGATTTATGTTTCTAAAACACATCTTTTGTCTGTTTCTGTGGCAGAAAAACTTCCTCAGAAGAAACTGACCCGAACTGAACCAAACTTAACCAAACTGAACCGAACTGTGCCATTCAGTGGAAACAAGGCTTTATGTTGTAAATTACTTCGTTCCAATCTCCATCCATTTCCTAAACAATGCATTTTAACTGATTTTTTATTCTGTAGCAGCTCTATCTGTCGTGTGGGCTGTTCTGTGCTGAGAGTTAGGTTTCATCATATTTTGTTATTAGTTAAAGGCACTATGGGCCTAATCTATAAGATCTCCATTAGCAGCTGTTGAAATGTAACCTGACTCTGCCAGACAGACCTGCTCCACAGAACCATCTGGACGGCTCCTGATAAAGCATTTGCAAAAGGGCAGTAACTTTAAATGAATAACTGGTCGTTTTACCCAATCAGAGCAGCTCCATGTTGTTTACCTTCATTCGGGTCAAACGGTCGCTACATCTTTAAAACACTCCCAGATCTGTCAGTGCTGCCATCATTGGACACACTGACCAAGTTTGTTTTTGCATGGTCCATCCATTTAATGTGTGTTTAGTGCACACTTAAATCTGGCCCAAAGGAAACAAGACCACTAAAGTATTGTGTTATAAGACTGGTGTTGGTGAGGAGTAATCGGTGTAAGTGCCGCTCCTCGAAGCACAAAGGTCTAAATGTCAAAAGAACATCTTGATCAAAGAGGAAATAATCCACAGGAACCTTCACGTTGACTTCTGTGACTGAACCGGAGCCTGTGTAACCCCAGTGTGACCCAGACTCGGAGGCGTTACGGACCCCGCTGAGGCAGTAATGAGCGAGTGGGTGAGGCAGGTGGCAGAAATCAGAGAGCCGTTAATTACAGCTCGTCGAGGAGAGCGTCACGTCGGGACAACGGCGCTGACGGACATCGAACCGGGTCTGAAAATACAACAGAGAAAAAAACAGACTGATTCTGCTTCATTACGCTTCAGTGTCTGCTTCAAAACACATTAGACGCTCGTGTATCTGAGAAATAATCGAGTAGAGGAAGTGGACAGACTAATGCCTTCTTCAGAACTTATCATTACGATCCGTTTCTCTTTTATTTCAGCTCCTGGTATTTATCTGTCTCCCTCTGATCGTTCTGATGGAAAACACAGTAATGATTCTTTATTACGCTCTGTCACTGCTGCCTCACTAAAGAAGAGCTTAAAAACATACACGGATCTCTCATCTCACATTATCTTACATTAAGCCTGGCCACATTATATCTGATCACTGAAGGGGGCCTTAATGTCCTCATTACCAGGTATTATATTACTGAGTATTATAACTAGTGTTTTTCAGGCTTTTTATTATTATTATCAATCTATTTTATCCTGCTATTATCAAACTGTAATACAAAATGACACCCACATTGTTAGAAATAGAGAATTTCTCATTAATAAGTTATAAGCCTGTAATAAACTCTATCTTTATTCATTGATTCCTTAAAATTTAAAGCGGTTTCGAAGTGATTTTGAAGTGTTAGAAAAATAAAAAAGTAAAACAGGTGTGTGCCATAAAAGTGAGAAGCCTGGGAATAGTTTTTATATAATATCCATATCATTCTGCTGGTTGTCAATGGAGCTAAAGAGGAAAATGGACTTTAAATAATGGATCAGCTGTTGGAGATGAAAAGCAGTGTTTGGTATTTTTATCTCGTCCTTTATATTAGACAACCGCTCTTCACCAAAACAGTCCGAACCGGAGCGGACTGACTCACTTCCACATCCATCAAACAGAAAGGTGTTACGACACTAGGATTATATCAAAGTCTCGTTATTATTCCTCCCACCTCGGCTCCGTACAGGCCTCCTCCACTCGCTCTGTCTCTGTCTCCAGTGAGAACTCAGTGTGTGATAGTTTACAGATCTTAGTCATGGATTGTTTTGTGTTTTTCATTTCACTTTCACCTTTTATTTTCTCATCGTCCAATCGCTGCAGTGTTTAGCTCCGCCTTTTGGAAACTGGACCACTCTGATTGAATCAAAGACTAAAGCATTCCCAAGTACGATATATTCTGCTTTTTTGGACACACTTCAGACCTTTTTGTAAATGGAAACTATCCCGACCTGTGCCAAACCGTTTCAGTCGAAACAAGGCTTGGTTTAGGCTTGAGTCAGACCTATCGATGCATTTTTGTCCGGGTTTTATTCACCGGTTCAGCTCAAGTTATGTAATGTTTTCTCCTGGTTTAGACCTGGTTTAGACCTGGTGAAGATCTGGTTTAGACCTGGTTAAGATCTGGTTTAGACCTGTTTAAGATCTGGTTTAGACCTGGTTTAGACCTGTTTTAGATCTGGTTTAGACCTGGTTTAGATCTGGTTTAGACCTGGTTTAGACCTGGTTTAGATCTGGTTTAGACCTGGTTTAGACCTGGTGTAGATCTGGTTTAGATCTGGTTTAGACCTGGTTTTGACGTGGTTTAGACCTGTTTTAGATCTGGTTTTGACCTGGTTTAGACCTGGTTTTGAACTGGTTTAGATCTGGTTTAGACTTGGTTTTGACCTGGTTTTGAACTGGTTTAGACCTGGTTTAGACCTGTTTTAGACCTGGTTTAGACCTGGTTTAGACCTGGGTTAGACCAGGTTTAGACCTGGGTTAGTCCTGGTTGTTTTGGTCTTTACCTATAGTCCTTGTTTTTCCCACTGGTTTTCTCCTGTTTTATTCCTAGTTACTTAAATGTTTATTGCTGTTATTTCCTTTCTATTTCCTTTTCTTTATTCATAGTCCTGGTTTTCTCTCTCTTTATTCCTAAATTTGATTTGGTTTAGACCTAGTTTAACCTTTGTTTTAGTCTTTAGCCTTTAGTCTTTCATCCTTGTTTCACTGGTTTGGTGAAATATTCCTAGTTACACACACGTTTAGTCCTTGTTTAGACCTGGATTCCTGTAAATTGTTGCTGTCGTTTAATCTCAGTTTAGTCCTGGTTTTCTATTAGGCTTAGTCCTGGTTTAATCCTTGGTTTAGTCCTGATAAAGACACTGGTTCGGTTTCTACCAAGTTACATAATGTCTTAGAGCCGCGTTTCGTCCTAGTTTTAGCCCAGGTTTAGTTTAAAGATGCCTAGTCCTTGATTTTGCGTTCTCATATTTGTGTAAAACTGCAGCATCACTCCTCTGCTGAGACCGAACACACATCAGCGCTAACCCTCGGTGGCGGGACGTCTCCTGAGACCAGAGCGGCCCTTTTGTTCTCGCTCCACTTCCGCTCGGATATTCTGTTTATTCGTATGTGTTTTAATGCGGGCCATGTGTCAGCTGACCTACTTCTGCTAATGTGCTAATGTTTGCAGCGCCTCGTTTCCTTCCCCCATTTCCTCGCCTCACCCTCTGTGCTTCCTCATAAATCCCAGATCGTTTTTATAAACTCAGCTGTAGCCTGAGTAATTGTGGATGTATTGTACAATAAAGGCACAATTCAAAATGGTTTGTTCCTTTGGTTTAGTCTCATTAAGTCCCACTTAGGTGTTTCTAGTCTATTGCTTGGTACATTCACAGTTTATGCCCTAAGCACATTGCTTTTTAGGTTAAATTAGTCTGGGTTAATTAGGTTATTCTGTTGTTTATTGTTGTACTGTCAGGCTTATTTTATGAAAGTCTTATTTTCTTTTCTGCACGTTTGCTCAGATCACATGATGCTACGTGAATATATATAAAAGTCCCTGAAGTGCTCATTGGCTGATTTATGTGTCACTTCCTGTTTATATCAGTACATATAACAGGTCTTGAAGCTTTTTGTTGCATTTACAGACTGTTTTTTTTTTTTTTTTACACTTGTCATGTTGCACTTACGTTTTTTGTGGCAGCACAAACAGGAAGAGGCGGGTTTTAATTTGACGAAAGCGACATGTTTTAGATGGATTTGAACAGGTTTAGGGTGGATTTGTACAGGTTTTAGTTCGCTCTGAACAGGTTTTAGTTGGATCTGAACAAGTTTTAGTTGGATTTGAACAGGTTTTACATGGCTCTGAACAGGTTTTAGTTGGATCTGAACAAGTTTTAGTTGGATTTGAACAGGTTTTACTTGGCTCTGAACAGTTTTACCTTTTATACATCCCATAAAAATAGCTATCCTTGTTGTTAAGGAGGGTTTTTTTTTTAGTTCTTGCAGATTTAAGACCTTTATAATGAATTGGCGCCAATAAAAAGATGTAGAAACTCTAAATCATTTAATGAGAGACGGCTGGATTAACATTTGACATTTTACAACAGTATTGTAGGTCAGGAGTCTCCTGCTGTTGCCATGAGCCATATTCACACTGACTAATCATCAGAAGGAAAAAAAAACAACAACAAAAAAAGACGAGACAAGACCAGATATTCAAGGTTTGCACAAAAATGTCACTTTCTGTATTTATTAAAAGCCCACAGTGGAGTTTATACGAGGAAATGTGATTGTTGATGACTTTGTGGGAGTGAGACTATTTAAACCAATGCTTTTAAGCCAAGCACAAACGAAATAAAAATCATATTAATTGGATTGTTTGCACTGAGTTATTAAAATGACTCGACACATTCTTCCTGGTCGTAAGCAGTTTCCTGCATAAGTTTGTGTTGAGCGTCCAGCGCCCGAAGCTTCCCTCGAGCCAAAAGCCAGTCCACTTCCACATAATGGTGTAACTTTTAAAAGTGTCAGCTCATGTGCTCCAGAAGTTTGGGATTTTTTGCTGAATAATGAATGAGAAAATGCACTTCTCCGTCGAGCTGAGAAAAAGAGATGACTGTGGACGAACAAAACCTGGACAAAATGTAGCCTTTTATGGTAATTTAGGGTTGTATTGTGTACTTAAATGTGATGAATGTATGAATGAATTTTGGTTTATGAATGAATGAGAAAATAATACTGCTGCCCACTTTTGGCCAGTTGGATTTTGACTTGTTTTAGTTGGATTCAAACAGGTTTTAATTGGATTTGAACCAGTTTAGATGGATTTTAACAGGTTTTAATTGGATTTGAACCAGTTTAGATGGAGTTTAACATATTTTTGTTGGATTAGAAAAGGTTTTAGATGGATTTGAACATGTTTTAGTTGGGTTTTAATCAGTCTTAGTTTTATTTAAACAGGTTTTATTTGCATTTAGTCATGTTTTAGATGGATTTGAACAGGTGTTATTTGGATTTGAACATGTTTAGATGGATTTGAACAGGTTTTTGTTTGATTTTAATAGGTTTTATTTGGATTGGAACAGGTTTTAGATGGATTTGTACAAGTTTTTGGTGGATTTGAACAGGTGTTTGTTGGATTTGAGCAGGTTTAGATGGATTTGAGCAGGTTTTAGTTGGATTTGAGCAGGTCTTAGTTAGATTTGAACAGGGTTTTTTTTAATTTAGTCATGTTTTAGATGGTTTTGAACAGGGGTTAGTTGGATTTGAGCAGGTTTAGATGGATTTGAGTAGGTTTATTTGGATTTGAGCAGGTTTAGATGGATTTGAGCAGGTTTTAGTTGGATTTGAGCAGGTTTAGATGGATTTGAGCAGGTTTTAGTTGGATTTGAACAGGTTTAGATGGATTTGAGCAGGTATTAATTGGATTTTGATTAGGTTTAGATGGATTTGAGCAGGTTTTAGATGGATTTGAACAGGTTTAGATGGATTTGAACAGGTTTTAGATGGATTTAGACATGTTTTAGATGGATTTAGAAATGTTTTAAATGGATTTGAATAGTTTGTTTTTTATTTAGACATGTTTTAGATGGATATGAACAGGTTTATGTTGGATCTGCTGCCCACTATTGGCCTGTGAAAATAACAGCATTTGTCTCTAATCCACTGTATTTTCGTGGATAAAAGGCTGGTGTCATGTCTTTTTGTGGAAGTCCAGCCATATTCCCGGTGCGTCCGGTTTGTTCTGGCTGGAGCCTGGGTGGTGAAAGTGCAGCGTGTCCTTTGTCTCGTCGGTGGCAGATAAACAGATGAAGAGCTGGTTTGGAGGTGAGGCAGCGGTCACACTTCACATACAATCAGCGTTAGAGTCTGACACACGGCTCTAGAACAACCACAGGCGAAAAAAAAACGCAGCGAGAACCGGGCAATATCAGCCACGGAGCAGACGCGACCGAAAGAATTACGTTTATTCACAGAGACACTGATAAAATATATGAAATGATAAAAGAAAATCAATATCTGACCACAGAGAACTTGGCCTTTTTCTTTTCTACACTGCATTTTAATGAGCGATAAGCTATAGAAAAAGAATGAGTGTTGAATCATGGGAAAACACAATCACTTTGGGCTAGTTTATTATCGTCTCGTTCTCGTTTTTCTTCCTCCTTTTGATGCCTGTTGATCGTAAAGTATGTTGTATCATAATTTACGGCCGAGCCAGCTTCGGTGTGAGCCAACACAATCTTCATACCACATCAGAACCCTTCAGACTTTACCCTGATGTGACTCCTTGGGAATTTCAGGAGCAAACAGTAAAGAATGAAGGGAATGTTTTCAATGAACATATTATCGTTGGCCGTGTTTTAAACAGTAACTTCAGCCCAGCTCTGAGCCAAAGCTACAGCTAAAGGTCGTATTAAAAAAGAGTCTAATCTGTTCTTCTGCTTCCAATGATTTAAAACCACAAATGAATGAGAAATGATGTTAGAGACCAGCTAAATGAGTCTGGGTATGTTGTTTTAAAGACATATTCAAGGGCATATATTCAAATATAGTCTTAGACCATATACCATTTAGGGGCTAGGCTTGTGTTATACAGATGACACAATAATACATTCATTAAAATTCATTTATTCAGCCCCGAAAAAGAAGCAGTGCCTGGTAACATCCTTTTGTTCAAGCCTGGTCTATCCACTTCTTTACAGAGAATCCGTCTGGAGCAAATGGACGCAGATCAAAGAGGTTATAGATGGATTTGATCAGGTTTATTTGGATTTGAACATGTTTTAGATGGATATGAACATGTTGTAAATGGATTTGCACCATTTTCAATGGATTTGATTCAAGGTATAGATGGATTTTAACATGTTTAGATGGTCTTGAACAGGTTTAAGAGAAATATGATTAGGTTTATTTGGATTTGATCAAGTTTTAGATGGTCTTAAACAGGTTTTAGGTGGTCTTGAACAGTTTTAAGATGGAGTTGATTGGGTTTTATTTGGATTTGATCAAGTTTTAGATGGTCTTAAACAGGTTTTAGATGGTCTTGAACAGTTTTAAGAGGGAGTTGATTGGGTTTTATTTGGATTCATCAAGTTTTAGATGGTCTTAAACAGTTTTAAGATGGAGTTGATTGGGTTTTATTTGGATTTTATCAAGTTTTAGATGGTCTTGAACAGTTTTAAGATGGAGTTGATTGGGTTTTATTTGGATTTTATCAAGTTTTAGATGGTCTTGAACAGGTTTTAGATGGTCTTGAACAGGTTAAAGATGGAGTTGATTGGGTTTATTTGGATTTGATCAAGTTTTAGATGGTCTTGAAAAGGTTTAAGATGGAGTTGATTGGGTTTTGTTTGGATTTTATCATGTTTTAGATGGTCTTGAACAGGTTTAAGATGGAGTTGATTGGGTTTTATTTGGATTGGACCAAGTTTTAGATGGATTTGAACATGTTTTAGATAGATCTGCACAAGTTTATGGATTGATCTTGTGAAAGTAAATGGCTGGTCAGGTTTGTAAATCAATGAAAAACTATAACAACAATTGAAGAAATTTGCTGTTTAAAAGTTAATCTCCTCCAAACTCCTCTATAACCTGGTCCTTACAAGATAAAGGAAATTAAAATCCGACTGTACGACCTGCAGTGTGTCTTTATGTATCCTCTAAACCACATTCCTGCTGCTGTGTGGCCTGTGGTTTGTTCCTATCAGCAGCTGTTTCTCACATAAGACAAACCTCGGGGCTGGTGCAGTGGTCGTCTCTCGGGGGACGCCATTACGACAGGCTCCATCTCCTCATTGTAAATTAATGCGCCTCAGACAGAGCAGACTCATGTCAGAGCTATGCCTTTGTCCTTTCGTCCTCTCAAACACAAGCACCAATCTGTTTTCTGTGGATTCTCTGTTGGATTTTTTGCTGCTCTCTAAGCTTCTAAAAGGGCTTGCTTCCTGTTGCATAATGAGGTAAATAAGTAACACAGAGGGCTTTTAAGGCTGGAGACATACTCACTGTTAAACCATTTGACCGGGTTTGTTGGATGTTAGACGTCTTCTGAGTGAGTGACACATCTAGTTTAGTCATTTGACAGTTCGAGCTTGTGTAGTCTAAGTCTAAAGCTTAAACTACTGTAGATGTTACTGGGAATATGCAGTATTACGGGGTATTACAGGGTATTACGGGTCAAAATAAATACAGTTAAACTAACAAAGACGAGTAAAGACCCTTTTTGTTGCGTGACAGGCTGCGTCAGAGACAGCAACACCATCACAGGTTCAGGGCTCATGGTGGAAACTTTCACTTTCAAATTTAGTCACATTCACAAGTGACTCTTAAAAGAGGCAGGCAGACACAGGGGAGGCAGGGGATTATGGGTAATGTTTGGGAGGTGAGGTGAATTTAATTGGTCTGGTTTAATCTTGTTTTAGTTCTGGTTTTAGACCTCCTTTAGGGTTTATTCACACTTTCTTTGTTGCCGTTAAATCTGTCTTTCGTTGTTTCTCTGTGAGTGTGGTTCAGTTGGATAAATGTAAATGTTTAATACAAACATTAGAGCCGTCAACTCTGCCCCAAGACCTGCTTCTACTGAACTCTGGTACGGTTCGATTAAAATGTGAACGTCAAAACGAGCTCAAAGAGAAACAGAGCGTCACTGTTAGTATTCTTGAGAGTGGAAAAAAAAACTATTGTCCATCAACAAAACCAAACTGTCAGAGGCAAACGTGGAGCAATGAGGAGCTATATTTGGCCCGACAGCGCCCTCTGATGTGTTTCTGGAGAATGGCAGTTTTTTGGTGCAGTTTGAAAATTGCAATTGTGGATTTTCAGCTGGCGTTTTTTTGGTATGAGCTAAATGAAGGTTAGCCTTAGTTTAGATGGTTTTGTTGGTGAATACATCAGAATACTGGTATTTTCTTCTTGGCTCAGTCCTGCTTTAATCTGGTTTTGTGCTACAGCTGCTCTGATGTGAACGTGATCTATATTTCACTGTTTTTTAGTAAAACTGAAAGACAACTGTTAGCGATATGTTTATTATGACTCATTTATTCATTGACTACACAAGATCACATCGTCCATTTGCACAGAAACAATTTATTTGCCACATGCAGTAAACAGACAAACCATCAAGTTATGTAGTGGCATCACATTTTATTTCTTTTAAGTACAATAAAGAGAGGTGGGAGATGATTTTACAGTTTCCCAGTCACATGGTCACGTTGTCCCAGCCTCTAGTGGCCATCAGTGGTACTACACTCAAACCTTTCTGTTGTTTGTGCTTTTCTTCTCATTGACCACCAATTGGCATCAGGCCTGTTTCCTAAATCCCCCGTCCACCCCCTCACCTCACCTCCCAAACATTACCCATAATTCCCTGCCTGCCCCTGTGTCTGCCTGCCTCATTTCTGTGGCATTAGATCACCGTGTTGCTTTTTTTTCACTCAATAAATCACACCGCAGCCGCAATCTCAGCTCCGTGCTCAATCATCGCTTCATCTGTTTGTGCCTTTACCCACAATGCACTTCCCTCTTAATATTTACCGTCTCTGCTCTGTCTTTTTTCCCCCCAAACCACACATTTCTTTCGTTCCCAGCGGCCATTTCAAACCCAGGAGGAATCGTACGTCTCCTAACCCCAGGATAAATATTGGATTTCTCTTCGAGGACAAAGCGAAGGCTGCTTTTGAAAAACAGGCAAATATCAGCGAAGAGAAAAGTCTATACGCACCGCAGTCAGGCTTTTATTATTAAATCTAGCTGTGAACATGATATTTGGACCATTTTGATTTGCCATAATGTGATCTCATACTTGGAAATAATACTGAATGTAGTTTTAAAGCCGGTCCAGCCTGTTTCATTTAGTTTTAGGACGTTTTCTCCAAACTGTTCTGCCCGTCCACCATTTTGGAGCTTCTTTCCCACCTCATCATTTTATATTTTAGTCAAAAGCGATCATGCGAATAAGTGTTTCTAAACGTCCCATAAAATTAGTTATTATATATCTTTTACCGGCCTTAAAATGAGTAAAAGCTTGTCCATATGTTCATATTCTCTCTGTGAGTCTGGTTAAGGCCCAGTCACACTCTCTGAACGCTGACTCAACTCGCTGTAAATGAGCCCTGACAGTGGGCTTTTCTCTGGAGCTGCTTCTTCCACGACTCAGCAGAAAACTGACAGAGGCTCAGAGATTCACCGAGTCATGACGTTCAGCGACGCACGACCAAAACCTCACACCGCAACAAGTGGAACAAGACTGTCTAAAACCAGGACTGAAACAAGAATTAAAACGAGGAGCGAACCAGGACCAAACAAGGACTAAACCAGGGCTAGAAAGAAACTAAATGAAGAACTAAACAGAACTCAGAATGAACAAGAAGATGGATCCAAGATAAAGCAAGTTCTAGGACTGAACTGGGACTAAATCTGAACAAAACCAAGACAAATTTAGGGACAAATCTAGATCTAAACATTCATAACCAGGACTAAACCAGTATTGAACCAGGATTTCATTTAAATCTAAACCTGAACTGAAACTTGGACTAAACCAGGACTAATCTAGGATTCATCCAGGTCTAAAACAAGCTGTAAACAATACTAAGTAAAGACTAAACCAAGTTCCAAACCAGGACTAAACCAGGATTTGGACTTGTCTGTATTGCTGTGTTGTTTTTTATTGTCGTGTCGTCGTCATTGTCGCCCTTCGTCCCTCCTCGTCCTCGTCGCTTCCTGATGCTCCTCGAGGTCCCGAACTGCTGCTGCTCACATAAACGTCACCGAAGAGGGGGATGTGGCCCTGTTGCCATGGAGACGCTCCCCCGGGCCCCTTTGTGTGTGTGTGTGTGTGTGTGTGTGTTTGTTTCTTCCTCGAACAGTGATGTCTTTTTCTGCAGGTGATTCTGCATTCAGCTCCTAACTCAGCAGCCTCCAACGAATAAGACAGGTTCAATTATAAAGTCTGACTAATGTGGCTCAATATTCTGCGCAGTTATGGATTAATAATAGTGTTTGTGAACTTCAGGGAATAGATTAGTCCTTATGAAGTCAGATAGTAGTTTAGTTTAATTAGGATTGAGCTGGAATTGAGTCTGGTTTTATTTTTGTTTAGTACATAATTTTGTCTGAGGTTAATTTTTGGTTCTTCTCTTGGTTTAATCCGCTTTTATTCACTGTTTTAGTCCTGGTATGATTCGGTGTTTTGTCCTGGTTTAATCCTGGTTTAGTCCTGGTTTTAGACTTCTTTTAGGGTTTCCTCGCACTTTCTTTTTGCCTTTAAATCTGTCTCTCGTTGTTGCTCTGTGAGTGTGGTTCACTTGGATATAACTTGAAGATCAGAGCCACCAAATCTGCCCCGAGACCTGCTTCTACTAAACTCTGGTACGGCTCGATTAAAATGTAAACGTCTAAATAAACCCGAAAAAGAAAGAGCATAACTTTTAGCTTTCATGAGAGCGGAAAAATGAACCAAAACAATATTGTCCATTAACAAAACTGTCAGAGGCAAACGTGGAGCAATGAGGAGCTACATGTGGGCCGACAGCGCCCTCTGGTGTGTTTCTGGAGAATGGCAGTGGGGTTTTTTTTGTTACATTTGTAGTTTTTGATTATTTGGTGCAGTTTGAAAGTTGAAATTGTGGACGTTCAGCGGGCGTTTTATTTTTTTCTGGTAAATTCATCATAAAACTTGTATTTTCTCCTTGGTTCAGTCCTGCTTTAATCTGGTTTTGTGCTATGCCTTCCCTGATGTGAATGTGATTTATATTTCACTGATCTTTATTGTTTTTCTTTACTGTAGTAATCCAAAATACATCTGATCAAAGCCTAGAGCAGCAGATAATAATAATAATAATAATAAACCGTAAACCTGTTCAAATACATCCTCCATCTTGAGCTTTTTAAAAAGAAATGTGTCAAGTTTAACCATAAAAAAGCTTGTATCTGCCTCCCTTTATATTAAGTGGAGTGAGAGTGATTTCTAGCGGTGTAGTTTGTTTTGTCTGTAGTTTCTCTAATGAGTCTGGAGGACACGGTCGAGCTGGTGAAGAGAGTCGAGCTGGTCGTAGCGACGCTGGGAGAGAGGCAGAAAATGACAGAGCACAAAGAGACGAAGGATGAGGTCAGCACAAAGTCAGACGCAGCTTAGATCAGAGCTTTTGGACCAAACCCAGTGAGGTCACGGCCTGGTAATCCTCGCCTCAGAGTAAATAGACAGAACAGCGCTCGCTCTCAGCAGACAATGGACGTTTGAGTCGAGAGACAGGACTGGGACGAGCTTTTACTCTTTATTTACAACGAGAGTCAAGACGGAACTGAATGTCATCAGAAATAGAAAATGATCTCTGAAAGAAAAGGTGGATCTTCGTCCAAATAAACTCTTTTTGCTGACATCTTATGCATTAATAACGATCAATAATTCATGCTACAGTAACATTTAGCGACCCTCTAACATTAACACTCTGCTTTATCGAATTTACAAGAGCTCATTACGACAGAAATATCACAGTGATGCCAAACGAACTCCATTTCACACAAAGACTGGAAACTGAAGGAGGTTGATGCACTTTTTCATTCACTTTTCTTCAAACATATCATATACTGTATATATTTATTATTTTCCATATTAAGCCACTGTTACTCTTTTTATCTTTTTCACTTGTTCAGATCTTACAACCAATCAACAAATTATCTAGGATTAGTTTGATAGATTGAATTGATTACCTTGTTGTGCTTTTTAGAGAAACTTGTTCCTTCTAATTTAAACGGATGTATTACAATATGATAGAAGCCTTTATGACAAAAAGGTTTCTAAGAGCTCAGTTGTCTTATTTCATCTGTTCATAATCTATTAGTTTACTGTCCACACTATTTTCTATACATTTGTTATCCAAGTGTGCACTTTTTACTTTTATTTACAGGCCAGTATGACATATTTGTAATAATATTGCACTTTGGACACGTACTTTATATTTTCCTGACTCATCTGGTGTAGTTAAATAATATCTAAAGGTCTGTTGTATCTGTTTGAGGAGTTTTTGTCTTTGAATACTTGATGTGCGTAAATTAAATATCATATAAATCTCAAAATTTTGACATGTCCTGGTGTAACTTTAGAGCAAGGCCCGAGACACAATGGATTTTCTTTATGAATATTAAATGCAGCTGGGATTGAGGTTAGGTTAAATGACACTTTAATCTGTCGAGCTTTATGACAGATTATAAACTGGACTGCAGCAGTGTAGATTATTGAAGATTATTATTATTATTATTAAAAACTATAGTGAAAAACCTCTTCAGAAAAGTTTTACTCAGTGTCAAAGGTCATGACTAAAGCTGCTCAGAGTTGGAATAAAAGGTCAAATATGGCTCTCATTCATTTTAAACCATCGCTCATCAAGAATATTAAAGATAATGGTTGAGTATTGTCTTTGGAAACATGTTTACATTGCTAAAGAATGAATGAATGAAGCTAACTCTCCGTGTCATGCAGTAAAAACAGGTTAATGCTCACCTTATTCTTCCGGAAAAACACAATTATTTCTGAATTGTCGCCTGCAAAGAATGAATTCAGCAACAGCAGTTACTAACAGGCGGATCTGTTTTGTTGTTGCAGGGCGTTGTACACGTACGAGGAGGACAGCAATGACCTGATTCTGTCCGCTTCAGGAGGTGAGTCGCTTATTTTAAAGACGTAACATACAGCATTAAATATAAAACACCTTGAGGTCAACAGAGAAGAGAGTTTAAGTCCCAAAATATATCTTTCTTCTTTCATATAATGGTTCTTAATCGTGTCTGTCTCACTCACACAGTAGCCTCAGCTGCACAGAAACATTTAATACGAATTATATATAACTCCTGTCATTATATGAGGCTCAAACAGAGAGTCATATTTGTACGAAATATTAAAATTACCCTCTTGTTTCAGAAGACGTGTTTTTTTCCAAACTTGCCGGTAAAACTGTCATTTTACGGTCTGAAAGTTACTCAGGGTTGTTGTACGTATTGGTGGCTCATCCGGCAGAGCTCATGCTGCATGCTCGGGTGACCCAGGTTCAATTCCGGCTCGGGCCCCCTGTTTCCTGTCTGTCTGCACTGTCTCTATCGAAATATAACACACACACAACAATTTCACGTTCTAAAATTGAACCAAAATGAAACAATAACCAATCGCAGGAGGTGGACTGTTCCTCGTTTGAATAAAGGCTTCCACCATCGGCCCCTTCTCTCTCTTTTCTGAGTCAAATGTAATTATCATCTGAACCAAACAGCTCTCAGTCGAAGAGGAACCACTTTGGGCTCTCTTCTGCAGCTGGACCGTTTAGAGACGTCTGAAGAGGGTCACAGCAAATCAATGCACAAGTCGAGGCCTGGTATAAAACAACTGGAGAAAGTGACTGATGTGAATGAGCATTTATCCAAATCAATTCAATCACTTAGAAACGTTAACATTTTACAAACCCTCAGATATTTGAGTCCAGGATCCTGAATAAATCATGACTGCTGTTGATTTTCATTGATTTTTCTCATTTGTTCATCCGCCTAAAACGTTTTCAGCTTCTGGGTTTTATTTCCTCGTTATGTGAGCCACCGCTGAACACCACGGACATTGTGCTAAAGACATCCCTTCGGAAAGTGTCCCGTTGAGGACAGGACCGGGACGTATTTATAGATATGTGCACGAGGCCTCTGTAGAACCACATCAGACGCATAGTGGGCTGACTCTGGGTACATGAAGGACAGCTTTGCTTTGGAAATATGGGCTCTGAGAACAACCTTGAATTGTTTTTGTTGGTGGTGTGTGCAGAGAGAGGACGAGGAAACCAGATTTGAGGATTTTTAACAGATAAAAGACAATAAACAAAACAAATTCTGACCATTTTGGAAGCCGCAGGTATTTAATGAGCCGCACAGCAGATGTTTCTTTTTACATTCAGGTCTATGGGGAAATCATTTATGAGAATAGGGTTTTTGTGGGTCTTTTTATACATATATCCACGAGGAAATGTTTTCAGATGTATTTTTGCCGTTGAAACAGACCTGAGCTGGAGTAAATCTGTGAAATAACGCTGCTGTTTGCTCCTAACATCTTTCTGTATCCTCTTCTGTTCTTCAGGAGGAGGTCTGGCAGAGATCACCATGACCTTTGACAACAGTTTGGTCATGTACGGTTTCTGCAGCATAAAAGAGGCCAACGCCGCTCTGCCGCGATACATCCTCATCAACTGGGTCAGTACCGGAGCTGGAGGGGTATAACAGACCATAGAGGTGCTCCAACAGGTCACCGGGGTTTAAATGAGAAAATAAGAGTCTGAACAAGAGTCATCGCGGCTCTGAGAACACTTCATCAAAGTGTAATGAGGGAACATTTTCTCCAACAGGAGCTGCACAGTCAGCATTAAACCTGCTGAGAGGGAGAGTGGAAATGTACAGGCAGGGCTTTCTTTTATATAAGTTAAAAATAAATAGTTAAAATGTATTAGAAATCAAACCCTAAAGCTGTAGAAGATAGAGTTACACGGTGATAAGCCTCTTAAGCATTTTAATGTGAATCTGTTACTTTCTAATCGTTGAATATTTGTTAAATCAGTGAATTTTCAACATGATATAAGCAGGGTTCACAGAAATGACTTGAAACCTGATTCAAATTTAAATGTAAAATGTAATTAGTGTATATCCCTCTGTGTTCATCAAGACTTTATCAAGACATTTCACGAGCAAGAACCACGCCATAAACGTAGAGAGACATGTTTATATTGAATTAAAATATCATCCGAAGCATGGTAATGGTTCTGGAGATGGGAGCTGTGGGGGTTTGGTCTGTGGTAGTTCACCCGGTGGAGTCAGGACCATCCTCCTGGGGTCTAGTTATAGCAGAGAGGATGCTGGGAGAAAGGAGTGAAGGAGCAAAGGAAAGGAGACTGAGAGGTCGAGGGAACAGAGACGAGCAGGGTCAAAGAAACTGCTGGATGTAATGAGGGCTTCTGGGGAAATAGAGTTTGAGGTGTAGTAACCTAAGTTAACACAGAAACGTCATTTTGTTTAATACTCAACACAACTTAAAGGAAAAGTATGACGAAGACATGCATTAGATTGAAGTCTGTGGAGGAAAAAGAGCTGAGATTGTCCCATGAGCTGCTCTTATAGTACATCCTGGTCACTCCAATCAAAAACTGCTTTAATGATACAGCAGAAAAACAATATTTAATGTGCACTCAATTAATTTCACATTTCAAAACTAAGAGCAAGGTTTTTTACAAAGCTCTTTCTGAGGATAAACTTAATGAGACAGAGCTGCGTTAAACCGTCTGAACCCTGAGCCAAACATTTTCTCTTGTCTAGATTTTTCTGAATAAAAAAGCTTAATAAACACAATTCCTGTGAAGTTATTTTTTCAGCAGAACCTGGATTAACAGAATATATGTGCTTTATCTGACGCTTAAAAGAAAAAGGTAGAGAATATTGATTTATTCAGTCTTAGAAAACAAGGGGATGCATCTGTAGCCACAAAAATGACACAAAACTGACCCAAATTCACTAACATTGCATCAAACTTCACACAAACAGACGTCCACTTGTGTATGAAGTGGTTAAATAACACTACTAAGAGGTACATTTCCATAAATTAAGCTCTGAGCAGAGACACGTCCGTTTTTCTCTGTGAGATATAATCACGTCTCACTGTTTGCTTTGTGCAGCAGTGAATGGCTCTGATTACTGACCCTCGTCGTACGGTTTCCACACAGCTGCAAATTAAACTAAATAAAAGCAGGCTGGAAAAAATCCTCTGATGAGATGAAGAGAACAGTAAACCCAAGAGAAACTACTTTAAATGTAACTAACCTGGTTATTAAAAGTGCAGCTAACTCATATTCCACTGCAACACTGCAAAGTAAATGAGGATACACCCCTTTTTTCTTGGTTTTTGACAGAACTCAGTGCCTATTTCAGCCTGAATTGAGTGAATATTTTATTGGGTGCACTCCACTGCTGCTGTCGACCAATTAGACTCATTTCCTGAGAGGATCATTGTTTCAGGCTGCGCTCACAGCAGTAATCACATTCACTCTGCTTTTCCCTGAGTTCTGATCCGGACGAGTCTAAGGCTAATGCTGCTGCTTTAACCAGGGATTTATTACAAGGGTTTTGAATTATGGCTGATTACCAACTAAACCTCATTCACAAAATGCTCAACCATCCTTTGAAGCAAAGATTAGAGCTTTGTCAAAGGCAGAGACTGGATTTTTACCCGAAAAAGTGCATTTTTACTCTTTATGCAAAAACTGGAGCACCTTGGGATTGACTTTTTTATTTCTTGTCCCATGTTTGATGTTTGTTTAAAATGTAATTCGTCCATATACGGCAAAGTAACACATAAGAAAAATAATAATAATACAAGGCCTCGAGTTTCTTATCCATCAACAGGTTATTTTGTCATTTGCACGACTTAATTATCACAAGGCCTCACTTTTTTTCAATTCCAGATCTCCGTACTTAATACAATTTACTCAAATATAACCAAAATACAGTTAAAAAACACAATCTCAAAACCTAGGATTCAGTCAGTGATAATGAGCACAACATTGCAGCCAATAATAATAAAAAAAATAAATAAATTAAAAAAAAGAGAGAAATAATTAACTAATAAAAATATAATAATAATAATAATAATAATAATAATAATAATAATAATAATAATAATAATAATAAATAAAAGGTAAAATAAGAGTTCTGTCATCTCTTGTATATGATTATTTGATTAAGGCAGTATCATTTACCTGTTATTACACCTGGGGCATTGAGTACTTAATCTTCTTTTATGTGATAACAAAGTAAGAATATAATTTGCAAACACTAATTTTTGCGTTGTAATATTTTCCAGGTTGGAGATGACGTTCCCGACGCCAGAAAGTGCGCTTGTGCCAGTCACGTCGCCACCATCGCTGACTTTTTCCAGGTTAGAAACAAATACAGTGCCATGAAAAAGTATTTGCCCCCTTCCTGAGTTCTTATTTTTTTGTGAGGGTGGCACAACCCGTTAATAGTTTAATAGGGCAACTACTTTTTCACATAGGGTCAGGGTTAAAATCATGACTAAAACTGCATTTTGTGTTTTTTTATAAAGTTAAATTTGTCTCAGGAAGGGGGCAATCACTTTTTCATGGCATCTGAGAATTCATTGCACCTTTTAGTTTATAATTAAAGGCTTACTCACTGATGTTCTCTACAGCACACACACATGTTTTCAGTCGGTTCGTGGATAATTCCTGTTTCTTGTAGTGATTACATAAAGAACTCATATGATTCAGGCTTCATGTTGTTCACAGCATTCATTTCCTTTGTGTTTCCGTCGAAAAGAGTGGAAATGAACCTGGAGTGATTTTAAAACCCGTAGGAGGAGGATCAGAGCATGACTAATCCGGGGTTTTTTTTGCAGTAATGGTTCTCCCACTCCCTGTGCATCACCTGAGGACCCAGATTAAAGCACGTACACGGTGTATTTTTATATATTTAGACCGTTTTCTCCCCTCGCTGTGAGCAGTCAAGCCTCATTATTATAAGTGGCAGTTCCTCCCACACAAACACTTCAACTTTATCACAGCGGTTCACTGACATCAATAGAAACGTGCATCTGAACCGGTCCACTTTGAATTATATCACACACAAATGGCAATATTTCACCGTTTTTTATTAAAATGTTCAACTGATCACTTTCACTGCTTGTTGTGGAGACGCTCATCTTGAAAGCGATAGCAAAATTTTAAACAAGAGGCTTATGTCTTGTGTAATTTGTAAATATACCCAATTAAATGTAACTTCATAACAGATAAACCAGTCTGTTAAATTACTGAAGTGGTTCATTCACTAAAAAAGTAGCGCAGGTTGCAGCCAGGGCACGACATTCACTGAAACAACACAAAAAAACATACTTTAACATTTACACTCTTTAAATAAATGAAGAGGAGTTACTGCTGCAGATCTTGTGTATTTATTTGACTCTGGAAAGGTTAGCTGTAACTTTAAAGCCATTAGAATACTTGGTCCAAAACATCTAGTTTATCTTTGTCTTAATTCCTTTAAGTTTGCATTTCATGATCATAAAGTCTGCTTTCCAGCTTTCTAGACCAATTTTTCCTTCACAAAATACTAATACATTACATCAAACTGAAGTTAAGAGCGTAGTGAAAACTTTTAGCGTCAAAACAACAATTATCTCCAACTCATTAATAGTGATTGGATTGCGAATATTTATCCCTGTGTCTCTGTTTTTGTTTTTTACTCTGACGTATCCAACACTGAATAGACACTTTCTCCGTTTAATTGGCAGCCATTATTTCCTTCCGACCAATGGGAGCACTCCTTTTTCCAGAAGCGACCTGTGATTGGACAAAGCTATTAAAATCCATGATAATAAAGTCTAGATGACGTCTTAAGGTCTCATTTTTTGACAGATAATTCCTGTTACTTTATCCTAAAAAAATCACATACTCATTTAACACCAAGGTAAAATGTTTATGTTTTTTTATAATGATTCGGAAATACTAAATGATAACACCCCAATAAAATGAATATAGAATCATTTGGAGCCATAGATTGACTGCAGTGAAGAATACTTTTTTTGCAGGATTTAAAGTTCATATTGGTATATTTTCTCGTGTGTTTGTCTCTTGAGGGAGTGGAGGTGACGGTGAACGCCAGCAGCCTGGAGGACATCGACCCCACAGCCATCGGACAGAGACTGACCAACGGGACGGCAGCCGTGGCCAGTCCCGTCCTGAGTCGCCTCAAAACCAGAGACGACGAAAACGCAGATGTGGTGCGTTTAAAAACAATCTCTCTTCCACCCGTCGTTGCCCTGAAGCGGCTGTAAACACACGAGTAAATAGTTCTCTACGTTTTTGTTTCGAAGCATTGGCAAAGAACAAAAAAAACAAGTCACCAGCTTTGTTTCTTTGCAAATGGCTGAGGATAATAAAGCCACAAGCAATGATTTGTCTTTTCTCTAAATCTCAGCCACACTTCATGTGACAAAGCGACACCATAGCTTTTCTTACAAACTGTAATCAGTCATTTTCTCTGCTGATTTAACCGAGAGTTGATCATTTTGTCACATTCACAGTTTCACTCAGCTCGTCGTCTAACTGTTCAGCTTTTGTCTCTCTCTTTTCTTTTCTTTTTTTATTCGACACAGGGAACAGTTTACCAGAAAACCAACGCAGAGCAGGAGATGAAGAAAATCAACAGAGAGGAGTTTTGGGAAAAGGCCAAGGTACAACACAATCCAAACAGTCTTTTATTTTAGACTCATTCTGTTTGTGAACAACATAAGCTCTGTAGACATTTTAGCAATTTACTGTTAGCAAGCAACACTGTGTTTTTAATGAACAAAAGGGCGTTCATTTCTGTAAATTTAGGCGACATCAAGGCTACAAGCTACTGGTCACTGGAGGATTAGGACTGTGTTCAGATGGATTTGTACAAAACGACAAAAACCACCACACGGAGGAGATAGAGTTACACACAGATGGTTATAGGACCTGTGCTTCTTCATCAAAGACTATTAAACTGAGATCTGTCAGATGAGATTAGCATACACGTTGCTAAAAGCAGCTAAACCTATATTCAGTACAATTACAATATCTCAACAACCCTCAAATGGCTTTATAGAGGCCATATACTTTTTCCACAATGACTTTCCATGACTTTTCAAGACGTCTCCATCACCTTTTCACCAAATCTCGACCAAAATGTAATTATTATTTTGGTTATTTCCAACATAAGGCGTCAGTAAAGCAATAATATGGTCTTTATCTGAACTGATCCACACATGAACTCTTTGGACAGACAGACTTCTCTCTTTAGTATTGCTCCAGTAGAGGTTTTTAGTAAAAGTTTTGACGTTTGGTTGTATCTTTCGCAGCGAGAAGAGGAGCTGAGGAAGGAGGAAGAGCGGCAGAAGGCGGCCGAAGAACGACAGCGGTTCGAGGAAGAACGAATGGAGCTGGAACGACAGGAACAAGAAAACAGAGAGAAGAGATACCGCGAACGAGAGCGGCAGATCGAGGAGCACAGGTCGGGCTCTTGGATTTAGTCTGGTCTCTTTTGGTTTGGTCTTGGTTTATACCAGGGTTTAGGGCCTTAGTCTTGATTAGTTCTGCTTTAGTCTGATTTAGTCTGATTTAGTCCTGGTTGGTTTTGGCTTACTTCTGATTTACTCCAGTTTATTCTTGGTTTAATACTGGTACCAGGTTTAGTCTTGTTTAGAACTTGGTTTAATCTTGGTCTACTTTAAATGTAGTCTTGTATTAGTCCTGGTTTAGTCTGGTTTAGTTGTGGTACAGACCTGGTTTTGTTGTCTTTATTCTGTCTTTAGTTCAGTCCTGGTTTATTCTTGGTTGATCCTTGATTTAGTCCTGGGTAAGTCTTAGTTTAAACTTCTTTAGACCAGGTTTACTTCTGGGTTACTTCTTATTTTCTCCCAGAAAAAAGGATTAGCTTTGGGTTTAGTGTCGGTCTGGTCCTGGTTTAAACCTGTCTTTGTGTCAAACAGGAAGAAGAAACAGGAAGAGGAGGAGGCCAGAGAACGACAGAGGAACCAGTCCCCTGCTGTAAGTTATTTATTCTGTAACAATATAAACATCAGCGTAAACATAAACAAAACAAACAAACAAACAGAAAACATGTGGAGAGCTAAGATCAGTCAAACAGACTCTGTCTCCCCCTACTGGCAGCTGACTGTATTTAACTCTCGTCACATGACTTTCATTTTCTGGTTTTATGAGTCAATGAGCTGTCAGAGAATTAGAGATTTAAAGTTTGAAAGTATTAAAGCTTTCTGTTTTATTGTTATATGTATTTTTTAATTATTATTCTTTGTTTCTGCAGGCGACAGAGCCAGGGTCCGAGGACTTGAATTCAGACAAGAAGAATGAGTCTGAAGTCGAGGTGAGACCCAGTTACAAAACAAAAACCCATCTGACAGGAAACCACGTTTTTTTTCAACATGATCAAAACTCTTGTGTCATGATAAACAGTGATAAATAAATCCCGTCGTGGTGTTTTCTCAGGAGGCGAAGGCGATCATCGCTCAGCGCTCGGGAAACCCTCGAGAGTTTTTCAAACAGAAAGAGCGAGCCATGACCATCTGCGTCGACACGTCTCCGGTGTCCGTACATCGACCCGGTAAACTCTTCAACACGTCACATGAGATCTTAAACTGGATTCACCACAGCCTCACACTTTAACACTGGAACTAAGTGGCATCCTGATCAAGCATGAGCACAGTTTTTATTTATTTACTTTTGTCACTCTTCCATTTATCCATTTATTTTACAGTTTGGGGTTAATGCCTCTTTATGGATTATCTTTGGTGTCACCATTTTCTCATCAAACAAGAAAATGCTTCCACGATACATACATAAACAGCTAATAATCGATAATCGTTCAGATGCTTCCTAAATGCCATGCCCTCTCACATGTGAATATGATGGACTCTTTATGTGATAATCATGAAAAAATACTGGTCAAATTCAATAAGTGTCTCTGCAAAGTCCCAAACAAAACTAGAATTATGTTTTATTAATAAATTACAGGGTTGTTTTGATTGAAAACTCATTAAGTGGCTGTGTTGCTAACATTTAAAGAGCTTAAAGACTAAAGTAGGACTAAGCCAGAGCCTAATCTTATTAATGTTTAATTGACGGTCCAAGAAGAACAGAGAAGAATTGAGCTAGCTAGGTACCAATCTCACTGGTGCCACAGTTGAAGAAACCACTGCACTATTTAACACATAGTTCTGACAAAATTTCACACATTGCACCTTTAAATCTTATCGTCAAAGATCATTTCATTCTTGGCTAACTGCATGCTGTCTCCAGTCGGTGTGATCAAACCACACTAACTTCATTCTTTATTTCTTTCTCCCTCTGAATCATATTTGTGTCTTTTGTTTTTAATTCCTCATCTTTCCAACTTTTTTCCTCCGAATCCGATCTGTTTCTCGGGGCTAAACTTCTGTCTGTCTTCTGGCTCTTCCTCTTTGTTTCCCGTCCGTCTGCTGTGTTTGTCGCTTCTGTCCTGTGTTTTTGTGCCTTTCCTCGTCGTTTTTTGGGGGGTTTTGTTGACGTCAGGCCGATTGGACAGTCCTTTCTTGAGGCAGCAGCACAGTCCCAGCACCCCCCCGCCCCACGCACGGACGCAGCATTTCTCCGGTACGTACCGCAAAAAGGATGGACGCAAGGACGACAGTTCATATTCGTGTGATAAATACTAGAAACACAGAGGTCTTAGAGTTAGCTAGCATTGGTGTTCGTAAAAATGTAGATATATCAAGATTTAAAAATGCTTTGAGAACGTTGCAAAAAGGCTCCATGTACAATCTGACTGTTTAAAGTTGGAAAGTGTCAAATACAGATGAGTTTTACAGGAAAATCATATGTACAAGACCAGTAATTATATTCCTTATACTTCTTGTTTTCTCTCAGGGTCAAAGTGTCCCCAAATTAGAACAGTGTGCTTTTTTGGGGACACTTCAGACCACTTTTTGGAAATGGAAACTTACCAGTACAGACCCGACCTGAACCAGTCCAAACAGCCCTTTAATCTATGTCCAAATAGTGTTAAAACATGACTTAATCTTGCAGTGTTTTTAAATTATGTCCACATTTGACCAGAGACATTATGCATCAGATCAACTAAGTCCTGACTGATTTCGACAGAGTGGAAAAGGGAGTAAACATTTGAAATAAAGTAAACTAAAACGCTGGAGCCAAACTATTTTACTCTTTTCTAAATAATAATCACTAATAATAAAAAGTGGCTGTTGGTTGTAGAAGCTGTTTGTGTTGTTTTTGTCTTTTAGATGTCGTCAGTTCGCTGCTAAAATCTTCCTGTTTTTCTTTGGTTTCTTACTTTTTCTTTGTGATTAAAGGGTGCACTGTTATTTAAATATAACTCACTTGTTTTCTATGGCTTCCTTCTTTTTATTTTCTGGCCCTGACGTCGGACCGTACAAATGTAATCAACGTGTGAGTGTTTTGAATCAAAGCGCCGTCGAATCGCCGCTCGGTCGATGTTGGTGTTTAATCGGTGAATGAAGTGCTGTCGTGGACCATCTGTAATACGTCAACATTGTCATTTTTTACAGGTTTCAGATTCCTGACATTATGCTGACGGTTTACAAAGCACATACGAGACACAGTGACATTCCCAAGGCTTGTCTTTAAGGTTTTTAATTGGTCTTTCCAGTCTGCTCTTTCTCTGAGAAGCCTGGTGATTAGATAAAGCTCAAGTCTACAGTGAAACAGAGCAGTTTTTCTCCAGAAATGCTGTTTAACCTGGATTTGAGCTATAGATAAGTAACATTATGGCCCAAGCAGACTTTAGGGCATTTTTTTTCCTGAAAGTCTGCACCAAGATCCTCACAAATTGTTCGGCAGTATTCATTAGGTTCAGTAACTTTTGGTTTTGGTCTTTATCTGACGCTGTGTTCACTGTAAACAGCTTTTACTGTGGTCAATGTGTCTCTGCAGAGGCTCATTTTACAGTTGAACTGGAGAAATACAATAATCAGACTGGATTATGGCCTATTGAGAAGTGTTATTATTAATATTGAATTAATACAAACAGATGAAACTTCAAATGCACTGTTTAACTCTTATTGGGAAATGGTCGGCTTCACAGGAGCAAGAAAAAGAGCCATACAATCATAAAACAACGTAATCTATGGGTTTAATGTGTTTTTAAACCCGACCGATATCTGTTTGCTCTTCTTCAATATTGCAGTAAAGCTTAGTGTCAGGGCTTTAAATACACTCATGTTATGAACCTCAAAGCAGACTCATAATAACAGAAGTCTATTTTGTTTATATTTTCTAAATCAAACTCTAAAATCTTGGTCTTGATGTGCTTTGTAAATACTGTGCAATAATGTATACACACATAAATATAATATAATATGAACTTATCCATAAGTTCACTGTGGGTTCTTTGTTGTTGTCCTGGAGCCATGTGTCGTATAAATTTAGTTGTTTTGTTTTTTTCTCGTGACAGTAAAATAGTGTGAATGTGATAGATGCATGATTTAAGTTTTTACTAAATTAAGAGTTTAGTTTTCTTCTTGTGAATCAGACAAACCACCATTTTGTTTTTAACAGGTTCATTGGTCATGATCGATTGTTCAGTCTGTTCTTCATCCAGTGTTTTGTATTTAGTTACATTTTGTGAAATAATATGGATATTGTGCCAAACGTTTAACTTTATTATTTAAATCTGGAGTTTAGTATCTTTTACTTTTGAGTATTTTTAATCAACAATTTGATTAATTTATGAAGCAATGATTTAACAGTTCAACACAATATCCAAGTTTATGTTAATTATCTCTAAATAACTGTTACTAAAATTATGTTTTGGACTTTTTGTTTGTTTGTTTGTTTTTGTGTGTGCTTTTGGTTTTAGTTTGATTTTTAACAGGTTTTATTTGGACTGAAACAAGTTTTAGTTGGACTTGAACTGGTTTTAGTTGGATTTGAATAGGTTTTATTTGGACTTGAACTGGTTTTAGTTGGATTTAAACAGGGTTTAGGTGGACTCTAACAGATTTTAGTTGGATTTAAACAGGGTTTATTTGGACTTGAACAGGTTTTAGTTGGATTGGAATAGGTTTATTTGGACATCAACAGGTTTTAGTTGGAATTAAACAGGTTTTAGTTGGATTTAAATGGGGTTTAGGTGGACTTGAACAGGTTTTAGTTGGATTTAAACCGGGTTTAGGTGGACTCTAACAGATTTTAGTTGGATTTAAACAGGGTTTATTTGGACTTGAACAGGTTTTAGTTGGATTGGAATAGGTTTATTTGGACATCAACTGATTTTAATTGGATTTAAACAGGGTTTAGTTGGACTTGAACAGATTTTAGTTGGATCTAAACAGGTTTTAACTGGACTTGTCCATCTCTTAGTGTATTTTTTATCATTGCAGGTCCAGACCAGTTTTGTTAAAGACCTGGATTTGTCTTGAACTTTTTAATTCAACTCTTATTGTGTTTTTTTTAGATGAAATGGACGACGAAGCAGGAACAAAACGCAGCATGTCGACCGCGTCTCCCATTCCCAAAATAGTCACCACGCCGACGAAAGAGGAGCCCTGCCGAGACGACTGGGGTGAGCAGCTTTTTGGACAAAAGTTTAGTTCGAATGCATTTCCACTGACAGCAATATATTCAGGCAAAATGACATGCTGCGTCTCAAAGGGGTTATTAGCCAAGTTATTTAAGTACGTTTTAACTCTCAAACTCATTATAGATGAAAAATGTCAGGGTACTTCCCACTCAATGTCATTGTTCTGTGAGAATTTATGTGATTTTAGGACTTTTTTGGCCCCTAAGAACAAACAGGAACAAGTTGGAGCAAATTATTAGGAACTTATAATGAACCAAGGTGTAAATCAACTGAAAATTAAAGTGAACTAAAGACAACAAGAAACATCCTGTAGGAGTGGGACCTGGCTGCTGCTGAGTGTCAGGTGACGCTGCCATAATGTGTCTTAAATGCACTATATTTCTGAAGAGCAAAGTGATTTTTTATTGTCATGTAAGTCCCATAAAACAAACACAGCTCTGAAAAAGTTGGGACACTGTTTAAATGTAAATTGAAACATAATTTAACCACAATAGAACATCATAGCAGGTGTTTAAACTGAGACATTTTACCATTTCATCGTCTTTTTAATTTGGTGACACTTGGAGTTTCTTGGATTGTCATTACACAAGAACATCTAGTCTAAAAAAAAAAGATAAACTTGTCCCGGTCGTTTCAGATCCGCTGCCAAAACAGGACCCGAAGCCGGTTCAGGAGTCGGCTCCCTCCAAACCTGTGCAGAGCGTGGCCCCCCAGCCTCAGAACTCCTTCTCGGTGTGGGACTCCGGCACCGAGAGCCTGGTGGAGATCTGGGACAGCAGCTGTAAGCCCAAACCCGGCGAGGCCCCGTCGTCCCAGCTGGTGGACCTGATGGGGGACGAGCCCCCGTCCTGCACCGCCGCGGCGTCAGGGGCGAGACCTCAGCCTCTGCTCAGCTTCGACGACATGATGGACGGGACCTTCTGCTCGACGGGCGACCGGGACGAGCCCCAGATGACGCTCAGCTACCAGCACGCACTGCAGCACGCGTCCAATCAGGAGCCGGACCTGGACGACGGACAACTGCTGATGACCAACGGAGACTCGCTGCTCAAAGAAGGAACTCAGGTGAAGCATACAACAAAAACATGGACTCTGAAGCTCCTGTCCCGACGTGGATGAGGAATCAGATGTAGCAAAAAGGCTTATTGTGGTCACAACAGAGTCAAGGACAGCCCAAGATAAATATTTCAGTGTCAGAATTTTTTTAGACAGAGCTGCTTTGACCTGTATTAAATATTCATTGTATATAATTTTATTCTCTTAAGCAAAGAAACTAAACAGACATAAGCTACTTGAAATTAAACTTCTCAATCACAGTCAGTGCATCTTTTATTTTCTCTCTTTATTCTGTCAGTTTTTTTCTGACTGTCTGCAGCTGATGCACTTGTAGATTTAGTCTTTGGCAACATATAAACAGGGATCATTTTAATCTGCGTCCACACATAAAAATATATCTGCCAAATTGATAGTTTTTCATACGTCTTCCAAAGTGAAGATTTTTTAAAACTCTGTCAAATAAAGGCAAAAAGGCCAAAACATAATAATAATAATAATTACAAATGCAGGATGCAGAGAGATTTGTAAATGACAAAACAGATCTTTAAATATCCACACTGTCGTTTCAGTTCTTCATGCATTTACTGAGTATGTGTGTATCCATGGTAACAATAACCTCAGCAGCTGTAAACTGTGTTAGGTTTTCTTGACTCTATCAGGATTAATTACAAATCACTGCAAAAACAAATTACAGGTGAATTTATTCTAATTACATCACTGCGTCGTCGGCTGAAAATCCTTCAGTTACGAATCTATTTTTTATGCTTTTATTGTAAAGAAACATTTAACAATTACACCTCGCCGTCTGAAAACTTTGGAGTAGGTCAAGAGTCAAGTCTAGCTTCAGTCCCACTAAGGCACATTACTTTTAAAATCTTAAAATGGCTCATCCATGAACCTCTTTATCTGTTTTAACTCAGACTAATGTTTAGATGCATTTTAAAGCTTTGTCTGAGATAATTGTGTGAATGGATTTATTTTTCTTTAATGTTACTTATGTCTTGTTTTCATTGTTTTCAGGTCATTTATTTAAGACCAGTTTATTTCACACCTGAAAACCAAACAATCATGTCTCTTTTGTGTGTCCTGTCCCACAAAGGCAAGTGAGGGCTACTTCAGCCAATCACAGGAGGAGGAATTCGGCCAATCAGACGAGTCCTCAGCTAAAGCCACGCCTGTTTTTTACAACAAGCCGCCAGGTGAGTCCAACAAAACAAATCTAATCTCAACGGAGGCAGTTATGTGGCTTTAATCACAGTAAAAACAAAATAACAATCTCTATATTAAAGTGATAATGCTGCAAATGTAATCAGTCGTTCACATTTCAGAGATTGACATCACGTGCTGGGACACAGACCCCGTGGTCGACGACGAGGACGACTAACAGCCAATCACACGCCGCCGCGGACCAGGAAGAGGAAGTGCGCTTCACGAAGATAATTTTTCAAAAAAATAAAATGCACAAAAAAAGAAATAATAATAGTAATATTAATAATAACAAGTCTTGCATCAAAACTACTTCTGTATTATCTTTTAGAGGAAATGAAACAGTAGCCACCAAAATAAACGGGGTTTGAGTTAAAGACGCTGACGTTTGGTTGGACGACCCACTTCTGCTTTCTCTGTGTATGTTATTTATTGTTTTCTCGTTTGGTTTTGCTCCGCAGATGTGTTCAGCCCCGTTTCCACCGAGCGGTACAGTTCGGTTCAGTTCAGAGCGGTTTTGGAGCGACAAATTCTGGTCTGGTTTGTGTTTCAGCTGCGTTCACTAAAAGCAATACCTGTAGATGTAGTAAGGCTGGAGTAGAGTCATTTACTGCTGCAAAAAAAGAATAAAAAGACTGTTTCTAGGTGTTTCCACAAAACATATTAATTTATCATAAGTTCTGACAATTTAACATAAATGACTTCTTATGCAGTTGGTTTTTTAACAAAGCATTCTGACAAAAAAGCATTTTCCGTGACCTGAAACATTATCAGAGTGTGATCCAAAAACACAGAAAAAGGAACATTTTCAGAGAAACCTTCTTCATGTGGACGAGGCACAGGCACAAAACTGAGAGGTTCTTAAGTTCTTGGTTGTGTTTGAAGATAGAAATAGAATAGAAATGTTAATCCAATCACAATAATGAAAAAAGATTTAAAAGATTGACGGCTGTGGTAAACGTTATGGAGGCATTTTAGAAAAGACAATACTATAAATACACACTGCAATCATAACTATTACTAAATAAATGTTTTTGTTTTTTGTAATTTGTTTTCTTTTATGGCACGGAAAAAAAACCCAAATACAATATTATGTTACAGTATATTTCAGCTTTTTTTTTTTTTTTTACTGTATAAGTTCCTTTACTGTATTTAAAGCAGATACATTAGTTTTAATTATCTCAATAACTGTTCTGTAATATTACAGTAATTTTCTGTTACCTTTACCCAAATAATGTATTTTCTACATTATAGCCGTACAAATATTAAAGATAATGCAGTGTATTTACTACAGTCATGCACCATTTAGGGTTTTACGGAAATTAACTGTTGCCATTTGACAGTATTTCACCATTTTTTTTTTATTTTTAATTTTTATACAATATAGAAAAAAACTTGTTTTGGGTTGATCTTCATTTAAAATCCAAACCAGACAAGATGGAGACATTAATGAAGTGGCCTTGGATGTTCTGAACCAACTTTTTGTTTTTGTTCTGTTTTGTTTTTTTATCGCTTGGTGGAAACGTGGCGCTAGTCGGGTCGGTTTATTGTGTTCATGTAAATGGTTTCTGACTCGCTGCGTTTAGAGACGACGAAGCCGGTGTCAGCCTCGCTCTGACTCTAGTCTTAGTGCTTTAATAACCACACTTATATCATTAACCGCTGCCATGTTTCACTGTTGGTTTACCTCTTTTCTACCTCCCTCTGCCCTCCTCTCGCCCTCCCACATAAAGACCCATCTCTGCAACAAGTCACATGATCTTGTATTTAGTCCCACTTTTAGCGCTTTTATTTATTCCACTTTCACCGGAGAAAAGCCTGTTCTGAATCCGATGCTCCTCGATGACCTTTTGCATTCCTTTTGTACTACTTTCAGACTGAATTCAAGATTAAAATGGCTTGTAAACCTCTGGGAATGTTTGTTCATTTATTTAACTCAGCACATAAACCTGATGTTCTGTCTGGGTAGTTTAGAGCTTATAAAAGTGTCTCTAAAACCTCAATGACCTTGGTATTTTATCACAAAGTCTGCTGCTGGAGCCTTTATGTCTAATTAAAACATGTCTAAGTGACAAACAAACACAGTTCACTCCCAATTACAGTCAAGAAGCAATAATTATTTTCAATTCAGTGTGTTTAGCATCAGACTCAAAAGAAGAAGAAAAGAATGATTACACCATTTTTGTTGTAGCCCTTTTTTATCATTTACACCGTTTAGGTTTAAATAAAACAATTACAATAAAGCATCTACACCGAACAGGCATAGCACCTGCTTAAAATTGTGTTGGACCCCCTTTCTGGGCCCCCCTGGGGTGGGGTTTTCTGGCCCCCAAATGTTACCCCCACAAAAGTTTTTTGTTGTTTTTAAATTTTTTTTTGTTGTTTTTTAAATGTTTTTTTGTTGGGGTTTAACAATTTTTGTTTTGTTTTGGAATGTTTTTTGTTGGGGTTTAATATGTTTTTTTTGTTTTTTTTTTGTTTTTTTTTTTTTTTTTTTTTGGTTTTTTTGTGGTTTTTTTTTTTTTTTTTTTGGGTGGTTTTTTTTTGGGTTGGATGGTTTTTTTTTTTTTTTTGTTTGCCTTTTTTTGGTTTTTTTAATTTTTTTTTTTTTTTTTTATAGGTTTTTTTTGGTTTTTTTTTTGTTTTTTTTTTTTTGTTTTTTGGTTTTTTTTTTTTTTGGGGTTTTTTTTGTTTTTTTTGCCCCGCATCTCTTTCCCCCCACTTTTTTTTTTATCTTTTTTTTTTTTTTTTTTTTTTTTTTTTTTTTTTTTTTTTTTTTTTTTTTTTTTTTTTTTTTTTTTGTTTTTTTTTTCTTTGTTTTTTTTTTTTTTTTTTTTGTTTGTTTCTTTTTGCACTTTCTCCTCACCTTCCCCCCACCACCCCACCGCCCCCCCCCCCCCGCTCCCCCCCCCCCCCCCCCCCCCCCCCCTCCCCTTTTTTTTTTTTTTTTTTTCCCCCTTTGTTTCCAAACTAGACCTAGATTCGAACCAAAAAGGATTGTGGATGTTAGAAATAATTATTAACAAATAAAAAAGTGATGAAGTTCTTTGCCAACTGTCCTCCAGACATTAGGTTGTAGTTCCCATATTCACCACCAGATGTCCCTATTGTATCCCTTTACATCTTGAGGTTCAGTACTAATGGATATTTAATGCAATATTATTTTTCTCTTATTGTTCCAACAAATTTTGATTAAATGGATGCCCCTCTTACATTTTTTATACTTTCAGACATATATACGACAAATCTTATACAAACTGTTAAGTAAGACGAGGCCGGGTAAAGACAGAACGACTGAAACCAAACTTTTTACATTTCCTTTGAGTTCAACTAAAACCAAATACAATAATTACATTAAATAAAGATTAATGTAAGTTACAACTTGATGTTTTATTTTAGTTTTACAAAGACTACCCTATTCTGCTCATTTATGACTTGTCTTCAAACCCCTCGCTCTAAGTCTATTCTTAATGAGATGAAATGTAATACATTTAATGTGTTACCTATCGACATCACAAAGTAACAGGGAACCAGGCCAATGAGGGAACTTAGTTAATCCAAAGACAGTTTATAAAACACTTTTGCTGTTGCTGTTAGTAACAAAAATATTAACAGCTGATGATTTTCTAAAGAAATGACTTACTTTGCTTTTGCTCTTTTTTCTGTTTGGACTCATTCTGATCATAATGAAAGTTACAGAGAAGAGTCACATGTTCAGGTCTGTCCCAACTCTTCATTTTAACAGCTTTGGACCCTGCACTTCACCCCCTTCCACTTGTGTTTAGGGTGTAGTACAAGTATTAGGACAAGGCCAGAACCATGAGGAAGGAGACATTTTAGTTCCATTTCTTCCTGTTTCTGCAAACCCACAATTTAAAATATCTTTTATTTATTAATGTTCACTGTTTTAATAAAGACCAAAGCCGTTTTTCTCTGTGTAAACCCAGAGAAGTGCAGATGTTAATGAGGTCACATTCAGAGAAGATCTGATTGAGAACAACTTCAGGTTAATCACAGAAACGAGCTTCAATGACTCTTCATCCCGAGACGATGAAGGGGCGTGACGTCTTCGCTCTGATTGTCCTCGTCTCAAAAGTCCCCAAATGGAGGCTCCTTTGGGAAAACACCGCTGACATTCAGTTTAATGGCGGGGCGACCTGACAGAGCGTTGGAGCAGAGGCTGATGTGTTTCTTCTTTTTACGACGTGTAAACAAGGCTAGACCGGTTGCCGTAGTAACACCAGCCGTCCCACAAAGAGACACAGAGACATGTCCACCATCTTTGGCCTCACACTCTCTGACATCAATCAAGCAACACAAGAAAAATCTGGTGGTTTTTTTTTTTTGTTTTTTTTCCTGGATTGCAGCTTTTTTTTATCTGTTGTAACTATTTTACTTATTTTATTTTGTTATTGATGGTCTGTTTTATCAAGCTGTTGTTAAATTGTGTTATTTTTACCTTCATCGACTGTGCAACTGTTAAGGAGACACACAACATTGGACCTAAAACTATTTACATTTACATCAGCCCCGTGGTGTACCCCTGGGGTCAGTGTTGGGACCAGAAATGTTTTACTGTATATCAAACAATCTCAACACAACTCGACGCAAATAATTTTAAAAACTGCATCGCAAAAGTGAACAGAAATAATGAGAAAATGAAGATACAGACCGAACTATAAAACTCATTCTGTCACATATATAAAAGCAATAAGGATCTACATAATGCTGTGTTCAGGGACCACACAAATTCAGTGTTTTTAACGTCACAAGCAATAAAAAATTCAGGATTTAGTTAAACACAAAACTCAGGAGGGGCATTTTAATTTATGAGGGAAAATGAATCGGAAAAAGCAGTGTAAACGTTATGTGTATCGCTCAGTTTGGACTACACTAGAGAAAATGGACAAAAAGAACATATAGAATGTAATTGTCAACATTTAGTAGAAGTAGGTTTATGCAAGTTTTTTGTTTTTCTTCTTCCTACTCCTACTTTTGAGCATTATATTATATTATTATACATTATTTTGTTCTCTCTTTCAGGGTCTCCACAGTGAATCTTCTGCCTCCATCTCTCTCCATCCTCTCCATCCTCTCCATCCTCTTCTCTCACACTTCCTACCATCATGTCTCCTTCACTAAATCCTTTAACCTCCTCTTTTCTCTTCCTCTAGGCCTCCTGCCCCATCCATCCTTTCCTCCACAGATACATTCACTGTCCCTCCTCCGTCTCAAAAAGGTGTTGAAACTTAGTGTTATAACTCAAACAATGCATCTGGTTTGGTCCAGTGTATTTGTACAAAAATAAACAAAACAAAAATAAGTCCATCTCAGTCTTTTAACTCTTTTTTTTTTCTAAACTGTCTAACTAATGGACTCACTCTTTTCTCCATCTTCAACTCTGCTTCCTCCAGCTCTTCCTCTTCTTTTTTCTAAACCATTCAACACTTGTACACCTTTCTTTTTATTTTTGCTGGTGCCCTTTCATCACGGATCACTCCATATGTTGCTCAAATGAAACAAGCCATGCATCTTTTACAGACATATGGCACCAAACTGGTTTATTATAAGCTTTGGTGAAAATAAATGACAGGCCTGTGATCTCAGCTCTTTATAAAGACTTCAGAGACACCAGAAACGACAACAAGAACAGCACACGCCAAATGACTAATGCCGACTAATGGCAGCGTGGCATTTCCTTCACAACTGCAGCCGAGCACTTCAACTTCATATCAGCGGGAAACACCAGGCTTTTACTTTGTCGCTAAACACTCGCCGCTTGAAGCCTTTTCCCTCGGAGTGAGATTAAATATAATAAAATGTCAGGTGAAATTATTGTTTTCAAAATGGTAATTGAACTTTTACAACCAGCTATTTCTCCAAGTGCCTTATACAAGTTGGGTGTAGAATAGATTTGTCTAGACTCTAGAGCAGGGCTGTCCAGGTTTAGTTGGACTTGAACAGGTTTAGATGGATTTGAACAGGTTTTAGTTGGACTTGAACAGGTTTTAGATTGTTTTGAGCAAGTTTTAGTTGGATTTGAACAGGTTTTAAATGGATTTGAACAGGTTTTAGTTAGATTTAAACAGGTTTTAGATGGATTTGAATGGGTTTTAGTTGGATTTAAAAAGGTTTAAATTTGATTTGAACAGGTTTTTAATATAGATTTAAACAGGTTTTAGATGGACTTGAACAGGCTTTGGATGGATTTGAACAGCTTTTAGATGGTTTTGAACAGGTTTTAGTTGGATTTAAACTGCTTTAAGATGGATTTGCACAGCTTTTAGATGGTTTTGAACAGGTTTTAGTTGGATTTAAACTGCTTTTAGATGGTTTTGAACAGGTTTTAGTTGGATTTAAACTGATTTTAGATGGATTTGAACAGCTTTTAGATGGTTTTGAACAGGTTTTAGTTGGATTTAAACTGATTTTAGATGGATTTGAACAGCTTTTAGATGGTTTTGAACAGGTTTTAGTTGGATTTAAACTGCTTTTAGATGGATTTGAACAGCTTTTAGATGGTTTTGAACAGGTTTTAGTTGGATTTAAACTGCTTTAAGATGGTTTTGAACAGGTTTTAGTTGGATTTAAACTGGATTTAGATGGATTTAAACAGGTTTAAATTGGATTTGAACAGGTTTTAGATGGTTTTGAACAGGTTTGAGATGGATTTAAATAGCTTTTAGATGGTTTTGAACAGGTTTTAGTTGGATTTAAACTGATTTTAGATGGATTTGAACAGCTTTTAGATGGTTTTGAACAGGTTTTAGTTGGATTTAAACTGCTTTTAGATGGATTTGAACAGCTTTTAGATGGTTTTGAACAGGTTTTAGTTGGATTTAAACTGCTTTTAGATGGATTTGAACAGCTTTTAGATGGTTTTGAACAGGTTTTAGTTGGATTTAAACTGCTTTAAGATGGTTTTGAACAGGTTTTAGTTGGATTTAAACTGCTTTTAGATGGATTTGAACAGCTTTTAGATGGTTTTGAACAGGTTTTAGTTGGATTTAAACTGCTTTTAGATGGTTTTGAACAGGTTTTAGTTGGATTTAAACTGGATTTAGATGGATTTAAACAGGTTTAAATTGGATTTGAACAGGTTTTAGATGGTTTTGAACAGGTTTGAGATGGATTTAAATAGCTTTTAGATGGTTTTGAACATGTTTCAGTTGGATTTGAACAGGCTTTAGATGGATTTGAACAGTTTTTAGATGGATTTAATCAGGTTCTAGTTGGATTTGAACAGGTTTTAGATTGGTTTTTATTTGGGCAGGTTTAAACAGAAATTGTGTACCTGTTTGTATAAAGCTGCTGGTGTTGGGGTCATAAACAATACATTTTATCGTCAAAGCTGCTGCATAAAATGGGCCTGACTTTGGACCTGTCTGCTCTAGAGGCTAAAGTTGGTGAAATTACAGCTAAAGTCAAATAAATGTCTCATTGAGCGAAGGAGAAACACCAGAGTCGTGATTGTGAGACTTCAAACCTTCAGGGAAAATGGTTTTGGAGAAAGATGTGATTTTCTCTGAAACGTGTTTTGAAATGAGAACAGACAAGTGTAAAGGAAGAGGACATGTGCTGTGACAGACAGAACATAACGTACAAGAAAATGATGACACAAGACTCGGAAAATAAATGTTGCAGTCACAAGGTTTACACTCTTTTAAGAAATCATTTCCATCTGATAGAGTTTTGATGGTGACCTTACTTTGAAACTCATTTTTAGTCAGATGTTCTGGTGATTTTGGGCTACACACAAATAAATGTCTTGTCCTGGTTTATGGAGCTCATGTCTCTCACTCACAGACATTAAACTCTAAAGGCCAGAGTTAACCTGCTTCAGCCCAAGAGCCTGATGTTCACCGGTGAAACAGACCTCGAAAAACCAAACCAATGTTACTCAAACAACACATAACACTGTGCACTAAACAATGAGCTTTATTCAAATTGTGGCTTTGTTCTCCTTAGATTAGTGGAAGAGGAAACCTACAGCAGATGGTTTTACATGAGACAAAAAGACAATTCTTTAACATGAATGGCTCGTTTAACAGAGTTTCATCTGAGAAAGAATTTGATTTCAAAAAAGTCCTCTTCAAGTTGTCGGTCTTGTACGTAGTGCTTTGTTAAAGGCTGCTTTGAGTAAAAATACAGCTATAAACAAGCTGTTAGTGTCTGAGAATATATCGACAAGGTCGCCACGGGTAACCGACAGATCCCGGGAGCCATGGCAACAGCAGGATTCTACAATAAGGTTGCCGCGGCGTCGAGAGAGATGTAAAAAAATGTAAGGGATAGAGAGGTAGAGATGAGAACTGCTCTTTCGACACTGTTTTATTTATTCAGAAACCAGGCCTGTCCAATTATCTTCAGCCTCGAGCAGAAACGCTGTCCTCTCGAGGCCCACGCACCGAGCAAAAAGAACCGCCACGACAGTTGATCTCTTGACTTTCTGCGGGTGATTATGTTTGAGAGTGTAATCAGGATGAAATGACAGGGTTTGGCTGTAATAATGGACTAATTCAAGGCCGCAGTCACAAAAGACCGGTTCATTCTTATTGTGCTGAAGCGAGGGATGCACTAATCCGACTTTTTCAGCAAAGACACAGAAACTGACCTGTGTTTTTGGACATGTTTTACCGAACCAGGTATCTGTACATCCTCGGGGAACATAACCCCTTTTCTTGAGTGTTGTTTCTCCCTAAGTATATTCATATTTCAACTAATACTAGCCATGTGACCAGTAGAAGTGAGTGTACAGTCATATTTATCTCTGTATATTTTAATTGAATTCAAAAACCTTGACTCTGTTCAAAGGAAAATTCAAACACAAGTCATATTTCCTGGTGTTGCATATTCAAGCAGAGATGCAGAGATGTAGATATTCTGCTTTAGGAACACTTTCTGTAACAGCAGCAAAGTGTTGCTTCGGTTTACGACATGTTTTTTGTGCCTCTAACAGAAAAAAATGATATTTGTGTAAAAGCACCATTTCCACATGGCTAATTTGCATAAATAAACACAATAAATTGGACATGTTGCACTCTGTTTCTGTTAAACATGAAGCTAAAGAGGCTAATATCTTTGTCTCCGGTTACACTGTAGACAGTTGAACTCCAGAACCAGAGAAGTTAAAAACAGACTTTTTTTTTTTTTTTTACCTTATTTTTACCTAAAAGCTTGCATCAATATGAAACAAATAATTGGATCATACCAGAACCCCCTTCAGGATCATTTCAGACCAGGTGACGTTACAGAATAAAGTGCATCATCTGCATATCTATTTATTTTAGTCTTTATTTAACTTTTCATATCTTTAGTGAGTCTGGAGCAGCTGCAGGTAAAGACTGGACAGAGCTGAAATTTAAAGCCCGTGAGCTGAAGGTTTGTGTGATCGCTCTCTTTTTTTTAAATTGAGCATGATAAGAGAAGGGCATATTGATTCCATTAAGTTTTGTGATACACAGCTTAAGTGTGGAATTAAAGTGCTTAAATCAATCCTGTGTAACTTGTCGGCAGAGCGGGCATAAAAAACAAACATAAAACATTGCATGACAGTATAATAGAGTAAAATATAAAGAGCTCGTCGTATGTATTAGCCTCATTAACAGATTCTGATCTAATGGACTAGTATCAGATACTAACATCGGATCAGTGCATCCCTTTTGAAGCAGGACTGTCCTTCATGCCCTGCTCCAGTTCTGTTTTATTATATCAAATTCACAGTTTCTAATACAATAAAGAGAGCTTAGTGCAATACTCTAACATGTCCTGCCAAAGTCTCAAAATGAAACATGGCGCTTTGTGTTGGTCATAAACAATAGCATTTAATGGCTTTGAAATATAATTTTTCTCACACCATAATGTTTTCTGAAAGCAAGGTCTCATGTGGTCCACTTGAACTGGGATGATTTTGCTGACACCTTCCGAAATGTAAGAGGAGTTTATAATGACTTCTCTCACTCCAGGACTGCTTCAGGACTAAAACTGTGGGGCTTTTATCCAAAAAGAGAGGATCTGAAGGCAGTTTAAAGCCCGACTACAACTTTAAAAAGTGCTTTTTTTTTTAAACAATTGTAATCACAGACAAAGAACAGAGCCAAAATGGGAGCCAGCCCAGCATCAAGTCGAGTCAGTTTGTCAAAAATCATATGAAGCGTCCCAAATAATCAAACCATACCTTTGTTACTCCAATAGTGTAGTACTAAAAAGTATCCAAACACTGCAGTCTGTCGATTGGACAAAATATAATTACTGCACTCTTCCAAAAACAAAGCTAGCTTTTATTCTTGACGTCTGTTTCCAGTTTGTTTACATTCACTTGCGACATTAAACAGCGAGAGCCCAAAACCGCTGCAGCTCTCTGAGTTTAAAGTTCAGAAACCTGGGAATGTCCTTGTAGCCACATTTCTCTTTATTTTTTTCCATAAAGTGTTCCTGCTGAGATAAAGTGCAACTCCACTTGTCCGATTTCTTTCAAAACAATGCAACATTGACGTAGAAAAGAGGCCATCAGTGTGACACAAAAGTATAAAAACATTCATTTTGGTTCATTTTTCATTACTGGAGAATAGTTTTTTCTGGTTTTAAGTCCCACTGTCCACCATAGAGCCATGTTAGATTATGTTTAATAAAAATACTAATTCATTTTTTTTCTTTGCCCTTTTTTTTAAGATCCAAAGAGCTTTTGGGCTTATTGTACATGTAAAAAAACAAAATTAGAAAATGATATAGTGATTCATTCAAGTCAACGGCAGTGCTTCTCCCGAGTAAAAGGAAAAAACATGAATAATTTAAATCGAGTGTCCTTTAAAACTTTTCGATCCTTTTTTGAAAGCCTTAAATCCCTCTGCCAGATCGTTTTTGTCCCAGTATCCAACATTTGCAAGGTTTATGAGTTCAAATCCATCCATATTTATTCATCCTAGTTAAATCCTCTGGGGCTAAACAGCAGTGCTTCTCCCCAACAAAGGGAAGGCCGTGGGCAGGCCACAGTTCGACTCGGGCCCCCTCAGTCTCTGCACCCCCTGGATCCCCCCCTGGATCCCTCCCTGGATCCCTCTCTGAATCCCGTTAAGTCCTCCTTGTAGTCCGTGGAATCCCGTCTGCAGCCTCAGTTCGGGGTTGGCCCTGGCCTCACGTCGGGGCATCGTGGCCATCGCCGCCGCGCTGTGCAGCGACCGAACTGTAGGGGGCGTCACATGGTTGTGGTTCAGGTCCATGTTCGACAAAAGGTGCCCCAGAGAGTCCCAGCGCTGCGACGAGGGCAGGCGGATGAGCGAGGAGTAGCCCCGGTCCGGGAACACGGGCGGAGGAGGGGGTTTGATGGTCTCTGAGGTGAACACGGGGCACGGAGAGGGGTCCCGGACCGAGATGGGGACGGGAAAGGGCTGAGGGGCGGAGCGTAGGGGCCCCGGTTTTAAGTAAGTGCCCCCTCGAGGGTCGGCTAATACTTCGCTGTAAGGAGGCGGGGGGTCCTCCATCAGCACGGCCTCCTCGTAGCAGGGGGGCTTCCCGAAGACGTCTGTGTCTGGAACAAGAGAAGACACATTATTAAGACACATCAGCAGTGTTCTTCCATGATGGGATAGTTTAGTTGTTACTGGAGATGCACCGATCTGATCCTCGGACCAAACTAAATACATGGGTCCAATCTACTCTGTGTAGCTCTATGTTTTGTACAGTGTCATGTCTTGGAGCCAACAGGACTCTCTTTTAAAACATGAAAAGATGGAGAGAGTCAAAGTCAGTGGTGCAGAGATTTACTTTTCTTATTCTCAGTTATTGGAACAGTATCTGATTCCTGCAAATACTTAAAGCACCTGGATCTGAATCTGGACTGAAAAAGCTGGTTTGGCATGAGGTAGATATGTAACATAACAGACCTAAACTAAAGCATTAGGTCTCTTTTTAATCCTACTTTCATTCCTTGTTTGAATCCTTTTTACGTTTTGTCGTTTGAATCCTTTTTACGTTTTGTTTTATTTCATGTTTAGGCCTTGATTTAGTCCAAGGATTGGTCCCTGTTTCCTCTTGGATTGTTGATAATATAAAGTTAAGATATAAATCTCTCACTGGTAAAGTACAGAGGCCTGAGGCTGTTTCCAAAAACAGAAGAACTGCTCATGTCTTGATCGATATTTGTAGAACTGTTACACAACGCCTCACAGATTTACAACGAAACCAGGACGGCGCACAGAAAAACCTTCAGAATGAAGCCTTCCACAAGTTGGTTGTATTTTTACTCAAACCTTCAATAACATCAACCGCTGACATTAAATCTGACCTACTGAGCTCATAAACAAACATGACCTGGTCTTATTCATGACATTTAAGAACCTCCTGACTCTAAAAAAACACTAAAAATAACCCTGATTCTGTGAGAGGCTGCTGTAAAAATAAAGAAAACAGCTTGTGTCGAGAAAAACAGACATTTCCAGCTCAGTGAGTGTGGTCCAGAGCCAAATGCTGATCTCAGGCTTCGAACCAAGTGCCCACCTTCAGGAAGTCCCCACTGAGAGAGCCCTGGCCCCGGCGCTGTTCTCACATCTAGGTACTGTAGTGTGTTTATGTCATATAGTCCAGATAGAAACATGAAACTGTGCATGCAACTCTTGAATAGATTACATAGGAGAGTGGTCCTTAAGCATAAATATGAAGATTGTAGATTAAGACGCATTTCTTCATTTCATTTACAGGAGCCTCATTAGCTTCTTGTTTAGCCTCAAAACTTTAATTCTCTGTATTGATTTATGCGAATGAGCTGTTTTTATTCTCTTTCCTTGATTGATATGAAGACATTCTTTGGCTTGGTTTATATTATTTATAGATTATGGAAATGGTTCTCTGTTTGTGTGTCTGATTTACAGCTCACCATTTGCCAGCAGCTCTCATTACTCTTCTACAGTTTAGTTTTATTACTATAGTCAATGTAAGTGAAAAGTGAGACCAGGTCCTGACTGAGAAGACTTTCCTGTAACTGTTCCTCGAGAGTCACTCATTAAACTAAAAAACTTCTGCAATCCACTGCACCACTCGGAGATTTTATTCCAAACTTCAGCTGAACTTCCCACAGTCTTCGTTCTGCTGTGACTGACGGCTCAGGCTTTGACTTTATGCTAATTTCTCTGTGCTGATGTTTTTGAAGCACTCTTCCTTCAGAGCAGATTGTTGCAGAGGCACTTTTCTGCCTCAAAGATGGAGCCTGAATTCCTGAAGAGTCTGTGTTTACTTCAGTCTGGAAGCTTCAATGAAAAAGACTAGACTCATGAATGCATTTCCATAGAGATAAGAGTAAAATGATTAGCCTCTGGGCAACGGGGGACATTTCAAAATACATCAAACTGTGCATTAAATAAGTCTGTGATCAAGCTAACATGTAGCTTATACTGCTGCCTTAGGTTTTGTGGAAGATAGTTGAAAATATTTGTCCTAAGAAAACCTGGACATGGTTTGTGTTGTGCAGCTGAAGGACTTGGATCTAGTGAAGGCAGCTTTGGAAACAGGGTCAGTGAACGCACCACCGCAGCAGGTTTGGAAACCAGGAGGATCAAATAAACTGAGCTTCCTACACAGATGGAATAATGCCATAAAGTTATATCTCTACAGAAATCAGGCTCTTACAGGTGCACGTAGTTCTGCCCCTAAAAAGTTTTACACTCGCCCTGTACTACTTTTTAGTTTCTCACAGGAACAATAAATGCTTTGCTCCAAAAATGCTGCCGTTTTTTGTTTTGTGAGCTACAGTTTCATGAGGGGTGGTAGAGGAGACTGGAACAGCAGCCTTTACATGGCCTGCTCTTGTGTCCTTAATTCTCTGTTTAAAAGAGATAGCACCAATGAAGCCTTTTTTAATTGTTGAAGGTAAAAGTGTAATATTTTTGTTATAATTTTCTACTAAAGACAGATCTTAAAAATACTCCAAGCTGAGCAGACTATAGCTGAGTTTTTAATACTATGACATACTCAGACCATTATATAGACCTACATGCAAATGTAAAAATGTGATAACTTCTTCTTCTTTATCACTAACATCAATCAAAAAATCAAAAACACCTCGTTGACGCTTTAACGTTAAATTCATGAAGCCTGCCTCTGTTCACTCTGTATATTGTGTATATTGTGTACATTATGTATGTTGTGTATATTGTGTATTTTGTGTATATTGTTATATATTGTTATAGTTTGTGTATATTGTGTATATTGTTATATATTGTTATATTTTGTGTACATTGTGTATATTGTGTATATTGTTACATTTTGTGTATATTGTGTATATTGTTATATATTGTTATATTTTGTGTATATTGTGTATTTTGTGTATATTGTGTAAACGTGAGCGTGTGGCTGCTCCTGCTCCGTCAGCCCTCTGTCTCCACGGCGACCGCCCACGCCTCTACGGCAGCTGTCACCATGACGCCCGGTCGCCATGACGCCCAGCGGGGCTCGTATGCAGCGCTCCGGAGCCAGCCACAAATCTCTGCCTCGCTCTGCTCTGCTCTTTCTGCTTCAAACTCATTTACATTCAACTCAAAGGTAACACTGGACTCACAAAAGCACGGATAAGAAGGACTTTGGCCAAAACTGACTACGAAAGTACAATAAATTACAATTAAATCAATATATTTCAGTTTCAAGGCAGTTTCCATGTGATGAATGAGGAGAAATAGATGAGATGATAATAGTGTATCTTTATGTCAATGATCTGTTCAACCCCCAAGAAAAAAATAAATAAATAAAAAATAAACCTATCCACTGTCTCACTCTTCATTCATTTATTAAACCTTTTGAGCATGTGACCTTCATCCAGATCCAAATGAATAAAACGATGAAGTGAACAGAGTGAGACAAGATAAATCCTCCTCTTCCTACACATCTGTTGTCACTTCAGGAGTACAATAAAACTCAAGGATGAACACCTGTCTGACTCATGTCCTTATATTTTATTTTTCTGTTTCACAATGTACTATGTACTGTGTATTGTCTAAATTGTCTTCTTATTTCTTATCGTTTCATCTCTATTTCTGACAAAACTGCGATAATTACAGGGTCACATTGATCTCACGCTGAACTCAGAGAAAGGTTATGGTCAGCTCTAAAACTGGTCCAGTTGTACTTTTTTAATAAAAAAAAATAGGTAATGTCCTTGGGCTGCTGTTGAGGTAGTGTAGTGGGGACGAATAAAAGAAAATTGAGAAGTGGTGCTTTAAAGTCTAATTTTTCACAGAGGTTTAAACTTATTTTTGTTTTTTATCACAACAAAAAATGTTTACATTACATTTGCATCTGAAACAGGACCGCAACCACATTATAATGAATTCCCTACAACACTTTCTGGAATAAAAACCTGTTGTAAACCTTAACCTGCTGTAAACACAGTCTGTCCCTTTTTTACTCAGAAACTAACTTTATTTATTTCATAGAAGCCTACATTAAATGAGAGCCACAGAGTTGGTGCATTACCTGGCATGGTGACCCAGTTGGCCTGAGGCATCTGGAGCGGGACAGGGGTGGATATGGGCTGCACGGGACACATCTGAGGGGTTTCCCTGGTGGGTGCAGGGGCCAGGGGAGGCTGTGACGGGGCGTATCCCGGAGGAGGGCAGCCCAGCGACTCCGTTTCGACGGCCCGTAAGCACTGCTCCCTCAGACGCTCTTCACTGCGGCCTTTTAACCGTCTCTGGATGAAACTACAGAAGCAGCAGAGCATCACGACCACGGCCCAGATCAACCAGAACCCGGCGAAACAGGCCAGGAAGGTGTAGGTGCCCTGGGACATCACCATGGTCCCGCCTCTGTCCCGCCTCTGTCCGGCTCAGGAAGACGGCTCTAAGAGATTTAACTGGAGTCTGTAAGGATTTTCAGCTGAAGAGCCATTTAAATCCAGGCTTAGTTCTAGTTTAGTCCTCCTTAAATCCTAGTTTAGTCCTGGTGTAGTTCTTGTTTAGTTCTGGGTCTAGTCTTGGTTCTTCTTTAACGCTGGCTGGTCCTGGTCCTTTAGTCTGGGACTTAACCCTGCTTGGTCTTTGCTTTAATGAGGTTCAGTCTTGGTTTAGTCCGGTCTAAGTCCAGTGTCCTGGTTTTAGTCCTGGTATAAACCTGGTTTAGACCTAGTTTAATCCTGGTTTGTTATGGAAACATTTTTGGTGTTCCTTAAGACCAGTATTTAAACTTTGTTATTTGTAACTTTAAAGCTTTTTAGTCCTGGTTTAGTCCAGTTTCCCCAAATGTTGATTTAGTCTTTAATTACTTGGTTCAATCTTGGTCCAGTCCTGTTTTAATCCTGTGTTAATCCCAGCTTTATTCTTGCTTCAGACCTTGTTAAATGCTCATCTTAATCCTGTTTTTTATCCATATTCAGCCCAGATTCATGAATACAGATTTATAAATCCAAATGTAGTCTCTGTTCTGTTTATTGTAATCCAAAAAGCTTTGAAATGCTGCTCTTTTCTTGTTGTTTTCAACAGTCTCTTAATGGCTTCCAGAAAATCTTCAAACTAATCTTAAAGTTTTCTCAGCAGATGGAAGTTTGTATTTGGAGGAATGGTCCATGTAAAAATAAAAAGGCCCTTCAAGCTTCTATCATACATCATAATGAATAAATAAATAAACACAATCTGCAGTTACATACTTTAAAAGTTGGTCTAGGTTCAACCGAGATCGTGTTTCGCATCATGTGACTTAAAAACAGTCAAAAAAGTGCTAGTTTCTACTAAAAAATTAGCTAACTTGTACTTGAACCAGAGTAAAGATCGATCATCAAGAGGCAGAAGACAAAAAACGTGACAGAGAGACAGAAATCACCTGATTATTGATGGAAAGTAGTAGTATTGATAGAAAAATACAAATTCATTTGGCTGAGTTTAAGTGTTAAAGTCAGTTGTCGAAACGTAGATAAATACATCCACTATTGTTCATTGATTGGTTTTGAAGAAGTGGTTTTTCCATGAGGTCCCTGTTTCAATGGCTTTTCAGAGTGAGGTCTTTGATGGAAAAGATTAACGAGGAGGTTAAATGGAGCTGGTTGGCTTCACCTGAGCTTCACCTGAAGAAACACACAAGAAGAAAAGAGTTTGGTTATGAGAGCAAAAAAATTGTGAAAAAACGAAAAAATGAACTGAAATAAAAGCAGGTCCAGACTCATGGAGGTCAGTGTTTGGTGAAGGAGACAGAGTTAGTCCAGTTTTAGACCAGCTCCGGACTCATGGAGGTCAGTGTTTGGTGAAGGAGACAGAGTTAGTCCAGTCTTAGACCAGGTCCAGACTCATGGAGGTCAGTGTTTGGTGAAGGAGACAGAGTTAGTCCAGTCTTAGACCAGGTCCAGACTCATGGAGGTCAGTGTTTGGTGAAGGAGACAGAGTTAGTCCAGTCTTAGACCAGGTCCAGACTCATGGAGGTCAGTGTTTGGTGAAGGAGACAGAGTTAGTCCAGTCTTAGACCAGGTCCAGACTCATGGAGGTCAGTGTTTGGTGAAGGAGACAGAGTTAGTCCAGTTTTAGACCAGGTCCAGACTCATGGAGGTCAGTGTTTGGTGAAGGAGACAGAGTTAGTCCAGTCTTAGACCAGGTCCAGACTCATGGAGGTTAGTGTTTGGTGAAGGAGACAGAGTTAGTCCAGTCTTAGACCAGGTCCAGACTCATGGAGGTTAGTGTTTGGTGAAGGAGACAGAGTTAGTCCAGTCTTAGACCAGGTCCAGACTCATGGAGGTTAGTGTTTGGTGAAGGAGACAGAGTTAGTCCAGTCTTAGACCAGGTCCAGACTCATGGAGGTTAGTGTTTGGTGAAGGAGACAGAGTTAGTCCAGTCTTAGACCAGGTCCAGACTCATGGAGGTCAGTGTTTGGTGAAGGAGACAGAGTTAGTCCAGACTTAGACCAGGTCCAGACTCATGGAGGTCAGTGTTTGGTGAAGGAGACAGAGTTAGTCCAGACTAAGACCTGCTTTTGCTCATAAACTCCACAGAAATCAGACTCTGTAATGGTTTGAGATTTAAAAAAACTGAAAAGAGAGAGCTGCACAAACAGAAAACTTAAAAACCAGATGTCGGTTTAATGAACTGGAAGCTGCTCATTTAGATGCAAATGTTTTAGGCTGTAATGCAAGAACAGTTTTATGTAAAAAAGATCAAATTGTGGGAGAAAAGCATTGGTTTGTGGGAATCGGGCAGCTGCAAATTCACAAATAAAACTGAATCATGGCAGAATTTCAAAGCAATCAAAGTAAATGGAGACTGTGTCGAAGGCTGAACCAGGGAATAAATGGCCAGATGGTTTTTAATACGAGCTCATCTAAATAAAACTCATTAAAATGCAAGAACTGGTTTGTATTTGACAAATGCACACCGAGTCTGGATTTGAAAGAGGGAGAATAACCTGTATTTTCTAAACAAATTGGCCCGGATTTGTCGTTATCCAATCAAAAGTGTCAAAATCCCTGGAGGTGTTGTGTAAATGAGAACTCTAAGGACGTCCACCTGAACAAACCAGCTGCTTCTTTAACTCAGGAGGGGTTTATCTCAGTGTTGTGCCCTGTTTGATTTCTTTATGTTCCTCATGGAGCAGTGTTGGACCCCGACTGCTCCACAAACATCCTCCGCTGGTCGTCAAAGGCTTCGATCTGGAAGTGTTTGGACACAAAACGACTCGGAGCTGAAAAAACAACAGAGAGGCCTGTGGTGTCGAACCTCAGCTCTTTATTCTGGATCAGTGCTCAGACCTCGAGGTGAGAGTTGAGTTTACACAGACCAGGCAGAGAGAGAGGAAACCAGGAGAAGACACTGTGGCCTCCTTCAGTCCGTCTTCTCGTATTTACTTCTGGTATTTTCCTGAGTCCACGTTAGATCAGCTCTCAATTTCATGCTTTATTTGCAAAACTAGTCTGGCCTCTGATTGGTTAAAGCTTACGTTTGTTATAAAATAGAGCCATACAAAACATGAAACGTTATCTTTGTGTTTTATGTGTTTTTAAACCTGACTGACATCCATTTCCCTCCTCTCTTCGCTCCTCCATGTGTTTAATTGGCCATGACTTTCTGCATTCGGTCTCTGAACTATTGGCAAATGTATTTTCACGTTACAAACAAACTGGACCTTGGTTTAATTTGGTCCAATGGAGCTTTTTCACCTGAAGATTTGGTTTGGACCAAACGGGAAAGTCTGAAAGTCTGAACCAAAGCCCCCTTAATTAGTCAAATTATTTATTAGCATTACTATTTCAAATTGCATAAACCTAGTAAATCCTCAAGTGTAGCTTTAGCTAACGCACCTTAAGGAAACAGTGATACTGCACTTGAACTAATCAATAGCTTCTTCTCTTTTACTCATAAGTAGATGTCAACTCAGTGCTAATTTTCTCATAGTCTCTAAACAAAATAAAATCATTAAACCTTGTATTTTGTGATGGTAAATGACGTTTGTACGTTAGACTCTGCTGCATCGACCTGGGCCTGTGTCTTTTAGTGTCCGAACTCTCTGTGAACAGCTCAGTGCAGACTCTGTAGCGGCTGCAGCGACAGAGTCTTGAGTCTGATGCCGACGAAGAGAAACTTTATCTGTTCTTCTTCTCCACAGCTGAGAAAGAGGAGTGACAGAAAGCTGGATTTGATTTTTACACAGGACTTGAACAAACACCGGGAGACTGAACCAGGCTTAGTGACAAGAGGAAGGTTTTAGTTGGACTTAACAAGTTTTATATTGATTTGAACAGGTTATAGTTGGATTGGAAGAAGCTTTTGTTGGATTTAAATAGGTTTTAGTTGGTTTCTTAAAGGTTTTAGTTGGACTTAACAAGTTTTATATTGATTTGAACAGGTTATAGTTGGATTGGAAGAAGCTTTTGTTGGATTGAAATAGGTTTTAGTTGGTTTCTTTAAGGTTTTAGATGGATTTGACCAGGTTTTAGTCAGATTTTAACATGTTTTGGTTGGATTTGAACAGGTTTCAGATGGAATTCACAAAATGATGCATGAAAAAGAGGCAGAAATGGGCCAATTGGGAGATAAATGTTAAAACTAACTGATTCACTGATAAATGTAATAAAAGCTACGGAAGTGTCAGTCTTTAGCCCCTGAAAGGATTTTTATTTACTGTAGTGGCTCTTTAGCACTTTGAGTTTGACACCTCTGCATTAGCGGATTCCTTTATCTCTGGCGATGATTTAATGGCATCTCTACATTTAAAAAGTGAGTCAGCCGCTCGAATTAAGCCAAATCCCTTTTTAATAGCCTCATTACTTTCCCTTGTGTTTTTATTTGTGTCTAAATGGAGCTCCTGCGGTGAGTCACGCTGCTGTGTTAAATATCTGGATGAGGCCTGATGTCACCTTTGGGAATCTGCCTCGAAACGGATGTGATTTAAAAACGAGGGTCTGTGAAGAGGTCGTTTTGTTTACTCCCCACGCTCTCAGCTCGGAGCGTGTAACATGAAAGCATTAAAAAACCCTGCCCACACTCTGATGCAAATGTACAGTGTGTTCAGGCTCTGTTTATGGAGCGACATAAATAACCTCTGTGTGTGAAAATGTTTTTGTAAACTGACACTACGACTGCCAGGTGGTCGATGTTACTCACGTATCACAGCTAAATGATGATATAAAAACAACTGATGTCTCCGGTGTCCTCTGTGGTAGAGTTAAACTAATGTTTGTCTGTTTTTTCACAGGTTCAAATAACTCATGACATGACTGAGATAAAACGGCTCTGGTCTCTGGCTCCCTGTGTGTTTTAGGACTCATTTTAAGACCAAAAGTGACAGGGCTTTTTTCTGTCAGAGCCACTCGACTTATAACGACCTGCTCGAGGAGATAAGGCTGGCACAATCGTGTTTGAAATCACTCCTTAAAACTCACTTTTGTTTCCGTCAGACCCACATAGTCTGAGTAAACCCCAAGAGGACCGACGTCTAAACGAGCCCGAACAGAAAGAGCCTCTTAAATTTGCAACAACAACATCCCTTTTCTTTCCTGATCTGAAAAAGGAGGTAAAAAAAAGAGGTAAAGCGCCCTCTAGTGTGTTTCTGGAGAAATGCCGTGCTTTGTTTGTTTGGCGCAGTTTAAAATCTCGATGTGAATACTTTTTATTATTATTATTAAATGGTATTATTGTTTCAAATAATCTACAAGTGAAGTTAGCTCTATCCGATAAAGATACTGTGATAATGTGCTCAACAAAGTATCTAGCTCCTGTTGGTCGTCCCGTCCACTGCAGACGACAAAAATGGCGTCATGTTTGAGGAAGAATAAACCGAGCCGATACAGATCTGTGGAAAAGTCCCGTATGTAAAATGAGTGGATTGGACGACGGTTGTTGACGACAGAGTTTTGTTTAAGGACACTCTGCGGCTGATGCTAATCTCCTCAGGTTTCACGTTGCACTGAGTCGATCTGTCGACACTTTTCACTCTGAACTCATGGGATCAGTCTCGCTTGAGCAAATAAACTAAGAGTACAGTTTATTTTCCACCACTTTCCTTTAACCATCAAGGTCACTCTACTTTATACAATATTCTAACAAAAGATTCAAAAACCATGGAAGGTTTGTTGTGTAAAATGTTGTGGTGTGTATCATTACTTAAAGTGAACACATGTTTTTAGTGGTGTATATTTACCTAAAAAGTCCCACTTCCTGGTACTGTTTGATTCAAATGTAAACCCAGAGTGGACCAACATCGAATCAAACCCAAACAGAAAGAGCCTCTAACAAAAACAACCCATAATTCTCAGCATTCCCAACCTTTGAGATGTAAATGCACTACTGAGGAGGGACATTTCTATCTGACAGCGCCCTCTAGTGTGTTTATGGAGAAAGGCGGTGTTAAGTAAGTGGACTAAAAGTGAGCCTTAACTCACCTCAGTTTGGTTTTTTAACCACGAGGCCATGCTTCAGGATGATCACATGAGAGAGGTTTACTGAGTCAGCGTGGCATTCACAGACAGTGGATTATTAATATCATCAGGTGATATTAGGTGATGCTAAACCACAAACGTTAGTGGTGTGTCATTATCGAAGCAGAGTCAGAATAAGGTCAGACAGAGATCCAAACACACGAAACAGCATCAAATGTGAGTCAGTTTATAAATGTTTAGATTAAACAATAAAAGTAACCTCAGGACATGGTCTATGCTGGACTTGGACTGTTCCCTGGGATCTTTCCAAATGTATCATAACCTGGTCTTAGTCTGGATCCCCAAAGTCTTGATTGAGTCTGGTCATTGTTTGTGGTTTAAACAAGTGTTAGTCCAGTTTTAGTAAAAGTGTGTCTCTGAGATCTCTTGCCACAGCATCAGTTTGGAGAAGCAGACAGGAGCAGTGATGGAAAAAACAAACACTACATAAAAAACTACTCTGAGACAGTGTGAGTTACACAGAAGGTTTAGTCTATATGTGTTGCTCCTGTCTGCTTCTCTAATCCTTCATGCCTCTTCCTCTGTTCAAGCCTCGTGGAAATAAAACAAGGATTAAAATAGGACTAAAACCAGGACTAAAACTGGGACTAAACCAAGATTTCACCAGGACTAAACCAGGACTACAACAGGAATAAACCAGGACTACACCAGGACTAAACCAGGACTACAACAGGACTAAACCAGGACTACAACAGGAATAAACCAGGTCTAAACTTGGCCTAAGTCAGGACTAAACTTGGACTAAACCAGGACTCAACCAGGACTAAACTTGGACTAAAAGCAGGTCTGAACAAGGACTACATGAGGACAAACTCAGGACCAAAACCAAGTCTTAAATAAAGATTAAACTAGACCTAAACCTGGACTAAGGTGGACTAAACGTGGACAAAAAACAGTATTAAACCAGGACTTAAGCTGAATCTAACCAGGACAAAATGAGGACTAAATCAAGATAAAACCAGGACTGAACCAAGACTTAAACAAGGATAAAAACTAGAACAAAACCAGGACTAAAACCAGGATTAGACTCACCAGTTCTTCTTTAATCCAAGTCTCTAAATCCTGCTAAACCTGTCTTTACACAGATCTCATTTCCCAGACTTCATCAAACTGAAACAAAACCCAGGTGTCTCTCATTAACAACAAACAAAACTCAGATTAAATTCTCACCTGTCAATCACTCATCTGGTCCGGTCGGTCTTTGTAAATCCATAAATCCTTAAATCCTGCTGGTACCTCTTCAGTCTGTGTCTGCGTCGAGCTCAGACTGGTTCACCTTGAGGCTCACGCTGCTCCTCCCTCGTCGTTTTCTCTCTGTGTCAGTGTCGGGTTTGTGTTTGTGAGAGTCAGGCAGAGGCAGAGTGACGATTCGTGACTGAAACGGGAGGAGGGGGAATACTGATGAGGAAAACTGCGGGGGTCCCACTCAACGTTTGGCAGCGACACACGACGAGTCAGGGTTTGTCATCGGAGGGATTCACTGGGACTACTACACAAGACCGGACTGAACCAGGACTAAATATAGGGCTGAAGTCAGATTTAAATGAGTAAACAATGATAAAGACATGAAATCCAGGAAAAAACTGAAAAAAAACGAGGACTAAACCAGGATTAAAACCAGGATTGAACAAGGACTTAACCAAAAATAAACATTTGATCAGGATGGGACTAAAACCTAGACTAAAGGATGAGTAAACCAGGGGTAAAACCAGGACTAAATCTGGATAAAGGTCTGGACAGGTCTAAACCACAACTAGACTAAGGCTGCATTCACGCTGATACGTTTGGTCCGATTAAAACAAACTCAAGTCCAGTTTTCGTAGCTCGTGCCTTAAGGTGTGTCCTCTGAGCTTTGACTCATTTGTCAGTCAAATTCTGCATTCAAATCTTCACCAGAAACAGATGACCAACCATCATTCACTCACTTTGAACTAAAATCCACTAAATACTTCAACATAATATGGTTAATACGTGTTCCAAAGCCTACTGTGTCCTCTCCAACTCGGTCCGTCCCGGGACTGGATCCTCCTTTGGTGGTTCTCCCTCAGGTTTCTGTTTTTTTCTTGGACAGTCTGTTGATTTGCTGCTGATTTTTTTCTGTAAAGTCATTTGAGGACAAGACAAATTACACTGTTTAATGGGACTTGGACCAAAAGTTGTGTTTGAAACATGAGTCGATCAGTCACAGGGATCATGTGAAACAGGCCGAGTCTAAACGACCAGTCTCAGGTCGGAGAAGTGAACATGAAGAGCAAAAAACTAAAGACTAAACTCCTGTAAAACAAACAAACACAAAATAATCACAGCAGACTTAATGAACAGAACATACACATCAAGTAAAACGAGCAATAACAACAAAAGAGTCTGGAGCTGCGTTAAAATCATGATCATTGAGTCTATTAATCAGTGGATCTCAATATAAAGCAGACAATTAAACCCATTCTGATGCCATTTAGACAGATTATGACCTCATTTTATCCCTTAACAGTGTCTCTCATCAAAGTTAAAGCTGTAGTTTGTGTGTTTCTGTGTGTGTTTTTCTATCCTCAGGTTTGCATTTAACAAAACCAACTTATTTTTGCAGAATTTGCTGTTTTTAAAGCCAATACCCTTTGTCTATTAAGAATATATTGTGTTCTGCTAAACTTCTGTCTCTTAAACACAGCTCATGTTGTCGACAAAAGGTCTGTATAAACCTGACTGTTCTCGTTCAGACGTATTTTCACAGTCTGTTCTCACATTGATTGAAACAGTGGCAGAACAAGAGTTAAAAAAGGGACTAGAGCTACTCCTTGAGCCAGACTCCTTGAAGACAAGAATCAGGCTTTTGTTCAAAAACAGCCCAAAGAGTCTTGTGACCCTGACTCGACTGGATTTAGACTCGACTTGTGACTTTTAAGGCGTCAGAGGCGAACGGTGAAGAGTCAGAGCGAGAGAATGAGACGAGAGACAACAACATGATTCATCAGGAAATAAAACAAGACTAAACCAGGTTTAGACCAGGACTAAGCCAAGTTCTAACAAAGACCAAACTCTAGAGTAAAACTGGATGAAACCAAAGCAAAACCAGGATTAAAATGGGTCTAATTAGGACTAACACTGGGACTAAACCCAAAAATAAACCAGAAATAATTCATCACTGAGACAGGACTAAACAGGACTGGACCAAATCTGGACCAAACAAAAAAAAACAAAGATACACTTGTTATTGTCAAGACTGCACTGATCAAGACCAGGTCATGTCCTAGACCAGAGAATATTAAGACTGTGTTGGGCAAGACCAGGTCAGGACCGAATCAAGACCAGAACCAGTGAACAATGCACTAGAATAGATACAATGGAACAGTTAAAACATCTAAACAGTCCAAGTCCAGTCTTAGACCAAGTCCAGACTCATGGAGGTAAGTGTTTGGAGAAGATTTTTAATTGAATATAAAATTATCAAGGTTTTCATCCAATCTTGGTCTTGGTTGGTCTTGGCGTACGAGACCAAGCCCAGACTGAGACTTTTAGGGATCGAGACCATGACAAGACCATGACCTTTACAAAACAAAACTTAAAACCAGTCTCAAGACCAAGACCGGTCTTAAGTTCTACGACACTAACAAACACCGTCTCTTTTTACGGGAACAGATAAACTGCCTGTGATTGGTCAAATACACTGGAATGTCTTGCACAAAGCATTATGGGAAACGTAGTTAAAGCCACTATCAGGATGAAGGCTCTAGATTTAACTTTTAAATCAATAAGATGGGAATAAAACAGGCTTTAAATGCATCAAATGGCCTCAAACCAATCAATCAACGTCCTTTTCTCCAGAAACAATCATTACTTTGAACACTTTTGACATCTTAGGTTTACTTTTTACTCCAAAAATGTAATCTGAGAACGTCCTACTGCTAACGTTTTTTTTTGTCACATCTCGTCTTATCCGTCACTTTCTGTTATTTCCACCTGACACTTTTGAGTTTGAGTGGCACAGTCTCTGCTGTTGTTGCACGTTTATGCTCGTTTATGTAATCCAGTCTTTTATTAGTGTCTCTCCCACGGAGCCCGTTGTCATAGCGATGCAGTCATCCCCGATTCGGCGCTGTTGGTTTTTACTGCCTTCGAGAAGCACTTGGAACGATAGGTCACTGAACCATATGGTGCTGTATTTCCTTCCACAAATACGACGGCTCATTCACAGCAGAAAACACTCGCAGAGAGACTTCGGAGGTGAAGGATGCTTCTAGATTTAAAGAAAAGACACATTATTTTAGGATTTGTACTGTCCCGGTACTGATACACTGATGATAGACGACAGTTTTAAGTACTAAAGAGGGACAAATAAGCCACTGTTGAACTGAGATAACTTTTCTCGCCCAAAAGTGTGATTTTCAACATCATATTTATATTTTATTTCATTCATTGATTCATATTCTACTGCTTATAGCCATCATGGGTCCTGGAGGCTTGTCCCAGCAGCTAAACCCTGCACAAGTACGGGTCGGGTCAGTGAGTGTTAGTTCTCTTTAGCACTTTAGGGTCACCTTGGTCCACTTTCCAAAAGGTGACGATAGATAATTGTCATTTGAGCAAAAACGAAAAGAGAAAGGACTTTTTTTTCAATGAAATGTGTCTTGTTCTTGTGATAAACATTTGCAACATCTGTTTTTGGTTTTAGAGTTGGACTCGTACGGCTTCATAAATTAAAGCATCACATTTATTTACCCTGCATTAAACAGGAGCAGAACTTGATGTGAAAAAGAATCCATAAATCATAGGAAATAGGTTTGGTTGGTAATGTTATAAAAACTGAATAAACCCAAAATGGTTTCATGTTTTTTGCAGCAGCCTCTCATCATGACACTCCAGGATTTATCACAGTTTTTATATTAATTACCAACAACACGTCCAAGTCCATAAATCTGATGTACAGCACTGTGCACAAGGTGAGGATATAAAAATTAAACTGTAATATCTGGTGATTTTCATCAGTTTAAGAAATGCAAAGTGAAAAAAGAACATCATTCTAAATCAATCAATATTTGTTCCACTGTCTCAGTTCTGGGTAGATTCTGTTCACACAAAACCAGGCCAAACTGGACTAAACCAGACCATGTAATCCCAGACAAAACCAGACCAGACTGGACTAAACCAGACCATGTAATCCCAGACAAAACCAGACCAAACTGGACTAAACCAGACCATGTAATCCCAGACAAAACCAGACCAGACTGGACTAAACCAGACCATGTAATCCCAGACAAAACCAGACCAGACTGGACTAAACCAGACCATGTAATCCCAGACAGGACCAGACCAGACTGGACTAAACCAGACCATGTAATCGCAGACAAAACCAGGCCAAACTGGACTAAACCAGACCAGACTGGACTAAACCAGACCATGTAATCGCAGACAAAACCAGGCCAAACTGGACTAAACCAGACCATGTAATCCCAGACAAAACCAGACCAGACTGGACTAAACCAGACCATGTAATCCCAGACAGGACCAGACCAGACTGGACTAAACCAGACCATGTAATCCCAGACAGGACCAGACCAGACTATCAGGGTTAGACCATCACATCAGGACTCCTTGTTCTGGGATGATTCTAAAAATGGAAGGTTTTTATCTCTTTACTCCAAACGAAAAACAAAACAAAAACAACTAAAAAACACTAACATTTTGCTTGTATATTGTTGCCAGTATTTTTACTTCACTTCATGTCTTCACTCCTGTCTAAAACGTTAGCACAGTTCTGTAAATCTCATTTAAATCTCACACGTCTCTCTCTGGACACAGCTCAGAGGAAACACAAGCCTCTTTGGAGTATCACACTTCAATCCACATAAAGGCCATCCCTTCTTTTGGTGTGACTCAGAGAAGCGTGAGCAGTGACTGAGCCGTGGGTCCGGTCTGCGTCAGTTTGACTCCGGTTCAGTGAAACTCGAAGAGGCCCTCGGTGAAAGAGCGAGCGAAGAGCGAGTGAAGAGTGGGAGGAAGTGACTGGACAGAACTGTGACTCTGACGGACGCAGCCAGAAATGACACAGAAACAAACAAAAGCACATTGTAGCGGCCTCCGTCAGTGGATCTCAGCGGAGGATGTGGTCAGTGATGAATGAGAAACACTGATATTCATTCAACTGGAGCCAGGAAATCATAGAGAAACTAAACATATTCTGTTAGTCAATTCAGTCTTTATTTCAGTCAGGGACATTTGTCAAAAGATAAAAACAATACATGCCCGTTATAAAAAGAATTTTCCTTTTTTTAATGTATGTGAGAAAAAGAAATAGGAATCATCTGTGAATAAAGATGTTAAGACTTCATCTAGCATTTATTATCAAGGATTTAAATATGAGAATTTTCACTCATTAAGGAAACAATAGTTATATTATAAAAATGTTATCATGCATTTTAATCATTTTCAAGTGTTTTAATTTTTGTGTATTTTTGAGTATTTGAAGATATATCTTTATTTTAGTTTTTAAAGATGACAGTCACCTTTACCTTTCAAAGAACTCAGGAAAATGTTATTCAAAGTTTGCAGCAAAAAGGACTGAATTAATTCCCCTGAAAAGAGAAGACTTGACTTTCTCCCAAAATAATCGACCTTGGTGCAGTGCAGTTTTTAGTCTAAGTTATAAATGAATGTCTGAACACGGTGTAATATTAGCAGCTTGTCTCTTTGTTGATGCTCCTCGTCCTGATTGTTGGAGAGAGGCTGATTTTCTCTAAAGTACTTCCAATCACAGCCTGGTCATGTGACTTCAGTCATCGACCCTTTTAGCCCTGATTGGTCACGATGCTCGTCTCTGTGGGAGCGGAACACTACCTGTGTTTATATAAAACCCACCTGGATTTAACCCAAGGCTCAGGTCGCCATGGAAACCAGGAGGAAATATATTTATAATGGGACGGCTCTGATGAAACTTGGATTAAGCCTGGTTTAGACCTGGTTTAATCTTGGTTTAGTCCAGGTTCTGGTTTAGTCTTTGTTTTGTCCTAGTTTAGACCTGGTTTAGATCTGGTTACACCTGGTTTAGTCCTGGGTTAGTACTGGGTTTGTCCGGGTTTAGTCCTAAGTTTAGTCATTGGGTTAGTCCTGGTTTAGGCCTGGGTTAGTCCTGGTTTAGAACTGGTTTAGTTGTAGTTTAGACCTTGTTTAGTACTGGGTTAGTCCTGGTTTGGTCCTAGTTTAGAACTGGTTTAGTCCTGGTTTAGGCCTGGGTTAGTCCTAGTTTAGAACTGGTTTAGTTGTAGTTTAGACCTGGTTTAGATCTGGGTTAGTACTGGGTTAGTCTTGGTTTGGTCCTAGTTTAGAACTGGTTTAGTCCTGGTTTAGACCTGGGTTAGTCCTAGTTTAGAACTGGTTTAGTTGTAGTTTAGACCTGGTTTAGATCTGGGTTAGTACTGGGTTAGTCCTGGTTTGGTCCTAGTTTAGAACTGGTTTAGTTGTAGTTTAGAACTGATTTAGTCCTGATTTAATCATTGGTTAAGTTCTGGTTTAGACCTGGGTTAGTCCTAGTTTAGATCTGGTTTAGTTGTAGTTTAGAACTGAGTTAGTCCTGGTTTAGACCTGGTTTAGTCCTGGTTTAGACCTGGTTTAGTTTTATTTTAATTAAAGACAGACACAAACTGATAATTTACATTTTATCTCAGTTCAACTCAGGTTTTTACAAAAAGAGAGACCAGCAGAACCAGAACTGGACTTCTCTGAACCCTCTCCACTTCTTGGTCTGGACCCCACCGAGGTCAGAGGTCAGGGGTCAGGGACAATTTGACAGTCTCCCATCCCCAGAGTGAATCCACAGTGAAAACAGGAAGTGAAGCATTGGATTTTCAAAATACAAGCCTCATTCACCAAACTAACTGTATATTTATATAGAGTTTACTAGAACTACACTTGTATATTATAATATTTTTATAGTATTTTGTGGTATTTTTTGAGGTGGTGCTTGGTTGACGGCTCAGTGTGTTGTTGTTGGTGAATGAGGCTTGTTTCAGAAAAAAGGCACCTGTTCATTTTCCAGAATAAGAGCGAGTTTGGACAGAAGTGCACACAGGTTCACAGGTTTTTAGATTGTTGTGGCTTTTCTTTAAGACCTCAGACTTTTACAAACAAATAAAATAAACAATATCAGCATTAACATTAAACTTCAAAGCAGCAAAACAAGAGGAAAATGTGTAAAGGTTCACACGTAATGGAGATACAGTATATGGTTAGGTTACAAGCTGCATTTACATGGACTTTAAATAAACTGTTTCCATCAAATAAGTGGCTGCTTTAACAATGAATGGTTTAAAATATATCTTAGTGCAGTTAATGGACATAAAATGAGCACTGAAAGAGCTTAGGTGGCATTAAAATGGTTGAAGAATGATCAACATACATCAGCTTTTAGATCCAAGAACAGAAAAGTCTATTACAGTTGAGAGACATGAGATTTCTGGTAAAATGTAGCCCCCTTCTGGCGATTGAACAGAATGACTTTTATCAATAAAATGTGTCAGTTTTAAGTAAGTAAACCTTGAATAAGAGTTTTTAGTTTTAAAAAGAGTCTGTGAACGTCTGAACCAGTTTCTGTACTGCCTCTAACCCTGAGTTTTTATGAGTTTGCTCCGCTGCTGCGTCTAAAGGAGCTCTCCGATTGGATAATTCATTCAATTCCAATAGATTTCATTTAAATACATTGTCCAAAGTTGAAAGAGAAGTGTAATCATCAACGTTCTCTCAAAATATAACCAGTGTTTCATCGTTTGAACCTCAACAACAAAAGGCTTCGTTCAGTTTTAGAAAATGTTGTTTTTTACATAAACTCACGCCCCCTGGAGGTGGAAATATGGAAACATCAGACGCTTTTAAAGGAATATACTTTACAGAAAACATACAAATGACATGAACATTTCTCTGTGAATGTGAACTCAGAGTTATTAAGATTATTTCTGCCACCAAAGCGCACCTCATTTTGCTTTTTCACATGGATGTAGTCTGGTGATTATGAAAACAATAATGTGTGACTATAACAAAGAAAACTGAGGCATTTCTGTTATTTATTCCCTCTTTTAAAGTCTCCAGGTCCATGTAAATGCAGCTGAAGAAATGTCTGTGAATCAAAGTGGCATTAAACACACAACTCTTCATTTTAAAATGTTTATGACCTACTAATAAAACCTGTTTTTGTACAAAATTCAAACATGGCTTTTTTTAGATTCTGACATCAGTTTTTAGTTGAAGATGTTCTCATTTATAAAAGTCATTGTAGAGAAGAGAAAATAGTTCAGAAATAGGCACCGGGCGTAGTTTTAGCTCAAATAAATGAAGTGCCTTTGAGCTTTAACACAACATCCAGATGCTTACGTCTAAACTACATTGAGAAAAGTATATCGACAGAAATGAATCGTCACAGTGCGTTCTCTTTGTACATTCAGACATTTGAGTAAAGTAGGGACGTCCCGGTACCGTTTCTTTTACCTGAATGAGTATTTACACATTATATGAGTACTTAATGATCCCATAAAGGAATTTCAGTGCCATCTTTTACATTTTTGGAGTGGCTCTTGACCTTTTAGTGGAGCAGATTTTACAGTTTCCATGTATCATCTTCATTTCAGTCTTTATCACATCAGTTTGTTTTTAATGAATTTTTCCTTTTATTTTGATCAACTTCTACTTTAGGAACTCAATAGAAAGCCTTAGTTGTACACGACACGCAGAATAACCAAATATATGTCCATATTGTGGCAAAAAAACCAGCTAAGAGACTTCTCACTCCGTCTCTCAGCTCTGCCCACTGCTGTCAACATCGGCCAAGTCAGACGCAGTCCTGAGTCAGAGTCGTTTTGGGTTTTTTGCTTTTTGCTGCAGGCCTAAAGCAGCTCGGACAGATTCCAGCCGACAAGGAGAAAATGAATGAAAGAAAACTGTACCATGGACTTTCTCAAGGTGTAATAATGTAAGATTTTCCCTACTTTTTCCTGTGCACAAATATTTGAATGTTGATATTAGAGCATCAGTCGGCTGTCACTGTGAAAAAATCCAGTGGATAGTCTTCAAAAATGTGCTGCATGTTTAAAAAAAACAAGTCAGGAGGAAATCCGACAATAGACATGTATGAAAGAGGCTTATTTCACTGTACTGCATGGATTTCCAAACTTCCATTTCTTATTTTACCCACAACTGGAGTCTAACACACATTAAACCGCAGGATAAATGGGTTTGAATGTGTTATAAGAGCAGTAAATGAAAGATTTGTACAAACAAAGAGCCACTTGAACAATATTTACAACTGTATGAACCATTTCTGAGCACTTGTGAATGAAGAAAATATATTTAAAGCCAAATGTAAAAAAGTCCAGTTATAAATTAGTCTGAAATGAAAGGAGCACAGTGCGTTTGGTCACATGATAAAAATGGACCAATGAGACAATAATATTACAACAAATGAAGATTATTTTAAGATGTTTTCAGATGTGGATGGATGCTGTTCCCGAGTAGATTCCCTGAACAATGTGGGTTAAATCCTCAATAGTCACAGTGCCATTGAGACATTGAGCTAAGGCAGAGGTGTCAAACTCAGTAGTGGGACAGAATTTACTCTAAATTGTTCTTTAAAGCCTCGTTATAAGTTTAACACTACATAGTATACATATTTCTAATGCATTTATATTTATTTTTTAGTTTGTGTCGGTGGGGGTTGTAGCCCCTGGGCCTTCCTTGTTCTGGGCCTGAATGATGCTCATGAAATGCAACAACAGCACGTCGCTGACATCTTTCCTCCAGCCTTGAGGCACTTACAGCAGCTTTGCTTTTGACTTTGACTTTGATCCACCTCTCTCCTGTACCTCTCAGTGTGGAGTTAGTTTGAACCAGCTTCAAGTTTAGATACGAGTTTGCTCTGTGTTTGTGCGTAACGGAGCGTGAACGTCTTTTCTTCAACCATTGTCACATTCAATCAGATCTCTCTGGACAGACACGAGCCACACTTGACTACAACTTCAACAGAGCATGTACAGCATTTATGTATCAGGCTACTTCCGTCCTCGGTCACGATAGAACGAGCCTCACTGCAGCTTCACTTTGAGAAAGTAGCCTCGTGAAAGACTCTTAACTCTGTCACAATCTTTAGCTTCTGCTTTGTCCAGGTTTTTGTACTTGTCCTCAATTCTGTCACAGTTCTGTCGTAGTGCTATAGCGCAGTTGTTTTCTTAAACTAGGGTCTCATCATCTCCACAAACAAGGTTCCACCTCTCATCTGTTCAAGAAGCCCTGGTATTCACAGTCCACTTTTTATTTGCCATATTTTTCTCAGAGAAAGACTGTCACTGTGTAAACTCAACGTGCATTTACTCACTCGCAGCTCTCTGAACTCCTGTGTCAACAGAGCAGCAGCACTTGTGGCTGTTGTTACAATGCATTATGGGACTTGTAGTTTGAGTTAGGCTCCTTATCTATCAGTGGGCGATTAATAATAGAAATTTGAAATGCTTTAGTGGGCCAGAAATAGTTGCTTTGCGGGCCTGATCTGGCCCACGGGCCTTGAGTTTGACATATGTGAGCTAAGGCACTTTTAATTTAACAGAGAGGAAAGTTTAGAGATCGAAGTGTAAGCAAAGTCTTCCCTGACGAGAAAAATCTGACCTAAACTCAGGCTGTGTCCGTCGCCGCGTTCGCCTTTTTTGTTTTTAAAGCAAACGAAGAAACTATTATTTTTTAAATAACAATAAAACATTATGGCTGTGCTGAAAATATACATTCGACAACTATCTTTCAAAATACAAATGTGCAAAAGTTGTAAACAAACGGAGTCCTGATGGAGTTGGAGCAGGGGTCACAGCCGAGTGGGCTCCTCGTCGCTGTCGCTGCAGTTCCCACAGCAGTCCTACAGGGGGAGACACACACCGATCAGTCACAGCTCAACAAGACTCATTAAAATGTGTTGTGATTGGCAATATGCTAACAAGCATATGTTGTTTTCTATATGTTATATGTCTTAGAACAGTGCTTTGCAAACTAATACTTGCCACAAGACAAGAAAGAAACAAAAAGCCTCTAAAGCACATGGTCAATTGGCATAAATCAACAAAGTACTTAACACTGTGTCTGTTTATTAGTTTCCTCTCACTTCGCTGAACCAGTGCATCACAGTCTAATAAGACTCAGCAGCATCGCCAAATAAAAACTTCTACAAATATTAAAAATAAATTTGAATTCATAAAAATCTCGCCCGTTTAGTTTCATATATTTACCGAGCTCCAACTAAGTCCAGTATTAGTTTCTGAGTCTAGTGTTCCTAATTGGACGTTTTTACCAGTGCACTGACCGCTCGTCCAAATAGCCGCTGCAGTAGCCCCTGTTTTGGAGGAGGTGGGGGCTGTCCTCTCCAGTCCAGGTCTGAAGGAACCGCCCCGTCCTGATCGAATACGTTTAGCTCCACGAAGCACTCCGTCTCGATCATCTTCAGCAGAGAAACACACGTCTATTACCTCAGCGTTTGGATTAAAACAAGGCTGAGTTCCTGATGCTGCGCCTCACCTCGTTCTGCCACGGGATGGGGACGCAGCCTGTGGACACTTTGCTGTAAAACGACTCGTCTTTGGGCTCGATCTCGACTCCTTTGACGGTGGAGAACTGCTCGATGTCCAGCACGTCTTTACAGTAAATGGCCTGAGGCTGAAACAGACAAAAAACAGGCTCACTTTAAACTCCTCCGACAAACTATAATCATTCTCACTCGCAGAACTAGACTTTTTTTAACAGTACAAACTTAAGTATTGGTTAAATTATGATAAATGTTTGTATGAGGTGATAATGTGCCCTGTTACTTAGTTACAGAGTGAAATGTAGGTTCAGTTGGGGGACTGTATTCTTAAATTAAGGGTTATCTTCCTGTTTCATGATAGAAACGTAAAAATGACTTGGGGCCTATCAATATTAATGATTTTGAGGCTATATATTTTGTCTTTATATGTTTAAGTTCCTGAAGATTAAGTCAGACCAATCATTATTGTCTTTGGTGTATATTAACCAAAATAAAGACGGTAACAATGTCACGACACACAAAGAAAAATACAAAACATATGCCTTGAACGGCCTCCATACTTGTCCTGTTACAGTTTTCCAATAAAAAACTAGAACAAATGAACAAACTGTGCATTATAACGTGATCAAATGACGTGATATGAACATTTTCCTCTGTGTTGTTAGTAAACTACAGTGAGTTTAATGACAGTAGATCACAGATACATACGTCTGGGATGAAGGGAGCCTGCAGCATCCCGGCCTGAAGCCTTTTGAAGTTAATGGAGTCAAAAATGGGGTGAGCTTTGACCTCTGTGGCCCCGCCCCCCAGACAGCCGAGCCGCTCCGAGGGATCTTTGGCCAAAAGCTGCGAGTCAAAAAGGTTTTTTAATGTTATCAGTATTTTAACAGGAATATTAAGGATGTACAGTCTCACCAGTTTACAGATGGACTTGGCGTCGTCTGAAAACTTGTCGGAGTATTCCTCCTCCACTTCTTGGACGAGCCGCTCCACTTCTTCTCGTTTGATTTTCTTCTTTCGCTGCTGAAACGGCGACTGGCCCTCGATCATTTCGTACAGAAGGCAGCCCAGAGCCCACCAGTCGGGGCTGAAGGTGTAGCGCTCGTTCTTCACCACCTCCGGAGCTACGTCCGGGTTAAAGTGACAGCATTAAAGTGACATACTTTTGTAGCTGTTAATTACTAAATAACTGTTTTAAATCACAGCTAAAATGAGTTTGGAGCTCTCTCAGTTTATACCAGCTGTACATAATGAATAACCAGTTGTATTAAAAAACAGGACGTGATGAGGTGTGTTTATATGAAGGTCAGAGGTCACTCACACATGTATCCCACAGTCCCCACTCGCCCTTTAATGGTCTGTCCTTCAGGAACGTGAACGGCCAGGCCCAGGTCCGAGATCCGGATGTGACCTGGAGATGGAACAATAATAATAATAATAATAACGTACAACTTGTGTTTTCATGTGTTAGCTGCTCGACCGGACACAATTACAACACATAGTTTATACAAGTATCTGATGAAAGGAAAGAGCCATTATTCTCACTTTTCTGTGTCAGAGTCTTAAATCAGACACGTCCGAAGTTCAGCACAATACAAGATTTCATACCGCCCTCAGCTTTTAATAGAAATAGTATTATTAATGCCCTCCCAGCACCAGCAAAAACTAGCTGGGAGGGTTTAATAGAGCTCGTACGAGTGAGTTTCCTTTTGTTGGTTTTTCCACAAAAATAAGGTCTAAAGTTGTGACAGAAAGATCAGGTAAAACTCTTTAAAAGAAATAAATTAAATGCACTTGGATAGAATTTATTAAACTTTCAATAAGATTAATCTCTTTTAGTGTTATATGACAAATATATACGATAAAAGCCATGTTTGAGAGAGTATTTAGTGCAAATAGTGGTCTTCCCCTTGAAAACATTGAACCCCCAACATTAACAGAACATATAAAACACATAAAAGTTAAAAATATCAGCTTCATGGCAGTGTAGTATCCATTGTGCTTGATTATAGAGAACAAAGTTTGTTTATGTGTATTACATATTGTTTAGAAACATCAGAAGGGAGTTGGATATGTTTATATTTTAAGATCTGGTCAAATCAAATGTGTTAAACTCACCGTGGTCGTCGAGCAAAATGTTCTCTGGTTTTAAATCCCTGCAAAGACAAAGACAGATAAATAAAGTGTTGTATGGAGCCTTATTACATCATCCCACGACAGTTCAATAAAAGTATAAATGCATTTCTATGACTTTTTACTCATAAATGAACAGTTTTTCTGGTTGTGAGTCCGACCTGTAGACGATGCGTTCTCGGTGTAGATCCTCCAAACCGCAGCAGATCTCGGCGGCGTAAAACACGGCTCTTTTCTCGTCGAAGCCGGCCTCTCCCATGTGATAGATGTGGAACTTCAGGTCTCCGCCGTTCATCAGCGTCAGCACCAGGCACAGAGCGTCTTTAGTCTCGTAGGCGTAGGCTAGACTCACCTGAAACACAAGTGACCGACAGGTAAATAACTCCACGGGACTCTAGGTATAATAGACTTTTATCACACAAACACAAGATGGAAGTAGACAGAAGTAGTCGATATTATAGCTTAGTTCACATTTAACAGCATTCAGCCTTTATTACAGACCAAAAAGGGGTAAATATTAAACATGACTGGTGTTAAATACTAATAAACTCGGCTAATTTACTCCAATAACATTGATTCATTCATAAATATAAACACTTTACAAGTTAAAAATACATAAACACAACAAAACAAACCCATTCCTAATGCAACAACTGTGCATTTATGACGAACTTTTTATGTGAGAGAAAAAAACAACTGACAAAAAAGTTAAGCCAGCGGCAGAGTGATATAAAATATGCGTCTTTGTTGGTCTAAAATGAGAGAGTGCTGCGCTAAACACCAGTCTTCAGGTTTTTTTTATTTTTTATTTGTTAACGTCGGAGCTGTTTATAAGGTTGTTTAACATTAATAAGTCAAATGCAGCAATAGTCGAGTCAAATTCATTTAAAATGGAAAGAAAACAGCAAAAAATCTTCTTGTTTTTCAAATATTTGGTGAAAAAACTCCACAAATGAATCATTTATATTCAGTAATATTCTGTATGTGTTTATCTTGTACTTACTACAAATCTGCTGTTGACCTTCTCCAGGATCTGCTTCTCGTTTAACGCCATCGCTTCCCCTTTTCTCTTTTTTATCCTCTTCTTTTCCAGCTTTTTACAGGCGTACATTTTCCCCGTGGCTCGCACCTGGCACGCACACACCTGAGAAGAAAACAGGAAGCGGACAAAAACACAACAGGAAATGGAAAAAAAATTGAGGTTTGTTAAAAAAAACCAGAGTTATTTAAAGACACAGTAGAGTCTCTTAATGAAAGTCTTGTGATTTGAAAGCATTAAGGACTGAGGCGGTAAATGAACTAAGTGTGAGGTAAAAACATTAAACTGAAGACATCTGTGGTTATTTTATGATTATTATAAATCATTTATTCACTTTGAAATCTGGTGAAATAAACATAACTCTGTTCAGATGAGGTCAAACTGCTCAAATTAAACTATTGAAGGTGAAATAAGAGACTACAGTGCTGTGTTTAATAAGAGCGAGCATTATGACAAAAAACATCAACAATCCTGACTTTGTTGAAAATGCAATTATATATATATTACTGAATTCTCTTTTAGCCTAAAACGGCTCATTTGGGCGACTCTCCAACTGCAGTGACAGAAGAAAAAAACAAAAACCCAATTCAGTTCAATTTTTTCATCACATACTTGACCCAAAGAGTAAAACAAAGGTGCATTAGTCGTTATTCTACAACATAAAAAGTTTAATTTTATGTCATTTGGGTCAGATTTTGCTTGCCCCTGATCAGAGCGACAATCTCAAAATGTAATTTCCTCGATCTACGTTCCCACTCTCACCTGTGGCCATCAGCTGTGGGTCAGGGCCAGGTTTGGGAAACGGGTGACTGAGTTTAATCTGCAGAGTGGCCCCTGCGCCTCAACATTTAGAGGAGTCAGCTGAAGCTCGGGCAAGGGTCCAGAGCCCCCTTGAGCCCCCTGGAGCCCCCTGGAGCTGTTCATATTCAGTCATTTATATTCAGGCAATGATACAAAAAGGATATTGTCTGCTTTAAGTAAAAAAGTAAGGCCTGTTTTCTGAAATGTTGGTGTGTTATGATTTAACTTTGAACAGCCACAATGAAAGAAGATTAATCTCACATTTTTTTTTGTATTATTAAAATTGCAAGACACTGTTTCTTATCCTTGATTTTTATATTCAAACAAGGCCAGACCCAAAAAATACTATATTTTTGTACAATAAGTGTTACACAAATGTCACCTCATCACGCGACATATTTTAAGTAGTATATCATTTTGAATAATTATAAAAAAAAATGTAAAGCTATGTTACATTCATTTCCATGACTTTTATTATTGATAGTTTTTGTAACAATGAGACAGTTTCATTGAAGTTAGTTCTGACCTGAGCTGACTCCATGTGGTGGAGTATGACCCTTTCATTTGTGAACAGAGCGACGCTTATCACACGATACAAGCCTAAAGTGAAGGATTTACACTCACAGCTGCTTCGAGGAAATACTATTCAAAGTAGATTTATGTTTTTTTTTCAGTGCTCCTCGTGTTTTCTCACCTCTCCGAAGCCTCCTTTCCCCAGAACTCTGTACTGTCTGAAAGTGTTCTTTGTCACAGGCTGTCTGTAGGAAAAAAAAACAATTTAAACATTTAACATTAAGAAAGTCCTCCAAGTCCTTCTTATTGAGTTTTTTAAAAATATTTTTACAAAATCAAAACACAGCGTTCTTACACCTTTACTAAGTTCAAATTCCAGCACTTTTCAAGCACTTTAAAGGTGTGTTTTCATGTTTTTCAAGCACCTGCATTGACTTAATGTAGTTTTTCTGATTTAAATCCATTGTGGCATTAAAAAAGACTTGTTTATATTGTTGAATAATTTGGAGCACAGACAAGAGAATATTATAAACTTGTGTGATCAAAACTATTTTAATTTTTAAGATGAAGCTTGGTCTCTTTTTACGGAAGGCTAAATATTGTTTTTTCTAAAGAAGAAAATGACTCCATAAGATTGGGAATTATTAAAGCAACACAATTGGAATTAAAAGCACTATATCCAAAATTCAAGGACTTTTACAACCTTGAAAATGCAAGGATTTCAAGCACCTGTACAAACCCTGAAAGTTGAATATGGATAAATGGTGCTTTCCACTGTCCCAAGGCTACTGCTGCTGTAAAATGGCTTTGCAAACACAGTAATAATTACAGACAGTAATAATCAAAACTTAATGTGCCACAAAAATAATACAAGAGCTCGATTATGGAGACAAAAGGCTCAGACTAAAAGATATCCAAGATAAACCACTTTAATTACACTATAAGCGTAATTTAAGGTAATTGCTATGCTTTTGTCATTTTGTGTTTGCATAGAGCGTTAAAAAGAAAGAAAAATACATTTGAATTGCCTTTTTACGTCAGATAGAAAGAGAAAAAAATGATTCAAATCCTAAATCCCAGCCCATCTTTAATGTATCTCTAAAAACAGTCATGAGATTGAAGTGTAATTATGCAGCATTCGTTTTCAAAGAGAGTCTAATTTTAGCCCGAACTTCAAAGCTCCATTGTGCTGTTTATTAAAGCAGCGATTGAGTTTAATGAGCCTGAGCCCATTTAATTCACCTGCTCCAGCGACTCACCTGTCCAATGGGAACGGGTGCTTTCAGCTGGGAACGTCTCATTATTCTGCTTCGACGACACTGCATTTTGGCCTTTTGTACAACTGAATCGTATTGGACTGAATATATCTAACCATTAAACGCTTTAACAGTTGAAGAAGGTGCATGAAATACTCTCCAAGAATAATACTCACGAAAACTAACAATACAGAATCAGAAAAGGGATGTGTGCTAAAAGTTACGCAGTTTCCCTTTAACTTAGAAACAGAAGTTGGAGGTCAGCCCTAAGCCTCAGTTTTATGCAATAAACGAGTATTTTGTGGTTCAGTTTGACCTTTTTAATCCAATAAAAGCAGCAGATCAATGTTCTTGAAAGAGTTGGGAGTGAGTTTAATCAGAAAGCTACATCAACTTTTAAAATAAAGACTATTATGGACAGTTCAAACAAAACTTAGAGCACAATATGAAACATTGTGGTATATTTTCTAGCCTTCAGAGATGAACTACAGTGCACTATATAGTAACCAAAGACTGTGTCATGAATATGTGGTATTCATATAATGTCAAATCATAAATTATTCACTTTACTGTCGAGCAGCTCGAGGCGTTCATGAGTGTATTCATAAACAAATGTCATGCTGCAGTGAAAAAAGGTCTTAGTACATTTAAAATACGCTCTTGTTGGAGTCGTGTCAGTATCTGATATTTACTGCTGCAATAAACTGTACTAACCCAATTATAGACAAGTAGACCGCTGTCGGATTTCCTTGAACACAGCACTGAGTGTTTCATAGACTTGTTATGATTATGAAACAACAGATAAAGCTCCAAGAATAGACGCCAAAATAAGATCACAAGAGTAGTCCGTCCCGAAAGCAGCTCGTGTAAATGACAGCTTCGTTCAGGTTTTATTGGTGAGAAACAGAGCTGTGTGGAGTAAAAATACAACCCTTCACGTCAGGTTTAGACTTATTCAATCTTATTTTCCTCATAATAACTAGCCTTATCCACTTCACTGTTATTTTACTGTGTCACAAACTTCTCTGTTTTGAGTCGTTAAAGTTACTGTTTTTGCAGCAGCCCATTAAATTTGATCTGATACAGCTCCGGATGAAGCCGCTGTTTAATGATCCCAGCCTCGTTTATGAGTGAACATTTATTTACAGTAGTCTTCAAATCAAAAGTACTTGCAGCACCTTTGCATAAAGAGTAGAGGTGTAACAAAAAAATCAGAAAATTGAGATTCTTAGGCTGAATCGAATCATAGACTTTAAAAATCGATTTTTTGACTGCATTAACTCAGCTCTCTGCTTTTAGTCGACCAAATGAAAGGATTTTTTAACAATTTGGCACAAAGAGAAACATGTTTGGAGCAAGACTTATATTTTGTTTACTTACTTTTTATGTGTATTTTGATTTTTTTGCCATGTCACCAATATCTAAATCAAATTAAAAGAACGGTTCTTACTCAAAATTTGTTTTAAATAAAAAATTGAATCGAATCGGGACCAAAAAGAATCGTAATCGAATCACCTGACACTGAAAGATTTACACCTCTGATAAATAGGGTTTAGAAACTACAGAAACTACAGCCCTGCCTCGATTCTCTTCCATCGTCAGAATCAGGTGACTACACACAGGCCATTACAGCGGCCCTCACTGTTCATAACTCTTTACTAAGTGCTGTGGGAAACGCTGCCGGGTCTGAACAGCTCCGCAGTGACATCAGAGAGTGTTTCTGAGAAAGGGCTTGCATCATTTTATCCCAGGAGCAACTGAGAGACGGACAGAACGTGTCGCTACTGGTCTGTGGTGAACGAGAGGCTGCGTTAAGTGCTGCTCTTCTGTGCATCAACCTTACCTCTCCAGCCATTTCCACTGCAGGAAGCGGTTGAAGTACATGCTGTCGAGGTAGTCGGCGAACGGCGCCACGCTCAGGAAGCCGTGGATTAATCTGAACGAGAGAGAGACAGAGAAAAGTTGGTAAAAAGAGGGTAAATATGAAAAATATCTGCAATAATTATGGTATGATATAATACAGTCTGCTCATGAGGCTCTGATTAAAAAGGAAATAAAGTCATTAGGATTAAAGTAAAGGCCAAATTGGAATTAAACAAGACTTAAGACAGGTTTAGACCCAGACTAAAGCAAGACTGAACCAGAACAAAACCAAGATCCAGTAAATCAAAGAAAAACCAAGGACTAAACCTGAACTAAACCAAGAACAAATCCAGTAAATCAAAGAAAACCCAAAGACTAAACCAAGACCTCATCCACCACTAAACCAACTCCAAACCCATTCCTTCAGAAACACAACTAGTCTCTGAGCTGTTTCTCACTCGACGAACACCAAAAGGAAGTGAGTCCACTGTCTCTGCATCAACCAAAACGATTTATGGGCTTTTATTGGACTCATCTCCTATCGCCGCATCAGTCGACTCAATTACCATCTGCTTTCATCTCCGGAGATAAATTACAGAGCTCTGTCACTGTATTTATGATTCTGTTTTGTTTTTGGAGACTGCTTCATCCCGCTGACTGGAGCCTATCCCAGCAGCAACAGGTTTTAATGACAGTGTGCAAGTGTTGAAATAAGACAAATGATGCTGATTAGTTTGTCTTTTTAGGTTTGATTTGTGGTTGTTGTGTGGTGTTGTTACATAAACCTACATTAATCGTATTTTAAAAAAGCTTGAGCAACAGTGAAGCTACTCGTGATTCCACTTGGACTCCTTCTTGTGACTTTAAAGACTTGATCCGGAGCCAAAACCCAGAGCCAGAGACAGGTCAGAGTCCGGGCCTCGAGCGATTTGATGTAATTCAAAATGGCCGCTGATAGATTGTCATTGTATCTGCAGGACTTAACCCGGGACTTAACCAAAACCAAACAAAGACTTACTCTGTCACTGTCTTAAAACAACAGATAATAAGGTCTTGGTCCCGTTCGGTCGTTAATGTTTTATCAGATTAACTTTACTAACTCTAAAGCTGGAGGGAATGAACAGCACATACAGAACAAAATGCCATTAATTGTTGGTGTACAGACAGTGAAAGTGAGATAAGAGCCTTTTAAATCCTGTAGAAAGTCTAAACGGAGCCACATGATCCGCTCTGAGGCCTGTGGCTCCCAACTGGAATGATAAATTACACTGTGTTGGAGCAAAGAAATCTACAAATCTAATCAGAAAAAAAACTGACAAAGAGAGAAATTATTTCACCGTCTTTGGAAAACACAGGGGACAGTGAACACATCGCTGTCTCTGGACTTTCCTGGGTCTAAAGACAAGGCAAGAACAGAAGACTAGGACAATAAAACTAGGACTAAACTTGGGCTAAATCATGAATTAATCCAGTACCAATCCCAAGAAACAAAGACCAAACTAAAATCTAACCCTAAACCAAACAGAACTAAACAATAAAGGACTATAATTGTGATAAAACAATATAAATAAACTACTATCTTCATGATAAATTATCCTTCTCTTATTGGGCCTTATGTCTTCCTTAGAGACCCATTGTGTTACTCATCTACCTCACTATGTAACAGGAAGCTGGAGCTTTTGCCTGAACCACAAGCTCTCAGTGAAAACACGAGGCTCACAGAAGAGAAACCAGCTTTGAACAAAGATTGTGTGTGTGATTTTCAGGGAAGTCTTACTTGGTGCAGTCTTTGAAGAGCTCTTTGCAGGCGTTTTGTTGAAGTCGCTCTGAGCACTGGGTCATCATGGACTCCTCCAGCTCGGACACGTACTCCTCAGACTGGAAACACAAAAGCAAGGGTGAAAACCAGGACAAAACCAGGACTAAACCGGGACTAAATCAGACACAAAACCAAGCTCCCAACAATGAACAACTGAGGCCGAAAGAAGAAGTTCTCAGACATGTTCAGACTTGTACTGTCACAGACTGAAGAGAAATAATTAACTTGCCTCAACATAAAGGAAACCTGTTCTTTGCAGACAAAAAAAAAAATATAGGAACAAAAATCAAACAGGGTTGAGTCAGATCGGGTGAGTTTTCCGGACATGGAATTCGCCTTTTTCAGTTGTGATTAATCAGAGCGCTGACATTATCCTGTAATTGTACTTCTTTGCACCAAAACAAAGGGAAAAATGGAGTTGTCTCTAATTATCTGATATTATGTTATTATTTATTGGTCGGGCCCATTTCAGATCAAACAAGTATGTGGCCCCTGAATTAAAATGACACTCCTGGAATTCACACAGACTGGTTAAATGTTATGTAAATTAATATTTCTCTTAAGACCATTCTATATTTCCCATGACTAAGAGAATAGTCAGATTTTGTCTTGTTTTTCAGGTTTGTTAAAGGTCAGAGAACAACACAAACTAAGCCTTATATCAAGCTTTGAGCAGCTCTGGATATTAACTGCACAGTCCTTCTCATTTGGAGCAAAGAAAAAGAAGAAAAGAGGATAGTTTATGGACAGTTTTTAACACTCGTTTTACCTTTGGGTTGAGGTATTTCTCGATGAGCTCCTCGCCGCATTCTTTCCTCTTTTCGTCTGGAGTCACTTCATAATCCGCCTGAAAAAATATACAAGACAGAAACAGTGGTTGTATTTATTAGTCAAAATAGAAAGTGGATTTAGTTTGGATGATTTTCAATGTGTCTTTTGTTTAGTTTTAACCTCAGGATTTAAGACAAACCAGGACAAAAACCAGGACTAAATCAAGACTAGTGCAGGAGTAAACCGAGACTACACAACAATCCAACACAGGATGAATTTAGGAGTCTAAACCCGGGGCTAAAACCGGATTAACAAGGACTAAACCAGAGCTGAACCTGGGACAACTTTAAGACAAAATCCAATTCAAGACTACATTGAAAATTAATCTGGACAAAGGGAGTTTTCTCTCCTTAAAATCTGCATCAAGGTCTGCACTAAGAACTCAAATTGTTCCGCAGTATTTATTAGATTTTGTAACTTTTGGGTTTGTTTTTCAGTTTTTAAAAGTGGACTCTTGGATCATCACAGCGGAAGATTTGGTTCAAACCAAACGTGAAAGTTATAAGTTAAACCCGGGACTAAACTGGGACCAACACGGTGGTAAAATTAGAATGAAATGGACTCATCTCAACGTCATTTTAGTTTGGGACTAAACCGTGAGACAGAACTAAACCAGGATTTAGCCAAGATTAACGTTTTATATGAATACTATTAGGAAGAAAATGTCTACACTTGTTTTTCCAGCTTTTCTGTGTCATTTATAAAACAACATTTCTTCTTCTCTGCTCGGTCTGCGTCGTTTCGTCGATGACTTGCAGAAAAGCCGAAGCCTGACTGGAACTCTCCAAAGTGCTTCCCTGGATCCGAGCTGAGAGCCTGTAAACGAACGCTAAATGACAGACCGTTTCAAATCTCATTTAGGCCCCGGCTCCCGGTCTTCACTGAGAGCACAGAGAGTGAACCGACGGGAAGCGGTCGACGGTAAAACGCTTATAATGGGCCTGACTTCAGTCTGTCTGGAGCCGCGGTGCGTTCACTGACACTCGCAGATACAAACGCTCACCATAAACATCTGCGCCGCTTCGGAAAGGTGTCGCTCAGTGGCTTATAGTTAAACCAGGATTAATACAGCGGTCTGAAGATGAATGATCGGACTTTGTTTTGTAAATGTGGTTCTATTAGATCCTATCGGAGCTGATTTATTCCTTACAATAGAGTTTGGAGGAGCAGACAGGAGCAACGCCACAGAGAATAAAACACAAACTGTTGTGAAAAATGGATTTATAACATGACTTTAACCAAAATCTAAATGTCCATCGCCTGATTGTGGCTCATTGTCACTTCTTAAATGTATTTATTTTGTATTTATTCATATTTATTTATTATTTATTATAGTGATGTCGCCTTTTAAAACCAACCCACAACTTTTAAGTCAGTTATTTTTATTTTTCTATCTTGTGTTCTTCAAATTTGCTTTTTAAACTTTATTCTTATGTCACTAACTTTGACAAACTCTCCCGTCTGTCGATTAATTGTTTTATTGTGCATGTTGTTTTTATTATTAAGCACTTTGTTAACCATGTTTTTAAAAGTACTTTATAAATAAAGACTATTATTGTTATCAGAGAGATGTGAGAATGTGGTTTGGTCAAATGTGAGTCTGTTTTATGCTTTTACTGAAGCTTATTACTTATAAATTTTGATTCTTGTAGCTTATTAATAAAAGATGAAATGCATAAATAGGTAACAGTGACACACATAAGACTTGTACAGTTTTAGGGTGATTCGTGAGACTAGTATTTATGATTGGGTTTAATCTAAAGTGGTTTTAAGTCACAGCTAAAAATGCATCCACAGTAAATCTATCAGAGGCAGATCTATTGAATATTTCGGGTTTTCTGAGCGGTTTCTGGGACAGTTATGAAAAAAGTTCATCTAAAGCCCTGGAGTTGACAATAAAGATGTTTTTATTCTTTAAATAAATCCTGTGTATTATCTCAAAGCCTAGAGCCAGGTCCAATATGACAATCACTTTTTTATTTATTTAAGACAACCACTACAAAGCTCCAGAAATGTAAAAAGAGCACAAAGTAGGGCACGACCTGTAAACGCAGCTCAACATTAATAATATTCCTGGCCTTATACTTCCTCTTATTACCTACCGTCCCCTCTAGACTTTGGCTGAAGGGATAAAAGGGTTAAAAAGGCAGATTAGATGTTGATGAAATCTGATCCGAGTAAAGCAGGAAGAGGACTTTAATAAGTGTTTAATGAAATCAGAGACTGTTGTTGACTTCTGGGAGCAGCAGAGTCAGAGCGAGGTCTGCTAATATCTCCAGTGACGTATGCTCGAGAAGGAAAACTGTACTCATCCCGACTCTGGAGAATACAAATCTGTCAAAAGTGTTTTCCTCTTTCCCTTATCTTCAATGTAAAAGATAAAAACATTCAATCAGTCCACAGTTTAAGTCAACAATTCAACCTTATGTGCCCAATACTGACGCTTTGTCTTTGATTCAGCAGAATAACAGCATCCAAACAACTGTACAAATAAATATGGTACAAAAAAAGCACACTTTAATCTAAACATTTCCAAATATATCTGTGATTTTCCAACTGTTGAGACACTTTAATATTAAATGGACTTCGCTCAAGAAAAAAAGTTTTGTTTAATAAGTTGCAAAAAACTGTCTCTTCTTTGGGTTTGTTTTGTGTGTGGCTATTTTTGACATTGTCCAAAATTAAAGGACATTTATCGCTCAGTTCTAGCTTGTGTCTGTCTTTTTTAATGCCACTGAATCATATTAGACATATTTTTCACTTTTGTTTTTACAGAATGGCTTATGCTCAATGCCAACAAAAAACAACAATATCAAAACATATCAAATATCAAAGTTCCTCTCTGTTTTTATCAGCAACACATTGGTTAAAAGACACAAAAACCAACCTATTAATGAAAGGTCTGGCTAATTTCTTTGCATAAATACAAAAATATGCTTACACTTCCTCTTTGCTGTTGATATTTCTGTAAACTTCCTGCCGTTTCACAGAAATAATACGACTCTTTTGGTGATTATTAGTGTCCGCGCTTACAGGATTAAAAATCGCATTAATTTATTGCCCAGCCTCTTTGCAATATTGATTGATTATACTGCTATATAGTTTCCAGATATCACTCTATAAAACTTAAATTAGCCTAAAATATGAGTCTGACGTTAACTTTGTCCGAATTTATTTGGAAACTTTGAAAAATCCGTATCCAATAAAGACTTTTAGACCCTTTGTTGTGATTTATATTACAGTAAACACTTTTTTATCTGCGCAAAAATAAATCTAACAGGCTGGAAGTGACAAATATTCCTTCTTATACGTGAAAGCAGACGTCTACAGAGCCCGTACTTGTCCATTTGAGCACAGTCCAGATCCGTCTGAAAACAGCTTCAAGTGTTGTTTCTTACCACGGCGTCCAGGAACTTGACGCAGCGTTTGAGTTCAGGCCGAGTTTCACAGAATTGTCTGAAGAGGAGTCGACCGATGGGCTGCCGCTCGCACAGACTGCTGTAGTCCTTCTCTGTAAAGATACATAAACAGGATTACAAGCCACGACCAGACAGACGACGTAAATCAGGATAAAAACACATTAGATACATTTTGTCGGGTTTATTAATGAAACACAAAAGAGTGAAAGAGTGTAACTTCTGTTTCTCAAGTCGTCCCTTAGATCAGTTTCCTTTTTTTTGCCTTTTTTTGAGGATAGTTGACAGGAAACAGAGTGAGAGCGAGGGGAGCGACAATGGGCAAATGACCCGAGCAGGAATCGAACCCGGGTCTACCAGGTACACACTTTACCAGGTGAGCCCCTGTTTCATATTTACTGACTGAAGTTCTATTGGTTGTATAAGTGAAGAAAATAATTAAAAGCCGCCATCATTAGACTGGAATTAATCTCAGAAAACTATTAATTTCTGTCTGAGAATGTTGTTTTTTTTTAAATATTATTATTAAACATTTATTTATCCAGGATTGTCTGTCGTCCAATCAGCTGACTTATAAATAATCATAAAGAAGCTAATTATAATAAAGAAACAATAAAGAGGGCTGGTTTAACGATAGCTATTAGTCTGGAATCTGGAGCGTCGGACTCACAACAGGACGGACGCTATACTGAACAACATGGACCATCTCCTGCAATCAGTCTGTGGGAGGGTAAAGTCTAATCAATTCAATTCAAGAGATTTAACAAATTCATTTTCCTTTGGGGATTAATAAAGCTTGATTGAATTGAATTCCTATTGCACTGGTTGTGGTTTTACAGTAAAAACAAATAAACGGTAGCTTTAGCATTGTTTACAGAGTAGACCTTGTGTCTTTTATTTGGACAAAACAGTTGATTCTCGCATCATTTTTTATGCTTAGTTCTAAATAGAAATGAAAGAAGAGTCTGTAGCTTCTTTCAGATCATGTTCCTCGTTAAATAAACAAATGCAGTTTCCTGCACCTTATTTGCCTCTCGACCAATAAAATTTTACGACACACGCACCTTCACATAAACTGACTTCAGCCCGACCTTTAGCTCATTTGAAAAGTGGAAAACTGACAAAATCACACGAGTAAATTCAGTGGAAGAGACGTGACGGGACAGAAAACTCAATTGAGGAAGAGTCCAAAGTGCTGTTTATGTTGAAGTTGTGTTTTGGCAGCAACAGCTCCTTATAAAGAGTGTGTTTTGGTTTGAAGAAAACCTGAGCTGGGTTTGGGGGAAGGTCGGTGTTTGGAGTAGAAATAAACTCTGTGATAACGACAGACTCAGCTAAGCAGTAACACAGGTCTGTAACTTGAAGGAAAGTAAATCAACACCGATACTTTTATGTGACCCAGGAGTTAAGACTAGTTCAAGACCAATAACACACGAGAAGAGACCTTAGGAAAGATTAGAATAAGGACTTATTCTTGACAATGTTTTCTCATTAACATAACATTTACATTAGACATAGTTTTCATTTCAACTCAAACTTTTTTTCGCATTTAGTTCAGACCAACGTGCTTTACCACTTTCAAGAAGAGACTGATCGACTTATGAAACTATTATGAGACATTCGAAACAGTGGATACTTGTCTTTTATGGTGTCTCTTGTGTTTTTTTTATATTTTTCTCTATTAATTGTGTGTAAGCCTGGGGAATGCTGACGGAAATTAGCAGTTCTGTAACAATCGGCCACATTTAAAGCTGTGGCATTTATTACAGATGTTCATTAATGTGCATTGTCCCTATTAAATAAATAAATAAATAAATAAATAAGTGAGAATAAAGTTTGTGAGAGTTACAGGAGATTTTATAATCCCCAGAAAATTGCTGCCTTGACACAATGGAAATGCTCATGGGACGGGGCAGCTCTGATGTTTAGGAGCAGCTCTATCGATGTCTGGGCCGACACTTCATTGTTTCCCATTGACGTATTGGATTTGTTTAAGCCTTAATCTAATAAAACTCTACTTTTAAACTCTATTTTCTCGGCCGTCCCACATCCTTCCCTGTTTTTCCTGCTCCATCTCTGACGACACCAGGTAATATGGATTTGCATCTGAATGCAAAGCGACAGAAGAAGCCTAACGCACAAACAAATGTTATTCAGAAAAGATAAGAGACGAGAGTGAGGAGGACATTAGTGAAGCTCCATATTCAGCTTCTGTGTTTAGACAAGTCTCTGGAGGATTAGGACGTTCTGCTGGACTTATACAGAACGATATAACATTACATGGAGGCGAATGGTTTTAAGACCTGTGCTTCCTCTTCAAAGACTGTTAAACTTAGCACACACATCTTCAAAGCTGCCAAACAACTTCAACTTTAACATTTTATGCGGCATTTGTGGAAGCAATAAAAGGAATTTAAGAGTAAAAGAGTGCAATATTAAAGATGATAAAACTAAAAAGACATTACACAACCTCAATAAATATATACATTTAAATAAATAAAATTCAAAAGTGCACCAGTTCATGTTTGATTTTAGAAAAACTATTATAGTTTTAAGGCTATAGCTTGTTACTTTTCTTGCTCCATCTGC